>OX451741.1:1359964762-1361164762 GCA_948472305.1 Vicia faba | reverse complement strand
GTTTTCCGAAGTGCAGGGTTTGTACATCCTGAGGTTGATGCTATCATAGACGATGATTCCGAGGAGGATTTGCCCGTGTTTGTGACGCCTGGATTGGCTTGCCAAAATTGAATAGCTGTTGATGTTCCTGTGGTTATGCACATTTCCGAGTAATGTTTTGTTTATTTTCCTTTGAAAAATTCGCTCTGCCCAAGGCGAAACGTATTTTGTGTCGGGCTATGAAAAATAATTCCTTTTGCTCTGCCCAAGGCAAAAGAGAGATGTCTGGGCTCTTTGTTTCAAGTATTTCCCTTTAATGAATAAAAATGTTATTTTGTCCACTACCGTTTTATTTTTTTCACTTTTTCGGGGAAATAGTAATGAAAATTAACTAATAACCTTTTGTTTTATTTGCACAAATCGATTTCTAAAATAAAGCATAATCATATGTGCAGATTAATCCATGACTTAGCCATCGAAAACAATGATCCTATGCCCTCTCCCAACTTTGAATTCCCCGTGTTCAGAGCCGAAGAAGAGGATGATGAAGAGATTCCTGTTGAGATTTCCCGTTTGCTTGAGCATGATGAGAAGGTCATTCAACCATTTGAAGAACCTTTAGAGTTGGTCAACTTGGGTGATGAAGAAGATAGAAAGGAAGTCAAAGTCGGAGCATTGCTTATCCCGGAGGTTAAAGAGAAAATGTTGGAGCTTCTCAAAGAGTATGTTGATGTGTTTGCTTGGTCCTACCAAGATATGCCAGGTTTGGACAATGACATTGTGGAGCATCATTTACCGTTGAGACCCGAGTGTCCACCGATCAAGCAGAAGTTGAGAAGGACTCGTCCCGACATGGCTGACAAGATCAAAGAGGAGGTTCAGAAACAGATCAACGCAGGTTTCCTTGTTACGTCGGTTTATCCTCAGTGGTTAGCCAATATAGTGCCTGTTGTAAAGAAAGATGGTAAAGTTCGGATGTATGTAGACTACAGAGATCTGAATAGAGCTAGTCCGAAGGATGACTTCCCTTTACCTCATATTGACGTATTGGTCGACAGTACCGCCAAGTTCAAAGTCTTTTCTTTTATGGATGGTTTCTCTGGTTACAATCAAATCAAGATGGCACCAGAAGATATGGAGAAGACAGCTTTCATTACACCTTGGGGAACTTTTTGTTATCGGGTTATGCCGTTTGGTTTGAGGAATGCTGGCGCAACGTACCAAAGGGCCATGACTGCTTTGTTCCATGACATGATGCATAAGGAGATTGAAGTGTATGTGGATGACATGATTGCCAAATCACAAACTGAGGAAGATCACTTGGAGCATTTGTTGAAGTTATTCCAGCGTTTGAGAAAGTATAAACTCCGTCTGAATCCCAACAAGTGCACTTTTGGCGTTCGTTCTGGAAGACTTCTGGGTTTCATTGTCAGCCAGAAAGGTATTGAAGTAGATCCTGATAAAGTCAAAGCTATTCGGGAAATGCCCGCACCCAAGACGGAAAAACAAGTAAGAGGATTCCTTGGGAGACTGAATTACATTTCTAGGTTTATATCTCATATGACTGCTACTTGTGGGCCGATTTTCAAGCTTCTCCGGAAGAACCAAGGATGTGTGTGGTCAGAAGATTGTCAGAGAGCTTTTGATAGTATCAAAGAATATTTGCTTGAACCTCCCATTTTGATTCCTCCGGTGGAAGGAAGACCTTTGATTATGTACCTGACTATATTGGAAGATTCCATGGGATGTGTGCTTGGTCAACAAGATGAGACTGGAAGAAAGGAACATGCTGTATATTATTTGAGTAAGAAATTCACAGACTGTGAGTCTCGATACTCATTGCTTGAGAAAACCTGTTGTGCTTTAGCTTGGGCTGCTCGCCGTCTGCGCCAGTATATGGATAACCACACTACTTGGTTGATCTCCAAAATGGACCCGATCAAGTATATCTTTGAGAAACCCGCCTTATCTGGAAGAATAGCCCATTGGCAGATGTTGTTATCTGAATATGACATTGAGTACCACACTCAGAAAGCGATCAAAGGGAGTATTTTAGCTGATCATTTGGCTCACCAACCAATTGACGATTATCAATCCATCAAGTTTGATTTCCCAGATGAAGATGTTATGTACTTGAAAGCTAAAGATTGTGAAGAGCCGTTACCTGAAGAAGGACCTGATCCCGAATCGCGTTGGCGTTTGATATTTGACGGAGCTGTGAATTCTTATGGAAATGGAATTGGGGCAATCATCGTCACTCCCCGAGGTACTCACATCCCGTTCACGGCGAGATTGAAGTTTGACTGCACGAACAACATGGCGGAATATGAGGCATGTATTATGGGTCTCGAAGAAGCAGTGGATTTAAGGATTAAGATTCTTGATATTTACGGAGATTCGGCATTGGTAATTAATCAAATCAAAGGAGAATGGGAGACTCGTCATCCTGGTTTGATCCCTTACAGAGACTATGCTAGAAGGTTGTTAACTTTCTTCAACAAGGTGGAATTACATCATATCCCTAGAGATGAGAACCAAATGGCTGATGCTTTAGCTACTTTGTCTTCAATGTTTCAAGTGAATGATTGGAACGACGTGCCTACAATCCGAGTTATGCATCTCGATAGACCTTCTCATGTGTTCTCGGTAGAAGAGGTTACCGACGACAAACCTTGGTTCTATGACATTAAACGTGTTCTTCAAATTCAAGAGTATCCGCCTGGGGCATCCGGTAAAGATAGGAAGACGTTGAGAAGATTAGCAAGCAGTTTCTTTCTCAACGAAGAAGTTTTGTATAAGAGGAATTATGACATGGTCTTGCTCAGATGTGTAGACAGACGTGAAGCAGACATGCTGATGCAAGAAGTACATGAAGGGTCCTTTGGCACTCATGCCAACGGACATGCAATGGCTCGAAAGATGTTGAGAGCTGGTTACTATTGGATGACAATGGAATCCGATTGTTGCAAATATGTGAAGAAGTGTCATAAATGCCAGATTTATGCGGACAGGATGCACGTGCCGCCGACCCTCCTCAATGTTATCTCTTCACCTTGGCCTTTCTCTATGTGGGGCATTGATATGATTGGAATGATTGAACCCAAAGCTTCAAATGGTCATCGTTTCATCTTGGTAGCGATTGATTATTTTACCAAATGGGTGGAAGCAGCATCTTATGCTAATGTAACCAGACAGGTGGTAGTCAGATTTATCAAGAATCAGATCATTTGTCGATACGGTATCCCGAGCAAGATCATCACTGATAATGGTTCGAATTTGAACAACAAGATGATGAAGGAACTTTGTGAAGAGTTCAAGATCGAACATCATAATTCTTCTCCTTACAGACCGAAGATGAATGGGGTTGTTGAAGCTGCTAACAAGAACATCAAGAAGATTGTCCAGAAGATGGTGGTAACTTATAAGGATTGGCATGAAATGCTTCCGTTTGCCCTGCACGGGTACCGTACTTCAGTTCGAACCTCAACAGGCGCGACCCCATTTTCCCTAGTTTATGGTATGGAAGCTGTACTCCCCGTGGAGGTTGAGATTCCGTCTCTGAGAGTGTTGATGGAAGCCAAACTTTCTGAGGCTGAATGGTGTCAAAGTAGGTATGATCAGTTGAATTTAATCGAAGAGAAGAGATTGACAGCGTTATGTCACGGTCAATTGTATCAGCAGAGAATGAAGAAGGCTTTTGATAAGAAGGTTCGACCACGCGAGTTCAGAGAAGGTGACCTTGTGCTCAAAAAGATATTATCTTTCCAACCTGATTCTAGGGGCAAGTGGGCTCCGAATTATGAAGGACCGTATGTCGTTAAGAAAGTTTTCTCTGGAGGTGCCATGATTCTCACCAATATGGACGGTGAAGATCTTCCGCGTCCCATGAACGCCGATGCAGTCAAGAAGTATTTCGCTTAGGCAGGCTTTTGGTCAGATCAGTCTTGGCATCTGAGCACATCCTGGAATTCAAAGTTGTTAGGGAGAATATTGATCATTGTTTTTGTATAACCTTTTATTTCATGTACTATTCCTCACATTTTTGTAAATCGTTGGAGTCGCGTTGTTAGCGAACTACCAGCTTATCAATGAAATTTGAGCATTACCTTTTGTGGGCAAAATTTTAATTTTTTCAGCAATATTTGAAACAAAGTATTTAAAATATTCTTATTTCTAAAATGTGTCGTGAATAACGAAAGGAATATTAACAGTCGTTCCGAAGATGGCCAAGCCATGAAATGCAAAATAGTGCAGTAACTTATGCTTGTATGATGAACCTGTTTTCTTTCGAATTGTCATGAAGTGTTGGCTGTATGCACGCTTGGCTTTAGTGGTGCTAAGTTGGTGACTCCCCGGTTGTTCCAGTTAGGTGTTGTTTTAGCTACCTTGGTTTGGAGATTTTTGAAGTGCGGTACACTTCGTCTCATACCAGTGGTTTATTGGTATTGTAAGTTTGGATTTGGATGCCTTTCTCCTCAGAAGACTTGAGCCTTGTAGCGTTACGCTCCGACATTGCTCTGTGTTTCCAGTTCCGGGTATATTCCGTCTTCTCAAGATTGGCCGAGTATCTATTTTGCTGTGATAGCATATTATCTTCAAGATATTCCATCTGTCTGTTTTGTCAGCATAACATTCATTTATTCATCTACACTCATATCAGCATGCATACCACGTTGGTCGTTGGTTTTGGGTCGTACTTTGTTTATTCGAACAACGTACATATTTCTTTCCAAGTAGAAGGTTAGCTTAGGCAGAAAATGTGCTTCTCTTCTAAATTCCCCAACTGAGCTAATCCTCGTGGCTGATTTTTGATTCAGCTTACCTTGTCCATTTTTTGGATTGGATAAATCCCCAATCGAATCTCGTTGAGTGGAGTCTCGTTTGACTGTTTTTCCCTCTGGTTATTGGAAAGTGGTCGCCTCTTGCATAGGCTATCTCATTGATTTTTCCTAGTGAAATTGCGACCTAGACGGTTGGTGCATTTATTTTGCACATTTAAGTATATGATCTCCTCGGGAAGGGTTGATTCAGAGTTCTCTTTGATGAAGATTTTATTCTCTGCCAATATCATCGCAATTTCCTTCTGAGTTATTCTTTGGAAAACGACAAGCGGCAGCTCTTCATGAGCAACTTGTACGTTATAGACACCGTTGGAAGACGACAAGCGGCAGCTCTTCATGAGCAACTTGTACGTTACTCCTTGAAAGCGCCGAGCAGCAGCTCTTCACGAGCTACTAGTGCGTCATTTACTTCTTGAAAGCGCCGAGCAGTAGCTCTTCACGAGCTACTAGTGCGTCATTTACTTTTTGAAAGTGCCGAGCAGAAGCTCTTCACGAGCTACTAGTGCGTCATTTACTTTTTTGAAAGCGACAGGCAGCAACCCTTCACGAGCTCCCAGTACGTTATTATTCTTCGGAAAACGGCAAGCGGAGGTCTCTTTATTTGAGCGGCTTGTACGCTATCGGTATTTTCTTTGGACGACAGCAAGTGGTAGTCTCTTTATTTGAGCAGCTTGTATGTTATCGGTATTTTCTTTGGACAACAGCAAGCCGCAGCTTCTTTATTTGAACAACCTGCGTATCTACAATCTTATTACTTCAGCATTAATTGGTATCTCTCCGAAAATCTCGCGGAGAAAGTTTGTTATGAATTTTACCTTCAGAAGTCGGTAACCCGTCGCCAGCAAATCTGATACTCTCTGTCTATCTTCGACCTTGGGTTGTGAACTCACTGTTTTGGGTCAATAATCTTTTTACAGCCTATGCAAGACGCCTTCTTTGTTAGGGTCAGAGGTCGTATCCCCTCAATTTTATTCGCTGTCAGGAGTCTGTCGTTTGAAGTCGATAGCTTGTTTCCCCGGTAGCGTATAATTCATGTCTCTGTGTTTTGTTGGTGTTCGATTTCTCCAGCATTGTCTTGTTTCGTACAATATCTTTCTCTGAGAATTCAAGCACTACATTCATATCACTGCATGATGATGGCATCTTAGGACAAAATTTGCGTAATTATGTATTTAAGTACCTTCAATCTCGTCGAAACGAAGATTTTAATCTTCATATCTCCGGATAGAAGAAACTTAAATAGGGGCAGCTGTTGTACCCCAAATTTTGACCTAAGATACCATCTCCCATCTGCATCATTCGCATGGCAAGAGTTTTGACCTATTTTTATCAAATTTTTAAAGCAGTGTAAAAATTCATAACTGTTTCGAGTCGAGAGCTATTTATTTGTTGAACGCTAAATTTATCAACTGATCAAGATTTAAATGACGTTTATTAATTATTTATTATCTTAAATTTAAATAATTGAAATCTATTTTCAATTGTTATATAATTTAAAGACTTATGAATAATGAAATAAACATTTTGAGAATGGGTTTATTAATTGGTCAACAATGATTATTTAATTCTTTATCATTCTAGGTTAAATAATTAAAATTCTATTTTTTTTAATTATTATAATTTAGAATATTATGAATAATGAATTAAATAATTAAAATTGTTAATTGGCCAATGATGTTTATTTATTTGTTTATCATTCTGAATTTAAATGATTGGATTTGATTTTCAGTTATTATATAATTTAAAGAATTATAAACAATAAATAAATAATTGGAAAGAAAAAAGAATTAATTGGGAAATAATAAAATTTTATTCACTTTATTCTATTTATTACAATTATCATTTAAATATTGTGTTATTACAAAATATTTATAATGGCAATTACATAAATGCTCAAAGTAAAATAAAAAAACTATTTTCCTAAATTCTAAATCTTCATCTTCTATCCAATGCCTTTTCGTCTGCTCATTTAATTTTACCTGCAAAAACAATTAAAAGAAAAGTCAGATTTGAATAAATATTTAAAAGCAGAAAATAAATTTAATGTTCATCATTAAAGGCAAACGGCTGGAATCAGTTTGCCCTTTTTTTGCAAATCACGGGATTTCTCCCGGTTCACAAAAAAGGGAGGAATTTTATTTCATAAATGAATGCACAATTTTGAAATATGCACAAATTCATTTTGTTTTCAAAACTGCATAATTAAAAATCAATTGCATTTTTAAAAGTCCACAACATATTTCAAAATCAGCATCATATGCATAATTTCAAACAGCACATACAATGTACACAAACCAAGGCCAAAGTGTAACGTAAACATGCCTAGAGGTAGGAAGAAGTTAAAAACTTAAGCTCCATGCAGTAGACAAAAGAGAATTATGCAGTTTCAAAACAATGTGCAAGCAACCTATACTTCCTCATTCATCATATTTCAGCCTATGCCTTTTCAGAACAGTGGTACATTATATCATTTTTATATATCAAATATACCCATGAGAGAGAAGAGAGCAAGAAATTGGTTTTGCAGGTTTTGGTTTAGGCAGAAAGAATTATAAGACAAAGCTACTGCAGTATTACAGTAAAAGGAGAAACACAAGAGTAGAATACAAACAAAACTGCTGTAACAGTGTGATGCAGAAGGCCAAGAAATTGTAAAAATCTTCAAATCTCCAGCCTGTAACGTAAACAAAAGAAGAGGTGGATATAACATATTGGAATCATTTTCAAACATAGATATCAATCAACCTCCAAGCCTTAGAAAAAAACTTAGAAAAAAACTGCTGTCAACAAAAAAATATAAACCACAACTGCCCAAACTATTCAAAAAGGCCTCAAGTTTTAAAACCTCAATCACCATAAACCTGCATACTGAAAAACCACATAACCTGTCATAAACCATTAGCCTATTGGAGAACAAACCAGTAAACACGGCCAAACCTGCAAGAACCTACTGCAATACTTAAACCAATATCACATAAAACGCTTCCTACTGTCTGAACCATCAAACCTCTACACCATTTCAAAACACTTACTGCATCGAACCGTTTCCAAATCTACTGCATAAACCATCAAACCATATAACCAAGTCATAAACATTATGGCTTAAAAGCATAAAACCTGTAATGGCCTAAACCTCAGGGAATCTGATTGAGCCACAAAAGCCAATATCACCATTTCTAAAACCAAAACCAACGACCAAATACCCAAACCTCAGAATCCACCATAGGCAAATTCCACGAAGCGTACAGAAATCAGAAAAGAAGAAGAAAAAGCGTCAACAACATCATGCTAGTCAAAAGTAAGCATTTCAACAGCATCAAAGGAAGCATTCAAGACGACATAATGTTCAAAGCAACGCAAAGGTTACAGTGAAAGAGAAGAAAGAAAATCAAGGTATTCAGAAGCTAGGTTTTTCACCCTCATCAAAGCCCAAAGTAAAGAATCAAGAACGAATACCAGGATACCAAGCTGAAGCAAGCATCCTGTGTGTCCCTCGTTGCCGTCCGGCCTCCTACGCACCCTCAAACTCCCTCCTCCGTCTCCAAAGGTAATTTCCTTTATCCTTCTTTTCCTTCATAACACTCTCAACAATCATAACATGAAATTAAGATCAGAAAATAAGTAAAATCAAACATGCAGTAGCAAAACCCTTAACGAAATAGAAAACAAATCGTACCGTAAATCCGTCGTTTGCCTTAGCTCGCGTTGGAGGGAAGAGGAAGATTGGGTCACTGGTGGCCATAGGCAGAGGACTATCTCAGAACTCAAGCAAAGAAGATAAACGCGCGAAGACGAAGAAGTTGAAGCGAGAGTGTGTGAGCGCCGTTTCGGCCAAGACCAAAGCCCTAATCCCATTCAGCTAAACATTTGTTTACCCTAAAACCAATTATCATGTTTTGGACCTAAACCGGTTTTCCTGCCTTGAAGCCCAAACGAATCGCTTTTACACCCCCCTGCTTCTATTCTTGTTTGGGCCTTGTCCTGCTTTAAGCCCAGCGTGCTGCTTGTGCACCCCCCCCCCCCCCCCCCGTTCTATCATTTTCTTTCTTTCCTTTTAGGATTTTAGTTTTGTAATAATTAGCAATTCAATCAAATAGGCATAGTTTAATTTTAGCATTTTAATAATTAATTTTATTAGTTCAACTTTTAGGAGTTAGTTTGATAATTTTTGATAATTCCTTTTTAATTAGAGTTAGGTTAATAACCTTTTTAAGTTTTAATTAATTTAGTATTTTAATAATTCTAAAATAACCTTTTATATTAATATCAAAAACATAAAAATAGAAACATAAAAGCTTAAAAAACATTTTATTCTCTTTAATTAATTCTCTTTGCATTCATCCATATAAAAAATATGTAAAATGGAGAAACAATTAAAACACTTTCTTTTACTAATATTAATCAGAAATCCAAAATGCATTATATCATTTAGTCTATCATTTAATTATTGTACATAATCATGATCCGCATAATTTTTCTGTTTATTTATTTCATATTTATTTGTTTATTCCGTTTACATTTAAATCCAAAGGAAAAACGATAAATTTGTTGACTTCATGTCCTCAAATCTAATCGCGCGAATATTTGCGTTTTTCATTAAAACTTAGGATAATTTGCCTTCAAGTATTCAATCTTTTCAAAACTTATACCCTTTAAGCAAAAACTTCGACGTTAGGTCGTCGTATCTTCAAAAACTATCCGTATCCCTTTTCGGCCAAAACGATTTATTTTTATCGAGCAATCAAATTTTGAATAAACAGATATTTCAAAAGGTTCCTATAGAGTACTATAGATGCATTGAGTGCTAATACCTTCCCATTGTATAACCAACCCCCGAACCATAAGATCTCTTTTCAAAAACGCTTTGTATTTTTATTTTTATTTACATTGCATATTTAGGGTTTTATTTCGCTCTTTCCCCTTTTCCTTTGGAAACAATAAAGCGCGGTGGCGACTCTTGCTTTTGTGAGACGAATTAATCAATAATTCGATCTCCGATTTACCCCGCTACATTTTTTTATCGCTACAATATATATATATATATATATATATATATATATATATATAATGGTTGGAAATTCATCAAATATCTATGATGAATTTCTATTAATTTTGATGAACAAGATTGATATTATCATACAATGACAATGAGTTATGAAAAAAGAAAAGAAAGAAGACAATTATTTTCTGCGGAGTTCTCTTTGCCCACAAACCGTGGAAAACTTTATTAATCACTTGCAACTGCAAATTCTGTGATTACAATGAATTGACTTAATTATAAAATTAGAGATTACTCTCTCTATTTATAGATTTAGGTTAGCTTGCTCTCTAAGCCAAAACTCAAAACTATAAAAGTCAAAAATACCTATTTTGGTACTAAATCAAGTCTATCTATTTTAGATCTAAATCAAATCTATTTAAATCTAAAACCAATCAAATATGTGTGTAGCTTCCTTCGATCCACAAGCTCTTCGACTGGGCAACCTCCCTTCAACATACATTATTTCGACACAATCGAATTACAATTTAACACACCACCTAATTCATTGTGTCTAAACTATCTATATTCATTATAATTCTTAGTCTTCTGAATACTTCGACCTGCACTCCCTTCGTCATGATATCTGCAATCTGATTCTTAGTTCTGCAGTGTTCCAAATTCATCTTCCCATCTGCAACCTGCTCTCGAAGATAGCGGAACCTCACTTCGATGTGCTTGCTTCGACCAAGTGCTATCGAGTTCTTCGCCAGATTGATAGCTGACATGCTGTCGATCTTCATGGTAATTGCTCCATGATCTTTCCCTGTTATCTCTTCGACCAAGTTTAGCATCCAAGTTGCTTGACATGTACAAAGAGAAACATCTACGTGTTTTGCTTCGCATGATGATAATGCCACTACTAGTTCATTTCTTGAACTCTAAGTAATTGGTGCACCACCTAACATAAACACATATCTTGTTGTTGATTTTCAATCTTCAGCATCACTACACCAACTCGAATCATTGTATCCCACTAACTTGCATTCTTTTTCTTTATCAGCTACAGGAAACAAAATTCCATAGTCGAGAGTTCCTTTGAGATACCTTAGTATCCTCTTCACCGCTGCTAGATGTGATACCTTTGGCTTATGCACGAATCTACTTACCATACCTACATTATATGCTAAGTTAGGCCTTGTATGACAAATGTATCATAATGACCCAATAAGTCTTCTATATTGAGTTGGATCGATATCATCTTCATCTGCATCTTTCGACAGTTGTAATCTTGGTTCTGCAGGTGTCGAAGTTGAATTGCATTCTTCCATCTTAAATATCTTGAGAATTTCTCCTGCATATCTTCTTTGATGCATCATCAAACCTCTACTGCTCTTGTAGAATTTGATGCCAAGGAAATATGAAATCTCACCCAAATCAGACATTTCAAATTCCTTGCTGAGATAATCTTTGAAGTCTTTGATCTCACTCTTGCAGCTACCTTTTATCAACAAATTATCGACACAAAGACATAGTATAAGTAATTCACTATTGATTCTTCTTACATATACCCCATGTCCAGTTATGCACTTCACAAATTCCTTCTCCCTTAGGAAACTATAAATTTTCTTATTCCAAGCTCTTGGAGCTTGTTTCAATCCATACATGGCTTTATGCAACCTGTACACCTTTCTTTCTTCGTCATGTTTCACAAACCCAACTGGTTGTTTAACATAAGCTTCTTCGTCTAAGGGTCCATTCAGAAATTCTCACTTCACGTCCATCTGACATATGTGCGATTTGTTTATTTCTGCTAGACCAATAACCAACCTGATTATTTCGATCCTAGCAACAGGTGTAAAAACTTTATCAAAGTCTATTACTTCTTTCTGTAGAAGTCCTTTCGCCACAAGCCTTGCTTTTTGTCGAGTTACTTTCCCTTTGGAATTCATTTTCACTTTGTATACCCACTTGACATCAATTTCCTTCTTGCCTTGAGGCAATTCCACAAGTGACCAAGTGTTGTTGTCTTTGATAGACTTCACTTTTTCGTTCGTTGTTTTCACCCACTTCGAATCCTTTAATGCATCAGCTGCATTGACAGGTTCAACATCTGCATAGAAAGCATAATGTACCAACTCACTTTTATTATCTGTCACATCATCTGATGTAATCACATAATCTTGCAATCTTGCAGGCACGCGTCTTGTTTTTTGAGGTCTAATTGTACTTGGTTGATCTATAACTGTTGGTTCCTCTTGTCGAACTTCTCTTTCGACTTGAGTTTCTGGTTCTTCAAGTAGGATTCCGACTGAATCTTTCTTGACATTTTCAGTCCAATCCCATTCTTTAAGCTCATCTATGATCACGTCCCTGCTAATCACAATCTGCTTGTTCACCGGGTCGAGCAACTTGTAACTTCCTGTCGAATGATATCCAACTTGAATAATTCGACTCGACTTGTCATGAAGTTTTCTTCTCAACTGATCTGGCACATTTGTATGTGCAATAGATCCAAATACCTCCAGATTACTCAAGCTAGGCTTCACACTAGACCAACATTCTTCTGGAGTAATTCCTTCTAGCTTCTTCGTAGGACATCTGTTCAAAAATGTATGTTGCAGTCGACATAACTTTACCCTAAAACTCTTTAGGTAAATTCTTGCCTTTCAACATGCTTCTCACCATATTCATGATGGTTCGATTCTTCTTTTCTACAGTTCCATTATGTTGTGGAGTATATGGTGGCACCACCTCCTACACAATCCCTTACTTTTCACATTACATGTCAAAGTCTTTCGACACATACTCTCCACCACCATTAGTTCTCAAAACTTTTAGTTTTCGACCACTTTGCCTTTCGACTATAGACTTAAACTTGGCAAATACCTCGATCACTTCAATTTTCTTCTTGATCAGGTAAGTCCACAACTTTCGACTGAAATCATCTATGAATGTAACAAAGTTCTCAAAGTTGAATTAAGGATCAAAACGCTGGAATTAATTGAGTTTTGATGCACATGGGGTTACACTTTTTTTACTTTCGAGCTTGATCCAATTTCCCTCCAAACTTCAAATTTCCTCTGAATTCTTTGCACCATTCGCTTCTCTATAAATAGAGGGACATATTGCATTCATTTTCTCAAGCTTGAATAGCCAGAATCATCCTGCCAAACTCTCTCCTTAATCCACTTTTCTGCAACTTCGAATTTGGTTTTACAACATTCCTCAATCCATTTTCTTTGTGTATTCTTCATCCTTTAACTTCGCTGAAGCTAACAGAAGAAGAACCAAGCCCTAAAGCATCCTAAATCGTGCTAGCTAAGCCAAGTTTCAGAGCTCTGAATTTGAACTTCAATAGGTAGATTCCTTCATCAATTCTCTCAAAAATTTTTACTATAATGAAGCTCTCATTATTCAGATACTAGTCGCAACATTTGTTTTCAACTAGAATTGAGTTTTGGCCATGAATTTTCAAATCCCTATTCAAAATTTTCCTTCTGTTTTTTTGCAAATCGACTGAGCTACACCTTAAATAAATTTTTCGCGAGGGTACGGTTGTCTTCGTCTTGATGAGACGAAGCGAATGGCATAGGTATGAGCTTCTAATTTTACAGTATGAGAGACCCGTAATTCATGTGGCTGGAGGTTGAAGATGGGCAACGTGTCATCTCTCAACCAATGATAACACGCCATTTGTTTTTTTTCAAAAATCTGATTTAATAATTGATCCAATGTTTTATTCACTAAGGACCATGATATGAACAGCGTGCCAGGTCCCTTGGATCTGATTACTAACGTGCTTTGACATTCATCCAATGATCTATTTTATTTTTTTTTATTTTCTGATTTTTATATTTTAATTGATTTAAACTTTAAAAAATCATAGAAAATTCATTTTTGACTCAAAAATTATGAAAAAATTCACAAAAATATTTTCAAATATTCTCTTTCTGATTTTGTTTTTTTTCATGATTTTATTTTCAGATTTAATATTTTTTATAATTTCTCCTTTATTTTAACTTGTTTTTAATTATTTAAAATTACTTTTTGATATTTTTAAATTCTAAATTTTTTTTATAAAAATCATTTTTCTTATTTATGACCTTCTGAAATTTTTCTAAAATTTTATTTGGACTTCTACTATTTTTTATCCTTTTTTCACTTATTTGAGTAATTTTAATTAGTTTAAAAATCTTTTCTGTTTTAAAAAATTATCAAAAAATTTATAAAAATATTTGAGGTCATTTCTAATTTTATTTATGGTCTCTTTAAATTATTCTTTGATACTTTGAATATAGTTTGCTATTTTATATTTTATTTTCATTTAAAAAAAACAATTTAGAAGTCATTTTTTCTTTTTATTTTATTCATTAAATACAATTTATTTATTTTTATATATTTTGGCTATGTGTTTGTTGATCATGAAATTCATTAACATCATTGGATCTTGAGTGTTGAGTTTAACTCCACTAAAATGGATGGATGATTTTAATGATAGTTTGATTAAATTGTTGATTCAAATGTATCCCTTCCCTCTTCATCTTATCCCTTTCTCATTATGTTACATGTTGTTAGAGGATGATCTACATATCATCTCTCTAAACATATGGAACATAGATTGTTATTGACCGGTCTTAAAATAGGTTTGACTTCTATATAAGTTCAATTACGGTTGCTTAACATAGCGCTAAATTTTGTCCCAATTCGAGAAATGATCATTCATGGTCCAAACCTTTGTTTGCAAGCCCAAGTATATTTAATTTGAAACCTCTTATCCAATAAAATTGAGATTCATTGTTAGGAGGCTTTGGTCTTATCAATCCTCTAATGAATCATCATAAATTTTGGACTAAGTGAATCATTTAAACGTCGTCAATCATTTGTTGTTGCCTTGAGAATTTGAAATGAATGATATACTTGATAAAAAGCAAATGAAACTTGTTGTTAAGAGGCTTTGATTTTATCAGTCTTCTAATGAGTCTTCAAATGCAATATTCAAGATGGTCATTCAACTAACCTCTAATTTCTAACTCATTAACAATTGACTTTTATTTTTATGCTTTTACCTTATGCTTTTACTTTAAGCACCATTTATCTTAGCATTTACATTTCATGCTATTTTCACCTTTGCTCACTTGAGCATTTATCTTTATGTCATTTTTATTTTTCTCACTTGAGCTTTTCATTTTCTTTTT
This sequence comes from Vicia faba, assembly GCA_948472305.1. NCBI lineage: Eukaryota > Viridiplantae > Streptophyta > Magnoliopsida > Fabales > Fabaceae > Vicia > Vicia faba. Next base: position 1,361,149,766 of record OX451741.1, on the reverse strand, counting down.
GAAGATACCTAATAGTCAACTTGAACAATAAGAATCTTTAATGTTACTTAGATTATTTGGTTACTATCCTTGGCATTTTAGAGTTATTGACTTCTTGGACTTAGGAGTAGAGACATTGACCTACCTTGAGACTTTGTGACTTCTATTGTTGTTTTGTCTAGAGTTCTTGGGGTTTATCCCAAGATATTGGGTTGTTTGTTTTCGTTGTGTGCAGGTTATTTTGATTATGTGTTTTGTCTATGATTGGAAATCTATCTGTATACAGTTGTTACTCTGCCCTATTTTTGTGAACACTTAATGCATTCAAAGTTTGGTTTTATCAAGAGGTTTATCGCCTTTGCTTGTTTGGTTTTAAATCCAAAGGATGGGAATTCTACACTGACTCATTGTGTCAAGTGTTGGCTTCTTGTTGGTTAGACGGTTCTTTTCCCTAGTTCTTACCTTATGCTTTAGGATAGTCCCTTCATCTCCTCCCACCTTCTCTAATTTCAAAAAAAATCTCCCTCCTTTTGAAAACTCTTATTGTCTACTAACTTGAACCGCTTTCATAATAAACTTGGACTTAGGTCCATGCATTTTCAAAAATATTTTCTTAATCAAACTTTTTAACCAACTTAATAATACTTTGACATTTTTTGTGAGAAGACTAAAAGTCAATCAATCTCATTCAAACCATTTTTCCATTTTGGCTTTTTACTTTAAAATTTTCTCAAAAGATTAGATTTTTGTCAATCCTTGTAGTGATGCGAACTACTATACTTCTACGATATATAGTGAAGTGAGATGTTTTCCACTTGGGTGTTGAGTGAGGCTTTGTTTATTTTAAAATCCAAGTTATATCATCCACTTTGAGATGATGCAAATTATCCTTTCTCATAATTGTGGGTAGTAAGTATGTTCTTCCACTTGGATAAGACGATAGTGTCTTATCTCTTAAAATTAACCAACACACTTGTGTTTTAAAATTCTTTAAAGGTGAACTACGAGTACCCTGATTCCCTATTGCACGGAAGGTGGTACGTAGGCACTAAAGGTTCGCAACGGCGGCAGGTTCAAAAATTGTAAAAAATATTTCTTTTCTCACCTCCACCATCTATTTTTTATACAACATTTATATCCAAAATACACAAATTTACAAAGAGGTTCCTGTGGAGTATCATAGATGTTTAGGGTGCTAATACCTTCCTGTTGTACCCCAAATTTTGACCCAAGATACCATCTCCCATCTGCATCATTACATTGCAAGTGTTTTGATCTATTGATTTTAAAAATTCATAACTTTTTCGAGTCGAGAGCTATTTATTTCTGAACACTAAATTTATTAATTGATTCATGCTAAAACAATGTTTATTAATTATTTATTATCTTAAATTTAAATAATTGGAATTTGTTTTCAATTGTTATATAATTTAAAGATTTATAGATAATAAAATAAATATTAGAAAAGAGGCATATTAATCGTTCAGACAGTGTTTATTTATTATTCACTATCTTAAATTTAAATAATTGGAATTTATTTTCAGTTATTACATAATTTAAAGATTTATGAATAATATAATAAATATTTGAAAAAGTTCATTAATTGGTCAATAATGGTTATTTAATTATTTATCATTCTAAGTTAAATAATTGAAATTCTATTTTTAATTATTACAATTTAGAAAATTATGAATAATGAATTAAATAATTGAAACTATTAATTGATCAATGATATTTATTTATTTGTTTATTATTCTGAATTTAAGTAATTGAAATTTATTTTCAATTATTATACAATTTAAAGAATTATAAACGATAAAATAAATAATTAGAGAGAAGGAAGGAATTAATTGGCAAATATTGAAATTTTATTCATTTTATTCTAATTGTACAATTATTGTGTAAATACTGTATTTATTTACAACGAATTTACAATAATAATTTTTTACAAAGTTAAAATGAAATAAAAACTATTCTAATGTTTTCTAATTCTAAATCTTCTATCCAATGCCTTTTTGTCTGCTCATTTGATTTTACCTGCAAAAACAATTAAAAGAAAAAATTAGAATTGAACAAATAATTAAAAGCAGAAAATTATTTAGTGTTCATCATTAAAAGCAACGGCTGGAATCAGTTTACCCTTTTTTGCAAATCACGGGATTTCTCCCGGTTCACAAAAAGGGAGGAATTTTTATTTTCATAAATGAATGCACAATTTAAAACATGCACAAATTCATTTTATTTTTCAAAGCTGCATAATTAAAATCAATTGCATTTTCAAAAATCCCATGACATATTCAATTCCAACGTAAACATAACATGCCATGCACATAGAAGAAGCCAAAACAAATAGGCTCCATGCTGTGCCTTTGCAAGTCAAAGAAGTATGCAATTCAAAACAATTTTTGCAAGCATAATATATTCCATTTTCATCATGTTCCAGCACTTTTGCAATTTCAGAAAACAGTACATTACATCATTTAAATGTCAAAATGGTACTTATGAGAGAGAAGAGAGAAAGAAGTATGGTTTTGCAGGTTTTGGTTTAGGCAGAAGGAATTACAAAACAAAACTGCAGCAGCATACAGTAAAAATAAAGAAGCACAAGAGTAGAATACAAACAAACCATATGGAGCAGTAGATGTGCAGAAGGCCAAAGAAGTATATTAAAATATACCATAAACCTGTAACGTAAACCAAGAAGCCAGCAAAACTGATATACAACACAAACCCCTTCAAAAACAAGAGAGATCACAACCTGTTCATCAAGCCTTCAAGCCTAGAAACAAACTGTCAAAATATACAAAGATTCTCTCAAGCCTTAAAAACATAACCTGCTATCTGCATATACCATAGAACCAATATGGCACAAAACCATCTCAAGCCTTAAAACCATGTCAAACACCATGGCCTAAACCTCAAACCATAAACAAACCAGTATCATCCATAAACATGACCAAAACCTGCTGCCTTAAGCCATAGAAACCAATAACCATTTCAAGGCCTAAACGAAAACCTCAATAACCTACTTAAGCCATAGAAAACCATCAACCTGATTGAGCCATCAAACCAATACCACAAAAAAATCATTCAAAACTACATTACCATAAAACCTGCTACTGCATCACCGAAACCAAAACCAACATGGTCAAAAACCAGAACCATTTCAAAAACCAGTAAAACCTGCGTGAAGCCCTCAAAACCATATATCAAAACCTTATGGCCAAACATAAAACCAGTAGGACCATAAAAACTATCAAAACCATGGCCTAAACCAATCTCCAAACCCAAGCATACGAAGACCTCAGATACATCCTCATTGGCCAAAATAAAAAGCATACAGTAACAAGAATCACAGTGAAGAAGAAGATAGGAAAATGTTCAAATCAACGGAAAGCATACAGTAGCAGTAGCAAGAGAAGAAGAGGAAAAATCAAAGCAAAAAGGCCGAAAGGAACGAAATACCAGTAATCAGAAGCAATATCACATCGTCACTATCCTCCCTGCTCGCCCCGGCCTCCTAGCTCGTCAAACCTTCCTCCTCCGTCTCCGCCTCAAGGTAGCATTTTTTTCCCTCTTTTACTTTCATAATACCTCCAACAAGCATAATAATGTGAATAAGAATTAAATAGATAAAAATCATGAACATGCAAGTTTGTAACAAACCCTAACGAAATCGTAAACAATCATACCGTGATCCCCCTCGCCGTAGCTTTAGTTGGAGGGAAGAAGAAGATTGGAAGTTGGTGGCCTTTGGGACGAGAGAAAAAGCTCAGACAAGGACCAATGACGCGCGAGAAAGATGAGAACGAAGAAGACGATACAAGAAGCTTGGGCGCCGTTGCTGCTAACCAAAACCCTAATCCCTTTCTCAGCTAACCAAAACAATGTTTACCCTAAAAAACAAATTATGAATAATGTTGGACCTGACCCGCCTCCCTGCTTAAGCCCAAACGAATCCTTTTTACACCCCCATCCCTTTTCTTGTTATGGGCCCCTGAAGTCCCTTTGGCCCATACAATTGCCTATTCACCCCTTTAATTTTGATACACCTCTGCTTCTCTTTTAGTTTTTTTTTTAGAATTCTTATTTAATTTAGTTTTATTAGTAATTTAATCAAATAGAGGATTTAATTAAAACATTTTTAAATAATGTGACCATTTTTATTATTTTAACTTTAGGTTTAGTTTAGTAATTTTAGTTTATTTTATTTTATTAGGTTTGATTAATAGCTTTTAAGTTTTAATTTAGTTTAGAGTTATTTAATAATTCTTAAAGTAATATCTTATATTAATATTAAAAAACACATAAAAACAACAAACATATAAAAAAATAAAAAACTTAAAAAACATTTTATTTAATTAATTCTCTTGCGTTATTAATATTACACAAAAAATCTAAAAAATACATGTTCACACACTTAGTCTTTTATTTAAATTGTTGTATATCATTTATTTATCATAATCTTCTGTTTACTCGATTATTCCGTTTATGCCTATATCCAAGGGAAAAACGATTAAATTTGTTGACTTCATGTCCTCAAGTCCAATCGTGCGAACATTTGCATTTCATTAAAACTTAGGACAATTTCTCTCAAATATTCAACCTTTTCAAAATTTATACCTTTTAAGCCAAAACTTCGACATTAGGTCGTCGTATCTTCAAAAACCCGTCCGTACCCCTTTTTCGGCCAAAACAATTTATTTCGATCAAACGAACAATTTTAATAAACAGATATTTCAAAAGGTTCCTATAGAGTACTATAGATGCTGTGGGTGCTAATACCTTCCCACTGTATAACCAACCCCCGAACCATAGATCTTTTCAAAAACGCCTTGTATTTTTACTTTTAAAAGTATTATTTTACATTGCATATTTAGGGTTTTATTTCGCTCTTTCCCCTTTTCCCTTGGAAATAATAAAGCGCGGTGGCGACTCTTGCTTTTTGTGAGACAAATTAATTAATAATTCGATCTCTGATTTACCCCGCTACATTTTTTATCGCTACAGAATTTGCGACTCTGCTGGGGAGAGATTGACCTCTTGCTGGTCCATCCCTAAGTGGGTTAAGCCTAGTTTGTTTTATCTGTTTATTATTATTTGATTTGCTTGATTATGTGTTTAAATTGGGGTGTTTGGGTTTTTTTCAAAGGACGAATCCTATACCCGGATTAAGTAACACTTAAGGAATAAGACGGGCGGTACAGTCATGTTAACTTTGAGGGAGTAATCCCGAAGAAGGAGGCATGAGATCCCCCACTCAATGGAAGGCCCTCTTGAACTTAATATTTGTTTACCGAGTAATTAGAAAGACATTATTATTTTCGACCTAGGAGCCCGAGAAGTTGAGGACCGTAGAACCCTAACCCATCTTGGCCTTTTTAGGTGTAGCGCGGAGACTATCACGGAGTAATTCGGAAGTAGTTGTCACGCGATGCTACGCTCAGATGAGTTTCTCTTGAGAACATTGCTAATTATCGAGTAATCAAGACGTCAGCAATATCCGAAGGAGGAATGTAGACTCTGGGAACTCTTAGAACATTGTCTTACAGGTGTAATTGAACCGTTAGTACATACCTTGGGGTGGGCTTTACCTTTGACTCCATGCTGAACGTTGAACCTTTGAACCCCATGTTTGCAAGCTTGTGTGTGACTGTTGCATTATCATTCATTCATGCATTCATCAACATCTTTGTAAAAAACTTGTTTTTCAAGGAACTTCAGAATGATTTTTGCAGACATCTCAGGTTATTATGGAATTTGGAAGGAGAAACACTCGAAGCTTTAGTTTTAAGGAGCCCGAGATTGAAGAGCTGAAGAGTTTGATTCCGAAGATCGAGAACCCGACGAATTTTCAGAGAAAGTATGGGTCCATTGTACCTCTCATGAAGCGCAAGATGAAGGAAGGCATCCTCAATACGTTGGTTCAATTCTATGATCCCTTGTACCTTGTTTCACCTTTCCGGATTACCAGTTGGTGCCCACCTTAGAAGAGTATTCTTATATACTTGGTTTGCCGATCACCGACTGTGTTCCTTTTTCTGGATTAGAAGAGGAGCCCAAATCTCACGAGATAACGACCATCACCCACTTAAAGAAGTCAGAGATAGAGGAGAATATGACTACAAAAGGGGGAATCCGAGGTTTGTCTGCGCAGTTTTTGTTGAGGAAAGCTCGTCATTTTGCTGAGATAAAAGATACTGTTGCCTTTGAAGACGTGTTTGCTTTACTCGCCTATGGTCTATTCTTGTTCCCTAACGTTGATAAGTTTGTGGATATCAACGCTGTTGTACCCCAAAATTTGCCCTCCCTTTCTTCAGGAAACCATCTTGAATTTTCAAGGTCCCTCTGAAACAAATCCAAGTCCTGAGTTATCCCTTTGCCCAAGCAAGCCACTTACAAGAGCAAGATGATCTCACGAACTCCAGAAGCAACGCTTTTATCTTGAGAAAAAAATCAAATTCTAAGTACTTAGAACATTTCTCTAAAATGAGTGTTTAAGGAAAAAAATCAGCGCTTCAGAACTTCTGGACCCATTCCAGATGAAAACGGTCAGAAGTTGCAAGCTTGACTCAGCGTGGTCAGAAGTTGGCTCTTCAGCAGCTACGTCAGTTCAATCAGAAGTTGTAAACGTGGTTTAATATGTAAGCCTCAAATAGAACATGCCCCTTCAGCAGTTACATAAGCTCAGTCAGAATTTGCTAAAGGAATGCAAGAGAAGCAGGAAAGTCTGAAGGCTCCTTCAGAACAGGTTGAAATCAGAAGATGAAAGATCAGAAGAGTGGGTGTTACACTGATAAAGAATCTCCAGAGCTTACTAAGACAACAGGAAGCCAAGGCCAGAGCATGGTTTACGCTGCTGATTCAACGCTGATTTCCATTACCAGAATGTTAATGTTGATAGGTCTTGTCACCATTTAATGCCCATTAATGCTTCCAACCACTCCTGAGCATTCACGTGTGGCTTGGAAAACGCTTTTGCACAAATTCTGGCATGGGTCTTCATGCCACCGCCCACTTCAGAGGTCACTTCTCCCCAATCTACACCTGCTGCTGCAACCTAGGCTGAAAGCTAGCTGTTATCACAACTTCCCAGGAATTTCTGTCAAAGAACAAATTCAAACTCTGTTGGCGCCTTAAATGTTCAAGGCATCCACAAGAACTTTGCCTATAAATAGAGAGCTTTCACCATTGCAAAAGGCGTTCAAGAAAAAAAGAAACAGAAACTGCTAAGTGAGAAACAGAACTCCTAGCAACACAGCATTCTGAAACTCTGCCAAAATCTCCAGCTTTGTTTCATAACTTTGAGTTTCTCACCTTCAAACTTCATCAAATATCCAGTTTTTTCTGTAAACCAAAGACACCCTCTCTAAACTTCTGACCCTGCATACGTATACACCTTTACTTCCCCTTTTCAAAGAAAATCTGTCCAGAACACCACCAGAACCAAAAGCTAAACTTTCACCCACAACTTTCCCAACAGTCAGGTAAGCACCTGCTGACCCTCATCACGCTGTTAAGCATCATCAGCTGTGCATATTCAAATAACATAATGTAAATTTCATGTTGTTGTTGTTTATGTTCTGAGGATTTTCATACCTCAGAACATTCTGAGCCAGTATAGGATCTGCCTGTGACCTTGTTGACTCTGACCTCTGAAACATTTTTTGTATTTGCTGGATCTGTTCCAAATATGTTTCCTGTTTTGTGGAGTAACAACAGAATTGCAGATGTTCTGATTAGTACAGGGAAAAGCCAAGTGCTGACTTTGATGTTAGCACATCTGAAGCCTGTTTTGCTGTCAACGATATCAGAACCTCTGAGAGTTGTTACCTTTTCAGCAGAATCAGAACTTCTGGTTTCTCCACTAACAAACTTCTGTCTTGCAGCGCAGGGAAATCAGAACTTCTGATTTCCCCACTAACAAGGTTCTGTTTTGCAGGTGCTAGAGTCAGAAGTTCTGACTCATCCAGTTTCACTAACAGGTTGATCATCTGGCAGCGGATCTGAGTCAGAACTTCTGATGACCTCCCAGCAGCGCGCGGGCTCCCTCTCTCTCTCTCTATATCTTGTTTTTTGCTATTTTCTTTTTTGTCTATTTTTCTCGTTGAACCCCCCATGTACAAATGTGTATCCCCCTCCCCTAATTGTTGTAATAGCGTAGGATTTTACATTTCCGCTTCTTATTGCTAGTAATTAGGACGTGTATGGCAAGATAAAATCAATGAAATAGAAAAAACCTAATTCAAAGAAAAAACTCTTGTATGCAATAAAACACACTTGCACACTAACACCCCTAGGGTTACATCCACTTGTTGCCTTTCAAAAATTAGGCCATATCGCATGTTAGGTCTCCTTGGGCAAAACAAACAATCAAATGATCATAGTCCCTCGATGACGTTTTCAAAATATTGCCTAAACAAATGATCAAGTCCCTTAAAGAAAATTGCCCAAAGATACTTAGTACTATTGCAATTATGGTCTAAACGACGACCCGCGCCCGTCCCTTTCACATCCTAACACAAGATTGTCCACCAAATACAATGGTGGAACAAAATTTTTAAAAGAGTTAAAACATAACAAAAATCTTTGAGAACTTTAGGGTAGATCGCTCTTAAGTACTTGTCAACTTGCTAAACAAAAACACTTGCCTGTTTTTAAACCACACCTCACAAAACTTTCAAAACAACTTTCAAAAAAAAAACAAATGAAAACCTTTTCAAAAGACATACACCTTTGTATACATCCCCACACGGATCATTACAAAGGTCACCACCACATTGGCTTCTTTTCAAAACATTTTCAAACCCACACACACAAGCACCATTTCAAACAATTGAAAATAAAAGGCAAGTGATCTAAGCAAGTAACTAAGAGCCCATGGATAACCATGGATAGAAAGGGTGCTAATACCTTCCCTTTCTATAATCTACTCCCCGAACTCAAGAAAACATCTCAAAGGTTTTTGCTGTGCTTTTTAACCTTTCCTTAGGATAAAATAAAAAGTCGGTGACGACTCTTGCTCAACCGAAACATTTGCGAATACAAACGCAAAACCTCAAGTCAGTTCTCCCACCGTACCACAGAACTGGCGACTCTGCTGGGGAGTGTTTTAAAAGTGGAGTAACCTTAGGGCTTAGATCACCCTCTTGCATGATTAATTGTTTGAATTGTTTGCTTTATATCTTGGCTCTATTGTTTGGGTTTGCAAACCCTACACCCGGATTTTTGGGAAACATTCATAGATAGCAATACATTGTGGAAACTGTGCGGGGTATACCGACACGGTCGAAGCAATAGCTATATTAGTGCGACATATTTGTGAGTACCGGTAACCCTTGAGTTCAATCAAGGAGAGTACGGGGCCGCTGAGTGATGTCACTAAGCACTAATGACCTAGAACCTTACTTGACCATCTTGGCCTTTTATTAGGGGTAGTGAGATGACCGGCTTTGGTGCAGTCCGAAGTTGGTAGATACTCGATACTACACTCACTGAGGGTTGTTTTCTTGGAATATTTTGGTCGCTAGTTAAGTGGCTAAACCAAAACAATGAACATTGAAAATAATCCAATGATATTGAGCTCCTTAGAACCCGGTTACTATTTATAGAACAGGTTTTTAAGCCAACTACACTCAAGAGGGTACTTACCTATGAAACCCCATGCAAGCCTGAAACTAGGGTTTGGTGTGATTTGCTTGTACATATGTTTTGTGCATACATCATGGACATCATAAAACATCATATGCATTCACTAACCATTTCAAGGGTTTTGGATCTTCATCTTTGTTCCTGTTTTGCAGGTCATGGAAGTTCCTCGCAGAAAAACCATTCAAGTCAACCTTGTGAGAATCTCTACTCAACTCAAGGAGCTCACCTCAAGAATTCCGGAAAGCTCATCCTTCAGTGAAAGACATGGTAGACTGCTCAGCCTAGTCAACACCAACATTGAAGAAGACATGATGAAAGTGCTATTCCAGTTCTTTGACCCTCTTCACCACTGCTTCACTTTCCCTGATTATCAGTTGGTCCCCACTTTGGAGGAGTTTTCTCAACTCCTGAGAATTCCTATCCTTAATCAACTACCCTTCAACGGTACGGAAAAGGAACCAAAGCCGGAAGATGTTGCTCGAGCATTACATCTACAACCATCCGACATCAAGGGGCATTGGGAAACCAGAAGCGGCATCAAAGGATTCTTAGCAAAGTTCTTGTTTGAGAAGGCATAAGAATGTTGGAACTCATTGGACCTACAAGCCTTTGAAGAAATTGTGGCACTCCTTATCTATGGATTGGTCTTGTTCCCAAATCCTGACCAATTGGTAGATGTCAACGCCGTCAAAATCTTCTTGTCCAGAAATCCAATACCAACATTGCTTGGGGACATTCTTCACTCATTTTACACACGAACAATGAGAAAGAGGGGGGTTCTCATGTGCTGTACTCCTCTCCTTGCAAGGTGGTTTATTTCGCACCTTCCACAATCTGTCTTGAAGAACGACCAAGGCTCAAGGTGGTCCCAACGGTTGATGACTCTTACTCACTCTGATGTACATTGGTGTTCTCGGTCCAGAGAAAATGTCATCATCGTCGATCGTTGTGGAGAATTTCCTAATGTTCCTTTACTTGGAATTAGAGGAGGTATCACCTACAACCCTTGCCTAGCTTTGAGACAATTCGGATATGCCCGGAAGGATGGCCCTCATGACATGTTGATTCCTGACCTAGTTTTTGACTTCGACAACGATGCGCAAGGACTTCGCCAAAGATTCATCAGAGCTTGGGGAAAGCTCAACAAGGTTGATAGCAAGACTCTGGGACACAAGAATTCCATCCCTCTTGAGCCCTATCTCAAGTGGGTACGAGCCCGAGCCCAAAGTCTAATGATGCCTTATCCACATGTACTCCCAGTGATTAAAGAGCCCGTCAAAGAAGGAGAGGTTCCCTACACCATCCTACATCCAGACATGCCTACATCGTGGGAGGAAATGCAGAAAAGTTGGATCCAGCTCAAGGAGGAACGGAATACTTTTGAAGCTAGCTTCTACGCCAGTGAGAAGAAGGTTCTAGAGCTTACCCGCCGACTCCATGAGCAAGAGGCCCTCAATACCTACATCGCACCAAAGAGGATGCGCAATGTCTTTTTACCTTGAGAAGTTATATTTGGCCCATGGGGCATTTATGTACCACCAAATTTCTTCTTATTAATATGACGTGCGTTCTTCTTTGTCTGAAACAATTTTGAATGTCCTAAATCCTTGAATGCATTGCATACATAAGCATACCATTCATCATGTGCATAAGCAGGTCTCATTATCTGTCTGCTGTTTATGTCAGTAGGATGGATCTCGAGCAAACAGTCAAAGACCTACAAGCCCAGAATGCACAGTTCCAGCAACTCCTGATGACCTTGGCTAAAGGTCAGGAGGATATCAAGACTCAATTGGGGAACAAAGACCCAGTGAAAAAGAAGAAAAAGAGAATCGGGGTGGCTACTTTGGGGAGAAGATTTGATGGAGAAGCCCGGAGAGTGCTTGAATTTCCTCCTATCTCTGATGAAGGAACCAGCAAAGGAGGTGGAGTTGCGGTGCCTTCTGAGTCTGATGCGGAAGAGGAGGAGGTCGAAGAGGATGAAGATTATACTGATCAGCAATACCCTCCAGCTGATGATAAATACAAAGGGCTAGAAGACAGGTTGGCCGCCATGGAGCTACAAAGAGTACCGGGTTTGGATTTTGAAGACTTGGGTTTGGTTGCCGGGATTGTGATTCCCCCAAAATTCAAAGTTCCAGTGTTTGTGAGGTATGATGGGCTGTCCTGTCCCAAAATGCATCTCAGGTCCTACGTAAGAAAGATTCAACCCTATACGGCAGATAAAAACCTTTGGATTCATTTCTTTCAAGACAGTCTTTCTGGAGCTCAGTTGGAGTGGTTTTATCAGCTAGAGGGAACCAGCGTTCGAAATTGGGAAGATTTGGCCACCGCTTTCTACAAACAATACCAATACAATTCTGACCTTGCCCCTACTCGTACCCAACTTCAGGGTATGTCGCTAGGAATAGGCGAAGGATTCAAGGAGTACGCACAAAAATGGAGGGATTTAGCTGGCAGGCTGCAGCCTCCTTTAACCGATCGTGAACTTGTTGATATGTTTCTAGGGACCCTATCTGGGCCATTTTTCAATCATCTGATTGGTAACTCTTCCGCGGGGTTTACCGATTTGATCTTAACGGGCGAAAGAATAGAAGCTGGCATCAAGTCAGGAAAGATTCAGAAGGGTGTTGCTGCAAGTACTGAGAAGAGGCCTTTTAAGAAGGAAGCAAGTGCCGTCTATGGTCCTAGAAGACAAGTCAAGCCAGAAAGTCGCCAAGCCGTCAATGCTCTGGTCATTTCAAAACCTGTTGTTGCTCCTCAGCAGTACAATCAACAAAGAGGTGAAAGACCCAAGAGACAGTATACTCGGTTGAGTATGACCTTGTCACAAATTTTACCCCAACTGTTATCAACCAACCTGGTGACCACCAAAGAAGCTCCTAAGGTCGTTAATACTGCATCTCCTAAGTACAACCCAAATGCCCGTTGTGCTTATCATTCTGATAGCCCCGGGCATACTACTGACGATTGCTGGGCCTTGAGAAACAAAGTGCAAGATCTTATCGACGCAAAGGAAATTCAGTTTGAAGCGCCTGAAAAACCGAATGTTGTAACTGCTCCTATGCCCCAGCATAGAGTAAATGCCATTGAAGAAGAGTTGTATGCTGTTTCAGTGAATGATGTTGCTACCCCTCTGTTGACTGTTAAGAGGGACTTGCTACTAGCCGGTTTATTTCCGGGTTGTAGTAAGGGTTGCCTCCTGTGTGCTGTTATCCCTACCGGTTGTCCACTGCTGAAATCAGGCATCCAAAGCCTGATGGATAGCAAGGAAATTCTGTTCAAGAAAACTGATGTTCCGTTTGTTTCCGTTGAAGAAATATCTGTTGTCACAATTTACAATCCTGCCAAAGCTCCCATGAAGAAACCAGTCCAAATTATGTCTGTTGCACCCATTACTATTACTGTTCCGGGACCTCTCCCCTACGAGTCTGATAAAGCGGTCCCATGGCATTATGGGGCCGATGTGTATGTGCTTGGGGTGAAGCGGGAGTTCAACACCAATACCAGTATCAGTAACATAACTGGTCCCGCCAAGATTACCCGCAGTGGCAGGCTCTTCTCGCCTGACATTACGCCGCCAGTTATCCGAAAACCTCTCACCATCACACCCGCAAGTGTGCATGTTCCAATTCAAATTCCTGTGTCTACTACTGCCGCCGAGTCCTCTAATACTCGGGGCAAAGAAGTTGCTACCGATCTGCCTGCTAGGACAGAGGCACCAAAAAAGACTGCTGTAGAAGCCTCCCAACAAGAAATGGAGGAAATTCTTAAAATCATCAAAAAAAGTGACTTTAACGTTGTTGAGCAGTTGGGGCATACTCCCTCTAAAATCTCTATGCTATCATTGCTGCTATGCTCAGAGGCCCATGCAAAAGCCCTGATTTCATTTCTGAAAACGGCCCATGTGCCGCAAGAGACCTCCGCAGACCAATTCACCGACTGTGTGGCTAATTTGACAGCTGACAATGGCTTGGGGTTCTCGGATGCTGACCTCACCCCCAAAGGGAAAAATCACAATGATGCCCTGCATGTTTCCATAGAATGCAGGGGCACTACTCTCGCACACGTGTTAGTGGATACCGGCTCTTCCCTGAATGTTTTGCCTAAGAAGGCATTGGATCGCTTGGATTGTGAAGGTTTGGAATTGAAACCTAGTAACATCATTGTTAGAGCCTTCGACGGTTCTAAGAGGATGGTGCACGGTGAAGTAAACATTCCTATTCGTGTGGGCTCCCAGGTTTTCGACTCAACGTTCTATGTAATGGATATTCGCCCATCTTACTCCTGCTTATTGGGTCGACCCTGGATTCACAAGGCTGGGGCAGTAACCTCCACTCTACACCAAAAGCTCAAATACCCTGTCAAAGGGAAGGTTGTTACCGTGCAGGGTGAGGAGGAATACATGGTTAGTCACTTGAATTCATTCCGGTATATCGAGATGGATGGGGAGTTTATTGAAACCCCCTTTCAGCATTTTGAGGAAGTACCTCCAATTTTGGCATCAGCTGAAGTAGTGGTTGAAGAAGACTTTCCATTGAAGATGGCATCCTTGAAGGATGCCCGGGCTGTAATCGAGAAAGGCAATTGTGCGAACTGGGGTCAGCTTCCTGACTTCACTCAAAAGAACGACAAGTTTGGGTTGGGCTTTACTACAGAGGCTCAGAGGGCTGTGCGCAAGGAAAAGATCAGAAAGACTCCAGTGTTTATCACCATTCCAAGGGTGAATGCTATTGAGGAGGATGTAGAGGAAGCAGAGTTTGACAGTTGGATCTACCCGACTACCAGCAACGGACCAAGCAACTAGACGACAAAGGATTTTACACCTATCACATTTGTCACGCAGTAATTAACTCTTTTGATTTTCAATTTGTAACAAACAATGTGTTAAAACTTTTATTGGCTCGGTGTCCTACCCGGGGCATCGTAGCTCCATTTGTGAGGGCTTTTTGTATGACATTTCCATATATCATCAATCAATACATTGGACGTTTGTTGCACTTCAAATCTTGTGCTCTTTTTCTTTCTGTGTTATATATTGCAAAACAGCTATATTTACGCACACTCACTTATACAGGTTTCAATCCACTCTGGATCTCACTGGTAACAACTCTGCTACCGCCAGTTATGACTTCGAGAATCCGATCAACTTGGCCGGGGACGAAGGTGAAGATGATTGCGAAGTGCCTGGTGAACTCGCGAGACTGCTACTCCAGGAAGAGAGGGCTATTCAACCACATGAAGAGTCGGTGGAAACAGTTAACCTGGGTACTGAGACAGATAGGAAAGAGGTCAAGATTGGTGCCAATCTAGAGCTCAGCGTGAGGCAACGATTGATCCAGATGCTACAGGATTACATGGAGATCTTTGCTTGGTCCTATGAAGATATGCCTGGTTTAGATGCCGACATTGTAGTTCATCACCTGCCAACCAAGGAAGACTGCCCTCCGGTAAAGCAAAAGGTTCGCCGCATGCGCCCAGAGATGTCTGAAAAGATCAAGGCCGAGGTTATGAAGCAATTCGATGCCGGATTTCTAGCAGTAACTTCTTACCCTCAATGGGTGACCAATGTGGTACCGGTACCGAAGAAGGACGGTAAAGTCAGAATGTGTGTCGACTACAGGGATTTGAACAGGGCCAGCCCCAAGGATGATTTTCCTCTACCTCACATCGACATTCTTGTTGACAATACTGCCCAACATAAGGTTTTCTCCTTCATGGATGGTTTTTCAGGGTATAATCAGATCAAGATGGCCCCAGAAGATATGGAAAAGACTACCTTTGTGACTCAGTGGGGCACCTTCTGTTACAAGGTCATGCCATTCAGATTGAAAAATGCTGGGGCAACCTATCAACGTGCCATGGTTGCTTTATTTCATGATATGATCCATCACGAGATTGAGGTATACGTTGATGACATGATTGCAAGGTCTCAAACTGAGGAGGAGCACCTTGATCATCTGAGGAAGCTATTTGACCGACTGAAGTTATATAAGCTGAGGTTGAATCCCAACAAATGCACCTTTGGGGTGAGGTCCGGAAAATTGCTAGGTTTCATTGTAAGTGATAAAGGTATTCAGGTGGACCCTGCCAAGGTAAAAGCCATACAAGAGATGCCAACTCCAAAGACAGAGAAAGAAGTCAGAGGCTTCTTAGGACGACTGAATTACATTGCCCGATTCATCTCACATCTAACTGCTACCTGTGAGCCAATCTTCAAATTACTGAAGAAAGATCAAGTAGTACGTTGGAACAATGAATGTCAGGCTGCCTTTGAAAAGATAAAGGAATATCTCCAAGAGCCACCCATTCTTATGCCGCCAATGGAAGGAAGACCTCTGATATTATACTTGACAGTACTTGACAATTCAATGGGGTGTGTGCTGGGACAGCATGACGAGTCTGGCCGAAAAGAGCACGCTATTTATTACTTGAGCAAAAAAGTTTACCGACTGTGAGTCTCGTTACTCACTGCTTGAGAAAACTTGCTGCGCTCTAGTATGGGCTGCTCGCCGGCTGAGACAGTATATGCTGACTCACACCACTCTATTGATTTCAAAAATGGATCCCATCAAGTACATATTTGAAAAGCCTGCTCTGTCTGGGAGAATAACAAGATGGCAAATGATCTTAACAGAATATGATATCCAGTATACAACTCAGAAAGCAATTAAAGGAAGTGTATTGGCAGATCATTTGGCACACCAACCTGTGGACGATTACCAATCCTTGAACTTTGATTTTCCGGACGAAGACATCATGGTGGTAACTGACTGTGAAGTACCTGGACCGGATGAAGGACCTGAGGAAGGATCCCGATGGTCTATGCATTTTGACGGAGCCTCCAATGCTTTGGGTAATGGCGTCGGCGCTGTAATCATATCTCCCAAAGGAACTCATACTCCACTCACCGCCCGATTGTGTTTCAACTGCACCAACAACATGGCAGAATATGAGGCATGTATCATGGGTCTACAAGCTGCAATCGACTTAAGGATCAAATTTCTGAGTGTCTTCGGAGATTCCGCTCTCGTGATCAATCAGATCAAAGGCGAGTGGGATACGAAACACCCAAATCTTATTCCTTACAAGGAGTATGTGTTGACCTTGCTTCCCCACTTTGAAGAGATAACTTTTGAGCATTTCCCAAGAGAGGAGAATCAGCTAGCGGACGCACTAGCTACGATGTCTTCAATGTTCAAGGTTAAATGGGACAATGAGGCTCCCCGGATCATTATCTGGAAGTTAGACGAACCGGCATACTGCTGCGATCTAGAGGCCGAGAAGGTGACTGAAAAACCCTGGTATCATGAAGTAAATAGGTACTTGGAAGCTCAGGAATACCCTGAAGGTGCATCTGTCAATGACAAGAAGTTCATAAGGAGGTTTGCGGCAAAATTCTTCCTCAGTAACGGCATCCTCTACAAACGGAATCATGATTCAACTCTACTACGTTGTGTGGATAAGGCTGAAGCAGAAAAAATCATGATAGAACTGCATGAAGGTACATTCGGAACACACTCCAGTGGACACACCATGGCAAAGAAAATCCTTAAGGGCAGGATATTTCTGGTCCACAATGGAAGCCGGTTGTTACCAACACTCTCGAACTTGTCACAAATGCCAGATCTATGCTGACAAGGTGCATATTCCCCCAGTCCCTCTGAACGTCATGACGGCACCTTGGCCTTTTGCAATGTGGGGCATTGATATGATCGGTGAGATCCGACCGACGGCATCCAATGGGCATCGCTTCATCTTGGTAGCGATCGATTACTTCACAAAGTGGGTTGAGGCAGCTTCCTACGCGATGGTAACCAAGAGCGTTGTGGCACGTTTCATTCGGCATAATCTGATCTGTCGGTACGGTGTCCCGGAAAGAATCATTACGGACAATGGTACCAATCTCAATAACAAAATGATCACTGAACTCTGCGAACAATTCAAGATACAGCACCACAATTCTTCTCCCTACCGGCCGAAGATGAATGGGGCTGTAGAAGCGGCGAATAAGAATATTAAGAAAATTGTGCAGAAGATGACAGTGACCTATAAAGATTGGCACGAAATGTTACCATTTGCTCTTCATGGGTACCGTACCTCAGCAAGGACGTCAACCGGGGCAACTCCTTTCTCCTTGGTCTATGGCATGGAGGCAGTCTTGCCAATTGAAGTTCAGATACCCTCTCTCCGGATAATGAAGGATGCAGACTTGAATGAAGATGACTGGATCCAGACTCGACTTGACCAATTAAACCTGATTGACGAAAAGAGGCTCACCGCTATCTGTCATGGTCAGACGTATCAAAAGCGGATGATCAGGGCATTTAACAAGAAAGTCAGACCACAAGAGTATCAAGTTGGGGACCTGGTAATCAAACGCATCATCCTTCCTCAAAGTGATCCCCGGGGCAAATGGACCCCTACTTACGAAGGGTCATTTGTGGTTAAACATGTGTTCTCAGGAGGAGCCATGATCCTAACCACCATGGATGGTGACGACCTTCCTCACCCCGCCAATGTAGACATAGTGAAAAGATACTACGCATGAATAAAAGACCCGCTAGGCTGACATACCTAGGCAAAAATAAGGGCTTCCCGGCGAACCAAAAGGGTTCGGGAAAAAATAAGGGATGAAATGAAAAAAAATCTGTACACCCGGCAAGTCGAAAACCTGAAAAGGCGGCTTGGGCAAAAATGGGTATCCCGATGGACTGAAAACTCGAAAGGGCGGTCCATGCAAAAGTTAGGGATAAAGCGTAACACTATGTCTCATTGAATCACTTCGCACCCGGAATTCGGCATCAACTGTCTGGCTCAGATTTCGGCATCGACCAATCAGCTTCATTTTCAACTAGGCAGCAAAGCGATGAGACGCTTGGGGACATAAAGGCGATAGCAGAGTTGGAACCCAGTGGGACTGTTCACATAACTGTTTTGTTTTCAAAATCGTAAATTCTGTGTTATTCGGCGGCATCCTCTTACTAGGATGTCAGCCTCTTGTACAAAAACGCCTTTTCACAGGCAAAATTCAAATCAATACAAAGTCACTTATCGCCATTGTTTTCCCTTTTTCTGTTTTGTCTTGCGAGGAACGTCCAATGTTCATTGTTGATATATGCATTTGACATTAAATTGCTGATTCATAAATATTTGCAAAAGATTAATTACAGGTGACATCAGGAACAGGGGCAATGTAAGGTTGTCTGATGCAGTCTGTTTGCTTTGTCCGCCAAGGTACCAAGGTAGATTCGACTAAAGAATGTGACCAAATCATATCTCTCCCCGCAGATTAAGACAAGATTCCGCAATGCTTTCCCCAAGCGGAGTTGACTCCCCGTCAAACCTGAGAAGGCACAACTTTCCCCGGCAGGTCTTAAAGTTTATCCCCAGTAAATTCTGGAAGCTTGTTCCCTACAAAGTACGGACGTCTCTCCCGAGCTTTATTCAGAGTTATTCCTCACAAGGGCTTATAACTGGGTTATCCTCAGCTAATCGCCACGGAAGATCGCCCTCAACAAAGTTCTTCCAAATCCCCAGCGGAGTTTATCTTTGGTATCCCCAGCGGAGTTTATCTTTGGTATCCCCAACGGAGTTTATCATCATTATCCCCAGCGGAATTCATCATTGAAGTCGTCCTCAGCAGGCCTCTCATCAAAAACTTCAGCAGAATATCTCTTCCACAAAACAATTCCCCGGCTGATCGTCAAGGATTTATTTTCCTAAGACGAAAATACATACATAAACATTTCACTTACATACATGATAAAGTACATACAATGCTGTCTCATGTTAAAACATCATGCATATCATACATCATGACATTGCATACAACTTATGTTTTGCCTTTTCAGGGAAAAAGACAATCCCAAAGACAACTACCTTCAACTGTCACAAATTCCAGATTCGACTCCTGTATCCAGCCAGGGCATATCTGTTGACCACATTTCCAGACTCGATTCCTGTATCTAGCCAGGGCACGTCTGAAGAGTTCGAAGATTCGATTCCTGTATCCAGCCAGGGCACATCTATCAACTACAACATTTCCAGATTCGACTCCTGTATCCAGCCAGGGCATATCTGTTGACCACATTTCTAGACTCGATTCCTGTATCTAGCCAGGGCACGTCTGAAGAGTTCGAAGATTCGATTCCTGTATCCAGCCAGGGCACATCTATCAACTACAACATTTCCAGATTCGACTCCTGTATCCAGCCAGGGCATATCTGTTGACCACATTTCCAGACTCGATTCCTGTATCTAGCCAGGGCACGTCTGAAGAGTTTGAAGATTCGATTCCTGTATCCAGCCAGGGCACATCTATCAACTACAACATTTCCAGATTCGACTCCTGTATCCAGCCAGGGCATATCTGTTGACCACATTTCCAGACTCGATTCCTGTATCTAGCCAGGGCACGTCTGAAGAGTTCGAAGATTCGATTCCTATATCCAGCCAGGGCATATCTATTGACGACCATTTCCAGATTTAACTCCTGTATCCAGCCAGGGCATATCTGTATAAGGAGATTGAAGATCAAACACCTGTAACAAGCCAGGAAAACATCTGCCTTTCTTAGATACATAAAGTTCTCGCCAAGGAATCTCTTGTGCGATCATCACTTCCAAATGGCATCTGTAAGCCCATTCCCGACAAAGTTCTGTCACATCTCCAGATGGCATCTATAAGCCTATTCCCGCCATCACATTGCTGATACTCTACTATGCGAGTGCAAATTTCCGGGCACTCTAGTGTCCAATCTCCTTTTACCTTCGAGTCGCGAAAGGAAAACTTGCCAATCTAACTCTTCAGGTTCAAGAAGATTGAACAGGGGCAACTGTTGTACCCCAAAATTTGCCCTCCCTTTCTTCAGGAAACCATCTTGAATTTTCAAGGTCCCTCTGAAACAAATCCAAGTCCTGAGTTATCCCTTTGCCCAAGCAAGCCGCTTACAAGAGCAAGATGATCTCACGAACTCCAGAAGCAACGCTTTTATCTTGAGAAAAAAAAATCAAATTCTAAGTACTTAGAACATTTCTCTAAAATGAGTGTTTAAGGAAAAAAATCAGCGCTTCAGAACTTCTGGACCCATTCCAGATGAAAACGGTCAGAAGTTGCAAGCTTGACTCAGCGTGGTCAGAAGTTGTCTCTTCAGCAGCTACGTCAGTTCAATCAGAAGTTGTAAACGTGGTTTAATATGTAAGCCTCAAACAGAACATGCCCCTTCAGCAGTTACATAAGCTCAGTCAGAATTTGCTAAAGGAATGCAAGAGAAGCAGGAAAGTCTGAAGGCTCCTTCAGAACAGGTTGAAATCAGAAGATGAAAGATCAGAAGAGTGGGTGTTACACTGATAAAGAATCTCCAGAGCTTACTAAGACAACAGGAAGCCAAGGCCAGAGCATGGTTTACGCTGCTGATTCAATGCTGGTTTCCATTACCAGAATGTTAATGTTGATAGGTCTTGTCACCATTTAATGCCCATTAATGCTTCCAACCACTCCTGATCATTCACGTGTGGCTTGGAAAACGCTTTTGCACAGATTCTGGCATGGGTCTTCACGCCACCGCCCACTTCAGAGGTCACTTCTCCCCAATCTACGCCTGCTGCTGCAACCTAGGCTGAAAGCTAGCTGTTATCACAACTTCCCAGGAATTTCTGTCAAAGAACAAATTCAAACTCTGTTGGCGCCTTAAATGTTCAAGGCATCCACAAGAACTTTGCCTATAAATAGAGAGCTTTCACCATTGCAAAAGGCGTTCAAGAAAAAAAGAAACAGAAACTGCTAAGTGAGAAACAGAACTCCTAGCAACACAACATTCTGAAACTCTGCCAAAATCTCCAGCTTTGTTTCATAACTTTGAGTTTCTCACCTTCAAACTTCATCAAATATCCAGTTTTTTCTGTAAACCAAAGACACCCTCTCTAAACTTCTGACCCTGCATACGTATACACCTTTACTTCCCCTTTTCAAAGAAAATCTGTCCAGAACACCACCAGAACCAAAAGCTAAACTTTCACCCACAACTTTCCCAACAGTCAGGTAAGCACCTGCTGACCCTCATCACGCTGTTAAGCATCATCAGCTGTGCATATTCAAATAACATAATGTAAATTTCATGTTGTTGTTGTTTATGTTCTGAGGATTTTCATACCTCAGAACATTCTGAGCCAGTATAGGATCTGCCTGTGACCTTGTTGACTCTGACCTCTGAAACATTTTTTGTATTTGCTGGATCTGTTCCAAATATGTTTCCTGTTTTGTGGAGTAACAACAGAATTGCAGATGTTCTGATTAGTACAGGGAAAAGCCAAGTGCTGACTTTGATGTTAGCACATCTGAAGCCTGTTTTGCTGTCAATGATATCAGAACCTGAGAGTTGTTACCTTTTCAGCAGAATTAGAACTTCTGGTTTCTCCACTAACAAACTTTTGTCTTGCAGCGCAGGGAAATCAGAACTTCTGATTTCCCCACTAACAAGGTTCTGTTTTGCAGGTGTTAGAGTCAGAAGTTCTGACTCATCCAGTTTCACTAACAGGTTGATCATCTGGCAGCGGATCTGAGTCAGAACTTCTGATGACCTCCCAGCAGCGCGCGGGCTCCCTCTCTCTCTCTATATCTTGTTTTTTGCTATTTTCTTTTTTGTCTATTTTTCTCGTTGAACCCCCCATGTACAAATGTGTATCCCCCTCCCCTAATTGTTGTAATAGCGTAGGATTTTACATTTCCGCTTCTTATTGCTAGTAATTAGGACGTGTATGGCAAGATAAAATCAATGAAATAGAAAAAACCTAATTCAAAGAAAAAACTCTTGTATGCAATAAAACACACTTGCACACTAACACCCCTAGGGTTACATCCACTTGTTGCCTTTCAAAAATTAGGCCATATCGCATGTTAGGTCTCTTTGGGCAAAACAAACAATCAAATGATCATAGTCCCTCGATGACGTTTTCAAAATATTGCCTAAACAAATGATCAAGTCCCTTAAAGAAAATTGCCCAAAGATACTTAGTACTATTGCAATTATGGTCTAAACGAAGACCCGCGCCCGTCCCTTTCACATCCTAACACAAGATTGTCCACCAAATACAATGGTGGAACAAAATTGTTAAAAGAGTTAAAACATAACAAAAATCTTTGAGAACTTTAGGGTAGATCGCTCTTAAGTACTTGTCAACTTGCTAAACAAAAACACTTGCCTGTTTTTAAACCACACCTCACAACACTTTCAAAACAACTTTCAAAAAAATAAAACAAATGAAAACCTTTTCAAAAGACATACACCTTTGTATACATCCCCACATGGATCATTACAAAGGTCGCCACCACATTGGCTTCTTTTCAAAACATTTTCAAACCCACACACACAAGCACCATTTCAAACAATTGAAAATAAAAGGCAAGTGATCTAAGCAAGTAACTAAGAGCCCATGGATAACCATGGATAGAAAGGGTGCTAATACCTTCCCTTTCTATAATCTACTCCCCGAACTCAAGAAAACATCTCAAAGGTTTTTGCTGTGCTTTTTAACCTTTCCTTAGGATAAAATAAAAAGTCGGTGGCGACTCTTGCTCAACCGAAACATTTGCGAATACAAACGTAAAACCTCAAGTCAGTTCTCCCACCGTACCACAAACGCCATCAGAATTTTCTTGATTGGAAATCCGGTCCCTACGCTGCTAGGAGATACCTACTACTCCATCCATCTTCAAAACTCTTATCAAGGAGGGATGATTATTTGTTGTGCACCGTTGTTGTATCAGTGGTATGTTTCGCATCTACCTGGGTCTGATGTTTTCTGGGATCTCGAGAAGGAACCGCGTTGGGCGCCAAAGATCATGGTTCTCACTCATTTCGACATTGACTGGTATAATCGAGTTTACTACGACGTGAAGATCATCGATAGCTGTGGTGCTTTTCCTAACGTGCCTCTTCTCGATACGAGAGGTGGAATCAACTATAACCCTGTTCTCGCGCGCCGTCAGTTTGGGTACCCGATGAGAGATAAACCAAACAACATCCATGTGAGTGGTTTCTTTCTTCAGGAAGGACAAGATCACCAGGCAGCTAAGAGGGAGATCGAAGGAGCTTGGCGCCACGTCCATAAGAAAGGGAGAGATATGTTAGGACATAGAGGTGCCGTTTCTTTGGAGCCTTACCTACAATGGGTCCGTGCTAGGGCTTGTGCTCTCAAGATGCCCTATAAACTTGAGAAACCTTTATTCCCTGCCATTGCACCATCATCTGTTGTTATCCCTATCGCGAATATAGGAGAATACCAAGGAAATCTGGCTAGGATGAAGTCCGAGAGGGATGCTTGGAAAGAAAAGTACCATATGTCTGAATATGAGAATCAAGTCCTGACTCGACAGTTAAAGGAAAAGGAGGAGTTGCTGTTTATTCAAGACGGTTGGTTCATTGATCACGATGAGAAGCTTCGTCAAAAGGATGCTTTGCTGAAGAAGTATGCTAGTGAGAAGAAGAGAAAGAAGGAAGGTTCGGTAAGCGTTGCTCTGGTTCCTAATCCGCAGAAGGAAATCATTGATCGACTGGTAGCTGAGAAGAAAGAGATGGAAGACTTTTATGAAGAGAAGATCAAGAAGCTCCGGTTACAGTTGGTGTTTGGTCCTTCATCTGAGGATTCTGAGTGATCTTTAGCTTTTAGTTTTATTTTACTGATGTCATTTTTGTAAACTATGTAAAAGGGCTTCATGCTCCGAAGTTGTAATTTGTTGCTTTATTATGGGCTTCATGTTCCAAAATTGTAATTTATCGCTTTATTATGGGCTTCATGCTCCAAAGTTGTAATTTATTGCTTTATTTTTAGACTTCATGTTCCAAAATTGTAATTTATCGCTTTATTATGGAGTTCATGTTTCGAAGTTGTAATTTACTGCTTTTATTATTGGGTTGTTATCCCAAAGTTGTAATTTACTGTTTTGATATGCCAAATTGTAAGTTGTAAGTTATCGCTTTCGGCTATTGGATTGAGTTTTGTTGTTCTAAATTCCTTTACCATTGATGTGTGCAAAATTACCGAAGTTCCTTGAAAAAACTATTAAAATGAATCATCATTTGCATCGCACATCATGAATCATTCCACATTTCACTTCGCATGTTTTCTAGAGTCTTATCCTTGTTCTTTTTCCACTCAAAAGGTTGTCAAGCTGTCTCACCGATACGACACTCGAGCCAATCGTCAGAGGAAAATGGAAGATCTGGAACAGGAAAATCATGAGCTTCGTGGGGAAGTTGCTACACTTCGTGTCGAGATGGAAAAGTTAACTGCGTTAGTGGAAAGTTTGGTGGCTGTTCAGAATCAGCCATCAACTACAGCTGCCGAGATTCAGACTTCAACTCCAGTGGTTTCCGAGATTGTCACCGTTCCGACGTCCGTGACTCAAATCAACTCTCCGCTTCAACATCAGATGCCGAAAGGTTTTCCGTGGGGAATGCCTTACAACTTTGTGCCAGAGGGGTATCAGCCTGCTGTACAACCCTTATTTCAACCTGCTTTGTCTCTTCCTCAGCCAGAGACAACTGCTATGCCGCCAGTAATTCCGTCTGTGACACCTTTTCCACAACCGATTATGACAACCGTTGCTCCTGTGGTCCACTCCGTGCCATACTTGAATGAACCTACTTATCCTGCCGAGCCTGCTGAAAGTTTGGGTCTCTTTGATAGAATGGAAGAATTTCAGGATCAGTTCCAGGAAATGCAGAAGAAGCTTAGAGCATTGAAGGGGAATGATCTGTTTGGGAAGAACACACATGACCTTTGTTTAGTTCCGAATGTCAAGATTCCAGCAAAATTCAAAGTGCCAGACTTTGAGAGATATAAGGGTGATTCGTGTCCTCGGAGTCACTTGACAATGTACGTGAGAAAGATGTCTACGTATTCCGATGATCATGACTTATTGATTCAGTATTTTCAAGATAGTTTGACGGGGGCTGCTCTGAAGTGGTATATGGGTTTAGACAGTATTCGGATCCGCAACTTCAACGATCTTAGCGAAGCTTTTTTCCACGAGTACAAGTATAACGTTGACATGGCACCGGACAGGGATCAACTCCGGGCGATGTCGCAGAGAGACCGAGAATCTTTTAAGGAGTACGCCCAGAGGTGGCATGAAATTGCTGCTCAAATCTATCCACCTCTTAAGGAGAAAGAGATGACGAAGATATTTTTGAAGACTTTAGGGTCCTTTTACTATGAAAGAATGATAGCCAGCGCACCCAGTGACTTCACCGAAATGGTAAGCATGGGCATGCGATTAGAGGAAGGGATTCGTGAAGGGCGTTTGGTTAAAGAAGGGAGTCCGTCTAGCAGTACTAAGAAGTTTGGAAGTGTTTTCCCGAAAAGAAAAGAGCAGGATGTCAGCGCTTTGTTTCCAGGTAGACCAAGGAGAGGTTACTCTCACGTTGCGGCAGTCACTCCGGCTGTCCGTCCAACTTTGATGACCCCGGCTCATCAAACCCCACCAACTCAACAACGGCTATTTCAGCAGCATCCTCGACAACAGGCTTATCCATTCAACAATCAGAATCGTTCACCTAGAAAACCGCAATTTGATGCCATTCCTATGACATACTGAATTGTTCCCTGCTCTTATCAGGAAGAACCTCATAACGACAAAGCCTCCTCCTGTCACACCAAACAGTACTTCTCCGTGGTACAAGGCAGATCAGTTTTGTGAGTATCATCAAGGGTCGCCGGGGCACAACCTTGAGAATTTCTTTGCTCTGAAGGCGGACGTGCAAAGATTGATTAAGAATGGTATCTTATCTTTCAAGGATGTTAATTCAAATGTTAGAGATAATCCTTTGCCTCGACATGGGGCAGCTTCAGTGAATATGGTGGAAGGTTGTCCGGGAAAGTTTCGAGTTTTTCAAGTGGAACACATAAGAGAGTCGTTGATCAGGTTACATCAGAGTTTGAGAAGACTTGCCTTTGTTAGACATCAGCATGATTATGATGTTTGTAAATTTTGTTCAAGAGAGGATGATTGTCCTATTGTGAAGGAGGATATTCAGAAGTTGCTAGACCAGAGAGTTATCACCATTACGTATGACAGATATCCGGAGGATGAAGTGAATGTTATCATACCACAATTCAATTTGCTTGAATCAGTAGAGATCGCTTACGACAGTCAGACTGCACCTGTTGATCCTTTGATTATTTACCCACCTGGTCCTGTGCCTTACAACTCAGACCAAGCTGTACCGTATAAGTATAATGCCACAATGATTGAGAATGGGGTAGAAGTCCCCATACCAACAAGACCGTCTTTTGTTAACATTGCTGATGTGAGTAGAGTTATGAGAAGTGGACGTGTTTTTGCAGCAGTACCTTTGAAGAGACCAGAAGTTCAAGTCAGGAGACCCATACCGGCGGAGATTCCAGTGAGAAATGTTGAACCCGGGGTTGAGATAGGCCGATCCAGTGAACCTATCCCTCACCCTGAGGATGATGAGATCTTGAAGCTTATCAAGAGAAGTGAATATAAGATTGTGGACCAGCTATTACAAACTCCTTCCAAGATTTCTTTTCTTGCTTTACTGAGAGATTCTGGTGCCCATAGAGAAGCTTTAATGAAGGTCTTGGACCAGGCGTTCGTGGATCATGATGTGACGGTTGATCAGTTTGATGGGATTGTGGGAAATATTACTTCGTGTAACAATCTTGGTTTCAGTGATGAAGAACTCCCGGAGGAGGGGAGGAACCACAATATGGCTTTGCATATCTCAGTAAGTTGTGGAAATGATACCTTATCAAGTGTGTTGGTGGATACAGGTTCGTCATTGAATGTGATGCCCAAGACTACATTGTCTCGACTCTCATATCCAGGTGCTCCCATGAGACCTAGTGGAGTAATTGTTAAAGCGTTTGATGGTTCTAGGAAGACAGTCATTGGTGAAGTGGATCTTCCTATAGTGATTGGTCCCCATACTTTTCAAATCACTTTCCAAGTGATGGATATCCGTGCTGCCTACAGTTTCTTATTGGGTCGCCCCTGGATCCATGATGCAGGGGCAGTCACCTCCACGCTCCATCAGAGACTAAAGTTTGTAAGGCATGGGAAGCTAGTGATGATCGGTGGAGAGCAGGCTATGGTGGTAAGCCATTTATCATCATTCTCTTTTATTGATGCTGACGAGGATGTTGGAACCCAGTTCCAAGGTCTTTCTGTTGCCAGGAATGCAGTGAAGAAGCCAGGGGCATCCATTTCTTCTTTTGAGGATGCGCGGCGAGTGGTGGAAAGTGGTTCGGCCGAAGGATGGGGCCAGGTGTTGACGTTGCCCGAGAACAAGTCCGGGGAAGGTCTAGGTTTTCATCCAGTGTCTGTAAGAGTCAAGAAGGAGGTGGTTGTTCGTCCGATTCAAGAGGTTTTCCGAAGTGCAGGGTTTATACATCCTGAGGTTGATGCCATCATAGATGACGATTCCGAGGAAGATTTGCCCGATTTTGTGACGCCTGGATTGGCTCGCCAAAACTGGATAGCTGTTGACGTTCCTATTATTTTGCACATTTCCGAGTAATGTTTTGTTTTGTTTTTCTTTGAAAATTCGCTCTGCCCAAGGCGAAAAGTATTTTGTGTCGGGCTATGAAAAATAATTCCTTTTGCTCTGCCCAAGGCAAAAGAGAAATGTCTGGGCTCCTTGTTTCAAGTATTTCCCTTTAATGAATAAAAATGTTATTTTGTCCACTACTGTTTTATTTTTCACTTTTTCTGGGAAATAGTAATGAAAATTAATTAATAACCTTTTGTTTTATTTGCACAAATCGATTTCTAAAGTAAAGCATAATCATATGTGTAGATTAATCCATGAATTAACCATCGAAAACAATGATCCTATGCCCTCTCCCAACTTTGAATTCCCTGTGTTCAGAGCCGAAGAAGAGGATGATGAAGAGATTCATGTTGATATTTCCCGTTTGCTTGAGCATGATGAGAAGATCATTCAACCGTTTGAAGAACCTGTAGAGTTGGTCAACTTGGGTGATGAAGAGGATAGAAAGGAAGTCAAAGTCGGAGCATTGCTTATCCCGGAAGTTAAAGAGAAAATGTTGGAGCTTCTCAAAGAGTATGTCGATGTGTTTGCTTGGTCCTACCAAGATATGCCGGGTTTGGACAATGATATTGTGGAGCATCGTTTACCGTTGAGACCTGAATGTCCGCCTATCAAGCAGAAGCTGAGAAGGACTAGTCCCGATATGGCTGACAAGATCAAAGAAGAAGTTCAAAAGCAAATTAATTCAGGTTTCCTTGTGACATCGGTCTATCCTCAGTGGTTGGCCAACATAGTGCCTGTTTCTAAGAAAGATGGAAAAGTTCGGATGTGTGTAGACTACAGAGATCTGAATAGAGCTAGTCCGAAGGATGACTTCCCATTACCTCACATTGACGTATTGGTCGACAGTACCGCAAAGTTCAAAGTCTTCTCTTTCATGGATGGTTTCTCTGGTTACAATCAAATCAAGATGGCACCAGAAGATATGGAGAAGACATCTTTCATTACACCTTGGGGAACTTTTTGTTATCGGGTTATGCCGTTTGGTTTGAGGAATGCTGGCGCAACATACCAAAGGGCCATGACTTCTT
Source organism: Vicia faba (assembly GCA_948472305.1). NCBI lineage: Eukaryota > Viridiplantae > Streptophyta > Magnoliopsida > Fabales > Fabaceae > Vicia > Vicia faba. The sequence continues at coordinate 1,361,120,528 of OX451741.1, read as the reverse complement.
TGTTCCATGACATGATGCATAAGGAGATCGAAGTGTATGTGGATGACATGATTGCCAAATCACAAACTGAGGAGGATCACTTGGAACATTTGTTGAAGTTATTCCAGCGTTTGAGAAAGTACAAACTCCGTCTGAATCCCAACAAATGCACTTTTGGCGTTCGTTCTGGAAGACTTTTGGGTTTCATTGTCAGTCAGAAAGGTATTGAGGTAGATCCTGATAAAGTCAAAGCTATTCGAGAAATGCCCGCCCCCAAGACGAAAAAACAAGTAAGAGGATTCCTTGGGAGACTAAACTACATTTCTAGGTTCATATCTCATATGACTGCTACCTGTGGGCCGATTTTCAAGCTTCTCCGAAAGAACCAAGGATGTGTGTGGACGGAAGATTGTCAGAGAGCTTTTGATAGCATCAAAGAATATTTGCTTGAACCTCCCATTTTGATTCCTCCGGTGGAAGGAAGACCTTTGATTATGTACCTGACTATATTGGAAGACTCCATGGGATGTGTGCTTGGTCAACAAGATGAGACTGGAAGAAAGGAACATGCCGTATATTATCTGAGTAAGAAATTCACAGACTGTGAGTCTCGATACTCATTGCTTGAGAAAACCTGTTGTGCTTTAGCTTGGGCTGCTCGCCGTCTGCGCCAGTATATGATTAACCACACTACTTGGTTGATCTCCAAAATGGATCCGATCAAGTATATCTTTGAGAAGCCCGCCTTATCTGAAAGGATAGCATGTTGGCAGATGTTGTTATCCGAATATGACATTGAGTATCACACTCAGAAAGCAATCAAAGGGAGTATTTTAACCGACCATTTGGCTCACCAACCAATGGACGATTATCAATCCATCAAGTTTGATTTCCCAGATGAAGATGTTATGTACTTGAAAGCTAAAGATTGTGAAGAGGCGTTACTTGAAGAAGGACCTGATCCCGAATCCCATTGGGGTTTGATTTTTGACGGAGCTGTGAACTCTTATGGAAATGGAATTGGGGCAATCATCGTCACTCCCCGAGGTAATCATATCCCGTTCACGGCAAGATTGAAGTTTGACTGCACGAACAACATGGCTGAATATGAGGCATGTATTATGGGTCTCGAAGAAGCAGTGGATCTAAGGATTAAGATTCTTGATATTTACGGAGATTCGGCATTGGTGATTAATCAAATCAAAGGAGAATGGGAGACTCGTCATCCTGGTTTGATCCCTTACAGAGACTATGCTATAAGATTGTTAACCTTCTTCAACAAAGTGGAATTACATCATATCCCTAGAGATGAAAACCAAATGGCTGATGCTTTACCTACTTTGTCTTCAATGTTTCAAGTGAATGGTTGGAACGATGTGCCTACGATCCGGGTTATGCGCCTTGATAGACCTGCTCATGTGTTCTCAGTAGAAGAGGTCACCGACGACAAACCGTGGTTCTATGACATTAAACGTGTTCTTCAAACTCAAGAGTACCCGCCTGGGGCATCCAATAAAGATAGGAAGACGTTGAGAAGATTAGCAAGCAGTTTCTTCCTCAATGAAGAGGTTTTGTATAAGAGGAATTACGACATGGTCTTGCTCAGATGTGTAGACAGACGTGAAGCAGACATGCTAATGCAAGAAGTACATGAAGGATCCTTTGGCACTCATGCCAATGGACATGCAATGGCTAAAAAGATGTTGAGAGCTGGTTACTATTGGATGACGATGGAATCTGATTGCTGCAAATATGTGAAGAAATGTCATAAATGCCAGATTTATACGGACAAGATGCATGTGCCACCGACTCTCCTCAACGTTATATCTTCACCTTGGCCTTTCTCTATGTGGGGCATTTATATGATTGGAATGATTGAACCCAAAGCTTCAAATGGTCATCGTTTCATCTTGGTGGCGATCGATTATTTTACTAAGTGGGTGGAAGCAGTATCTTATGCTAATGTAACCAGACAGGTGGTAGTCCGATTTATCAAGAATCAAATCATTTGTCGGTACGGTATCCCGAGCAAGATCATCACTGACAATGGTTCGAATTTGAATAACAAGATGATGAGAGAACTTTGTGAAGAGTTCAAGATCGAACATCATAATTCTTCTCCTTACAGACCGAAGATGAATGGGGCAGTTGAAGCTGCTAACAAGAACATCAAAAAGATTGTCCAGAAGATGGTGATAACTTATAAGGATTGGCATGAGATGCTTCCGTTTGCTTTACACGGATACCGTACTTCAGTTCGAACTTCAACAGGTGCGACCCCATTTTCCCTAGTTTATGGTATGGAAGTTGTACTCCCCGTGGAGGTTGAGATTCCGTCTCTGAGAGTGTTGATGGAAGCTAAACTTTCTGAGGCCGAATGGTGTCAAAGTAGATATGATCAGTTGAATTTAATTGTAGAGAAGAGATTGACAGCTTTGTGTCACGGTCAATTATATCAGCAGAGAATGAAGAAGGCTTTTGATAAGAAGGTTCGACCGCGCGAATTCAGAGAAGGTGACCTTGTGCTCAAGAAGATATTATCTTTCCAACCTGATTCTAGGGGCAAGTGGGCTCCGAATTATGAAGGACCGTATGTCGTTAAGAAGGTTTTCTCTGGAGGTGCCTTGATTCTCACCAATATGGACGGTGATGAGCTCCCGCGTCCCATGAACGCCGATGCAGTCAAGAAGTATTTCGCTTAGGCGAGCTTTTGGTCAGACCAGTCTTGGCATTTGAACACATTTCAGAATTCGAAGTTGTTAGGGAGAATAGTGATCATTGTTTTTGTGTAACCCTTTCTTTCATGTACTATTTCCCAAACTTTTGTAAACCGTTGGAGTTGCGTTGTTAGCGAACTACCATCTTATTAATGAAATTTGAACATTTACCTTTTTGTGGGCAAAATTTTAATTTTTTCGGAAATATTTAAAACAAAGTTATTTAAAGTATTCTCATTTTAAAAAAAATGTGTCGAGAATAATGAAAGGAATATTAGCAGTTGTTCCGAGGATGGTCAAGCCATGAAATGCAAAACAGTACAGTATTTTATCCTTGCATGATGAGCTTGTTTTCTTTTGAAATCATCTTGAGGTGTTATTTGCGTAAGCTCGTGTTTCTGGTGGTACTAAGTTTGGTGACTCCCCAAGTGCTCCGGTTAAGTGTTGTTTTGGCTACCTTTGTTTGAGCAGATTTCGGAGGTATGGTGCGTTTTGTTTCTTGCCAGTAGTCTATTGGTATTAGAAGATTGGATTTGAATACTTTTCTCCTCAGAAGACTTGAGCCTTGTAGCGTGATACGCTCTGACGTTGCTTTGTGGTTCCAGTTCCAGTTATTTTCCGTTTTTTTTAAGATTGGCCGAGTATCTATTATTTCGTGACATCTTATCGTCTTCAAGATATTCCATCTGTTTGTTTTGTCAGCATAACATTCATTTACTCATTTACACTTATATCACGCATGCATATTCACATTTGCCGTTGATTTCGGGTTATATACTTTGTTTTTAATACAATGTACATGTTTCTTTACAAGTAGAAGGTTAGCTTAGGCAGAAAATGTGCTTCCTTTCTAAATTCCCCAACTGAGCTAATCCTCGTGGATGATTTTTTTGATTTAGCCTACCTCGTCCATTTCTGGATAGGATGAATCCCCCGGTCAAGTTACTTTCTCATTGATTAAAGTCTTGTTTGACTGTTTTCTTTCTGGTTTATTCCTAGAGGGAGTTGTTGTCTCTTGCATAGGCTATCTCGTGATTTTTCCCAGTGAAATCGCGACCTAGACAGTTGGTGCATTTATTTTGCACATTTATATGTGATATCCTTGGGAATTGACTGATTCATGATTCTCTTTGACGAAGATTTTATTCTCTGCCGGTGTCATCGCAACTTCTTTCTGAGTTACTCTTCGGAAAACAAGCGGCGGCTCTTCACGAGCAACTTGTGCGTTATTATTATTGGAAGACGACAAGCGGTAGCTCTTCATATGCAACTTGTACGTCATAGACATCGTCGGAAAACGACAAGCGGCGGCTCTTCACGAGCAACTTGTGCGTTATTATTATTGGAAGACGACAAGCGGTAGCTCTTCATAAGCAACTTGTACGTCATAGACATCGTCGGAAAACGACAAGCGGCGGCTCTTCACGAGCAACTTGTGCGTTATTATTATTGGAAGACGACAAGCGGTAGCTCTTCATAAGCAACTTGTACGTCATAGACATCGTCGGAAAACGACAAGCGGCGGCTCTTCACGAGCAACTTGTGCGTTATTATTATTGGAAGACGACAAGCGGTAGCTCTTCATAAGCAACTTGTACGTCATAGACATCGTCGGAAAACGACAAGCGGCGGCTCTTCACGAGCAACTTGTGCATTATTATTATTGGAAGACGACAAGCGGTAGCTCTTCATGAGCAACTTGTACGTCATAGACATCGTCGGAAAACGACAAGCGGCAGCTCTTCACGAGCAACTTGTGCGTCATTATTATTTTTGGAAAACGACAAGCGGCGGCTCTTCACGAGCAACTTGTACGTCATTTTATCTTGTGGAAAACGACAAGCGGCAGCTCTTCACGAGAAATTTGTGCATTATTTTCTTTGGACGACAGCCAGTGGCAGCCTCTTTATTTGAGCAGCTTGTATGATTATCGGTATTTTCTTTAGACAACAGCAAGTGGCAGCCTCTTTATTTGAGCAGCTTGTATGTTATCGGTATTTTCTTTGGACGACAGCAAGTGGCAGCCTCTTTACTTGAGCAGCTTGTATGTTATCGGTATTTTCTTTGGACGACAGCAAGTCGAAGTTTCTTTATTTGAACAACTTGCGTATCTACCATATTATTATATCAGCATTAATGAGTATATCTCCGGAAAATCTCGCAGAGAAGCCTGTCATGAATCATTACCTTCAGAAGTCGGTAATCCATCATCAGCAAGATTGATTGCTTTTCGTCTATCTTCAACCTTGAGTTGCAAACTCACTGTTTTGGGTCAATAATCTGTTTTATGGCCTATGCAAGACGCCGGCTTTGTTAGGGTCAGAGGTCGTGTTCCCTCAATGTTATTCGCTGTCAAGAGTCTGTCGTTTAAAGTCGATAGCTTGTTTCCCTAGTAATGTATAATCCATGTCTCTGTGTTTTGTTGGTGATCGATTACTCCAACATTGTCCTGTTTCATACAATATCTTTCTCTGTGAATTCAATCACTGCATTCATATCAAACATAATGACGGCATCTTAGGACAAAATTTGCGTAATTATGTATTTAAGTACCTTCAATCTCGTCGAAACGAAGATTTTAATCTTCATATCTCCGGATAGAAGAAACTTAAACAGGGGCAGCTGTTGTACCCCAAATTTTGACCCAAGATACCATCTCCCATCTGCATCATTACATTGCAAGTGTTTTGATCTATTGATTTTAAAAATTCATAACTTTTTCGAGTCGAGAGCTATTTATTTCTGAACACTAAATTTATTAATTGATTCATGCTAAAACAATGTTTATTAATTATTTATTATCTTAAATTTAAATAATTGGAATTTGTTTTCAATTGTTATATAATTTAAAGATTTATAGATAATAAAATAAATATTAGAAAAGAGGCATATTAATCGTTCAGACAGTGTTTATTTATTATTCACTATCTTAAATTTAAATAATTGGAATTTATTTTCAGTTATTACATAATTTAAAGATTTATGAATAATATAATAAATATTTGAAAAAGTTCATTAATTGGTCAATAATGGTTATTTAATTATTTATCATTCTAAGTTAAATAATTGAAATTCTATTTTTAATTATTACAATTTAGAAAATTATGAATAATGAATTAAATAATTGAAACTATTAATTGATCAATGATATTTATTTATTTGTTTATTATTCTGAATTTAAGTAATTGAAATTTATTTTCAATTATTATACAATTTAAAGAATTATAAACGATAAAATAAATAATTAGAGAGAAGGAAGGAATTAATTGGCAAATATTGGAATTTTATTCATTTTATTCTAATTGTACAATTATTGTGTAAATACTGTATTTATTTACAACGAATTTACAATAATAATTTTTTACAAAGTTAAAATGAAATAAAAACTATTCTAATGTTTTCTAATTCTAAATCTTCTATCCAATGCCTTTTTGTCTGCTCATTTGATTTTACCTGCAAAAACAATTAAAAGAAAAAATTAGAATTGAACAAATAATTAAAAGCAGAAAATTATTTAGTGTTCATCATTAAAAGCAACGGCTGGAATCAGTTTACCCTTTTTTGCAAATCACGGGATTTCTCCCGGTTCACAAAAAGGGAGGAATTTTTATTTTCATAAATGAATGCACAATTTAAAACATGCACAAATTCATTTTATTTTTCAAAGCTGCATAATTAAAATCAATTGCATTTTCAAAAATCCCATGACATATTCAATTCCAACGTAAACATAACATGCCATGCACATAGAAGAAGCCAAAACAAATAGGCTCCATGCTGTGCCTTTGCAAGTCAAAGAAGTATGCAATTCAAAACAATTTTTGCAAGCATAATATATTCCATTTTCATCATGTTCCAGCACTTTTGCAATTTCAGAAAACAGTACATTACATCATTTAAATGTCAAAATGGTACTTATGAGAGAGAAGAGAGAAAGAAGTATGGTTTTGCAGGTTTTGGTTTAGGCAGAAGGAATTACAAAACAAAACTGCAGCAGCATACAGTAAAAATAAAGAAGCACAAGAGTAGAATACAAACAAACCATATGGAGCAGTAGATGTGCAGAAGGCCAAAGAAGTATATTAAAATATACCATAAACCTGTAACGTAAACCAAGAAGCCAGCAAAACTGATATATAACACAAACCCCTTCAAAAACAAGAGAGATCACAACCTGTTCATCAAGCCTTCAAGCCTAGAAACAAACTGTCAAAATATACAAAGATTCTCTCAAGCCTTAAAAACATAACCTGCTATCTGCATATACCATAGAACCAATATGGCATAAAACCATCTCAAGCCTTAAAACCATGTCAAACACCATGGCCTAAACCTCAAACCATAAACAAACCAGTATCATCCATAAACATGACCAAAACCTGCTGCCTTAAGCCATAGAAACCAATAACCATTTCAAGGCCTAAACGAAAACCTCAATAACCTACTTAAGCCATAGAAAACCATCAACCTGATTGAGCCATCAAACCAATACCACAAAAAAATCATTCAAAACTACATTACCATAAAACCTGTTACTGCATCACCGAAACCAAAACCAACATGGTCAAAAACCAGAACCATTTCAAAAACCAGTAAAACCTGCGTGAAGCCCTCAAAACCATATATCAAAACCTTATGGCCAAACATAAAACCAGTAGGACCATAAAAACTATCAAAACCATGGCCTAAACCAATCTCCAAACCCAAGCATACGAAGACCTCAGATACATCCTCATTGGCCAAAAGAAAAAGCATACAGTAACAAGAATCACAGTGAAGAAGAAGATAGGAAAATGTTCAAATCAACGGAAAGCATACAGTAGCAGTAGCAAGAGAAGAAGAGGAAAAATCAAAGCAAAAAGGCCGAAAGGAACGAAATACCAGTAATCAGAAGTAATATCACGCCGTCACTATCCTCCCTGCTCGCCCCGGCCTCCTAGCTCGTCAAACCTTCCTCCTCCGTCTCCGCCTCAAGGTAGCATTTTTTTTCCCTCTTTTACTTTCATAATACCTCCAACAAGCATAATAATGTGAATAAGAATTAAATAGATAAAAATCATGAACATGCAAGTTTGTAACAAACCCTAACGAAATCGGAAACAATCGTACCGTGATCCCCCTCGCCGTAGCTTTAGTTGGAGGGAACAAGAAGATTGGAAGCTGGTGGCCTTTGGGACGAGAGAAAAAGCTCAGACAAGGACCAATGACGCGCGAGAAAGATGAGAACGAAGAAGACGATACAAGAAGCTTGGGCGCCGTTGGTGCTAACCAAAACCCTAATCCCTTTCTCAGCTAACCAAAACAATGTTTACCCTAAAAAACAAATTATGAATAATGTTGGACCTGACCAGCCTCCCTGCTTAAGCCCAAACGAATCCTTTTTACACCCCATCCCTTTTCTTGTTATGGGCCCCTGAAGTCCCTTTGGCCCATACAATTTCCTATTCACCCCTTTAATTTTTATACACCTCTGCTTCTCTTTTAGTTTTTTTTTAGAATTCTTATTTAATTTAGTTTTATTAGTAATTTAATCAAATAGAGGATTTAATTAAAACATTTTTAAATAATGTGACCATTTTTATTATTTTAACTTTAGGTTTAGTTTAGTAATTTTAGTTTTTTATTTTATTTTATTAGGTTTGATTAATAGCTTTTAAGTTTTAATTTAGTTTAGAGTTATTTAATAATTCTTAAAGTAATATCTTATATTAATATTAAAAAACACATAAAAACAACAAACATATAAAAAAATAAAAAACTTAAAAAACATTTTATTTAATTAATTCTCTTGCGTTATTAATATTACACAAAAAATCTAAAAAATACATGTTCACACACTTAGTCTTTTATTTAAATTGTTGTATATCATTTATTTATCATAATCTTCTGTTTACTCGATTATTCCGTTTATGCCTAAATCCAAGGGAAAAACGATTAAATTTGTTGACTTCATGTCCTCAAGTCCAATCGTGCGAACATTTGCATTTCATTAAAACTTAGGACAATTTCTCTCAAATATTCAACCTTTTCAAAATTTATACCTTTTAAGCCAAAACTTCGACATTAGGTCGTCGTATCTTCAAAAACCCGTCCGTACCCCTTTTTCGGCCAAAACAATTTATTTCGATCAAACGAACAATTTTAATAAACAGATATTTCAAAAGGTTCCTATAGAGTACTATAGATGTTGTGGGTGCTAATACCTTCCCACTGTATAACCAACCCCCGAACCATAGATCTTTTCAAAAACGCCTTGTATTTTTACTTTTAAAAGTATTATTTTACATTGCATATTTAGGGTTTTATTTCGCTCTTTCCCCTTTTCCCTTGGAAACAATAAAGCGCGGTGGCGACTCTTGCTTTTTGTGAGACGAATTAATTAATAATTCGATCTCCGATTTACCCCGCTACATTTTTTATCGCTACACTTCCCTCTGCATAACCAACCTCTAAACTTAGATTCTCTCCCCCTTTTTTTGGGTTATTCACTATTTTCCCATTCCTTTGGAAACAATAAAGCATAGTGGTGGTTTTTTATTTGATTTGTGCGAGTCAAGTCAATCCAATGGCTTAGTCTCAACATTTCTACCACTATAGATGTCCAAGAATAAAATATCATCAAAGTACTCAAGAAATACAAGGGTGATATTGGATGGGACATTGAAGACTTAAAAGGTATTAGTCCCATATTTTGCATGCATAATATATTAATGGAAGATGATCAGAAACCGGTTGTTCAACCGCAAAGAAGACTTAACCCATCCATGAAGGAAGTAGTTCGCAAAGAAGTTATGACATTGTTAGATGCGGGTCTTATCTACCCTATATTCTATAGCTCATGGGTGAGTCCAATTCGTGTGGTACCAAAGAAGGGAGGAACAACAGTTGTCATGAATGAGAAAAATGAGTTTATTCCTACGAGAACTGTTACAGGTTGGAGAGTGTTCATAGACTACCGAAGGTTGAACACTGCAACAAGAAAAGACCACTTTCCTTTACCATTCATTGACTAAATGTTGTAATGGTTTGATGGTCATGACTACTATTGTTTCTTTGATGGATAATCGGGGTGCAATGAGATTGTAGTGGCACCTGAAGATCAAGAGAAGACCGTTTTCACATGCCCTTATGGTATTTTTGCGTACAGGAGAATTCCATTTGGATTGTGCAATGCCCCTGCCACTTTTTAGAGATGTGTGACATCCATATTCACTGACATGCTTGAAAAGTATATGGAAGTGTTTATGGATGATTTTTCAATTTTCAGGTCTTCTTTTGATAATTGTTTGACTAACTTGTCTCTTGTGCTAGAAAGATGTCAGCAAACGAATTTGATTCTCAATTGGGAGAAGTGCCATTTCATGGTGCATGAAGGCATAGTGTTGGGGCACAAAATTTGCCATAAGGGGATTGAAGTTGACATAAGAAGCTTCTTGGGACATGCAGGTTTTTACCGTAGGTTCATAACAGATTTTTCAAAGATTGCAAAATCGTTGACTAGCTTGCTTGTGAAGGACACATCGTTTATATTTAACAAAAGGTGTGGTAAGGCTTTTGAAACTTTGAAGAGTAAGTTGGTATCTTCTCCTATAGTAATTTCCGACGATTGGTCTATTCCTTTTGAGATCATGTGTGATGCAAGTGATATAGTAGTGGGGCAGTACTAGGACAAAGAAAGGAAAAAATCTTGCATGTGATCTACTATACAAGCCATGTGTTGAATCCTGCGCAGATGAATTATGTAACCACTGAGAAATATTTTCTAGCAGTGGTGTATGATTTTTAAAAATTTAGGTCCTACCTATTGGGATTGAAGGTAATTATTTATACTGACCATGCTGCTTTGAAATATCTTTTTTCTAAACAGGAATCGAAGCCAATGTTGCTGAGATGTATTCTACTTCTGCAAGAGTTTGATATGGAAATCCGGGACAAAAAGGGATGTGAAAATATAGTTGCTGATCACTTATCTCAGATGTCCCCGATAGACAAAAGAGAGGAGAAACACCCAATCAAGGATGAGTTTGTCGATGAACAAATCCTAGTTGTTACTGGTGTTTCGTGGTTCACAGACTATGTGAATTATCTGGTAGGTGAAATAATACCTTACGATTTTGATTCTAACAAAAAGAGAAAGTTTTTGCATGATTGCAGGTTTTATTTGTGGGACGAACCATTCTTGTATAAAAAAGGAATAGATGGGTTGGTTCGAAGATGTATCCTAGAGGAAGAACATAGGGATGCCCTAAAAGCTTGCCATGACTCAGACTATTGAGGACACTTTAGTGGAGATATAACAACATCAAAAGTCCTCCAGTTCGGGTTGTATTAGCCTACACTGTTCAAGGATGCTCAAGGCATAATAAAAGAATGTGACAAGTGTCAGAGGACAAGTAAAATTTCAAAGAGGAATCAAATTCCTCAAAATTCTATGTTGGAAGTAGAATTGTTTGATGTGTGGGGATAGACTTCACGGGTCTGTTTCCACCCTCATTTGGAAATAATCACATCTTGGTAGCAGTGGATTATGTGTCAAAGTGGGTGGAAGTGGTAGCACTGCCGACTAATGATGCCAGGTTGTAGTGAATTTCATGAAGAACAATGTTTTCTCAAGGTTTTGGGTGCCAAGATCACTCATTAGTGATGAAGGCACCCATTTCTTGAACAAGTTGGTGGAGAATATGTTGAAGAAGTACAATGTGAAGCACAAAATTGCCACTTTATATCATCCTCAGGCGAGTGGCCAGGTTGAAGTATCTAACAGGTAGATAAAGAAAATTCTTGAAAATATTGTCAGTGCATCTCGAAAATACTAGTCAATGAAGCTGGAAGATGCACTGTGGGCGTACAGAACAACATTCAAAACTCTAATAGGTATGTCCCCTTATTAGTTAGTTTATGGTAAAGCTTGTCATTTGCCACTCGAATTAGAGCACAAAGCATTTTGGACCTCCAAATTCCTGAATTATGATCTTTTCAAAGCTGGTGAATCCCGAATTCTTCAACTCCGTGAGTTAGAAGAATTTAGGAATCCGGCTTACGAGAATGCCAAACTTTATAACGAACAAACAAAAAAGTGGCATGATCAGAAGATCCCGGGGAAGGAATTTTAGGAAGAACATTTGGTTTTATTGTTTAATTCCATGTTGAATTTGTTTCCTGGAAAGCTGAAGTCCATATGGTCAGGATCATTTATCATTCACAAAGTGTTTCCCCATGGAACGATAGAGCTGAAAAATCAAACCAATAGGAAGACATTTAAAGTGAATGGATAAAGATTGAAGCCTTATTACAAAGGGTAAGAAAGTGGTTTGATAAATGATGTTCGTCTTACAGGATAAGATGGACGACCGACGATCCATGCAATGTTAAATGAAGTGCTTCGTGGGAGGAAATCCACACTTTTTAATTCTAACTTTTTTATTTTTTTTGTTAAGTATTTTTAGGTTGTGTTTAGGTATGAAAAGTACCCTGCAGAGGAAAGAGGAGGTAGTCAAGTGGATTTGAAATTTAAGAAAGCATAAGTGAAGGAAGCTAAGTCGGGAGAAAAGGAAAAAATTTAGAAAAAAGAAAAAAATTTGAGGAAAACTCAGGCCCCTGACACGGACGCCCATGTCAGATAACACGACCCGTGTCAGGCTGCCTGAAGCCTGCGTAGAAAAAGAAGAAAAAAAATGGAAAAATATACCCTTGACACGGTCACCCATGTCAGGTGACACGGCCCGTGTCAGGCCCCCTGAAGCTTGCGCATGATTTATTAGAAATACAGATCCCTGACACAACCGACTGTGTGGGCTGACATGGCCCGTGTCAGGCTTACAAGCTTGCAATTTGAATTTTTTTGTTTTTCACTTTTGTGGTCCCCATCTCTCATTAAAAACACTTTTCTCCAACAATCCCACTCATTATTCAGATTTCCTTGTTCTTTTCTCATCTTCTTCAACCTTTGCTCTCTCTCAAAAACCTAACCCCCATTAAAACTCAAACAAAAGCTCTCACCTTTTCCATCAAAACTAACCCAAATTCAAAACTTCCTTCACGAAACCTTCCCCACTCAACATCCTCCACCATATTCCGGGGGCTGTTTTCGTTAATTTCACGGTTCAATTTTTGTTGTTTTTCTCTCCTCTTTTTCTTGCAGGTAGGAAAGTGCCCCCGAAGAGCGTTGTCAAAGGGAAATAACAAGTTGGTGAATCTTCACGACCATGGAAGAGGGGCAGCCATACCCCAACCACACATGACATTATTTTCGATACCCCGGAGCATGAGCAGAGGTATTCCATTCTTGTGAAGTGTAAGCTTACGCCGACTAGGTTTATCTGTGACAAAACTTTGACTGATTTAGGCTTAAAATTCGAGATTCATCGGATGTTTCATAGTTTGGGTATGCTGGAATTTATGCAACTGGAGGTGCCACCATATGAGTGCATTACTCTTGAGTTTCTGAGTACGATTGCGTTCAAACTAGAAAATAGGTGGACTGGCTATGCAAGAGAATACCACGGTGATCTCACATTATGTCGTTTTAATAATGATCATGATTTATTTGTTGTGGAGTTGGGGGGCGTCCTCCATCTCCCACTTGTTGGCCCCAGAATTGTTCTGGATACTTTTGTCCCGAAAGACTTTTGGACAATGATTATAGGTAAGACTGATTATGCTGAAAAAGGTACAAAGGCATCTGGTATTCAAAACCTCTGTTTCAGGTACACCCAAAAGGACAACTGTGAAGAACTGTGAAGACAAATTCCTTGTGTCTCTTTTATTTTTGCTTTTACTTGCTTTAATTTTCATTGATCAAATTATCGAATAACATTGCGTTATCAATTGAATTGTAAGAATTTTCCTAACCAGTTTTTGATTTTAAATCTAGTGTTGATATAGCTTATAATCACTTTTGATTATAAGTGGTTTTGTGTATCAACACAAATAAAGAAAAAAATCTGAAAGTTCACTTGCACACCAAGTGTTTGATAAATTGACTCAACTAGCTCTTTTAATATTGCCATTGGAAATAACCTTGCAAGTAAGTTTCAATAAACAATAAATAAGTTGTTGATTGATTCAAGTTCATTAATCCATTTATTATTCTCATTTCATATTATCTTTATTAGTTATGGTATGCATATCCGAGCCTCCAATAATGTTCGTATAGACGACATTTTGAAAAAGCTTCTGCATCACACTTTAATAAATATCTTTTTCAAAACTAAATTTTATTTGGAATTTTTAAAGGGGTATCTATTCACCCCCTATAGATACGTTTTTATCGTCTAACAAGTGGTATCAGAGTCCGGTTCATTCCGGCTTCGACACTTTTTAGAAAATGGCTTATGAACCTAAATGGGATTGTGATACAGTGGGATAATTGACTTGAGTTTTTGCATTTTGATCGCAATTATGCGGATAGCAAGAGTCGCCACCGACTTTTCTTTTATCAAAAAGGAAAGGTAAAAAAGCACAGGAAAGACCTTTCGAGATTATTTCTCGGGTTCAGGGGGTAGATTATGAAGAGGGAAGGTATTAGCACCCTTTTCATCCGTAGTTATCTACGGGTTCTTAGTTACTCGCTAGATCACTTACTTTTACTTTGACAATGTGCTTGTGGTGTGGGCTTTGAAAGTATTTTGAAAATATCTTTGTAATGGTTCTTGTTTCTATAAGAACACGTACAAAGTTTTGTTTCAAAAGATAGTTCAAAGATGTGTTTGTGGAATGTATTTTTGAAAGTGGTTTTTGGAAAGATGTTTTGCAATGGTTCTCGTCTCTATAAGAACGTATACAAAATGTTTTATCTTTTTGAAAATGTTTTTGAGATGAAAGTGTCGGTGTAAAAAAAGTTTTTGTCGTGAGCAAGCGAGTAACTAGGAACGAATATACCTACTCGAAAGGTCTTAAATGTTCTTTTCTTCCTCCTTTAGATGTTGCTATCTTACCATTGATTTAGTAAGAAGCCCCATTGTTGGATATGAAGGGACAGGTGCGGGTCAATTTTACAGTCATCGAAGGCAACTTATGAGACGCTTTAGCAATTTTTTGTAGGGGAATAAATCATTTTACCGAGGCAACATCGAGGGTCATCGAGGGACTACGATCTTTTTTTATCGAAGGGTCTTTGCTAAAACGTCCCATATTCGAGGGACATGACTGTGTTTCCGAGGCAACGAACGAGGTTACCCTAGATGTGCGCGTGTGAAAAAGTGTGTTTGATTCAAGTTATTTTGTCTTTTGAAATTAGGTTATCTAGCGATTAGTTTTAAGTCTTACCATGCACGCCTAATTACTATACAGTATAAAGAAAACAGTAAATTGCGAAAATTAAAATTCTACGCTATTACAGAGTTTTCGGGAATGAGGGTACAATTTTTTACAAATAGGGATGAGTCGAATGCGATTAAAAGTTCAAATAGCAAACAATACAACCAAATCGAATTTTAATAATTAATTAAAATTATAACAGATTTATGAAGTAAAAATTAATTAATCAAAGCAAAAATATGAAAATGAAATTCTAAGTATTTGTCTGAAAAGCTTGGAAATAAAAGTAAAATTCTATTCTATTTAAAGAGGACATCTAACTAAAATAAATCAAGATGTATGTTTTTTTATCTTTTAGCATTTTTTATAGTATAGGAACTAATTGAAAAAAGAAAAGGTTGACTAAATGATAAAATATTAACTAATAAAACTATTCACAAGTTTCTAATTTAAACTAACTAAGAGAAAAAAAATTAATTAATTTAAAAAAAAAAGTTGTATTTAAAATTAATTGAATCTTAAAATTAAAATAAAACTAAACCTAAACTAATCTTGTCATAAGGGTAAGTAATTAGAAACAAAATGAAGAAAAGTCTTGGCAAGGTGTTGAACCTGGGTCACTTAAGTTATTAGAGATATGCTTTTCCATTGAACTAACGCCACTTGTCTATTATAACTAAGTTTTAATTAATAGGTAAGGTGAAATGCTGATAATGAGACTGGGCCAAAAGGCCCACTGGGCCGACCCGGTTTGAGCACGAAACAAAAGAAAAAAAATTAGGGAAAACCCTAATGGTTATAGTGGAGCCGTTGTTGATTTGTTGGAAGGGGAAAGGATTAGCATTGATATTTGTCATTATTCCCAATGAAACGACTAAGTGGGAAATTGGAACAAACAGATATGTCCTCATCTCTCTCCTGTCAGTACTAAATCCATCGTTTTCTTACACCTAAACTCCAACCCATATTGTCTTCTTCTCTCTAACAAGATGTCACCATCATCGATTCTCCAAGCTCTGAGTCCGTCCACCTACTTCATCAATCATCTCTGAACTCAGCCACAAACTTCATCGATACTCTCCGGTTGATGAAGGAGGCGCTGTCGGAAATCGATCCCATCCTCTTGTTGTTTTCTACTCTTTTCTCTTCTGCATGTTATCGGTTTCAGTGATAATGGACAGAGGGGCGACGGAATACGGAGGAGGAGATGTCGCGTGAAGGAGAGAGTTATGTTGATGGTGTTAAGAGCTTCGTTGGTGGTTAGTGGTGTTTGTTGTGTTTTTTTAAAAGATGAGTGATGAAAACTTTACTGCTCTCTTGATGATTTTCTTAGGTAAGTTTGATTTATACTATATACTGTTATAATTATTATTTTTTGTGTGTTTTTGTTTAACATAAATTCTATGACAGTAAACAAACAAGAGTGTGTGTTTATGAGGCCAAAAGGAATGCTTACAGAGATCGTCGGTTATTGTCACGGTGACTCCACGCTTTTCTTTGACAGGGAAGTGTGATTTCTATGAACCTTTTGTTAAGCTTATGTATTCTTGAATATAATTTTTTTCTGAAGGGTTATGTGAGGGAAGATGATGATAATGGTTAGGACTTTTATTTGGTGGCTAATGTTTTGTTGTATGAACAGTTTTTTTTCTTTGTATATTCTGATGATGTTGTTTCTGGTTGTAGCGTGTTGTTCTCTTCGTTTTTGGTTTTCTGTTATATTTTTATATATGGACATCAGTGGGTAAAATAGAGGGAAGAATATATGTTTGATTTTGAATGTAACAAAATATTTTTATGCCAAACTGTTATATTGCTTTGTTGATGCAGACTTTGGTTTTTGCTGAAATTGTGCAATTGCTAGACTGTCTTGGACTAACCTGTAGGATGGTTTTGCAGCAGGTTTTTAGACTGCCAACTGCTTTTTTTGTTGCAGCAGTGCAGGCTGTAATGCAGTCCTCTTTTCTCTTTACAGTATTTGCTTTATTTATGAACCAAAAGACATATTTTGTGATTTGAAATGAGCATATTTATTTGGGTCGATGATAGGACAAAATTGAGGCTTTTGTTGGGCTTTAATATCTGATTTGTGATGCTGCTATTTCTAAATCTTGTATTTGCCTATTGTGATTTCATTACACCGCCTCTTTTTTTCTTTTGTGAACCAAGATTTATCTTTGTGATTCACAAATGGAAAAGAAATCCCTTGATTGAAACTGATTTGTATGAGGCTTTGAGCTTTAGCACATGACCTCTTAATTTTTCTGATTCCAAGCATAACCCTCATGATGAGAAAATTTTGTTCTAAACAAGAGTTCTTGAATTTTTTACATGCTTGCTAATTTTTCTTTCTTGTTTCATGTACAAGCAACTTGGGTAATGGAGGAGAATTGGTGAGGAATGACTTGAAGTAATTGGTCAAGACTTGAAGATGAAGAAAGTCCCCTTGTAGCTTAGCATGTTGTTAGGAATTTTAGTAACATCGTGAATCTTGTAATTTGAATTACGTAGTTTAGAAACTTGTAAAGCGCATTCCAATTCACTTGTAAATTTAAACGACGAATTCCGCTTTATTTTGTAAAATTCAAATAATGCAGTCTTGTTGTAATCCTTCATTCTTGACTCAATTTGAATTTGTTTCTAAGACTTGCAAAATTTGAATATTCTTTGACACAATTTACATTACGAGCACGATTTGGATTTATCTCATTGGCCCATGAACTTAAAAATGCCTCTTGAGGAAAGAATGAGATTTGAATCTTGATGAAATATGAAACCCCTATTTGTGGGAGTTGAACATATGCCTTGCTTGGTAACTTGAACCTCAAGAAAATCCAACGCTTTTGTAATTTGTATTTCAAGTAAAACCAGAGCGGTTTATCTTTCAAACTTCAAATCAAATTCTTTCAAAATGACATTGCCTGCCATGCCCGATTAGAATGGAACTTTGTTGCCAAACAAACATGTTTTGGAGAATATTTGTCAATCTTGTATAATTAACCAACTTCAACAAACTGCGGTTAAGAACACTTAGAAATCAACTAAAGTCTTGCGACGATTCTAAAAAAAAATTTAAAGTCTTCCAACACAATTTTCTTTCGACCTTTGGAGATAAACTCATGTGCGACATCACTTATGACCATGAACATGAATAATCGTCTCAAGGTCTTATAATTTGAAGAAATTACAATTCTTAGAAATCAGACAACTGTTATTTGAAATTAGGTCAAACTTCACGATGCGACTTCTAACGCACTCGTATTTTGGTGATCTTCTACGCGTAATCAGTTCTTGATTTGTGAAGAGAAATTGGAGATAACATCAAGGAGAATCGTACGTAAGAAAAATCACTCAAAAATATTGAATAATGAAGAATTTATAAGCACTTGAACTTTTTCTCGCAAAAAGGGTTGATTTTGGGGTTGTTGTAGTTGTTTTCAGTTATCTGGACCATTGATTGAGCAAACTTGCCATACTAGGTTTGAAAACTGGCTCAAACAAACTGGAAGAGATATAAAAACCCATGAAGACCAATTGAGACCTTGAAAACTCAACATTCTTTAAGAAATGCAAAACCCTAATTGCTGATTTATTGCCTGGGAAGAGAATCTGTCTGATCGATTTCTGAGCCAAATTAAATATTCGAGAAACCCTAGGATTGTATCTTGTATGAAAAATGGGAAGGAAAATTTTGGGGTACAACAACGGCCCCTGTTCAATCTTCTTAAACTTGAAAAGTAAGATCGACATGTTCGTCATTTGTAGCTTGAAAGTGGAAGATGATTGAACACTAGAGTGCCCAGAAATTTGCACTTGATGCTGCGCTTGTTGATTATGCAGGGAATGGGCTTAAAGATGCCATTTGGAGAAATGATGGAGTGTTGTCAGAGATGGGCTTATAGATGCCATCCAAAGGTAATTGTTGACAGAAATGGACTAAGTCTGAACTTGACTTTAACCAAAAAAGAAAATCAGAATAAACCTTTGGTTGATTTAAACTGAAACTAACAGAAGTATTGAATGTTGTTTGACTGGAAAGAATCAGAGTAAATCTTGGAGTGATTTAAACTGAACCAATAGAGGTCTCGGATTAACCTTGACTGGGAAGCATCAGAATAAATCTTGGTGTAATTTATTTGAACCAGAGAAAGTTGTCCAGCAAGAATCTAGAGAAGAATCAGAACAAATCGTTGAGAGATTTATCTGAACCAGTAAAAATCTGGAGAAGAATCAAAATAAACCGTTGAGAGATTTAAACTGAACCAGCAGGAGTCTGGAGAAGAGTCAAAACAAATCATTGAGAGATTTATTTGAACCAGTAAGAGTCTGGGGAAGAATCAGAATAAACTGTTGAGAGATTTATCTGAACCAGTAAGAGTCTGGAGAAGAATCAGAATAAATTGTTGAGAGATTTATCTGAACCAGTGAGAGTCTGGAGAAGAATCAGAATAAACTGTTGAGAGATTTATCTGAACCAGTAAAAATCTGGAGAAGAATCAGAACAAATCATTGAGAGATTTATCTGAACCAGAGAAAATATGGAGAAAAATCAGAATAAACCGTTGAGAGATTTAAACTGAACCAACAAGAGTCTGGAGAAGAATCAAAATAAATTGTTGAGAGATTTATCTGAACCAGTGAGAGTCTGGAGAAGAATAAGAATAAAGCATTGAGAGATTTAAACTGAACTAGCAGGGGTCTGGAGGAAATATTTGTTATGTAGATGATTGACCAGTTCTTTCTCGGGAATTGATCTGTAATTGACTTGTTGAAAATAATTGTTTGTTGGAAATTTGTTGATGATAGTTTCCTATTTATTGATTCTTTCCTGAAAAGGTGAAGAGTTAATTGTATGCAATACTATGATGTATGAAATCCATGGTATGATGTTGTTTTTCTCAAAATAAAAGAGATTGTGTTGTATGTACTTGTGTTGTCAATGCTATAACGTATGAATGCAAATGTATGGACATAAATATTGTTCAAGCCATAGTGTTGCTGGAGTCGGGGAAAATAAATCCCTGAGTACTGCTGGGAAAGAGAAGTGTAAGTCTTTATACTTTGTTGAAGTTGAAGCATTTGATGGATGAGCTTCCCTTTTGTTAGAGAAATAAACTCTGTTGTGGAAGGGGGACGCCGTGCATTGCTTGTGGACTTCGTGAAATCCTAATGGAGAATCTTGAGAAATCTGGCGACTTTCACTGGGGAACCTTTGGAGCGGTAGTTGGAGGTTTTTCTCTGTCAGGGATATGAGAGCGCTTGATACCACCAGGCTGCATATTGGGGATACGTTAGTGATCCTGTAGTAGAATGTCCTTGTTTCCGCTCTTGCTGGGGGAAGTACCTACGAGGATTTTATGGAATAGCCTAAAGATATTATCCTGTTTCTTAAAGCCACTAGTGATTGTATTTCTATTTTCTGTTCATTTGTAAATAGTAATCACGTTCAAATGCATATGTTCAAAAATAAATTATTGGACATTTTTGTGAACAAAACACAAATAAGAAAAACAAATAGTTTTACACTTTCAAAAGGGATATATTTGTATTAACTTGACTAAGTCTTTTTGTATAATGAGACGAGCATTCTAGTAAGAGAATATCGTCGTAAAAAATGAAAATTGATACAAAGAAAAGATAGCTATGTGAAATAATCCCATGGGGTTCCCATTCTGCTATAGTCTTCGTGTCTCTGAGTGTCTTGTCTACTTGTCACCTTGGCGAAGCTGATTGGATTGATTAGGACCGCTTGAGCTAATTGATCGATGTTGAAGACTGTATGTAAGATGATCCAACGGGACATAGTCATGCGCTTTAATTCCCTAACTTTTTCCTGGACCGCCCTTTTGGGTTTTCGATCCACCGGGATGCACTTTTTTGCCCAAGCCGCCCTTTCGGGTTTTCAGCTTGCCGGGTGTACATTTTTTTTTGGTATTTTATCCCTAATTTTTGCCCGAACCTTTTGGTTCGCCGGGATGCCCTAGTTTTTGCCTAGGTCAGTCGACCTAGCGGGTCCTTGTTCATGCGTAGTATCTTTTAACTATGTCCACGTTTACAGGGTGTGGAAGGTTGTCCCCATCCATAGTGGTCAAGATCATCGCTCCACTAGAGAATATGTTTTTGATTACAAATGGTCCTTCGTATGTAGGAGTCCATTTTCCCCTGGGATCACCTTGCGGTAGTATGATGCACTTGATCACCAGATCCCCGACTTGATATACTTGGCGTCTGACCTTTTTGTTGAAAGCCTTGATCATTCGTTTCTGATACATTTGACCATGGCAAACAGTAGTAAGCCTTTTCTCATCAATTAAGTTCAGTTGATCAAGTCGAGTCTGGATCCAATCTTCTTCATTCAGCCCAGCATCCTTCATAATCCCCAGAGAGGGGATTTGGACCTCAATAGGTAAGACAACCTCCATGCCGTATACCAGAGAATAGGGTGTTACCCCGGTTGA
The DNA here is from genome assembly GCA_948472305.1 of Vicia faba. Lineage (NCBI taxonomy): Eukaryota > Viridiplantae > Streptophyta > Magnoliopsida > Fabales > Fabaceae > Vicia > Vicia faba. The sequence continues at coordinate 1,361,099,116 of OX451741.1, read as the reverse complement.
TGTGCGAGCTATGGTACGATACCCGTGGAGAGAGAAAGGGTAGCATCTCATGCCAGTCTTTGTATGTGACTGTCATTTTCTATATGATCTTCTTAATATTTTTGTTAGCGGCTTCTACAACGTCATTCATCTTTGGCCGGTAAGGGGAAGAATTGTGATGCTGGATCTTGAATTGCTAGCACAAGGCGATGATCATAGTGTTGTTTAGATTTGTACCATTATCAGTGGGGATTCTCTCTGGGATACCGTATCGACAGATGAGATTCTGTTTGATGAATTGGGTGACAACATTCTTGGTAATGGAAGCGAAGGAAGCTGTCTCAACCCACTTTGTAAAATAGTCGATGGCCACTAAGATGAAGCGGTGTCCATTGGAGGTCGTTGGCTTGATTTCCCCAATCATATCGATTCCCCACATAACAAAGGGCCAAGGAGCCGTCAAGACATTCAGAGGAACCGAATGTACGTGCACTTTATCAGCATAAATCTGACATCTATGGCAAGTCCGAGAATGTTGATGGAAATCTGCCTCCATGGTAGACCAATAATAGCCTGCCCGTAGGATTTTCTTTGCCATCGTATGCCCACTGGAATGGGTACCAAAAGTGCCTTCGTGCAATTCAGCCATGATCCTTTCATCTTCCACTTTATCTACACACCGAAGTAATACAGAGTCATGATTACGTTTGTACAAAATGTCGTTACTAAGGAAGAATTTAGCCGAGAATCTTCTTAAGAATTTCTTGTCATTAACTGAAGCTCCTTCCGGATATTCTTGAGACTCGAGATACCTCTTGACTTCGTGAAACCAGGGTTGGTCCACTACTTCTTCAGTATTAATCTCGTGACAGTGTGTTGGTTCATCCATTCATCCGATGGTGATCCGGGGAGCCTCGTTATCCCAATTAAGTTTAAACATAGATGACATTGTAGCTAATGCGTCTGCTAGCTGATTTTCTTCTCGCGGGAAATTCTCGAAGGTAATTTTCTCAAAATGTGGCAGCAATGTCAAGACATGTTCTTTTTGAGGGATAAGGTTAGGGTGTTTGGTGTCCCATTCCCCTTTGATCTGGCTGATGACCAAAGCTGAATCTCCGAATACACTCAAAGATTTGATCCCCAAATTTATGGCAGCTCTGAGACCAAAGATGCACGCTTCATATTCTGCCATGTTGTTTGTACAATTGAAGCAGAGTCTTGCGGTAAAGGGAGTATGACACCCTTCAGGAGATACAAGTATAACACCAATACCATTGCCAAGCGCGTTGGATGCCCCATCGAAAAACAGAGTCCATCGAGATCCTTGTTCAGGTCCTTCATATGGTCTGATCTCTTCACAATTGTTTATTGTCATGATATCCTCATCTGGAAATTCGAACTTCATGGATTGGTAGTCTTCCACAGCTTGATGAGCAAGGTGATCAGCCAGTGCACTACCCTTTATTGCTTTCTGGGTAGTATATTGTATGTCATATTCCGTCAGGATCATCTGCCATCTTGCTATTCTCCCAGAGAGAGAAAGCTTCTCGAAGATGTATTTTATTGGATCCATTTTAGATATAAACAAGGTAGTATGGGTCAGCATATACTGTTTTAGCCGACGAGCAGCCCGTGCCAGAGCACAACAAGTTTTCTCGAGCAGTGAATATCTTGTTTCACAGTCGGTAAACTTTTTGCTTAGGTAATAAATAGCATGCTCTTTTCGGCCAGACTCGTCATGCTGCCCCAGCACACACCCCATTGAGTTTTCTAAAACAGCCAGATACAAGATCAATGGCCTTCCCTCGACGGGTGGCAATAACAAAGGAGGATCTTGTAAGTATTCTTTGATTTTATTAAAAGAAACTTGGCATTCGTCATTCCATTTGACTACTTGATATTTCTTCAACAATTTGAAGATCGGTTCACAAGTAGCTATCAGGTGAGAAATGAATCTGGCAATGTAATTCAAACGTCCCAAAAATCCTCTAACTTCCTTCTCAGTACGAGGAGAAGGCATCTCTTGTATCACTTTAACCTTGGCAGGATCAACCTCGATACCTTTGTTGCTGACGACAAAGCCTAGGAGTTTACCAGACTGTACCCCGAACGTGCATTTATTTGGGTTCAACCTCAACTTGTATTTCTTCAGCCTCTCAAACAGCTTCTGCAAATGATCGAGATGTTTTTCTTCCGTTTGATATCTAGCTATCATATCGTCCACGTAGACCTCTATTTCGTGGTGTATCATGTCGTGAAATAGAGCTACCATGGAACGCTGATAGGTTGCCCCAACATTCTTCAGTCCGAATGGCATAACCTTATAGCAGAATGTGCCCCACTGTGTAATAAAGGTTGTTTTCTCCATATCCTCTGGCGCCATTTTGATTTGATTGTAGCCTGAGAAACTGTCCATGAAGGAAAACACTTTGTGTTGTGCCGTATTGTCAACCATAATATCAATGTGGGGGAGCGAGAAGTCATCCTTGGGGCTCGCCCTATTCAAATCTCTGTAGTCCACACACATTAGCACTTTGCCGTCTTTCTTGGGCACAGGAACAACATTGGAAACCCATTGGGGATAAGAGGTGACAACCAAGAATCCAGCATTAAATTGCTTCATGACTTCTGCTTTAATCTTTTCTGACATATCAGGCCTCATGCGGCGAACCTTTTGCTTTACTAGCGGACTATCTTCTCTTGTAGGCAGACGATGTACCACAATGTCTGTATCAAGTTCCGACATGTCTTCATACGACCAGGAAAATACCTCAACATAATCGTGCAACAACTGAATTAGACGCTCTTTGACATTGGGTTCCAGATTGGCACATGTGATACGGTGGCCAGAACCGGGACTGTTTTTTTTAGAAATGCTGGTTTGCATTTTGCGTTTGTGTTCGCAAAATGTCGCGGTAAGCAAGAGTCGCCACCGACTTTTATTTTATCCAACAAGGAAAGGAAAAAAGCACAGACAAATTCCTTTTTCGAGATATTTCTGAGTACGGGGGGTAGATTATAGAAAGGGAAGGTATTAGCACCCTTTCTATCCGTAGTTATCTACGGGCTCTTAGGTACTTGCTCATCATTTTTAAAATTGCTTCTTTGTGTTTGTGTGCTTTGAAAAGTTTTTGTTTTAACTTCGATTTAACTCTTGCTTCTGTCTTCAAGAGTGTAATGAAGTGTTTTTGAAAACTTTGTTTGTAAAGGAGTGTAAGTGTGAAAAAGTTTGTTTTAATTGAGCAAGTACTTAAGAACTAATCTACCTACTCGAAAAAAGAATCGTTTTGTATTCGTTTCCTTTAGACAATGCTATCCCACTATTAGTGAGTAGGTAGCACCGTCGTTGGAGTTTTGAGGGTCAATTCGAAAAGGGACGTACGGTCACTAAAGCAATGTTAGGACGTCTTAGTAATAAACCTAATGTCTTAGATCAATTATCCGAGGCAACAATATCGGAGGAAACCTTTCCGAGGCAACTTTGATCTTTGGACAAAAGGACGACCACTAAAGCACCCTATACTCAATGACCATTTACTGAAGGCAACCAAGTGGGAGTGTACCCTAGGAGTTTGCATGTGCGAGTGATTCAATTCAGATTATTTATCTTTGCACATTTTAGGGTTATCTAACTGTTTTAAAGTTAAACATACATTCTTGTCATGCATCCTAATATCATACATCTAACCGTTTAATATTTTGCGGAATTTAATTGCGGAAATTAAACTAAGCTATTACAAGGCTTCGGGTATTTACATAACCCAAAAACAAACCCTTAAAAGATAAAGCGATAAATGAAAATAAAAAGGTCCTAATTAACTATTACAAACTTGTGAGCAGTTACAATAATAGGATAAAAATAATAATAAAATGCGCGCGAGAAAAATTAGATCGAGAGAGAACTAGGGTTTTGACCCTTCTAACCTAATTAAAAGAGAAAATGTTTTTATTATTAATTTTAATTGTTTTTTAAGAAAATAATTAGGTTTTCAAATTAAATATACAATTAATTAGCAATTAAATTAATTAATGAAAATAATTACATGGCCTATTTTTGTGTTTTGGTTATTTTTAAGAAAAGAAAATATAATAAAATTATAAACAAAAACCTAATTGTATAATTATTTTTAATTATTTGAAAAAGGAATTAAAGTTATCTAATATTAACAACCTAATTAAATTAATTTAATTTTTTATTAAAAAAAATAAAGTCTAAACCTAATTTGGTGAAAAATATTATTTTTGTGATTTTTTGATAAAAGGAAATAAGTTAATTGGTTAGTAAAATAAAATAAATAAATTAAATGAAACAAAAAAAAGAATAGAGAAAGAGATTGGGCCTGAACAAAGCAATTTGGGAGGGTGTGAGAAGCAATTTTTTGGGCCCAAAACAAGGAGGTCCACGTTGACCCTCAGAATTCCATGCCATAAAGAGATTGTGCCATAATTCAAACGTTCCAATGGAAAGGTGACACGCAGGTCATCCCTAACCTTATTCCGTTGGTAAAAGTCCCAGACTTTTACCTACGGACATTGGTTCGTCACTATATCCATGCAATTTCTCAAAATCAAGCATGAGTATGATAAATGAAAACTAGGGCCACCAATCAATTCGTCTGGACCTCCTGAGTATAATGGTGGCCCTTTCATGGCCTAATTTTGCCTGCACATAAAACTCCTAAATCGAAGCTATAAACCCTAGCCATGGTGAAATCTTACAGAAGCCAGATAAATGCAATTAAACAATATAGAAAGCTTACAAATGTTCTATGGATCAAGAATATATCATTAATTCATGCTATCAATGCCTAAATCATGCAAACCGAATTCAAGAAATAAGTAATGTCGTGATGGACTTACAGTGAGATATAGGGCTTGGGAACACTTGTTCTTGATTGCTTTCGCTTTCCTACACTCCCAGGAATCGATTGGGATAGCTAGAAGGCCTTGAGGATGCTTGGAAGTATGAATTCATGTTTGCACTTTCTTGATATTTTTTCAAGTTTGGTTCTGGTTCATACGCCTCCTTCTAACCTAGTTTTTGGTCTGCATTCCTGCTATATGTATTGAGGAATGAATTAGGGTTGAAAACCTGGCCTCAATCTTCCTCCATCAATGTCTTTGATCTTGATTTGATTCACTTTAAAATCATTCCAAAAATAGCCTAATCCAATCTTTATGTGCACCTCATGCCTTTACACGAATTTGATCTTATGCTAGCTGGAATTTAAGACCTGAAACAAGCACAAGATCTTTGAATTTCAATGTTTTGGATTTTATATGATTTGTTTTGATTTAAAATGATTTAATTAAAATCAAAATCAAAATAAATAATATAAATAAGATAATGACAAGTGGCAAAGGCTAAGGCTCGTGTACCATGTTGCCAACTCAAAACCAATGCAAAAAGTTAGGCCCATTTGGCAAAAATTGAAGTTTTAGGCATAGTTGACTTTTGACAATTTTGCAAAAAATGTCAACTTCACCAATGCATAACTTCCTCAATTTTGACTTTTTGAAGGTGTTCTTGGACTTTTTAGAAATCTTGAGATGTCCTATAAGAAACCCTTTTGGTATCATCTCAATTTGGTATTCCATGCTCATGTATGAAGCTTTGGCAAAATATATGTTTTTGTTGACTTTTCAAAATGACCTATAATGTCAAAATTCATAACTTTTTGTGAGTGCATATTTTGAACTTTGGAGATGAATATGGATTGTAGATAATGGCATCCTCTTCAAAATGAGCTTTGGATGGGTCATTTCTCATAAATTATGAGAAAGTTATGCTTGGTCAAAGTTGAGTTGACTTTTCCTACAAAACCCTAATTTAACAACTTTTGGTTCTTGATGATTTATGAGCAATCCTTGATGAATCATGATCAACCCTTGATCAAATGATTAAATATACTTCAAAATGAGATGTTGACCAAAAATCTTGAAGTTTGACTGTATGTGGGCCACAATTGACTTTTGCCCTAACACAATCGATTTTCAGGCATTTGAGCAATTGACTGATCAAACTTTCTCTGCAAGGCTTGAAACTTGACATGAATGATTTTGAGAACATATTAGGACAATGGTGAGCATTTGGGATCCCTTGGACTCAAGTATCTTGATGCAACATGAAATCCTATTTTGAGGTAGACTGCCTTAAGAGGGAGCTTGTCTGGTCAACCTTTGGGTTACCTTGAGCAACTTGAGAACTTTCCTTGAAATGTTTTGAGAAATATGGGAGGGAAAATTTTGGGGTACAACAGCACCCACCTTGACTTCTTTCTTGTCCTCCTCAGTACCTAATTTAACTGTTTCAACCGGCTCTTCGTGAGGCTGAATGGTCCTTTCTTCCTGTTGCAACAACCTGGCCAATTCCCCTGGTACCTCACAATCTTCCTCACCTTCGTCTTCGGCTTGGTAGATTGGATTTTCAAAGTCACAATAGGCCATATCAGAATCGTTACCCATGGGATCCTGAGTGGATGTAGATCTGCGTTTTAATATGTGAGTGTGTATAAGAGCATAACTACCTTTGAAAGAAATAAAATGTAAGAAAGAAAGACAGAGAGCACAAAATTTGTATGCAAAACGTCCATGATTCATTGATGACATATGAGAATGAAGTGACAACCCTCACAAATGGACCGTTGTGTCTCGGGTAAGACACAAGGTTTTAAAAAGTCTGAATTGTATAAATATTACAAGCTTGAAAACATTAAAAGACAATTACTCTTGAATAAAAGTAATATGAATGAAATCTTTGGCCTCCCAATTATTGAGTCCTCCGCTAATGGTTGGAAAAATCCACTCGTCCATATCATAGTTGCCATCACTGTCTTCTACTGCTTTGACTCCCTGATTGCTGATATGCAAAGGTGGTCCCCCAACGTGAGAACGTCGAACAGCCCTTTGGGCCTCTGTAGTGAATCCCAAACCAAATTTGTCGGACTTGTAAGGAATATCGGAAGTTGACCCCATATAGTACACCCGCATTCTTCAACTACTGCTCTAGCATCCTTCAAATAGACCATCTTCAGTGGAGGGCTGGTAATTTTTGGAACTTTGGGAGTAGACTTGGTTTCCGCAACTATTTCTGGAACCTCCTCAAAGTTCTGACACAGAGTCTCAATGAATTCACCATCCATTTCAACATACCTGAAAGAGTTCAAGTGGCCAACCATGTACTCCTCCTCCCCGTGAACTGTGACAATTTTTCCTTTGATCGGGTACTTTAGCATCTGATGCAGGGTACAAGTGACGGCACCAGCACCATGGATCCAGGGTCGACCCAATAAACAGGAGTAAGACGGGCGGATGTCCTTTACATAGAAAGTTGAATCAAAAGTCTGAGTTCCAACTTTTATAGGGATATTAACTTCTCCATGCAATGTCCTCTTAGAACCATCAAAGGCCCTTACTATGATGTTGCTAGGCTTTAAGGTGAGTCCCTCGCAGTCCAGTCAGTCGACAGCGTTTTTGGGCAAGACATTCAATGATGATCCGGTATCCACCAGAACATGGGAAAGTGTGGTGCCCCTGCATTCAATGGAAACATGCAAGGCATCGTTGTGCTTCCTTCCCTTAGAATTTAAATCAGCGTCGGAAAAGCCCAATCCATTATCAGCAGTTAGACTGGCCACACAATTCTCAAATTGGTCGATGGAGGTCTCTTAGGGCACGTGGGCAGTCTTGAGAAACTTTACCAAGGCTTTGGCATGGGCCTCAGAACACAAAAGTAATGACAACAATGATATCTTCGAGGGGCTCTGCCCCAACTATTCTACAATATTGTAGTTACTTTTCTTGATTATCTTCATTATTTCTTCTATCTCCTTTCTAGAAGCTTCAAGGATGATCTCGAGATGCTCTCTCGCTTGGATAGGCTCATTCAAGACTTCTTTGCCCCTTGTCTCGGTAGCAGGGATAACAGTACGGGTATCACTGGGAGTGTTGGTAGGAGTGGTAGTGGGAATGATCACAGGAGTAGAAACAGTCTTTGGAGAAATCTCGGGTGAGAAGAATCTTCCACTTCTTATTATCTTACTGGTCCCAGTGATATTACCGATGTCAGGATCAGTATCTCTTGCAACTTCGTCTTTGTCGGCCAACTGATCTTGCTTGACGCCATAGTAATAGACGTCATCCCCATAGTTCCAGGGAACAACTTTATCTAAGGAGTATGATATTGGCCTTGTCATAGTGATGATTAGAGGTGCAGACCTTGGAACAGATGTAATCCTGACGAGTCTTTTGGCGGTGACCCCGGGAGGATTGTTGGAAATGGTGATTATTGATACATCTTGATGAGAAGTTCTGGTAAGAGGAATCTTTTCAAATAAGATTTCTTTGCTAGTCATCAGGCGCTGAACGCTTATCTTCAGTAACAAACAGCCATTTGGTAGAGACTTGCATAGGTGACAATTCTTATCACAACCCGGGAACAGACCGGCTTGCAACAGATTCTGTTTAATGGTCAACAAAGGAGTATTTAAGTCATTCACAGAGGATACAAAACGATCATCATCAATGGCGTTGACACCTTGACCATGCCTGGTGTTGTACCCTAAAATTTGCCCTCCCATTTCCTCAACATTTTCTCATCACAAGACCCTTGGAGATCAAGATCCAGTTAGGGTTTCCTCTGCTCAAGACTTCTCCTTGCACTGTTGACCCAAATTAGGGTTTGTGATTGCACAAAGATATTTTGACCTAAAATGCCTAAGATGACTTTCATGCTTCATGTTGGACTCCCAAGTTTATCCATACCAAGTTTCAAGTCTTGATTCCAATTTTTGCCCAGTCAATTAGACAGTTGACTAGAAATCAACTGTATTGGGGAAAAAGTCAACTGTGGCCAATTGACAGTCAAATCTCATAAAAATTGATCCACATCAACATTGTGAACTCACATGGACCATTTGATCAAGTTTGGATCACAATTCCTCAAGAAATTTGATCAGATCACCAAAAGGGCAAAATGGTCATTTTTAGGGTTTTGACTGCACAAAGGCAATTTTTGACTGTTTGACCTAGCCAATGGCAAACCAATCCCACATATGGACTCAAGGACCCCATGGAATTATCTTGACATGCTCAACAAGTTCAAAAGGTCCCAAGTACACAAGATTGACAATTGAATTTCCCAGTCAATTGATCAATTTTGACTGTACACTGAAAAGTCAAACTTTGACTTTTTGGTCAAAATCAAGAGTCAAGATTCATTTTTCATCAAAACATGCAAAATCATGAAACTTGTTCACCAAGAAATCAAAAATTGCAAATTAGGATTTGAAATGAGAATTTTTCATAACTTGAATTTTTCTAAGTTATGAAAAACCCTAATTTTTTCCCAACATTGCCCCACTTTCTCACCAAGATTCATTTGGATTCAAGAAAAAGTCAAAACATGAAAGTTGTAGCCTATTTCATAATCTACAACTTTGATTCACAAAGTTTTCCCAAATAAGGCGTGTATCTCAAGTTACAATTTTTGGAACAAAGGTACTAAACCATTCTTAACTTAGTAAAAATTTGACCTATTTTGGCAAGGTTTTCTACCTAACTTCAAGACCATTTTCCATACACTTCCACTTGGAATTTCAATTTGCATTTCAAAGATGGATTGTATTACACATTCCAAGCTTTCCAAAATGTCCAAGAACTCATCAAACAACCTCATGACTTGAGAGAATCGAATTTTGCAATATGGCAAAAACTCACTTTTGAATTGGCCAATTTCCATGTTCATAACTTATGCATTTTCGAGTCAGCTTGGTTTATGCTACATTACAGGCCTCTAATCCCATTTACACTCAATAATTTAATGCAGATTCATTGTGCTAAGGCCTTGTTTCATGAGTTTAAGCATTACATGTTGAATTAATCCATAAATGGAAAAAGTGAAATAGCCATTTTTGCAAAAGCAAGCTTTATGTCATAATGCAAATCAAGAAGTACATATCAAATCTAATTGGCACAAGTTTATGAGTTAATCACACTGATCAAGGAGGGGCTTTGCAGCATGTTTAGGGGTCCTCTACCTGTCTAGAATGCAACTTGACCATGGCTTGCTTAAAGTTCAAGAAAGATAGCATAACATGTACCAACTTCCATATCAGTCAACCAAGCCTTAGAGAAAGATATCAAACACATTCCAAACATTCATCCTAAGCTGAAGCACGACCCTAAGACCTCCAATACCTCCACAAACTCAAAATCACCATAAACTGCCAAAACAGAGTAACCTCTGCAGATTGAGTTCCAACTCTCATCCCTTTCATGCTTTCTTGCTAAAAGCTCTTCACACACCTTCCCTACCATCAATGCAAGCTAACCAAAACCTAAGACACGACCTGTAACACTCCCAGGCCACTTCACCATTTTCATTTTTCTGTTTTGCAGTTGAAGTTCTCTAGCACGATTCAAGAAGTTTCAGGACAAAGTAGAACTTGGAATAGCATCCTCACACTTCAAGGAAGCTGTACAAATCATCATCTTGCTCTGAAAGCTCCTCCATTGCAAGGCACGATTCCAACTGAACAGGTATATTCATGAGGTTCTATCTCTCAGTATAGGCATTGTTAGCTTTAGGTTTGTGAAGGAAACATGTCACAATCATAGCCCTGAACATGCCCATATGATTAGATTTCATTTATATTATGTATGCTTAGAGAATTTTGAGTCTGAACATTGATGAAAAACTAGGTCAGGAATTGGGGGAGAAGAAATTCTCCCTCATCTTAGAGAGTTAAGTCAAGTTTTTTATATCCCTGGATTCGTCTTCTCATGCTCTACATTTTTCATGTTATGAGTTTTGCTTGAAAGTCCAGGAATTGGGAGATAGAAAACGCGTGCTTGCTTGAACAAAGTTTGTTCTGAGGTTGAAGATGACTGGTTCTGGGCTGGGCCTGGAATGCTTTTCTTATTTGCACCATACATTTACTTCTGAACCCCCTAGGCCCATTTTGTTCATTTTAATGATTTTTTGACTTTTCTTTTTTTGGTTTGACTTGTTTATTTTTTCTTACAATATAAAAAATATAAAAAATATTTTTCTCACCATTTTTGAATTTATTAGGCATTTATTTGTTTTCTTTTAGTTTGTACATAAATAAATAAATACATATATTTTTACTTAAAATACTAAAATAGTGCAAATACATTTTTATTTTCATTTTTATTTTGTTTTACCTTCTGAAAATATTTTGTATAAAAAATACATTTTTTATAAATATTAAATATTATTATTTTTTGTATATATAATACATATTTGAAATAATACATATATAAATATATATTTATTAATACATTTAGGTTAAATTACAAAATATACACACTTTTATTTTTTTATTAATATTTAATATAAAAAATACCTTTTCACAAATATACTTCATTTTTATTTTATTTTTTGTATATAATAAATAAATCTTATACATAATAAATAAATAATGCATTTTATTTAATAGAATTAGGGTTTAACCCTAAACATGAAAAACTCCCAAAAAAATAATACTTTTCTTTTTATTTTGACATATAAAAATACTTTTTCATATATACAAAAAAAAACATTTTTTGCATCTTGCATATTTATTCTTATTTTATTTTATTTATGCAATTAAATTATCTTGTAAATAATTCAATATTGATGTAATAGTTTAGGTTTAAATTCCTTGTCAAAATCCCCATTTGAACATTTGTACCCCCCTTCCCATATATGGTGTTGTAATAGCTTAGTAAATTTATTTTTCGCACTTTATTGCTTTCTAATTATGCCATGTTAGAATTAGGGTTTGTATGCGAATTAAAAACGACAAAAATAGTTTGACCTAATTTCAAGATAAACAAGCATGAAAATGGACACACAAATCACACTTGCACCCCCCTAGGGTATTCCACTTGTTGCCTTTCAAAATTGGGCCATATTGCATGTTAGGTCTCTTTGGGCAAAACAAACACAAATCAAATGATCATAGTCCCTCGATGACGCTTTCGAAAGTTGCCTAAAAAATGATCAAGTCCCTTAAAAGAAAATTGCCCAAAGATACTTGGCACCATTGCAATTATGGTCTAAACGATGACCCGCGCCCGTCCCTTTCACATCCTAACATGAGATTGTCCACCAAATACAATGGTGGAACAAACTTGTTAAAAGGGTTAAAACATAGCAATAATCTTTGAGAAATTTAGGAGTAGATAACCTCTTAGTTACTTGAATCAAACTTGCAAAAACAAAACACTTGCCTATTTTCTAAAACCACACCTCACAACACTTTCAAAAACAACTTTCAAAAACAAATGAAAACCTTTTCAAAAGACATACACCTTTGTATACATCCCAACATGGATCGTTACAAAGGTTGCCACCACATTGGCTTCTTTTCAAAACATTTTCAAACCCACACACACACACAAGAGTACCATTTCAAATAATTGAAAACAAAAGGCAAGTGATCTAAGCAAGTAACTAAGAGCCCATGGATAAACATGGATAGAAAGGGTGCTAATACCTTCCCTTTCTATAATCTACTCCCCGAACCCAAGAAAACATCTCAAAGGTTTTTGCTGTGCTTTTTAACCTTTCCTTAGGATAAAATAAAAAGTCGGTGGCGACTCTTGCTCAACCGAAACATTTGCAAAAACAAACGCAAATCCATAGTCAGTTCTCCCACCGTATCACAGAACTGGCGACTCTGCTGGGGAAATTTAAAAGTGGAGTAACCTTAGGGCTTAGATCACCTTTGTTTTCAATTGTTTGCTTTGTTTGCTTTTATATTTGTGGGCTTTGCATCGGAGTTTCATAGATCCTAACCCGGATCTGGGGAATACCCTTTTTTAGGTAGCATAATCTGTGAGGGACCTGTCCGGCGTAGACCGACATGGGTGAAGCAGTGGCTACGTTGGTGTGGCACCTTGGTCTGTACCTATATCCCTTGTGTTGCAATGAGGAGAATATAGGTCTTCTAAGGAGTCATTAAACACCAACCGACCTTAGAACCTTAAATTGACCAAACTTGGCCATTAGGACAGTAGCAGTATGCTACACTCATTGAGGCTAAACTCTCGCGATGGTTCTGGCCGCAAGAAAAGATTGTGATGCTGGAGTTATGACCGATTGAGGGTAGTCAATGATTTGAGATCCTCTAGAACCCGGTTACTTTTGATAGGACAGGTTTTAACCGACGAAACTAAAAGAGGGTAACACCTAAACTTCATGCTGGCCTGAAACCTAAGGCTTGTCTTGTGTGACTTGTGTGCCTTATCATGTTTGCCTGTGTGAATACTTGTGGTGTGCTTCATCATAGCATCATGCCATCATACCATTGCATGCATCCCGTATAAAAGACTAACCCATTTCAAAGACAAAAAAGTTTCATCTTTGCTCTGTTTTGTAGGACATCATGATGCCCGTGCATAGGAATACTGTCCGGCTCAACTTTGTTCAACCACCAACTTTGCTCAAGGATTTGGTTGGTAGGATTCCAAACACTTCTTCCTTCATCAACAGGCATGGTTCTCTCCTTGGCTTGATCACTGCAAAATGGGACCAACAACTGATAAGTGTTCTGACCCAGTTTTATGACCCCCTGCATCATTGTTTCACCTTTCAAGACTTCCAGCTGGTCCCTACCCTGGAAGAATTCTCTTATTTGCTTGGTATCCCTGTCTTGGAACAAACCCCATTCACTGGTTTGGAAAAGACTCCTAGGCCTGAAGAGATTGTTGCAATTCTCCCCTTGACCAAAGAAGAGGTATTGGCTAACTGGGAAACTAGAAGTGGAGTTAAGGGCTTTTTGGTCAAATTTCTGGTTGGTAAAGCTAATGATTTCTGGAATGACTTGGACTTCAAGGCGTACGAAGACATTCTGGCTCTTTTAATCTATGGTCTGGTACTGTTTCCCAATCCTGACACCTTTATCAGCATCTATGCCATAAGGATCTTCATGTCTCGGAATCCTGTACCCACTCTTTTGGGTGATATCCTGCAACAAATCTATGCTCGTACTGCCCGAAAACGGGGAACTCCATGGTGTTGTGCTCCTTTGCTAGTGAGGTGGTTTATTTCGCACCTTCCTAAGTTCGTGCTGAAGAATGAAGAAGGAAAGGGTTGGGCTCGTAGGCTAATGTCTCTCACTGATAATGACATCACTTGGACTCTCAGAGGTTTGGATGAGGTAGCTGTTATTGATCGTTGCGGAGAATACCCTAATGTTCCGTTGATTGGTATCCAAGGAGGAATCTCTTATAATCCATGCTTAGCTCTCCGCCAGTTTGGAAGAGCCAGAAGAGTAGGGCCTCATGAAATGTTGGTTCCTCACTTCCATTTTGAATTTCAGGCAGACAGTGACAAACTACGCCATGGATTCATTAAAGCTTGGGACAGAATTCACAAAGCTGACCCACATGAGTTGGGACCAAAGACCTCTCTACCGATGGAACCCTATTGCAATTGGGTCCACATCCGTGCTCAGAAGTTAGGTATGCCGTACGAAGCTGTCAGACCTATCATTCTTGAATCTCCTGATGAAGATGGGGCTCCTCCAACTATCCTCCCTCCTCAGATACCCACTAATTTTGACACAATGAAGAGATCTTGGGTGCAGCTAAAGGAAGAACGGGATTTCTATCGGGAAAAGTTCAACGAGCAGGAACGGAAGGTCCAGAGGCTGACTAAGCAATTGGAAGAGGAGCGGGTCCTGAATAACTACATCTGCACCGAGAAGAGGAGGCCATGGGAGCACTGATAGGCTTTGGATGTTTCCTTTTTACAGCTTTTATTTCCTTTCCAGTATTTTTCATTCCTGTAATGCCTAAGGGCAAGTTGTTGAACAATTTAAAATTTGAATCTAATGAAGTGTGTTTTCCTTTTGTCTACAAAGTTGAATCTTGTTTGTCTTTGAAAACATAAAACATACGCATCTCATTGCACCATATGCATAGCAGGTACCCTATTTCACAGGTTGCTTAATCTCCTTCGCTGTTTATTTTGAACAGTCATCATGAATCCAGACTCATCCAGTGAGCAAGCAATCAAGGCCCTTCAGGCCCAAAGTGCCCAGTTTCAAGAGATGGTCCTAAGCCTGGCCCAAGGTCAGCAAGAGTTGAAGACTCTACTCCTTAAGAAGAATAAGAAAAAGAGGACTGCGTTATTCAACACCGGACGCAGATTCGGGAACACACTCCATAATGAAGCTGATCCAACTACTTCTTCTGCCGAGAAAGATAGTCCCCAAGGGGGAGGAGCTCCTAGTCCTGCAGTCTCTGACAACGAGACGGACTACAATGACGAACAATACCCACCTGCTGCTGACAGATACAAACAATTAGAGGACCGCTTGAGCGCCATGGAGATTCAGAATGTGCCGGGGCTGGATTTCGGAGATTTGGGGTTATCTTCTGGGGTAGTAATTCCACACAAGTTTAAGGCGCCTGCCTTTGCCAAATACGACAGGGCTTCCTGTCCAAAGCTGCATCTAAGGTCGTACGTAAGGAAGATCCAACCTTACACGGAAGATAAGAACCTTTGGATTCACTTCTTCCAAGATAGCCTTTCGGGGTCACAGCTTGAGTGGTTCTACCAACTAGATGGAACTAGCATCCGACACTGGGAATATTTGGCAACCTCATTTTACAGACAATATCAATACAATTCTGATCTCGCTCCTACGCGTACCCAACTTCAGGGTATGTCTCTAGGAACGGGCGAAGGGTTTAAAGAATATGCACAAAAATGGAGAGATTTGGCTGGCAGGGTGCAACCTCCATTGACTGATCGTGAGCTGGTTGATATGTTTCTAGGGACTTTGTCTGGTCTGTTTTTCAATCATTTGGTTGGTAACTCCTCCGCTGGGTTTACGGATTTGATTCTGACGGGTGAAAGGATTGAAGTTGGCATCAGGTCAGGAAAGATACAAAAAGCTGCCTCCACAAGTACTGAGAAGAGGCCTTTCAAGAAAGAAGCAAGTGCAGTCTATGGTCCTAGAAGACAAGTTAAGCCAGCAAGTCGCCAAGCCGTCAATGCTTTGGTCATTTCAAAACCGGTTGCTGCTCCTCAGCAGTACAATCAACAAAGAGGTGAAAGGCCCAAGAGGCAGTATACTCGACTGAGTATGACCTTGTCACAAATCTTACCACAACTGTTATCAACCAACTTGGTGACCATCAAAGAAGCGCCAAAGGTCGTGAATACTGCATCTCCTAAGTATAACCCAAATGCCCGTTGTGCTTATCATTCCGATAGCACCAGGCACACTACTGAAGATTGCTGGGCCCTGAGAAATAAAGTGCAAGACCTTATCGACGCAAAGGAAATTCAGTTTGAAGCGCCTGAGAGACCAAATGTTGTAACCGCTCCTATGCCCCAGCATAGAGTAAATGCCATTGAGGAAGATTTGTATGTTGTTTCGGTGAATGACGTTGCTACCCCTCTTTTGACTGTTAAGAGGAACTTACTACTAGCCGGTTTATTTCCGGGTTGTAGCAAGGGTTGCCTCCTGTGTGCTGTTATCCCTACCGGTTGTCCGCTGCTGAAATCAGGCATCCAAAGCCTGATGGACATCAAAGAAATTCTGTTCAAAAAAACTGTTGTTCCATTTGTTTCCGCTGAAGAAGTATCTGTTGTCACAATTTACAATCCTACCAAAGCTCCCCCGAGGAAGCCAGTCCAAATTATGTCCGTTGCACCCATTACTATTACTGTTCCGGGGCCTCTCCCCTATGAGTCTGATAAAGCTGTCCCATGGCATTATGGGGCCGACGTGTATGTGCTTGGAGTGAAGCAGGAGTTCAACACCGGTACCAGTATCAGTAACATCACTGGTCCCGCCAAGATTACCCGCAGTGGCAGGCTCTTCTCGCCTGACATTTCACCGCCAATTATCCGAAAACCTCTAACCATCACACCCGCAAGTGTGCATGTTCCAATTCAAGTTCCTGTGTCTACCACTGCCGCCGAGTCCTCTGATACTCGGGGCAAAGAAGTTGCTACCGATTTGCCTGCCAGGACGGAGGCACCAAAAAAGACTGCTGTGGAAGCCTCCCAACAAGAAATGGAGGAAATCCTTAAAATCATTAAAAAGAGTGACTTTAATGTTGTTGAACAGTTGGGGCATACCCCCTCCAAAATCTCTATGCTATCATTGCTGCTATGCTCAGAGGCCCATGCAAAAGCCCTGATTTCATTTCTGAAAACGGCCCATGTGCCGCAAGAGACCTCTGCAGATCAATTCACTGACTGTGTGGCTAATTTGACAGCTGACAATGGCTTGGGGTTCTCGGATGCTGACCTCACCGCCAAAGGGAAAAATCACAATGATGCCCTGCATGTTTCCATAGAATGCAGGGGCACTACTCTCGCACACGTGTTAGTGGATACCGGCTCTTCCCTGAATGTTTTGCCCAAGAAGGCATTGGATCGCTTGGATTGTGAGGGTTTGGAGTTGAAACCTAGCAACATCATTGTTAGAGCCTTCGACGGTTCTAAAAGGATGGTGCACGGTGAGGTAGACATTCCTATTCGTGTGGGTTCCCAAGTCTTCGACTCAACGTTCTATGTAATGGATATTCGTCCATCTTATTCCTGCTTGTTGGATCGACCCTGGATTCACAAGGCTGGGGCAGTAACGTCCACTCTACACCAAAAGCTCAAATACCCTG
The DNA here is from genome assembly GCA_948472305.1 of Vicia faba. Taxonomy (NCBI): domain Eukaryota; kingdom Viridiplantae; phylum Streptophyta; class Magnoliopsida; order Fabales; family Fabaceae; genus Vicia; species Vicia faba. Next base: position 1,361,081,488 of record OX451741.1, on the reverse strand, counting down.
TCAAAGGGAAGATTGTTATTGTGCAGGGCGAGGAGGAATACATGGTTAGTCATTTGAATTCATTCCGGTATATCGAGATGGACGGGGAGTTTATTGAAACCCCCTTTCAGCATTTTGAGGAGGTACCTCCAATTTTGGCATCAGCTGAAACAGTGGTTAAAGAAGACTTTCCATTGAAGATGGCGTCCTTGAAGGATGCCCGGGCTGTAATCGAGAAAGGCAATTGTGCAAACTGGGGTCAGCTTCCTGACTTCACTCAAAAGAACGACAAGTTTGGGCTGGGCTTTACTGCAGAGGCTCAGAGGGCTGTGCGCAAGGAAAAGATCAGAAAGGCTCCAGTGTTTATCACCAGCCCAAGGGTGAATGCTATCGAGGAGGATGTAGAGGAAGCAGAGTTTGACAGTTGGATCTATCCAACCACCAGCAACGGACCAAGCAACTGGACGGCAAAGTATTTTACACCTATCACATTTGTCACGCAGTAATTAACTCTTTTGATTTTCAATTTGTAACAAACAATATGTTAAAACTTTGTTGGCTCGGTGTCCTACCCGGGGCATCGTAGCTCCATTTGTGAGGGCTTTTTGTATGACATTTCCATATATCATCAATCAAAACATTGGACGTTTGTTGCATTTCAAATCTTGTGCTCTTTTTATTTCTGTGTTATATATTGCAAAACAACTATATTTACACACACTCACTTATACAGGTTTCAATCCACTCTGGATCTCACTGGTAACGGCTCTGCTACCACCAGTTATGACTTCGAGAATCCGATCAACTTGGCCGATGACGAAGGTGAAGATGATTGCGAAGTGCCTGGTGAACTCGCAAGACTGCTGCTTCAAGAAGAGAGGGCCATTCAGCCGCATGAAGAGCCGGTGGAAACAGTGAACTTGGGTACTGAGACAGATAGGAAAGAGGTCAATATTGGTGCTAATCTAGAGCTCAGCGTGAAGCAACGATTGATCCAGATGCTACATGATTACATGGAGATATTTGCTTGGTCCTACGAGGACATGCCTGGTTTGGATGCCGACATTGTAGTTCATCACCTGCCAACCAAAGAAGACTGCCCTCCGGTAAAGCAAAAGGTCCGCCGCATGCGTCCCGAGATGTCCGAAAAGATCAAGGCTGAGGTTATGAAGCAATTCGATGCCGGGTTTCTTGCAGTGACCTCTTACCCTCAGTGGGTTGCTAATGTGGTGCCAGTGCCAAAGAAGGACGGTAAAGTCAGAATGTGTGTCGACTACAGGGATCTAAACAGGGCCAGTCCCAAGGATGATTTTCCTCTACCTCACATCGACGTTCTTGTTGACAATACTGCTCAACACAAGGTGTTCTCCTTCATGGATGGTTTTTCAGGGTATAATCAGATCAAGATGGCTCCGGAAGATATGGAAAAGACTACCTTTGTGACTCAGTGGGGCACCTTCTGCTACAAGGTCATGCCGTTCGGGTTGAAAAATGCTGGGGCAACCTATCAACGTGCCATGGTTGCTTTATTTCATGATATGATCCATCATGAGATTGAGGTATATGTTTATGACATGATTGCAAGGTCCCAAACTGAGGAGGAGCACCTTGATCATCTGAGGAAACTGTTTGACTGACTAAAGTTATACAAGCTGAGGTTGAATCCCAACAAATGCACCTTTGGGGTGAGGTCCGGAAAATTGCTAGTTTTCATTGTAAGTGATAAAGGTATTCAGGTGGACCTGCCAAGGTAAAAGCCATACAAGAGATGCCAACTCCAAAGACAGAGAAAGAAGTCAGAGGTTTCCTGGGACGACTGAATTACATAGCCCGTTTCATTTCACATCTGACTGCTACTTGTGAGCCAATCTTCAAATTACTGAAGAAAGATCAAGTAGTACGCTAGAACGATGAATGTCAGGCTACTTTTGAAAAGATAAAGGAATATCTCCAAGAGCCACCCATTCTTATGCCACTAGTGGAAGGAAGACCTCTGATACTATACTTGACGGTACTTGACAATTCAATGGGGTGTGTGTTGGGGCAGCATGACGAGTCTGGCCGAAAAGAGCACGCTATTTATTACCTGAGCAAAAAGTTTACCGTCTGTGAGTCTCGTTACTCACTGCTTGAGAAAACTTGCTGCGCTCTGGTATGGGCTGCTCGCCGGCTGAGACAGTATATGCTGACTCACACTACTTTTTTGATTTCAAAGATGGATCCCATCAAGTACATATTCGAAAAGCCTGCTCTGTCTGGAAGAATAGCAAGATGGCAAATGATCTTAACAGAATATGATATCCAGTATACAACTCAGAAAGCAATTAAAGGAAGTGTACTGGCAGATCATTTGGCACACCAACCTGTGGACGATTATCAATCATTGAACTTTGATTTTCTGGACGAAGATATCATGGTGGTAACTGACTGTGAAGTACCTGGACCGGATGAAGGACCTGAGGTAGGATCCCGATGGTCTATGCATTTTGACAGAGACTCCAATTCTTTGGGTAACGGCGTCGACGCTGTAATCATATCTCCCAAAGGAACTCATACTCCACTCACCGCCCGATTATGTTTCAGCTGCACCAACAACATGGCAGAATATGAGGCATGTATCATGGGTCTGCAAGCTGCAATCGACTTAAGGATCAAATTTCTGAGTGTCTTCGGAGATTCCACTCTCGTGATCAATCAGATCAAAGGCGAGTGGGATACGAAACACCCAAATCTTATTCCTTACAAGGAGTATGTGTTGACCCTGCTTCCCCACTTTGAAGAGATAACTTTTGAACACTTCCCAAGAGAGGAGAATCAGCTAGCGGACGCACTAGCTACGATGTCTTCAATGTTCAAAGTTAAATGGGACAATGAGGCTCCCCGGATCATTATCTGGAAGTTGGACGAACCGGCATACTGCTGCGATCTTGAGGCCGAAAAGGTGATTGAAAAACCCTGGTATCATGAGGTGAAGAGGTACTTGGAAGCTCAGGAATACCCTGAAGGTGAATCTGTCAATGACAAGAAGTTCATGAGGAGGTTTGCGGCAAAATTCTTCCTCAGCAACGGCATTCTCTACAAACGGAATCATGATTCAACTCTACTGCGTTGTGTGGATAAGGCTGAAGCAGAGAAGATCATGATAGAACTGCATGAAGGTACATTTGGGACACATTCCAGTGGACACACCATGGCAAAGAAAATCCTTAGGGCAGGATATTTCTGGTCCACAATGGAAGCCGATTGTTACCAACACTCTCGAACTTGTCACAAATGTCAGATCTATGCTGACAAGGTGCACATCCCTCAGGTTCCTCTGAACGTCCTGACGGCACCTTGGCCTTTTGCAATGTGGGGCATTGATATGATTGGGGAGATCCGACCGACGACATCCAATGGGCATCGCTTCATCTTGGTGGCGATTGATTACTTCACGAAGTGGGTTGAGGCAGCTTCCTACACCACGGTAACCAAGAGCGTCGTGGCACATTTCATCCGGCATAACTTGATCTGTCGGTACGGCGTCCCGGAAAGAATCATTACGGACAATGGTACCAATCTCAACAATAAGATGATCACTGAACTCTGCGAACAATTCAAGATACAGCACCATAACTCTTCTCCTTACCGGCCAAAGATGAATGGGGCCGTAGAGGCAGGTAATAAGAATATCAAGAAAATTGTGCAGAAGATGACAGTGACCTATAAAGATTGGCACGAGATGTTACCATTCGCTCTTCATGGGTACCGTACCTCAGCAAGGACGTCAACCGGGGCAACTCCTTTCTCTTTGGTCTATGGCATGGAAGCAGTCTTGCCAATTGAAGTCCAGATACCCTCTCTCCGGATAATAAAGGATGCAGACTTGAGTGAATATGACTGGATCCAGACTCGACTTGATCAATTAAACCTGATTGACGAAAAGAGACTTACCGCTATCTGTCATGGTCAGACGTATCAAAAACGGATGATCAGGGCATTTAACAAGAAAGTCAGACCACAAGAGTATCAAGTTGGGGACCTGGTAATCAAACGCATCATTCTTCCTCAAAGTGATCCCCGGGGAAAATGGACCCCTACGTACGAAGGGCCATTTGTGGTTAAACATGTGTTCTCAGGAGGAGCCATGATTCTGACCACCATGGATGGTGACGACCTTCCTCACCCCGCCAATGCAGACATAGTGAAAAGATACTACGCATGAATAAAAGACCCGCTAGGTTGACATACCTAGGCAAAAATAAGGGCTTCCCGGCGAACCAAAAGGGTTCGAGCAAAAATAAGGGATGAAATGAAAAAAATCTGTACACCCGGCAAGTCGAAAACCTGAAAGGGCGGCTTGGGCAAAAATGGGTATCCCGGTGGACTGAAAACCCGAAAGGGCGGTCCAGGCAAAAGTTAGGGATAAAGCGTAACACTATGTCTCATTGGATCACCTTGCATCCGGAATTCGACATCAACTATCTGGCTCAGACTTCGGCATCGACCAATCAGCTTCATCTTCAACCAAGCAGCAAAGCGATGAGACGCTTGAAGACATAAAGGCGATAGCAGAGTTGGAACCCAGTGGGATTGTTCACATAGCTGTTTTGTTTCCTTTTCAAAATTGTAAATTCTATGTTATTCGGCGGCATTCTCTTACTAGGATGTCAGCCCCTTGTACAAAAACGCCTATTCACAGGCAAAATTGAAAATCAATACAAATCCACTTTTCTATGCAAGTTGCCATTGTTTTTCCCTTTTTCTGTTTTGTCTTGCAAAGAACGTCTAATGTTCATTTTTGATATATGCATTTGACATTAAATTGCTGATTCATAAATATTTGCATATGAAACAAAAGACTAATTACAGGTGACATCAGAAACAGAGGCAATGTGAGGTTGTCTGATGCAGTCTGGTTACTTTGTCCGCCAAGGTACCAAGGTAGATTTAACTGGAGAATGTGACCAAGTTATCTCAACTCCCCACAGAGTGAGACAAGATAGCAGCATTCCCCGGCAGAATATCAATACCCCAGTGCGATTCCAAAAGTTTCCCCAGGAAGATAGAATTCTTATCCCCAACAGGTTTTGAAGCTTATCCCCAGTAGATTCTGGAAGCTTGTCCCCTGCAGATTACGGACGTCTCTCCCGAGCTTTATTCAAAGTTATTCCTCACAAAGGCTTATAACTGGGTTATCCTCAGCTAATTGCCACGGAAGATCGCCCTCGGCAAAGTTCTTTCAATCCCCAGCGGAGTTTATCTTTGGTATCCCCAGCGGAGTTTATCATCATTATCCCCAGCGGAATCCATCATTGAAGTCCTCAGCAGGCCTCTCATCAAAACTTCAGCAAAGTATCTCTTCCACGGAGCCATTCCCCGGCCGGTCGTCAAGGATTTATTTTCCTAAGACGAAAATACATTCATCAACATTTCACATTTTCATACATCTTGCTTACATACATGATAAAGTGCATACAACACTATCTCATGTTGAACATCATGACATCATGCATATCATACATCATGACATTGCATACAACTTATGTTTTTGTCTTTTCAGGAAAAAAGAAAATCCCAAAGATAACTACCTTCAACAGTCACAATTCCAGACTCGATTCCTGTATCTAGCCAGGGCACGTCTGAAGAGTTCGAAGATTCGATTCCTGTATCCAGCTAGGGCATATCTAGCAACTATCACAATTCCAGATTCGACTCCTGTATCCAGCCAGGGCATATCTGTTGACGACTATTTCCGGATTCGATTCCTGTACCCAGCCAGGGCATATCTGTTGACCACATTTCCAGACTCGATTCCTGCATCTAGCCAGGGCACGTCTGAAGAGTTCGAAGATTCGATTCCTGTATCCAGCCAGGGCATGTCTATTGACGACTATTTCCGGATTCGATTCCTGTATCCAGCCAGGGCACATCTGTGAGCAACCGATTGTAGATTCAACACCTGTATCTAGCCAGGGCATATCTGCATGAGGAGATTGAAGATCAAACACCTGTAACAAGCCAGGAAAACATCTGTCTTTCTCAAATACACAAGTTCTCGCTAAGGAATCTCTTATGCGATCAACACTTCCAAATGGCATCTATAAGCCCATTCCCGACAAGGTTCTGTCACATCTCCAGATGGAATCTATAAGCCCATCTCCCTATCCACCATCTCTCCAAATTGCATCTGTAAGCCCATTCCCGACATCACATTGCTGATACTTCAACATGCGAGTGCAAATTTCCAGGCACTCTAGTGTCCAATCTCCTTTTACCCTCGAGTCACGAAAGGCAAACTTGCCAATCTAACTCTTCAGGTTCAAAAAGATTGAACAGGGGCAACTGTTGTACCCCAAAATTTTCCCTCCCATTTCCTCAACATTTTCTCATCACAAGACCCTTGGAGATCAAGATCCAGTTAGGGTTTCCTCTGCTCAAGACTTCTCCTTGCACTGTTGACCCAAATTAGGGTTTGTGATTGCACAAAGATATTTTTACCTAAAATGCCTAAGATGACTTTCATGCTTCATGTTGGACTCCCAAGTTTATCCATACCAAGTTTCAAGTCTTGATTCCAATTTTTGCCCAGTCAATTGGACAGTTGACCTAGAAATCAACTGTATTGGGGAAAAAGTCAACTGTGGCCAATTGACAGTCAAATCTCAAAAAAATTGATCCACATCAACATTGTGAACTCACATGGACCATTTGATCAATTTTGGATCATAATTCCTCAAGAAATTTGATCAGATCACCAAAAGGGCAAAATGGTCATTTTTAGGGTTTTGACTGCACAAAGGCAATTTTTGACTGTTTGACCTAGCCAATGGAAAACCAAGCCCACATATGGACTCAAGGACCCCATGGAATTATCTTGACATGCTCAACAAGTTCAAAAGGTCCCAAGTACACAAGATTGACAGTTGAATTTCCCAGTCAATTGATCAATTTTGACTGTACACTGAAAAGTCAAACTTTGACTTTTTGGTCAAAATCAAGAGTCAAGATTCATTTTTCATCAAAACATGCCAAATCATGAAACTTGTTCACCAAGAAATCAAAAATTGCAAATTAGGGTTTGAAATGAGAATTTTTCATAACTTAGAATTTTTCTAAGTTATGAAAAACCCTAATTTTTTTCCCAACTTTGCCCCACTTTCTCACCAAGATTCATTTGGATTCAAGAAAAAGTCAAAACATGAAAGTTGTAGCCTATTGCATAATCTACAACATTTATTCACAAAGTTTTCCCAAAAGAGGCTTGTATCTCAAGTTACAATTTTTGGAACAAAGGTACTAAACCATTCTTAACTTAGTAAAAATTTGACCTATTTTGGCAAGGTTTTCTACCTAACTTCAAGACCATTTTCCATACACTTACACTTGGAATTTCAATTTGCATTTCAAAGATGGATTGTAGTACACATTCCAAGCTTTCCAAAATGTCCAAGAACTCATCAAACAACCTCATGACTTGAGAGAACCGAATTTTGCAATATGGCAAAAACTCACTTTTGAATTGGCCAATTTCCATGTTCATAACTTATGCATTTTCAAGTCAGCTTGGTTTATGCTATATTACAGGCCTCTAATCCCATTTGCACTCAATAATTTAATGCAGATTCATTGTGCTAAGGCCTTGTTTCATGAGTTTAAGCATTACATGTTGAATTAATCCATAAATGGAAAAAGTGAAATAGCCATTTTTGCAAAAGCAAGCTTTATGTCATAATGCAAATCAACAAGTACAGATCAAATCTAATTGGCACAAGTTTATGAGTTAATCACACTGATCAAGGAGAGGCTTTGCAGCATGTTTAGGGTTCCTCTACCTGTCTAGAATGCAACTTGACCATGGCTTGCTTAAAGTTCAAGAAAGATAGCATAACATGTACCAACTTCCATATCAGTCAACCAAGCCTTAGAGAAAGATATCAAATACATTCCAAACATTCATCCTAAGCTGAAGCACGACCCTAAGACCTCAAATACCTCCACAAACTCAAAATCACCATCAAACTGCCAAAACAGAGTAACCTCTGCAGATTGAGTTCCAACTCTCATCCCTTTCATGCTTTCTTGCTAAAAGCTCTTCACACACCTTCCCTACCATCAATGCAAGCTAACAAAAACCTAAGACACGACCTGTAACACTCCCAGGCCACTTCACCATTTTCATTTTTCTGTTTTGCAGTTGAAGTTCTCTAGCACGATTCAAGAAGTTTCAGGACAAAGTAGAACTTGGAATAGCATCCTCACACTTCAAGGAAGTTGTACAAATCATCATCTTTCTCTGAAAGCTCCTCCATTGCAAGGCACGATTCCAACTGAACAGGTATATTCATGAGGTTCTATCTCTCAGTATAGGCATTGTTAGCTTTAGGTTTGTGAAGGAAACATGTCACAATCATAGCCCTGAACATGCCCATATGATTAGATTTCATTTATATTATGTATGCTTAGAGAATTTTGAGTCTGAACATTGATGAAAAACTAGGTCAGGAATTGGGGGAGAAGAAATTCTCCCTCATCTTAGAGAGTTAAGTCAAGTTTTTTATATCCCTGGATTCGTCTTCTCATGCTCTACATTTTTCATGTTATGAGTTTTGCTTGAAAGTCCAGGAATTGGGAGATAGAAAACGCGTGCTTGCTTGAACAAAGTTTGTTCTGAGGTTGAAGATGACTGGTTCTGGGCTGGGCCTGGAATGTTTTTCTTATTTGCACCATACATTTACTTCTGAACCCCCTAGGCCCATTTTGTTCATTTTAATGATTTTTTGACTTTTCTTTTTTTGGTTTGACTTGTTTATTTTTTCTTACAATATAAAAAATATAAAAAATATTTTTCTCACCATTTTTGAATTTATTAGGCATTTATTTGTTTTCTTTTAGTTTGTACATAAATAAATAAATACATATATTTTTACTTAAAATACTAAAATAGTGCAAATACATTTTAATTTTCATTTTTATTTTGTTTTACCTTCTGAAAATATTTTGTATAAAAAATACTTTTTTTATAAATATTAAATATTATTATTTTTTGTATATATAATACATATTTGAAATAATACATATATAAATATATATTTATTAATACATTTAGGTTAAATTACAAAATATACACACTTTTATTTTTTTATTAATATTTAATATAAAAAATACCTTTTCACAAATATACTTCATTTTTATTTTATTTTTTGTATATAATAAATAAATATTATACATAATAAATAAATAATGCATTTTATTTAATAGAATTAGGGTTTAACCCTAAACATGAAAAACTCCCAAAAAAATAATACTTTTCTTTTTATTTTGACATATAAAAATACTTTTTCATATATACAAAAAAAAAACATTTTTTGCATCTTGCATATTTATTCTTATTTTATTTAATTTATGCAATTAAATTATCTTGTAAATAATTCAATATTGATGTAATAGTTTAGGTTTAAATTCCTTGTCAAAATCCCCATTTGAACATTTGTACCCCCCTTCCCATATATGGTGTTGTAATAGCTTAGTAAATTTATTTTTCGCACTTTATTGCTTTCTAATTATGCCATGTTAGAATTAGGGTTTGTATGCGAATTAAAAACGACAAAAATAGTTTGACCTAATTTCAAGATAAACAAGCATGAAAATGGACACACAAATCACACTTGCACGCCCCTAGGGTATTCCACTTGTTGCCTTTCAAAATTGGGCCATATTGCATGTTAGGTCTCTTTGGGCAAAACAAACACAAATAAAATGATCATAGTCCCTCGATGACGCTTTCGAAAGTTGCCTAAAATATGATCAAGTCCCTTAAAAGAAAATTGCCCAAAGATACTTGGCACCATTGCAATTATGGTCTAAACGATGACCCGCGCCCGTCCCTTTCACATCCTAACATGAGATTGTCCACCAAATACAATGGTGGAACAAACTTGTTAAAAGGGTTAAAACATAGCAATAATCTTTGAGAAATTTAGGAGTAGATAACCTCTTAGTTACTTGAATCAAACTTGCAAAAACAAAACACTTGCCTATTTTCTAAAACCACACCTCACCACACTTTCAAAAACAACTTTCAAAAACAAATGAAAACCTTTTCAAAAGACATACACCTTTGTATACATCCCAACATGGATCGTTACAAAGGTTGCCACCACATTGGCTTCTTTTCAAAACATTTTCAAACCCACACACACACAAGAGTACCATTTCAAATAATTGAAAACAAAAGGCAAGTGATCTAAGCAAGTAACTAAGAGCCCATGGATAACCATGGATAGAAAGGGTGCTAATACCTTCCCTTTCTATAATCTACTCCCCGAACCCAAGAAAACATCTCAAAGGTTTTTGCTGTGCTTTTTAACCTTTTGCTTAGGATAAAATAAAAAGTCGGTGGCGACTCTTTCTCAACCGAAACATTTGCGAAAACAAACGCAAAACCATAGTCAGTTCTCCCACCGTATCACAGAACTGGCGACTCTGCTGGGGAAATTTAAAAGTGGAGTAACCTTAGGGCTTAGATCACCTTTGTTTTCAATTGTTTGCTTTGTTTGCTTTTATATTTGTGGGCTTTGCATCGGAGTTTCATAGATCCTAACCCGGATCTGGGGAATACCCTTTTTTAGGTAGCATAATCTGTGAGGGACCTGCCCGGCGTAGACCGACATGGGTGAAGCAGTGGCTACGTTGGTGTGGCACCTTGGTCTGTACCTATATCCCTTGTGTTGCAATGAGGAGAATATAGGTCTTCTAAGGAGTCATTAAACACCAACCGACCTTAGAACCTTAAATTGACCAAACTTGGCCATTAGGACAGTAGCAGTATGCTACACTCATTGAGGCTAAACTCTCGCGATGGTTCTGGCCGCAAGAAAAGATTGCGATGCTGGAGTTATGACCGATTGAGGGTAGTCAATGATTTGAGATCCTCTAGAACCCGGTTACTTTTGATAGGACAGGTTTTAACTGACGAAACTAAAAGAGGGTAACACCTAAACTTCATGCTGGCCTGAAACCTAAGGCTTGTCTTGTGTGACTTATGTGCCTTATCATGTTTTCTTGTGTGAATACTTGTGGTGTGCTTCATCATAGCATCATGCCATCATACCATTGCATGCATCCTGTATAAAAGACTAACCCATTTCAAAGACAAAAAAGTTTCATCTTTGCTCTGTTTTGTAGGACATCATGATGCCCGTGCGTAGGAATACTGCCCGGCTCAACTTTGTTCAACCACCAACTTTGCTCAAGGATTTGGTTGGTAGGATTCTAAACACTTCTTCCTTCATCAACAGGCATGGTTCTCTCCTTGGCTTGATCACTGCAAAATGGGACCAACAACTGATAAGTGTTCTGACCCAGTTTTATGACCCCCTGCATCATTGTTTCACCTTTCAAGACTTCCAGCTGGTCCCTACCCTGGAAGAATTCTCTTATTTGCTTGGTATCCCTGTCTTGGAACAAACCCCATTCACTGGTTTGGAAAAGACTCCTAGGCCTGAAGAGATTGTTGCAATTCTCCCCTTGACCAAAGAAGAGGTATTGGCTAACTGGGAAACTAGAAGTGGAGTTAAGGGCTTTTTGGTCAAATTTCTGGTTGGTAAAGCTAATGATTTCTGGAATGACTTGGACTTCAAGGCGTACGAAGACATTCTGGCTCTTTTAATCTATGGTCTGGTACTGTTTCCCAATCCTGACACCTTTATCAGCATCTATGCCATAAGGATCTTCATGTCTCGGAATCCTGTACCCACTCTTTTGGGTGATATCCTGCAACAAATCTATGCTCGTACTGCCCGAAAACGGGGAACTCCATGGTGTTGTGCTCCTTTGCTAGTGAGGTGGTTTATTTCGCACCTTCCTAAGTTCGTGCTGAAGAATGAAGAAGGAAAGGGTTGGGCTCGTAGGCTAATGTCTCTCACTGATAATGACATCACTTGGACTCTCAGAGGTTTGGATGAGGTAGCTGTTATTGATCGTTGCGGAGAATACCCTAATGTTCCGTTGATTGGTATCCAAGGAGGAATCTCTTATAATCCATGCTTAGCTCTTCGCCAGTTTGGAAGAGCCAGAAGAGTAGGGCCTCATGAAATGTTGGTTCCTCACTTCCATTTTGAATTTCAGGCAGACAGTGACAAACTACGCCATGGATTCATTAAAGCTTGGGACAGAATTCACAAAGCTGACCCACATGAGTTGGGACCAAAGACCTCTCTACCGATGGAACCCTATTGCATTTGGGTCCGCATCCGTGCTTAGAAGTTAGGTATGCCGTACGAAGCTGTCAGACCTATCATTCTTGAATCTCCTGATGAAGATGGGGCTCCTCAAACTATCCTCCCTCCTCAGATACCCACTGATTTTGACACAATGAAGAGATCTTGGGCGCAGCTAAAGGAAGAACGGGATTTCTATCGGGAAAAGTTCAACGAGCAGGAACGGAAGTGTAGCGATAAAAAATGTAGCGGGGTAAATCAGAGATCGAATTATTGATTAATTCGTCTCACAAAAGCAAGAGTCGCCACCGCGCTTTATTGTTTCCAAAGGAAAAGGGAAAAGAGCGAAATAAAACCCTAAATATGCAATGTAAATAATACTGAAAATACAAAGCGTTTTTGAAAAAAAAGAGATCTTATGGTTCGGGGGTTGGTTATACAATGGGAAGGTATTAGCACCCAATGCATCTATAGTACTCTATAGGAACCTTTTGAAATATCTGTTTTATTTAAAATTGATCGCTTGATTGAAAATAAATCGTTTTGGCCGAAAAAAGGGATACGGACGGGTTTTTGAAAATGCGACGACCTAATGTCGAAGTTTTGGCTTAAAAGGTATAAGTCTTGAAAAGGTTGAAATTTTGAAGAAAGGTGAATATTTGAGGAAAATTAACCTAAGTTTTTAATGAATGAGAGTATTCGCTCGATCGTTTTTGAGGACATGAAGTCAACAAAAATTAGACAATTCCCTTTGGATTGGCACAAACAGAATAATCAAGTAAATGCGAGATATTGAAACAGGAAATTGTAAGATAAATGATATACAACAAATTAAATAAGAGACTGAGCGTGAACATGCATTTTTGATTTTTGTTTAATATATGAAGAGAAAAATGTTTTAATTGGTTACGCATTTTTACATAGATAAAAAAATAACGAGAGTTAATAGAAATGTTTTTAAGGTTTTACATGTTTTTATTTTTTATGTCTTTTTAATATAAATAAAAAGTATTACTTTTAAGAATTCTTTAAATTAAATTAAAACTTAATTCTACTAACTTAAGTCTAATTTAAAAAAGATACTAAGATTACTAAATTAAATCCTAAGAGTTTAAATTAATAAAATTAGTCAATGATTAAAAAATGTTTTAAGTCACATCTCTTATTTTGATTTACTAAATTAAAACTTAAACTAAAAAGATTTGGGTAAAATATTAAAAATTGTTTAATTGAAAATATATGTTATTCCTAAGGAACTAATTAATCTAGATTAAATATAGTTTAAGAAAAATGAAATAAATAGAATTGAACTAAAGGGCAAATAAAAGATGGGCTTAAGCTAATAAAGAAAATGAGCTGGGTGAGGGAAATGGGCCGGGTCGTTGGAAGACCCAGACCCAAGAGAAAGAAACACAAATGCTGAAGCGAAAAAAAACCCTAGGAACTGAAGGTATGCCGCCGGTGGCCGCGTCCTGGAGATTGGTCGATGCTGGCTTGCTTCCAATTCTTATGCAACGTCAACGATTCTTCGGTCCTTAAAGAAACGCAGTACACCCAAGGTTGGTTGAAATGAGATGGCGTTTCGATTTGAAGAGAAGGTGATTTTTGTTGACCTCTTATGAGCTTTTCACGAATTCTGTGCATTGTGATGATTTTCCAAACTTGAAACATTGTGACTGTTGAAACAGGTTGATGAAAATGGTGATTAAGCGAGGGATGTGCGGAGGAGATTTTGGAGGTCGATTTGAAGAGCGGTTCGAGAGAGAGAGCGATTGGAGGATGGCTCGGCTGATGAGTTGTCGTGGAGGCAGAAAGGGTTACGGTGAAGTTTCAACGGTAAGCTCTCGATTTCTTTTCCTCTTCGATATTGCCGCGATTATGTCTCTATTGGTTCTTCGCGTATGCGTTCTGTTATTGTTTTGATGGATGCATTTTATGGTTGATGATGAAATGAGTTAGTAACAGATGAAGCGGCGTCGTATTGAACAAACTGAGGCATTTCCAATAGGTGAGAGTGAAAATGAACAGCCAGTTATTCGAATTAGTAGAAGAAGTAGTACTAGCACGAGCCATATGTGAATGATGAGTTTGTATAATACTCAGAACTTGGAGGGGCATCAACACGGAGGATACGGGAACTGCAGTTTGATGCTCAAAGGAAGACCACTCCTCTTTCTGTTGAACATTGGGGTTATTAACATAGCTTTGATCAAATTTGGCTCCATGAGATTCAAGTTGTGAGGTGAGGTTACGAAGATGGTGATAATAGCTTCGATTCCGATTTTTCTCCTTCTACCTTCTTCGCGTGTCTGCTTATGCGTTTCCATAGTTGAGGGAGTTTATGAGTGTTTTCGACTTAGCTGAGTTTTTTTTTTTGGGTATTTGCTGTGTATGATTCTTGGTTTATTGGAAAGAAGTTTAAAGGCTTTTTGTGCAGGTTCTGAGGAGTTATCATAAGAATTTGAGAAGTGGTTACTAGAGTTTTGGAACAGAAACAAAACTTTGCAAAAGGTATTTTTGTATAATATTTTGGTTTCTTTTTTTCTTATACTGTGGAAATACTCTGAGTATTATGTGAACAGAAGTTGATGGTAGGAAGCCTTTTTTAGAATATGAAAAGATTTGTGATGCAGGGTTTTTTGCAGGGGTGATGGAAAGGCATTAAGGAAGAGTTTAAGTGATTTGTCTAACGGTTTGGAGATTCATGGACAGAAGCTAGGCCGAGGGAGTGTTTAGTAAAAAAAAAACTTGGTAAGAGCAGTGTAAAATTTCTGTTGTATACCTATGTAATTTTTTAGTTTTTTCTAACATTATAGTAATTATTTCACACGGTTTCCTCTTGTTTTTCTCTCTATGTAGCAGAAACAGATATTATGCAACAACTAGTACAGAAAATATGCAAACACAAAGGTGCAGGAATGGTGGAAAAGAATCAGTACCTATCGGAGTCCTTCTTTCTGGTAGTGAGTATTGCTAATTACTCCTCCTTGTTCTATTTGCTTCTGTTAAGAAAAAAAAAGAAAAATGGTATTTGTGTCGTGTTGTTGTGTTGTATTTCGGTATGAGGTTATTACAGATCAGAGGAGAGGAATATAAGTGAGGCTTTAAGGGAGTATGTGAGGTTTTTTGAATAGTTTGATGCCGGTTGTGGTTTTGCAAAATGGACTATGTTTTGAATAGTTTTGCAGTGATATCTTGTGTGGAAATGGAATATGGTTTTTTGATAGCAGTATGCAGGTTTAATGGTTTTGCAAAATGGACTATGTTTTGCTTGGTAGTCTTGTATATCCTTTTATGCAGGCTAAGACTTATCCTTTTTGAAGGAGTTCCCTTCTCATATGACCGTTGGTATCTTTGCTCATGGCTCAGGTTTGAGTATCTTAATATATTTTTCTGATGCTTGCACCTATGCTGCTACAAGTGATTTTGACTTTATTCCCAATTCATGCTTAAATCAAAACCTGCAAAAACTAAACCTCTTCTTCTCTCTACCTCAAGTACAGAAATGATATATAAAAATGATATCTTGTACTGCTGTCTGAAAAAGTAATAGGCTGGAATATGATGAAAAAGGAAATATAGGTTGCTTGCATACATTGTTTTAAGACTGCACATTGTTTGAAATTGCATATCTCTTTTGTCTTGCATTAGCCTATGTTATTCTGCAGGTTAACGTTAGCTTATGTTGTGCATATGTTTGTTTGAAATTATGTATGCTGTTGACTTATGCTTATGCAGTTTTGACCAAAATTGAATTTATGCATATGTGAAATATGCAGTGGGCCTTTTGATAAAAATGCAAATGATTTTGAAAATGTGCTATTTTTTAATTGTGCATTCATAAAAAATTCCTCCCTTTTTGTGAACCGGGAGAAATCCCGCGATTTGCAAAAAGGGCAACCTGATTCCGGCCGTTTGCTTTTAATGATGAACATTAAATTTATTTTCTGCATTTTAGTTATTTATTCAATTCTGACTTTCTTTTAATTGTTTTTCGCAGGTAAAATTAAATGAGCAAACAAGAGCATTGGATGGAAGATTTAGAATTAGAATTAAAAAATAGCTTTTTATTTTACTTTAAGCATTTGTGTAATTGCCTTTATAAATATTTTGTAATAACACAAATATTTAAATGACAATTGTAATAAATAGAATAAAGTGAATAAAAATTCTATTATTTCTCAATTAATTCTTTTTCTTTCCAATTATTTATTTATTGTTTATAATTCTTTAAATTATATAATGACTAAAAATCAAATCTAATCATTTAAATTCAGAATGATAAACAAATAAATAAATATCATTGATCAATTAATAACTTCAATCATTTACTTTATTATTATTTTTAATTCTTCTAAATTATAATAACTTGAAAAAATAGAATTTCAGCTATTTAAATTTAGAACAATAAATAATCAAATAAACATTGCTTGATCAATTAATATACTCATTTTCAAATGTTTATTTCATTATTCATAAACCTTCAAATTATATAATAACGGAAAACATGTTCCCATTATTTAAATTTAGGATAATGAATAATTAATAAACATTATTTGATCAATTAATAAACCTTTTCTCAAATAATCTTTTTATTATTTATAAATCTTTAAATTACGTAATAATCGAAAATAAATTCCAATTATTTGAATTTAAGATAATAAATAATTAATGAACATTGTTTAAGTCTTGATCAGTTAATAAATTTAGCGTTCAACAAATAAACAGCTCCCGACTCGAAAAAGTTATGAATTTTTAACTGCTTTGAAAATTTGATAAAAATAGGTCAAAACTCTTGCAATGCGAATGATGCAGATGGAAGACGGTGTCTTAGGTCAAAATTTGGGGTACAACAGCTGCCCCTATTTAAGTTCCTTCTATCCGGAGATATGAAGATTAAAGTCTTCGTCTCGACGAGATTGAAGGTACTTAAATACATAATTACGCAAATTTTGTCCTAAGATGCCGTCATCATGTAGTGTTGAATGTAGTGCATGAATTCACAGAGAAGATATTGTATGAAACACGATAATGCTGGGGGAATCGAACACCAACAAAACATAGAGACATGAATTAAACGCTACACGGGAAACAAGCTATCGACTTCAAACGACAGACTCCTGACAGCGAATAAAAACTGAGGGAATACGACCTCTAACCCTAACGAAGAGAGCATCTTGCATAGGCCATAACAGATTTGATCCAAAACAGTGAGTTCGCAACTCAAGGCCGATGGTAGACAGAGAGTATCAAATTGCGGATAACTGATTACCGACTTCTGGAGATATAGATTCGTAACAGACTTCTCTGCTAGCTTCCCAGAGGTATACTCATTAATGCTGAGGTAATGAGACTGTAGATACGAAGGTTGTTCAAATAAAGAAAATTGCCAGTTGTCGTCGTCTAGAGAAAATACCGATAACATACAAGTTGCTCAAATAAAGAGGCTGCCGCTTGCTGTCGTCCAAAGAAAATACCGATAACATACAAGCTGCTCAAATAAAGAGGCTACCACTTGCTGTATTCCCAAAGAAAATACCGATAACATACAAGCTGCTCAAATAAAGAGGCTACCACTTGCTGTCGTCCGAAGAAAATACCGATAACATACAAGCTGCTCAAATAAAGAGGCTACCACTTGCTGTATTCCAGAAAAGTAATAACGTACTGGTAACTCATGAAGAGTTTGCTGCTTGTTGCTTTCAGAAAAAATAAAATGACGCACTAGTAGCTCGTGAAGAACTGCTGCTCGGCGCTTTCAAAAAGAAGTAAAAATGACGCACTAGTAGCTCATGAAGAACTGCTGCTCGGCGCTTCAGAAAATAAATAACGCACTAGTAGCTCATGAAGAACTGCTGCTCGGCGCTTTCAGAAAAATAAATGACGCACTAGTAGCTCATGAAGAACTGCTGCTCGGCGCTTTCAGAAAAATAAATGACGCACTAGTAGCTCATGAAGAACTGCTGCTCGACGCTTGCGAAAAGATAAAATGACGCACTAGTAGCTCATGAAGAACTGCTGCTCGGCGCTTCAGAAAATAAATAACGCACTAGTAGCTCATGAAGAACTGCTGCTCGGCGCTTTCAGAAAAATAAATGACGCACTAGTAGCTCATGAAGAACTGCTGCTCGGCGCTTTCAGAAAAATAAATGACGCACTAGTAGCTCATGAAGAACTGCTGCTCGGCGCTTGCGAAAAGATAAAATGACGCACTAGTAGCTCATGAAGAACTGCTGCTCGGCGCTTTCGAAAAAAGTAAATGACGCACTAGTAGCTCATGAAGAACTACTGCTCGGCGCTTTCAACAAGTAAACGTACAAGTTGCTCATGAAGAGCTACCGCTTGTCGTTTTCCAAAATAATTCGGAAGGAAACTGCGATGATATTGGTAGAGAATAAGATCTTCATCAAAGAGAACCCTGAATCAATCCTTCTCGAGGAGATCAAATACTTTAACGTGCAAAATAAATGCACCAATTGCCTAGGTCGCGATTTCACTGGGGAAAATCAAAGAGATAGCCTATGCAAGAGGCAGCAACTTCATCCAGGGACAGCCTAGGAAGAAAACAGTCAAACAAGACTCCACCCGATGAGAAAGTAACTCAATTGGGGAATTTAGAAAGGAAGCACGTTTTCTGCCTAAGCTAACTTTCTACCTGGAAAGAACGTATGTACGTTGTTCGAACAAACAAAGCAAGACTCAAAAAACAACGGCAAATGTGGATATGCATGCTGATATGAGTGTAGATGAATAAGTGAATGTTATGCTGACAAAACAGACAGATGAAATATCTTGGAGATAATGAGATGTCACAGCGAAATAGATACTCGGCCAATCTTGAAAAGACGGACGATAAACGGAACTGGAAACACACAGCAACGTCGGAGGGTACCATGCTACAAGGTCCGAATCCTCCGAGAAGAAGAACATCCAAATCCAAACTTCTACCAATAATAGATCAAGGTATGAGACAAAATGCACCACATTTCAGAAATCGCCTAGATCGAGATAGCCAAAACGAAGCTCAACTGGAACAGCTGGGGAGTGACTAAACTTAGTACCCCGAAAAAAACACAATTTTAACACAACTGACACCTCATGACGATTTCGAAACGACACACACTCATGATGCAAGGATAAACTACCGTACTGTTTTGCATTTCATGGCTTTACCATCCTTGGAACGAACTGTTAATATTCCTTTCGTTATCCACGACACATTTTTTTTAAATAAGGACATTTAAGTAAATTTGTTTCAAGTATTTTCCATAAGATTAAAATTTTGCCCACAAAAGATAAGTGCTCAATCTTTATTGATGAGAGGTTGTTTGCTAACAATGCGACTCCAACGGTTTACAAAGCTTTGGGGAAATAGTACATGAAATAAAAGGTCACACAAAAACAGTGATCGCTATTCTCCCTAACAACTTTGAATTCCAGAATGTGTTCAGATGCTGAAACTGATTTGACCAGAAATTTGCTTAAGCGAAATACTTCTTGACTGCATCGGCGTTCAAGGGACGCGGGAGGTCTTCGCCATCCATATTGGCGAGAATCATGGCACCTCCAGAGAAAACTTTCTTAACAACATACGGTCCTTCATAGTTCGGAGCCCATTTGCCCCTAGAATCAGGTTGGAAAGATAATATCTTCTTGAGCACGAGGTCACCTTCTCTGAACTCGCGCGGTCGAACCTTCTTGTCAAAAGCCTTCTTCATTCTCTGCTGATACAACTGACCGTGACACAAAGCTGTTAATCTCTTTTCTTCGATTAAATTCAACTGATCGTATCTACTTTGACACCATTCGGCCTCAGAAAGCTTGGCTTCCATCAACACTCTCAGAGACGGAATCTCAACCTCCACGGGGAGTACTGCTTCCATACCATAAACTAGGGAGAAAGGGGTCACGCCTGTTGAAGTTCGAACCGAAGTACGATACCCGTGTAAAGCAAACGGAAGCATTTCATGCCAGTCCTTATAAGTTACCACCATCTTCTGGACAATCTTCTTGATGTTCTTGTTAGCAGCTTCAACAGCCCCATTCATCTTCGGTCTGTAAGGAGAGGAATTATGATGTTCGATCTTGAACTCTTCACAAAGCTCCTTCATCATCTTGTTATTCAAATTCGACCCATTATCAGTGATGATCTTACTCGGGATACCATACCGACAAATGATCTGATTCTTGATAAATCTGACTACCACCTGTCTGGTTACATTAGCATATGATGCTGCCTCCACCCATTTAGTAAAATAATCGATCGCTACCAAGATGAAGCGATGACCATTTGAAGCTTTGGGTTCAATCATCCCAATCATATCAATGCCCCACATAGAGAAAGGCCAAGGTGAAGATATAACATTGAGGAGGGTCGGCGGCACGTGCATCTTGTCCGCATAAATCTGGCATTTATGACACTTCTTCACATACTTGCAGCAATCAGATTCCATTGTCATCCAGTAGTAACCAGCTCTCAACATCTTTCTAGCCATTGCATGTCCATTGGCATGAGTGCCAAAGGATCCTTCGTGCACTTCTTGCATCAGCGTGTCTGCTTCACGTCTGTCTACACATCTGAGCAAGACCATGTCGTAATTCCTCTTATACAACACTTCTTCATTCAGAAAGAAACTGCTTGCTAATCTTCTCAACGTCTTCTTATCCTTATTGGATGCCCCAGGCGGGTACTCTTGAGTTTGAAGAACACGTTTGATGTCATAGAACCAAGGTTTGTCGTCGGTGACCTCTTCCACAGAGAACACATGAGCAGGTCTGTCGAGGCGCATAACCCGGATCGTAGGCACATCATTCCAATCATTCACTTGAAACATTGAAGACAAGGTAGCCAAAGCATCAGCCATTTGATTCTCATCTCTAGGGATGTGATGTAATTCCACTTTGTTGAAGAAAGTTAACAACCTTCTAGCATAGTCTCTGTAAGGGATCAAACCAGGATGGCGAGTTTCCCATTCTCCTTTGATTTGATTAATCACCAGTGCCGAATCTCCGTAAATATCCAGAATCTTAATCCTTAGATCCACCGCTTCTTCGAGACCCATAATACATGCTTCATATTCCGCCATGTTATTCGTACAGTCAAACTTCAGTCTTACCGTGAACGGGATATGAGT
This sequence comes from Vicia faba, assembly GCA_948472305.1. Lineage (NCBI taxonomy): Eukaryota > Viridiplantae > Streptophyta > Magnoliopsida > Fabales > Fabaceae > Vicia > Vicia faba. The sequence continues at coordinate 1,361,060,175 of OX451741.1, read as the reverse complement.
ACCTCGGGGAGTAACGATGATTGCCCCAATTCCATTTCCATAGGAATTCACAGCTCCGTCAAATATCAAACCCCACCGGGATTCAGGATCAGGTCCTTCTTCAGGTAACTGCTCTTCACAGTCTTTAGCTTTCAAGTACATAACATCTTCATCGGGGAAGTCAAACTTGATGGATTGATAGTCTTCAATTGGTTGGTGAGCCAAATGATCGGCCAAAATACTCCCTTTGATTGCTTTCTGAGTGTGATATTCAATGTCATATTCAGATAACAACATCTGCCAACGGACTATCCTTCCAGATAAGGCGGGCTTCTCAAATATATACTTGATTGGGTCCATTTTGGAGATCAACCAAGTGGTGTGGTTAATCATATACTGGCGTAGACGGCGAGCAGCCCAGGCTAAAGCACAACAGGTTTTCTCCAGCAATGAGTATCGAGACTCACAGTCTGTGAATTTCTTACTCAGATAATATACAGCATGTTCCTTTCTTCCAGTCTCGTCTTGCTGACCAAGCACACATCCCATGGAATCTTCTAATATGGTCAAGTACATAATCAATGGTCTTCCTTCCACCGGAGGAATCAAAATGGGAGGTTCGAGCAAATATTCTTTGATGCTATCGAAAGCTTTCTGACAATCCTCTGTCCACACACATCCTTGGTTCTTGCGGAGAAGCTTGAAAATCGGCCTACAAGTAGCAGTCATGTGAGATATGAACCTAGAAATGTAGTTCAGTCTCCCAAGGAATCCTCTTACTTGTTTTTCCGTCTTGGGTGCGGGCATTTCCCGAATAGCTTTGACTTTATCCGGATCTACTTCAATGCCCTTTTGACTGACAATGAAACCCAGAAGCCTTCCAGAACGAACACCAAAAGTGCACTTGTTGGGATTCAGACGGAGTTTGTACTTTCTCAAACGCTGGAATAACTTTAACAAATGCTCCAAGTGATCTTCTTCAGTTTGTGATTTGGCAATCATGTCATCCACATATACTTCAATCTCCTTATGCATCATGTCATGGAACAAAGCAGTCATGGCCCTTTGGTACGTTGCACCAGCATTCCTCAAACCAAACGGCATAACTCGATAACAGAAAGTTCCCCACGGTGTAATGAAAGCGGTCTTTTCCATATCTTCCGGTGCCATCTTGATTTGATTGTAACCGGAGAAGCCATCCATGAAAGAAAAGACTTTGAACCTGGCGGTACTGTCGACCAACACGTCAATATGAGGTAATGGGAAATCATCCTTCGGACTAGCTCTATTCAGATCTCTGTAGTCTACACACATCCGAACCTTACCATCCTTCTTAGCAACGGGCACGATGTTGGCTAACCACTGAGGATAGACCGACGTCACAAGAAAACCTGCATTGATCTGCTTCTGAACTTCTTCTTTAATCTTGTCGGCCATGTCAGGATGAGTCCTTCTCAACTTCTGCTTGATCGGTGGACACTCGGGTCTCAACGGTAAACGATGCTCCACAATGGCGTTGTCCAACCCTGGCATATCTTGGTAGGACCAAGCAAATACGTCAACATACTCTCTGAGAAGCTCCAACATCTTCTCCTTAACTTCTGGGATAAGCAATGCTCCGACCTTGACTTCCTTTCTAACCTCTTCATCACCCAAATTGACCAACTCTACAGGTTCTTCAAATGGTTGAATGACCTTTTCATCCTGCTCAATCAAACGGGAAATCTCAACAGGAACCTCTTCATCATCCCCTTCTTCGGCTCTGAACACAGGGAATTCAAAGTTGGGAGAGGGCATAGGATCATTGTTTTCGATGGTTAAGTCATGAAGTAATCTGCACACATGATTATGCTTTATTTTAGAAATCGATTTGTGCAAATAAAACTAAATGTTCTTAATCAATTTTCATTATTATTTCCCGAAAAAGTGAAAAATAAAACAGCAGTGGACAAAATAACATTTTTATTCATTAAAGGGGAAATACTTGAAACAGCAAGCCCAGACATTTCTCTTTTGCCTTGGGCAGAGCAAAAGGAGTTATTTTTCATAGCCCGACACAAAATACGTTTCGCCTTGGGCAGAGCGATTTTTCAAAAGGAAAATAAACAAAACATTACTCGGAAATATGCATAACCACAGGAATATCAACAGCTATCCAGTTTTGGCAAGCCAATCCAGGCGTCACAAATACGGGCAAATCCTCCTCGGAATCATCATCTATGACAGCATCAACCTCAGGATGCACAAACCCTGCACTCCGAAAGACCTCTTGAATTGGACGAACAACCACTTCTTTCTTGACCCTTGCAGCTATTGGATGAAAACCCAAACCTTCCCCAGACTTGTTCTCGGGTAACGTTAACACCTGGCCCCATCCTTCGGCCGAACCACTCTCCACTACTCGCCGTGCATCCTCAAAAGAAGAGATGGATGCCCCTTGCTTCTTCACTGTATTCTTAGCAACAGATAGGCCCTGAAACTGGGTCCCGACGTCCTCGTCAGCATCAATAAAAGAAAATGATGATAAATGACTTACCACCATGGCCTGCTCTCCCCCAATCATCACTAGTTTCCCATGTCTCACAAACTTTAATCTCTGATGGAGCGTGGAGGTGACTGCCCCGGCATCATGGATCCAGGGACGGCCCAATAAACAACTATAAGCAGCACGGATGTCCATCACTTGGAAAGTGATTTGAAAAGTATGGGGACCAATCACTATGGGAAGATCCACTTCACCAATAACTGTCTTCCTGGAACCATCAAAGGCTTTAACAATTACTCCGCTAGGCCTCATAGGAGCACCTGGATACGAAAGTCGAGACAACGTGGTCTTGGGCATCACATTCAACGACGAGCCCGTATCCACCAACACGCTTGATAAGGTATCGTTTCCACAACTTACTGAAATGTGCAGAGCCATATTATGGTTTCTCCCCTCCTCTGGGAGTTCTTCATCACTGAAACCCAAGTTGTTACACGAGGTTATATTCCCCACAATCCCGTCAAACTGATCAACTGTCACATCATGGTCTACGAACGCCTGGTCCAACACTTTCATCAAGGCTTCTCTATGTGCCCCAGAATCTCTCAATAAGGCAAGCAAGGAAATCTTGGAAGGTGTTTGCAGAAGCTGGTCCACAATCTTATACTCGCTTATTTTGATAAGCTTTAAGATTTCATCTTCTTCAGGGTTAGGGGATAGATTCACTGGATCGACCTATCTCAACCCTTGGTTCATTTCTTACAGGAATCTCCGCCGGCATGGGCCTCCTTACTTGAACTTCTGGTCTTCTCGACGGTACTGCGGCGAAAACACGCCCACTTCTTGTCACTCTACTTACATCGGCAATATTAACGAAAGACGGTCTAGTTGGTATGGGGATCTCTACCCCATTCTCGATCATGGTGGCGTTATACTTGTACGGCACGGCTTGGTCTGAGCTATAAGGCACAGGGCCAGGTGGGTAAATAATCAAAGGATCAGCAGACGCAGTCTGGCTGTTGTAAGCAATCTCTACTGATTCTGGCAAATTAAATTGTGGGGTGATAACATTCACTTCCTCTTCAGGATTTCGGTCATAGGTAATAGTGATAATTCTCTGATCTAGCAACTTCTGAATGTCCTCCTTCACAATAGGACAATCCTCTTCTCTTGAACAAAACTCACAAACGTCATAATCATGTTGGTGCCTAACAAAGGCAAGTCTTCTCAAACTCTGATGTAACCTGATCAATGATTCTCTGATGTGCTCGACTTGGAAAACTCGGAACTTCCCCGGACAACCTTCCACCATATTCACAGAAGCTGCCCCATGTCGGGGCAAAGGGTTATCTCTGACGTTTGGATTCACATCCTTAAAAGACAAGATGCCGTGCTTAATTAATCTCTGCACATCCGCCTTCAAAGCAAAGCAATTCTCAAGGTTGTGCCCCGGCGACCCTTGATGATATTCACAGAATTGATCCGCCTTGTACCACGGAGAAGCACTGTTCGGTGCGACAGGAGGTGGCTTTGTTGTGATGAGATTCTTTCTGATGAGAGCAGGGAAAAGTTCGGTATACGTCATAGGAATGGCATCAAACTGCGGCTTCCTGGGCGAACGGTTCTGATTATTGAACGGATAAGCCTGTTGTCGAGGCTGCTGCTGAAAAGGCCGGGGTTGAGTTGGCGGAGTCTGATGAGATGGGGCTACCAAAGCTGGGCGGACAGCCGGAGTGACTGCCGCGACGTGAGAGTAGCCTCTCCTAGGCCTACCTGGAAACAAAGCACTGACATCTTGCTCTTTTCTCTTCGGGAAAACACCTCCGAACTTCTTCGCACTGCTAGACGGACTCCCTTCTTTAACCAGACGCCCTTCGCGAATTCCTTCCTCCAATCGCATGCCCATGCTCACCATTTCGGTAAAGTCACTGGGTGCGCTGGCTATCATTCTCTCATAGTAAAAATACCCCAAAGTCTTCAAAAATATCTTAGTCATCTCTTTCTCCTCAAGAGGTGGATAGATTTGAGCAGCAATTTCACGCCACCTCTGGGCGTATTCCTTAAAAGATTCTCGGTCTCTCTGCGACATTGCCCGGAGTTGATCCCTGTCCGGCGCCATGTCAACGTTGTACTTGTACTGATGGACAAAGGCTTCACTAAGATCGTTAAAGTTGCGGATCCGAATGCTGTCTAAACCCATGTACCACTTCAGAGCAGCACCCGTCAAGCTGTCTTGAAAATAATGAATCAACAAATCATGATCATCGGAATACGTCGACATCTTCCTTACGTACATTGTCAAATGGCTTCTAGGACACGAATCACCCTTATATCTCTCAAAGTCTGGCACTTTGAATTTCGCTGGGATCTTGACATTCGGAACTAAACAAAGATCGTGCGTACTCTTCCCAAACAAATCCTTCCCTTTCAATGCTCTAAGCTCCTTCTGCATTTCCTGGAACTGATCCTGAAATTCCTCCATTCTGTCAAAAAGACCCAAACTTTCAGCGGGCTCGGCAGGATAAACTGGTTCATTCAAGTATGGTACTGAGTGGACCACAGGAGCAACGGTCGTCATAACTGGTTGCGGAAAAGGTGTTACAGATGGAATTACTGGCGGCAGGGCAGTTGTCTCTGGTTGAGGAAGAGACAATGCGGGCTGAAATATAGGTTGTACGGTAGGCTGATACCCCTCTGGCACAAAGTTGTAAGGCATTCCCCACGGAAAACCTTTCGGCATCTGATATTGAAGCGGAGAGTTGATTTGAGTTGTGGATGCAGGAACTGTAACATTTTCGGAAACCACTGGAGTTGAAGTCTGAATCTCGGCAGCCGTAGTCGATGGCTGATTCTGAACAGCCACCAAACTTTCCACCAACGCTGTTAACTTTTCCATCTCGGCACGAAGTGTAGCAACTTCCCCACGAAGTTCGTGATTTTCCTGTTCCAAATCTTCCATTTTCTTTTGACGATTGGCCCGAGTGTCGTATCGGTGAGACAGCTTGACAACCTTCGGTGGAAAAAGAACAAGAATGAGACTCTAGAAAACATGTGATGTGGAATGTGAAATGATGCATGATGGCAATACAAATGATGACTCATTTTGAAAGTTTTTCAAGGAACTTTAGTAACTTGGCATACATCAATGGTAAAGGAATTTAGAACAACAAAAACTCAAACCGTTAATCGAAAGCGATAAATTACAACTTACAATTTGGAAAAGTAAATTACAATTTTGAGATAACAAATCCACTAATGAGAGCAATAAATTACAACTTGCAACATGAAACCCATAATAAAGTGATAAATTACATTTTTGAAACACGAAAGCAGTAAATTACAACTTGGAGCATGAAGCCCAAAATAAGACAATAAATTACAACTTCGGAGCATGAAGCCCTTAAGAAAACAATAAATAACAACTCGGAGCACGAAGCCCTTAATAAAATGATAAATTACAATTTCGGAACATGAAGCCCTTTTACATGGTTTTTCAAAATGACATCAATAGAATAAACTAAAGCTAAAGCTTACTCGGAATCCTCAGATGACGGACCAAATACCAGCTGTAACCGGAGCTTCTTGATCTTTTCTTCGTAAAAGTCTTCCATATCTTTCTTTTCCGCTATCAGTCGATTGACGATTTCCTCTTGTGGACTAGGAACGAGAGCCACGTTTACTGAACATTCCCTTTTTCTCTTCCTTTCACTCGCGTATTTCTTCAACAAAGCATCCTTCTGGCGAAGCTTCTCATCGTGGTCAACGAACCGGCCGTCTTGAATAAGCAACAACTCCTTCTTTTCTTTCAGCTGTCGAGTCAGGACTCGATTCTCGTATTCGGACATATGGTACTTTTCCTTCCAAGCATCCCTTTCGGATTTCATCCTAGCCAGGTTCCCCTGATATTCTCCTACATCCGCGATAGGGATAACAACTGATGATGGTGCGATGGCAGGGAATAAAGGTTTCTCAAGTTTATACGGCATCTTGAGAGCATAAGCCCTAGCACGGACCCACTGCAGGTAAGGTTCCAAAGAGACGGCACCTCTATGTCCCAGCATATCTCTCCCTTTCCTGTGGATATGGCGCCAAGCTCCTTCAATCTCTGTCTTAGCAGCCTGATGATCTTGTCCTTCCTGAAGAAAGAAACCACTCACATGGATACTGTTCGGCTTATCTCTCATCGGGTACCCGAACTGACGACGCGCTAGAACAGGGTTGTAGTTGATTCCACCCCTCGTACCAAGAAGAGGTACGTTGGGAAAAGCACCACAGCTGTCGATGATCTCCACGTCATGGTAAACTCGATTGTACCAGTCAATATCGAAATGAGTGAGAGCCATAATCTTTGGCGCCCAATGCGGTTCCCTCTCAAGATCCCAGAAAGCATCAGACCCAGGTAAATGCGAGACGTACCACTGATACAACAACGGCACACAACAGATAATCATCCCTCCTTGATAATAGTTTCGAAGATGGATAGAGTAATACGTGTCCCCTAGCAGCGTAGGGACCGGATTTCCAATCAGGAAAACTCTGATAGCGTTGACATCCACAAATTTATCAACGTTAGGGAATAAGAAAAGACCATACGCGAGTAGAGCAAACACGTCCTCGAAGGCAACGGTATCCTTTGTATCAGCAAAGTAACGAGCTTTCTTCAACAGAAACTGTGCCGGCAAACCCCGGATTCCTCCTTTCGTAGTCATATTCTCCTCTATCTCTGACCTCTTCAGGTGGGTGATGGTTGCTATCTCATGGGACTTAGGCTCCTCTTCTAACCCAGAAAAAGGAACACGGTCGCCGATCGGCAAACCAAGAATATAGGAGTACTCCTCTAAAGTAGGCATCAACTGATAATCCGGGAAGGTGAAACATTGGTACAGGGGATCATAGAACTGAACCAAAGTGTTGAGGATGCCTTTCTTCATCTTGCGCTTCATGAGCGGTACGATGGACCCATATTTCTTCTGAAAATCTGTCGGACTCTCTATCTTCGGAATCAAACTCTTCAGTTCTTCAATTTCGGGCTCCTTGAAGCTAAAGCTTCGAGTATTTCTTCTTCCAAATTCCATAATACCCTAAGACGTTTGCAAAAATCAATCCAAAGTTCCTTGAAAAACGAGTTTTTTACAAAGATGTTGATGAATGTATGAATGAATGATAGTGCAACAGTCACACATAAATTTGCAAACATGGGGTTCAAAGGTTCAACGTTTCAGCATGGAGTCGGGGGTAAAGCCCACCCAAAGGTATGTACTAACGGTTCAAACGCACCTGTAAGACATGGTTCTAAGAGTTCCCAGAGTCTACATTCCTCCTTCGGATATTACCAACGTCTTGATTACTCAATAATTAGCAATATTCTCAAGAGAAACTCGTCCGAGCGTAGCATCGCGTAACAACTACTTCCGATTTACTCCGTTATAGTCTCCGCGCTACACCTAAAAAGGCCAAGATGGGTTAGGGTTCTACGGTTCTCAACTTCTCGGGCTCCTAGGTCGAAAATAATAATGTCTTCCCGATTACTCGGTAAACAAATATTAAGTTCAAGAGGGCCTTCCATTGAGTGGGGGATCTCATGCCTCCTTCTTCGGGATTACTCCCTCAAAGTTAACATGACTGTACCGCCCGTCCTATTCCTTAAGTGTTACTTAATCCGGGTATAGGATTCGTCTTTCGCAAAAACCCAAACACCCCAATTTAAACATATAATCAAGCAAATCAAATAATAATAAAACAGATAAACAAAATAGGCTTAACCCACTTAGGGATGAACCAGCAAGAGGTCAATCTGTCCCCAGCAGAGTCGCCAATTCTGTAGCGATAAAAAATGTAGCGGGGTAAATCAGAGATCGAATTATTGATTAATTCGTCTCACAAAAGCAAGAGTCGCCACCGCGCTTTATTGTTTCCAAAGGAAAAGGGAAAAGAGCGAAATAAAACCCTAAATATGCAATGTAAATAATACTGAAAATACAAAGCGTTTTTGAAAAAAAAGAGATCTTATGGTTCGGGGGTTGGTTATACAATGGGAAGGTATTAGCACCCAATGCATCTATAGTACTCTATAGGAACCTTTTGAAATATCTGTTTTATTTAAAATTGATCGCTTGATTGAAAATAAATCGTTTTGGCCGAAAAAAGGGATACGGACGGGTTTTTGAAAATGCGACGACCTAATGTCGAAGTTTTGGCTTAAAAGGTATAAGTCTTGAAAAGGTTGAAATTTTGAAGAAAGGTGAATATTTGAGGAAAATTAACCTAAGTTTTTAATGAATGAGAGTATTCGCTCGATCGTTTTTGAGGACATGAAGTCAACAAAAATTAGACAATTCCCTTTGGATTGGCACAAACAGAATAATCAAGTAAATGCGAGATATTGAAACAGGAAATTGTAAGATAAATGATATACAACAAATTAAATAAGAGACTGAGCGTGAACATGCATTTTTGATTTTTGTTTAATATATGAAGAGAAAAATGTTTTAATTGGTTACGCATTTTTACATAGATAAAAAAATAACGAGAGTTAATAGAAATGTTTTTAAGGTTTTACATGTTTTTATTTTTTATGTCTTTTTAATATAAATAAAAAGTATTACTTTTAAGAATTCTTTAAATTAAATTAAAACTTAATTCTACTAACTTAAGTCTAATTTAAAAAAGATACTAAGATTACTAAATTAAATCCTAAGAGTTTAAATTAATAAAATTAGTCAATGATTAAAAAATGTTTTAAGTCACATCTCTTATTTTGATTTACTAAATTAAAACTTAAACTAAAAAGATTTGGGTAAAATATTAAAAATTGTTTAATTGAAAATATATGTTATTCCTAAGGAACTAATTAATCTAGATTAAATATAGTTTAAGAAAAATGAAATAAATAGAATTGAACTAAAGGGCAAATAAAAGATGGGCTTAAGCTAATAAAGAAAATGAGCTGGGTGAGGGAAATGGGCCGGGTCGTTGGAAGACCCAGACCCAAGAGAAAGAAACACAAATGCTGAAGCGAAAAAAAACCCTAGGAACTGAAGGTATGCCGCCGGTGGCCGCGTCCTGGAGATTGGTCGATGCTGGCTTGCTTCCAATTCTTATGCAACGTCAACGATTCTTCGGTCCTTAAAGAAACGCAGTACACCCAAGGTTGGTTGAAATGAGATGGCGTTTCGATTTGAAGAGAAGGTGATTTTTGTTGACCTCTTATGAGCTTTTCACGAATTCTGTGCATTGTGATGATTTTCCAAACTTGAAACATTGTGACTGTTGAAACAGGTTGATGAAAATGGTGATTAAGCGAGGGATGTGCGGAGGAGATTTTGGAGGTCGATTTGAAGAGCGGTTCGAGAGAGAGAGCGATTGGAGGATGGCTCGGCTGATGAGTTGTCGTGGAGGCAGAAAGGTTTACGGTGAAGTTTCAACGGTAAGCTCTCGATTTCTTTTCCTCTTCGATATTGCCGCGATTATGTCTCTATTGGTTCTTCGCGTATGCGTTCTGTTATTGTTTTGATGGATGCATTTTATGGTTGATGATGAAATGAGTTAGTAACAGATGAAGCGGCGTCGTATTGAACAAACTGAGGCATTTCCAATAGGTGAGAGTGAAAACGAACAGCCAGTTATTCGAATTAGTAGAAGAAGTAGTACTAGCACGAGCCATATGTGAATGATGAGTTTGTATAATACTCAGAACTTGGAGGGGCATCAACACGGAGGATACGGGAACTGCAGTTTGATGCTCAAAGGAAGACCACTCCTCTTTCTGTTGAACATTGGGGTTATTAACATAGCTTTGATCAAATTTGGCTCCATGAGATTCAAGTTGTGAGGTGAGGTTACGAAGATGGTGATAATAGCTTCGATTCCGATTTTTCTCCTTCTACCTTCTTCGCGTGTCTGCTTATGCGTTTCCATAGTTGAGGGAGTTTATGAGTGTTTTCGACTTAGCTGAGTTTTTTTTTTGGGTATTTGCTGTGTATGATTCTTGGTTTATTGGAAAGAAGTTTAAAGGCTTTTTGTGCAGGTTCTGAGGAGTTATCATAAGAATTTGAGAAGTGGTTACTAGAGTTTTGGAACAGAAACAAAACTTTGCAAAAGGTATTTTTGTATAATATTTTGGTTTCTTTTTTTCTTATACTGTGGAAATACTCTGAGTATTATGTGAACAGAAGTTGATGGTAGGAAGCCTTTTTTAGAATATGAAAAGATTTGTGATGCAGGGTTTTTTGCAGGGGTGATGGAAAGGCATTAAGGAAGAGTTTAAGTGATTTGTCTAACGGTTTGGAGATTCATGGACAGAAGCTAGGCCGAGGGAGTGTTTAGTAAAAAAAAAACTTGGTAAGAGCAGTGTAAAATTTCTGTTGTATACCTATGTAATTTTTTAGTTTTTTCTAACATTATAGTAATTATTTCACACGGTTTCCTCTTGTTTTTCTCTCTATGTAGCAGAAACAGATATTATGCAACAACTAGTACAGAAAATATGCAAACACAAAGGTGCAGGAATGGTGGAAAAGAATCAGTACCTATCGAAGTCCTTCTTTCTGGTAGTGAGTATTGCTAATTACTCCTCCTTGTTCTATTTGCTTCTGTTAAGAAAAAAAAAGAAAAATGGTATTTGTGTCGTGCTGTTGTGTTGTATTTCGGTATGAGGTTATTACAGATCAGAGGAGAGGAATATAAGTGAGGCTTTAAGGGAGTATGTGAGGTTTTTTGAATAGTTTGATGCCGGTTCTGGTTTTGCAAAATGGACTATGTTTTGAATAGTTTTGCAGTGATATCTTGTGTGGAAATGGAATATGGTTTTTTGATAGCAGTATGCAGGTTTAATGGTTTTGAAAAATGGACTATGTTTTGCTTGGTAGTCTTGTATATCCTTTTATGCAGGCTAAGACTTATCCTTTTTGAAGGAGTTCCCTTCTCATATGACCGTTGGTATCTTTGCTCATGGCTCAGGTTTGAGTATCTTAATATATTTTTCTGATGCTTGCACCTATGCTGCTACAAGTGATTTTGACTTTATTCCCAATTCATGCTTAAATCAAAACCTGCAAAAACTAAACCTCTTCTTCTCTCTACCTCAAGTACAGAAATGATATATAAAAATGATATCTTGTACTGCTGTCTGAAAAAGTAATAGGCTGGAATATGATGAAAAAGGAAATATAGGTTGCTTGCATACATTGTTTTAAGACTGCACATTGTTTGAAATTGCATATCTCTTTTGTCTTGCATTAGCCTATGTTATTCTGCAGGTTAACGTTAGCTTATGTTGTGCATATGTTTGTTTGAAATTATGTATGCTGTTGACTTATGCTTATGCAGTTTTGACCAAAATTGAATTTATGCATATGTGAAATATGCAGTGGGCCTTTTGATAAAAATGCAAATGATTTTGAAAATGTGCTATTTTTTAATTGTGCATTCATAAAAAATTCCTCCCTTTTTGTGAACCGGGAGAAATCCCGCGATTTGCAAAAAGGGCAACCTGATTCCGGCCGTTTGCTTTTAATGATGAACATTAAATTTATTTTCTGCATTTTAGTTATTTATTCAATTCTGACTTTCTTTTAATTGTTTTTCGCAGGTAAAATTAAATGAGCAAACAAGAGCATTGGATGGAAGATTTAGAATTAGAATTAAAAAATAGCTTTTTATTTTACTTTAAGCATTTGTGTAATTGCCTTTATAAATATTTTGTAATAACACAAATATTTAAATGACAATTGTAATAAATAGAATAAAGTGAATAAAAATTCTATTATTTCTCAATTAATTCTTTTTCTTTCCAATTATTTATTTATTGTTTATAATTCTTTAAATTATATAATGACTAAAAATCAAATCTAATCATTTAAATTCAGAATGATAAACAAATAAATAAATATCATTGATCAATTAATAACTTCAATCATTTACTTTATTATTTTTTTTAATTCTTCTAAATTATAATAACTTGAAAAAATAGAATTTCAGCTATTTAAATTTAGAACAATAAATAATCAAATAAACATTGCTTGATCAATTAATATACTCATTTTCAAATGTTTATTTCATTATTCATAAACCTTCAAATTATATAATAACGGAAAACATGTTCCCATTATTTAAATTTAGGATAATGAATAATTAATAAACATTATTTGATCAATTAATAAACCTTTTCTCAAATAATCTTTTTATTATTTATAAATCTTTAAATTACGTAATAATCGAAAATAAATTCCAATTATTTGAATTTAAGATAATAAATAATTAATGAACATTGTTTAAGTCTTGATCAGTTAATAAATTTAGCGTTCAACAAATAAACAGCTCCCGACTCGAAAAAGTTATGAATTTTTAACTGCTTTGAAAATTTGATAAAAATAGGTCAAAACTCTTGCAATGCGAATGATGCAGATGGAAGACGGTGTCTTAGGTCAAAATTTGGGGTACAACAGGAAGGTCCAGAGGCTGACTAAGCAATTGGAAGAGGAGCGGGTCCTGAATAACTACATCCGCACCGAGAAGAGGAGGCCATGGGAGCACTGATAGGCTTTGGATGTTTCCTTTTTACAGCTTTTATTTCCTTTCCAGTATTTTTCATTCCTGTAATGCCTAAGGGCAAGTTGTTGAACAATTTAAAATTTGAATCTAATGAAGTGTGTTTTCCTTTTGTCTACAAAGTTGAATCTTGTTTGTCTTTGAAAACATAAAACATACGCATCTCATTGCACCATATGCATAGCAGGTACCCTATTTCACAGGTTGCTTAATCTCCTTCGCTGTTTATTTTGAACAGTCATCATGAATCCAGACTCATCCAGTGAGCAAGCAATCAAGGCCCTTCAGGCCCAAAGTGCCCAGTTTCAAGAGATGGTCCTAAGCCTGGCCCAAGGTCAGCAAGAGTTGAAGACTCTACTCCTTAAGAAGAAGAAGAAAAAGAGGACTGCGTTATTCAACACCGGACGCAGATTCGGGAACACACTCCATAATGAAGCTGATCCAACTACTTCTTCTGCCGAGAAAGATAGTCCCCAAGGGGGAGGAGCTCCTAGTCCTGCAGTCTCTGACAATGAGACGGACTACAATGACGAACAATATCCACCTGCTGCTGACAGATACAAATAATTAGAGGACCGCTTGAGCGCCATGGAGATTCAGAATGTGCCGGGGCTGGATTTCGGAGATTTGGGGTTATCTTCTGGGGTAGTAATTCCACACAAGTTTAAGGCGCCTGCCTTTGCCAAATACGATAGGGCTTCCTGTCCAAAGCTGCATCTAAGGTCGTACGTAAGGAAGATCCAACCTTACACGGCAGATAAGAACCTTTGGATTCACTTCTTCCAAGATAGCCTTTCGGGGTCACAGCTTGAGTGGTTCTACCAACTAGATGGAACTAGCATCCGACACTGGGAAGATTTGGCAACCTCATTTTACAGACAATATCAATACAATTCTGATCTCGCTCCTACGCGTACCCAACTTCAGGGTATGTCTCTAGGAACGGGTGAAGGGTTTAAAGAATATGCACAAAAATGGAGAGATTTGGCTGGCTGGGTGCAACCTCCATTGACTGATCGTGAGCTGGTTGATATGTTTCTAGGGACTTTGTCTGGTCCGTTTTTCAATCATTTGGTTGGTAACTCCTCCGCTGGGTTTACGGATTTGATTCTGACGGGTGAAAGGATTGAAGTTGGCATCAGGTCAGGAAAGATACAAAAAGCTGCCTCCACAAGTACTGAGAAGAGGCCTTTCAAGAAAGAAGCAAGTGCAGTCTATGGTCCTAGAAGACAAGTTAAGCCAGAAAGTCTCCAAGCCGTCAATGCTTTGGTCATTTCAAAACCTGTTGCTGCTCCTCAGCAGTACAATCAACAAAGAGGTGAAAGGCCCAAGAGGCAGTATACTCGACTGAGTATGACCTTGTCACAAATCTTACCACAACTGTTATCAACCAACTTGGTGACCATCAAAGAAGTGCCAAAGGTCGTGAATACTGCATCTCCTAAGTATAACCCAAATGCCCGTTGTGCTTATCATTCCGATAGCCCCGGGCACACTACTGACGATTGCTGGGCCCTGAGAAATAAAGTGCAAGACCTTATCGACGCAAAGGAAATTCAGTTTGAAGCGCCTGAGAGACTAAATGTTGTAACCGCTCCTATGCCCCAGCATAGAGTAAATGCCATTGAGGAAGATTTGTATGTTGTTTCGGTAAATGACGTTGCTACCCCTCTTTTGACTGTTAAGAGGAACTTACTACTAGCCGGTTTATTTCCGGGTTGTAGCAAGGGTTTCCTCCTGTGTGCTGTTATCCCTACCGGTTGTCCGCTGCTGAAATCAGGCATCCAAAGCCTGATGGACAGCAAAGAAATTCTGTTCAAAAAAACTGTTGTTCCATTTGTTTCCGCTGAAGAAGTATCTGTTGTCACAATTTACAATCCTACCAAAGCTCCCCCGAGGAAGCCAGTCCAAATTATGTCCGTTGCACCCATTACTATTACTGTTCCGGGGCCTCTCCCCTATGAGTCTGATAAAGCTGTCCCATGGCATTATGGGGCCGACGTGTATGTGCTTGGAGTGAAGCAGGAGTTCAACACCGGTACCAGTATCAGTAACATCACTGGTCCCGCCAAGATTACCCGCAGTGGCAGGCTCTTCTCGCCTGACATTGCACCGCCAGTTATCCAAAAACCTCTAACCTTCACACCCGCAAGTGTGCATGTTCCAATTCAAGTTCCTGTGTCTACCACTGCCGCCGAGTCCTCTGATACTCGGGGCAAAGAAGTTTCTACCGATTTGCCTGCCAGGACGGAGGCACCAAAAAAGACTGCTGTGGAAGCCTCCCAACAAGAAATGGAGGAAATCCTTAAAATCATTAAAAAGAGTGACTTTAATGTTGTTGAACAGTTGGGGCATACCCCCTCCAAAATCTCTATGCTATCATTGCTGCTATGCTCAGAGGCCCATGCAAAAGCCCTGATTTCATTTCTGAAAACGGCCCATGTGCCGCAAGAGACCTCTGCAGATCAATTCACTGATTGTGTGGCTAATTTGACAGCTGACAATGGCTTGGGGTTCTCGGATGCTGACCTCACCACCAAAGGGAAAAATCACAATGATGCCCTGCATGTTTCCATAGAATGCAGGGGCACTACTCTCGCACACGTGTTAGTGGATACCGGCTCTTCCCTGAATGTTTTGCCCAAGAAGGCATTGGATCGCTTGGATTGTGAGGGTTTGGAGTTGAAACCTAGCAACATCATTGTTAGAGCCTTCGACGGTTCTAAAAGGATGGTGCACGGTGAGGTAGACATTCCTATTCGTGTGGGTTCCCAAGTCTTCGACTCAACGTTCTATGTAATGGATATTCGTCCATCTTATTCCTGCTTGTTGGATCGAACCTGGATTCACAAGGCTGGGGCAGTAACGTCCACTCTACACCAAAAGCTCAAATACCCTGTCAAAGGGAAGATTGTTATTATGCAGGGCGAGGAGGAATACATGGTTAGTCATTTGAATTCATTCCGGTATATCGAGATGGACGGGGAGTTTATTGAAACCCCCTTTCAGCATTTTGAGGAGGTACCTCCAATTTTGGCATCAGCTGAAACAGTGGTTAAAGAAGACTTTCCGTTGAAGATGGCGTCCTTGAAGGATGCCCGGGCTGTAATCGAGAAAGGCAATTGTGCAAACTGGGGTCAGCTTCCTGACTTCACTCAAAAGAACGACAAGTTTGGGCTGGGCTTTACTGCAGAGGCTCAGAGAGCTGTGCGCAAGGAAAATATCAGAAAGGCTCCAGTGTTTATCACCAGCCCAAGGGTGAATGCTATCGAGGAGGATGTAGAGGAAGCAGAGTTTGACAGTTGGATCTATCCAACCACCAGCAACGGACCAAGCAACTGGACGGCAAAGTATTTTACACCTATCACATTTGTCACACAGTAATTAACTCTTTTGATTTTCAATTTGTCACAAACAATATGTTAAAACTTTGTTGGCTCGGTGTCCTACCCGGGGCATCGTAGCTCCATTTGTGAGGGCTTTTTGTATGACATTTCCATATATCATCAATCAAAACATTGGACGTTTGTTGCATTTCAAATCTTGTGCTCTTTTTCTTTCTGTGTTATATATTGCAAAACAGCTATATTTACACACACTCACTTATACAGGTTTCAATCCACTCTGGATCTCACTGGTAACGGCTCTGCTACCACCAGTTATGACTTCGAGAATCCGATCAAATTGGCCGATGACGAAGGTGAAGATGATTGCGAAGTGCCTGGTGAACTCGCAAGACTGCTGCTTCAAGAAGAGAGGGCCATTCAGCCGCATGAAGAGCCGGTGGAAACAGTGAACTTGGGTACTGAGACAGATAGGAAAGAGGTCAATATTGGTGCTAATCTAGAGCTCAGCGTGAAGAAACGATTGATCCAGATGCTACATGATTACATGGAGATATTTTCTTGGTCCTACGAGGACATGCCTGGTTTGGATGCCGACATTGTAGTTCATCACCTGCCAACCAAAGAAGACTGCCCTCCGTTAAAGCAAAAGGTCCGCCGCATGCGTCCCGAGATGTCCGAAAAGATCAAGGCTGAGGTTATGAAGCAATTCGATGCCGAGTTTCTTGCAGTGACCTCTTACCCTCAGTGGGTTGCTAATGTGGTGCCAGTGCCAAAGAAGGACGGTAAAGTCAGAATGTGTGTCGACTACAGGGATCTAAACAGGGCCAGTCCCAAGGATAATTTTCCTCTACCTCACATCGACGTTCTTGTTGACAATACTGCTCAACACAAGGTGTTCTCCTTCATGGATGGTTTTTCAGGGTATAATCAGATCAAGATGGCTCCGGAAGATATGGAAAAGACTACCTTTGTGACTCAGTGGGGCACCTTCTGCTACAAGGTCATGCCGTTCGGGTTGAAAAATGCTGGGGCAACCTATCAACGTGCCATGGTTGCTTTATTTCATGATATGATCCATCATGAGATTGAGGTATATGTTGATGACATGATTGCAAGGTCCCAAACTAAGGAGGAGCACCTTGATCATCTGAGGAAACTGTTTGACCGACTAAAGTTATACAAGCTGAGGTTGAATCCCAACAAATGCACCTTTGGGGTGAGGTCCGGAAAATTGCTAGGTTTCATTGTAAGTGATAAAGGTATTCAGGTGGACCTGCCAAGGTAAAAGCCATACAAGAGATGCCAACTCCAAAGACAGAGAAAGAAGTCAGAGGTTTCCTGGGACGACTGAATTACATAGCCCGTTTCATTTCACATCTGACTGCTACTTGTGAGCCAATCTTCAAATTACTGAAGAAAGATCAAGTAGTACGCTGGAACGATGAATGTCAGGCTACTTTTGAAAAGATAAAGGAATATCTCCAAGAGCCACCCATTCTTATGCCACCAGTGGAAGGAAGACCTCTGATACTATACTTGACGGTACTTGACAATTCAATGGGGTGTGTGCTGGGGCAGCATGACGAGTCTGGCCGAAAAGAGCACGCTATTTATTACCTGAGCAAAAAGTTTACCGACTGTGAGTCTCGTTACTCACTGCTTGAGAAAACTTGCTGCGCTCTGGTATGGGCTGCTCGCCGGCTGAGACAGTATATGCTGACTCACACTACTTTTTTGATTTCAAAGATGGATCCCATCAAGTACATATTCGAAAAGCCTGCTCTGTCTGGAAGAATAACAAGATGGCAAATGATCTTAACAGAATATGATATCCAGTATACAACTCAGAAAGCAATTAAAGGAAGTGTACTGGCAGATCATTTGGCACACCAACCTGTGGACGATTATCAATCATTGAACTTTGATTTTCCGGACGAAGATATCATGGTGGTAACTGACTGTGAAGTACCTGGACCGGATGAAGGACCTGAGGTAGGATCCCGATGGTCTATGCATTTTGATGGAGCCTCCAATGCTTTGGGTAACGGCGTCGGCACTGTAATCATATCTCCCAAAGGAACTCATACTCCACTCACCGCCCGATTATGTTTCAGCTGCACCAACAACATGGCAGAATATGAGGCATGTATCATGGGTCTGCAAGCTGCAATCGACTTAAGGATCAAATTTCTGAGTGTCTTCGGAGATTCCACTCTCGTGATCAATCAGATCAAAGGCGAGTGGGATACGAAACACCCAAATCTTATTCCTTACGAGGAGTATGTGTTGACCCTGCTTCCCCACTTTGAAGAGATAACTTTTGAACACTTCCCAAGAGAGGAGAATCAGCTAGCGGACGCACTAGCTACGATGTCTTCAATGTTCAAAGTTAAATGGGACAATGAGGCTCCCCGGATCATTATCTGGAAGTTGGACGAACCGGCATACTGCTGCGATCTTGAGGCCGAAAAGGTGATTGAAAAACCCTGGTATCATGAGGTGAAGAGGTACTTGGAAGCTCAGGAATACCCTGAAGGTGCATCTGTCAATGACAAGAAGTTCATGAGGAGGTTTGCGGCAAAATTCTTCCTCAGCAACGGCATTCTCTACAAACGGAATCATGATTCAACTCTACTGCGTTGTGTGGATAAGGCTGAAGCAGAGAAGATCATGATAGAACTGCATGAAGGTACATTTGGGACACATTCCAGTGGACACACCATGGCAAAGAAAATCCTTAGGGCAGGATATTTCTGGTCCACAATGGAAGCCGATTGTTACCAACACTCTCGAACTTGTCACAAATGTCAGATCTATGTTGACAAGGTGCACATCCCTCCGGTTCCTCTGAACGTCCTGACGGCACCTTGGCCTTTTGCAATGTGGGGCATTGATATGATTGGGGAGATCCGACCGACGGCATCCAATGGGCATCGCTTCATCTTGGTGGCGATCGATTACTTCATGAAGTGGGTTGAGGCAGCTTCCTACGCCACGGTAACCAAGAGCGTCGTGGCACATTTCATCCGGCATAACTTGATCTATCGGTACGGCGTCCCGGAAAGAATCATTACGGACAATGGTACCAATCTCAACAACAAGATGATCACTGAACTCTGCGAACAATTCAAGATACAGCACCATAACTCTTCTCCTTACCGGCCAAAGATAAATGGGGCCGTAGAGGCAGCTAATAAGAATATCAAGAAAATTGTGCAGAAGATGACAGTGACCTATAAAGATTGGCACGAGATTTTACCATTCGCTCTTCATGGGTACCGTACCTCAGCAAGGACGTCAACCGGAGCAACTCCTTTCTCTTTGGTCTATGGCATGGAAGCAGTCTTGCCAATTGAAGTCCAGATACCCTCTCTCCGGATAATGAAGGATGCAGACTTGAGTGAATATGACTGGATCCAGACTCGACTTGATCAATTAAACCTGATTGACGAAAAGAGACTTACCGCTATCTGTCATGGTCAGACGTATCAAAAACGGATGATCAGGGCATTTAACAAGAAAGTCAGACCACAAGAGTATCAAGTTGGGGACCTGGTAATAAAACGCATCATTCTTCCTCAAAGTGATCCCCGGGGCAAATGGACCCCTACGTACGAAGGGCCATTTATGGTTAAATATGTGTTCTCAGGAGGAGCCATGATTCTGACCACCATGGATGGTGACGACCTTCCTCACCCCGCCAATGCAGACATAGTGAAAAGATACTACGCATGAATAAAAGACCCGCTAGGTTGACATACCTAGGCAAAAATAAGGGCTTCCCGGCGAACCAAAAGGGTTCGAGCAAAAATAAGGGATGAAATGAAAAAAATCTGTACACCCGGCAAGTCGAAAACCTGAAAGGGCGGCTTGGGCAAAAATGGGTATCCCGGTGGACTGAAAACCCGAAAGGGCGGTCCAAGCAAAAGTTAGGGATAAAGCGTAACACTATGTCTCATTGGATCACCTTGCATCCGGAATTCGACATCAACTATCTGGCTCAGACTTCGGCATCGACCAATCAGCTTCATCTTCAACCAAGCAGCAAAGCGATGAGACGCTTGAAGACATAAAGGCGATAGCAGAGTTGGAACCCAGTGGGATTGTTCACATAGCTGTTTTGTTTCCTTTTCAAAATTGTAAATTCTATGTTATTCGGCGGAATTCTCTTACTAGGATGTCAGCCCCTTGTACAAAAACGCCTATTCACAGGCAAAATTCAAAATCAATACAAATCCACTTTTCTATGCAAGTTGCCATTGTTTTTCCCTTTTTCTGTTTTGTCTTGCAAAGAACGTCCAATGTTCATTTTTGATATATGCATTTGACATTAAATTGCTGATTCATAAATATTTGCATATGAAACAAAAGACTAATTACAGGTGACATCAGAAACAGAGGCAATGTGAGGTTGTCTGATGCAGTCTGGTTACTTTGTCCGCCAAGGTACCAAGGTAGATTTAACTGGATAATGTGACCAAGTTATCTCAACTCCCCACAGAGTGAGACAAGATAGCAGCATTCCCCGGCAGAATATCAATACCCCAGTGCGATTCTAAAAGTTTCCCCAGGAAGATGGAATTCTTATCCCCAGCAGGTTTTGAAGCTTATCCCCAGTAGATTCTGGAAGCTTGTCCCCTGCAGATTACGGACGTCTCTCCCGAGCTTTATTCAAAGTTATTCCTCACAAAGGCTTATAACTGGGTTATCCTCAACTAATTGCCACGGAAGATCGCCCTCGGCAAAGTTCTTTCAATCCCCAGCGGAGTTTATCTTTGGTATCCCCAGCGGAGTTTATCATCATTATCCCCAGCGGAATCCATCATTGAAGTCCTCAGCAGGCCTCTCATCAAAACTTCAGCAAAGTATCTCTTCCACGGAGCCATTCCCCGGTCGGTCGTCAAGGATTTATTTTCCTAAGACGAAAATACATTCATCAACATTTCACATTTTCATACATCTTGCTTACATACATGATAAAGTGCATACAACACTATCTCATGTTGAACATCATGACATCATGCATATCATACATCATGACATTGCATACAACTTATGTTTTTGTCTTTTCAGGAAAAAAGAAAATCCCAAAGATAACTACCTTCAACAGTCACAATTCCAGACTCGATTCCTGTATCTAGCCAGGGCACGTCTGAAGAGTTCTAAGATTCGATTCCTGTATCCAGCTAGGGCATATCTAGCAACTATCACAATTCCAGATTCGACTCCTGTATCCAGCCAGGGCATATCTGTTGACGACTATTTCCGGATTCGATTCCTGTACCCAGCCAGGGCATATCTGTTGACCACATTTCCAGACTCGATTCCTGCATCTAGCCAGTGCACGTCTGAAGAGTTCGAAGATTCGATTCCTGTATCCAGCCAGGGCATGTCTGTTGACGACTATTTCCGGATTCGATTCCTGTATCCAGCCAGGGCACATCTGTGAGCAACCGATTGTAGATTCGACACCTGTATCTAGCCAGGGCATATCTGCATGAGGAGATTGAAGATCAAACACCTGTAACAAGCCAGGAAAACATCTGTCTTTCTCAAATACACAAGTTCTCGCTAAGGAATCTCTTATGCGATCAACACTTCCAAATGGCATCTATAAGCCCATTCCCGACAAGGTTCTGTCACATCTCCAGATGGCATCTATAAGCCCATCTCCCTATCCACCATCTCTCCAAATTGCATCTGTAAGCCCATTCCCGATATCACATTGCTGATACTTCAACATGCGAGTGCAAATTTCCGGGCACTCTAGTGTCCAATCTCCTTTTACCCTCGAGTCACGAAAGGCAAACTTGCCAATCTAACTCTTCAGGTTCAAAAAGATTGAACAGGGGCAACTGTTGTACCCCAAAATTTTCCCTCCCATTTCCTCAACATTTTCTCATCACAAGACCCTTGGAGATCAAGATCCAGTTAGGGTTTCCTCTGCTCAAGACTTCTCCTTGCACTGTTGACCCAAATTAGGGTTTGTGATTGCACAAAGATATTTTTACCTAAAATTCCTAAGATGACTTTCATGCTTCATGTTGGACTCCCAAGTTTATCCATACCAAGTTTCAAGTCGTGATTCCAATTTTTGCCCAGTCAATTGGACAGTTGACCTAGAAATCAACTGTATTGGGGAAAAAGTCAACTGTGGCCAATTGACAGTCAAATCTCATAAAAATTGATCCACATCAACATTGTGAACTCACATGGACCATTTGATCAAGTTTGGATCACAATTCCTCAAGAAATTTGATCAGATCACCAAAAGGGCAAAATGGTCATTTTTGGGGTTTTAACTGCACAAAGGCAATTTTTGACTGTTTGACCTAGCCAATGGAAAACCAAGCCCACATATGGACTCAAGGACCCCATGGAATTATCTTGACATGCTCAACAAGTTCAAAAGGTCCCAAGTACACAAGATTGACAGTTGAATTTCTCAGTCAATTGATCAATTTTGACTATACACTGAAAAGTCAAACTTTGACTTTTTGGTCAAAATCAAGAGTCAAGATTCATTTTTCATCAAAACATGCCAAATCATGAAACTTGTTCACCAAGAAATCAAAAATTGCAAATTAGGGTTTGAAATGAGAATTTTTCATAACTTAGAATTTTTCTGTTATGAAAACCCCTAATTTTTTCCCAACTTTGCCCCACTTTCTCACCAAGATTCATTTGGATTCAAGCAAAAGTCAAAACATGAAAGTTGTAGCCTATTGCATAATCTACAACTTTGATTCACAAAGTTTTCCCAAAAGAGGCTTGTATCTCAAGTTACAATTTTTGGAACAAAGGTACTAAACCATTCTTAACTTAGTAAAAATTTGACCTATTTTGGCAAGGTTTTCTACCTAACTTCAAGACCATTTTCCATACACTTCCACTTGGAATTTCAATTTGCATTTCAAAGATGGATTGTAGTACACATTCCAAGCTTTCCAAAATGTCCAAGAACTCATCAAACAACCTCATGACTTGAGAGAATCAAATTTTGCAATATGGCAAAAACTCACTTTTGAATTGGCCAATTTCCATGTTCATAACTTATGCATTTTCAAGTCAGCTTGGTTTATGCTATATTACAGGCCTCTAATCCCATTTGCACTCAATAATTTAATGCAGATTCATTGTGATAAGGCCTTGTTTCATGAGTTTAAGCATTACATGTTGAATTAATCCATAAATGGAAAAAGTGAAATAACCATTTTTGCAAAAGCAAGCTTTATGTCATAATGCAAATCAACAAGTACAAATCAAATCTAATTGGCACAAGTTTATGAGTTAATCACACTGATCAAGGAGAGGCTTTGCAGCATGTTTAGGGGTCCTCTACCTGTCTAGAATGCAACTTGACCATGGCTTTCTTAAAGTTCAAGAAAGATAGCATAACATGTACCAACTTCCATATCAGTCAACCAAGCCTTAGAGAAAGATATCAAATACATTCCAAACATTCATCCTAAGCTGAAGCACGACCCTAAGACCTCCAATACCTCCACAAACTCAAAATCACCATCAAACTGCCAAAACAGAGTAATCTCTGCAGATTGAGTTCCAACTCTCATCCCTTTCATGCTTTCTTGCTAAAAGCTCTTCACACACCTTCCCTACCATCAATGCAAGCTAACCAAAACCTAAGACACGACCTGTAACACTCCCAGGCCACTTCACCATTTTCAATTTTCTGTTTTGCAGTTGAAGTTCTCTAGCACGATTCAAGAAGTTTCAGGACAAAGTAGAACTTGGAATAGCATCCTCACACTTCAAGGAAGTTGTACAAATCATCATCTTTCTCTGAAAGCTCCTCCATTGCAAGGCACGATTCCAGCTGAACAGGTATATTCATGAGGTTCTATCTCTCAGTATAGGCATTGTTAGCTTTAGGTTTGTGAAGGAAACATGTCACAATCATAGCCCTGAACATGCCCATATGATTATATTTCATTTATATTATGTATGCTTAGAGAATTTTGAGTCTGAACATTGATGAAAAACTAGGTCAGGAATTGGGGGAGAAGAAATTCTCCCTCATCTTAGAGAGTTAAGTCAAGTTTTTTATATCCCTGGATTCGTCTTCTCATGCTCTACATTTTTCATGTTATGAGTTTTGCTTGAAAGTCCAGGAATTGGGAGATAGAAAACGCGTGCTTGCTTGAACAAAGTTTGTTCTGAGGTTGAAGATGACTGGTTCTGGGCTGGGCCTGGAATGTTTTTCTTATTTGCACCATACATTTACTTCTGAACCCCCTAGGCCCATTTTGTTCATTTTAATGATTTTTTGACTTTTCTTTTTTTGGTTTGACTTGTTTATTTTTTCTTACAATATAAAAAATATAAAAAATATTTTTCTCACTATTTTTGAATTTATTAGGCATTTATTTGTTTTCTTTTAGTTTGTACATAAATAAATAAATACATATATTTTTACTTAAAATACTAAAATAGTGCAAATACATTTTTATTTTCATTTTTATTTTGTTTTACCTTCTGAAAATATTTTGTATAAAAAATACTTTTTTTATAAATATTAAATATTATTATTTTTTGTATATATAATACATATTTGAAATAATACATATATAAATATATATTTATTAATACATTTAGGTTAAATTACAAAATATACACACTTTTATTTTTTTATTAATATTTAATATAAAAAATACCTTTTCACAAATATACTTCATTTTTATTTTATTTTTTGTATATAATAAATAAATATTATACATAATAAATAAATAATGCATTTTATTTAATAGAATTAGGGTTTAACCCTAAACATGAAAAACTCCCAAAAAAATAATACTTTTCTTTTTATTTTGACATATAAAAATACTTTTTCATATATACAAAAAAAAAACATTTTTTGCATCTTGCATATTTATTCTTAATTTATTTAATTTATGCAATTAAATTATCTTGTAAATAATTCAATATTGATGTAATAGTTTAGGTTTAAATTCCTTGTCAAAATCCCCATTTGAACATTTGTACCCCCCTTCCCATATATGGTGTTGTAATAGCTTAGTAAATTTATTTTTCGCACTTTATTGCTTTCTAATTATGCCATGTTAGAATTAGGGTTTGTATGCGAATTAAAAACGACAAAAATAGTTTGACCTAATTTCAAGATAAACAAGCATGAAAATGGACACACAAATCACACTTGCACGCCCCTAGGGTATTCCACTTGTTGCCTTTCAAAATTGGGCCATATTGCATGTTAGGTCTCTTTGGGCAAAACAAACACAAATCAAATGATCATAGTCCCTCGATGACGCTTTCGAAAGTTGCCTAAAATATGATCAAGTCCCTTAAAAGAAAATTGCCCAAAGATACTTGGCACCATTGCAATTATGGTCTAAACGATGACCCGCGCCCGTCCCTTTCACATCCTAACATGAGATTGTCCACCAAATACAATGGTGGAACAAACTTGTTAAAAGGGTTAAAACATAGCAATAATCTTTGAGAAATTTAGGAGTAGATAACCTCTTAGTTACTTGAATCAAACTTGCAAAAACAAAACACTTGCCTATTTTCTAAAACCACACCTCACAACACTTTCAAAAACAACTTTCAAAAACAACTTTCAAAAACAAATGAAAACCTTTTCAAAAGACATACACCTTTGTATACATCCCAACATGGATCGTTACAAAGGTTGCCACCACATTGGCTTCTTTTCAAAACATTTTCAAACCCACACACACACAAGAGTACCATTTCAAATAATTGAAAACAAAAGGCAAGTGATCTAAGCAAGTAACTAAGAGCCCATGGATTACCATGGATAGAAAGGGTGCTAATACCTTCCCTTTCTATAATCTACTCCCCGAACCCAAGAAAACATCTCAAAGGTTTTTGCTGTGCTTTTTAACCTTTCCTTAGGATAAAATAAAAAGTCGGTGGCGACTCTTGCTCAACCGAAACATTTGCGAAAACAAACGCAAAACCATAATCAGTTCTCCCACCGTATCACACCTGGGCATTGGCGTCGTTATTACATTAGGTGTTTCTGGGGGATCAAGCTCAATCTCTTTCGCATCGATAAGGTCTTGTACCTTATTCTTCAAGGCCCAATAATCGTTTGTATGATGCCCTGGGCTTTCAGAATGATAGGCACATCGAGCGTTCGGGTTGTAGCGAGGAGAAGCAGTGTTGGGGTTCTTGGGAGCTTCTTTTAAAGTTACCAGATTGGTCTTCAAAAGGTGTGGCAAAACTTGGGACACGGTCATGTTGATTCGGGTAAATCGTCTCATGGGCGCTTCTGGCTTGCGTTGATAATTTCGCTGTTGATTTGGCACAGGATTAGAAATCATAACAGCCCCTACCGTTGGGCGATGCTCAGTTTTGTTTTGATTCCTATGGCCATATGCAGCACTGACCTCCTTCTTTCCAACAAAAGGTTTCTTCATCATGCTTGAGGATGCATCTCTTTAAATTTTGCCACTTTTTATACCGGCTTCGACCCACTCACCAGTCATAATTAGTTCAGTAAATCCAGCTGAGGAACTTCCGATCAGGTGGTTAAAGAATGGACCTGATAAGGTGCCTAGGAACATATCCACTAATTCTCTGTCAGATAGAGAGGGCTGGACTCTGCCTGCGAGATCCCTCCATTTTTTAGCATAGTTTTTGAAACCTTCACCTGCACCCATAGACATGCCTTGCAATTGCGTCTGAGTTAGAGCTAAGTCAGCATTATACTGGTATTG
This sequence comes from Vicia faba, assembly GCA_948472305.1. Lineage (NCBI taxonomy): Eukaryota > Viridiplantae > Streptophyta > Magnoliopsida > Fabales > Fabaceae > Vicia > Vicia faba. Next base: position 1,361,033,089 of record OX451741.1, on the reverse strand, counting down.
TTTTTAAAAGGCAGAAACCAAATCTTCCCAATTGCGAATATTGGTCCCTTCCAACTGATATAACCAATCCAACTACGTCCCTGACAAGCTCTCTTGGAAAAACGCACCCACAGATTCTTATCAACCGTATGGGGTTGAATATTTCTAACATATGACCTTAAATGAAGCTTCGGGCAAGATACACCGTCATATTTAGCGAAATTGGGGATCTTGAATTTCTGTGGGATGACAACCCCTGAGACAAGTCCTAACTCTTCAAAATCCAATCCGGGTACCCTTTGGACCTCCATAGCATTTAAACGATCCTCTAGCTCTTTGTATTTATTATCAGCAGGAGGATACTGTTTCTCAGAGTAGTCAGGTTCTTCCTCTTCTTCGGATACTGGGTTGTTGTTCACTTCCTTGGTCCGGTCTTCTTGATTATCTCCTTCACCCGATGATGTTGCAAAGTCTAAAGTCCGCCTGGCTTGTCCTTTGAACCTTGTTCCCATGATCACAATACCGGGGGGTTTCTTCGCTTTCTTCTTCTTTTCTTTGGCCAATAAAGTCTTCAACTCCTCTTGTCCTTTTGTCAGAGTCAAGATCATCTGTTGAAACTCGACGTTCTGCGCCTGAAGATCTTTCACTGTCTGTTTAATATCCATCTCATTGAAATAAACAGTAGAAGGATAAGGAGACCTGTTGTAAGAAACCTGTATGATTTTATGATGAATGAAGATGCAACATGCAAATGATTTCAAGGAAATTAGATATTTAAATTTGTTCAAACCAAAAAGGAACACACGTTATATTAGTAAATCCAATTTTGAGTACATCATGCCTCTTTTGGCTTACAATGAAAGAAACAAAATACAACAAAAACTCCTAAGACAGAAAGGTTGAACGCATCCTCTTTGGCGCGATGTAGGCGTTCAGATTCCGCTCTTCATGAAGCTGCTTGGTGAGTTCCAGAACCTTCTTCTCACTGGCGTAAAATTAGACTTCAAAGGTGTCTCGCTCTTCCTTCAACTGAATCCAAGCTTTCTGCAAGTCTTCGAGAGAGGTAGGCATGTCAGGATGAAGGACAGTGTATGGGACGTCTCTTTCAACAACGGGCTCTATGATAACAGGAAGGATGGAATGGTAAGGCATCATGAGTCTCTGAGCATGAGCCCGTACCCACCTAAGGTAAGGCTCGAGAGGGATAGAGTTTTTGTGTCCCAAAGTTCTACTGTTCACCATTCTCCAAGCTCGTGTAAACCTCTGGCGGTAACCTTAGTCTTCTTTGTCGTAGTCGAACACCAAACCTTGAATGAGCATCTCATGAGGGCCGTCTCTTCGGGCATACCCAAAATGTCGAAGAGCTAAGCAGGGATTGTAGGTGATACCTCCCCTAATACCAACCAAAGGGACGTTAGGGAATTCCCCACAGCGGTCAATGATAGAGATATCTTCCAAGGATCTTGAACACCAACGGATGTCAGAATGGCTGAGGGACATCATCCTTTGAGACCATGTCAGTCTTTCCTCGTTCTTCAATACTTATTGAGGTAGGTGTGAAGTGAACCACTTAGCGAGTAGGGGGATACAACACAAGAGAGTACCTCTTTTTTTCATGGTGCATGTATGAAGGCAATGCAAGATGTCTCCCAGTAAGGTAGGTACGAGATTGCGAGAGAGAAAGACTTTGATGGAATTAACATCTATGAATTGGTCCGAGTTGGGGAACATAACCAAACCATAAATTAGAAAAGCCAAGACGTCTTCAAAAGCTTGGAAAACCATTTCGTCCCAGAACGAACGAGCCTTCTCCAATAGAAACTTGGCTAGGAAACTTTTGACCCCGCTTCTTGTCTCCCAATTGGCTATGATGTCAGCTCTTTTCAGATGTAAAGCTTCGGTGATGACTTCAGGTTTTGGAATCCCTTCTAGGCTGGTGAATGGTATCTGATCAAGCATGGTCACCCCTGAGAGTAGAGAGAATTCTTCCAGTGTGGGTACTAACTAATAGTCCGGGAAAGTGAAACAATGATGTACGGGATCAAAGAATTGGAACAACACATACACACATCATCTCTTCTTGGAAACTGGATGTAGCCAAACTGAGGAGTCGACCGTATTTCTTGGTAAAAGGAGAATCTTCGGGCACTCTTAAGGCTAACTCCTGAAGTTGAGGGTGTGCTTTTACAAAGCTGATTCAGATGGCGTTCCTCCGGACGGAATTCATGACCTACAAAACAAAAACAAAGATAAATTTATAAATCCTTGAAATGGTTAGTGAGCATGTGTGTGACACGGTGGGAGAACTGACTATGAGTTTTGCGTTTGTATTCGCACTTGTTTGGTTGAGCAAGAGTCGCCACCGACTTTTTATTTTATCCTAAAGGAAAGGTTGAAAAAGCACAGCAAAAACCTTTTGAGATATTTCGTGGGTTCGGGGGGTAGATTATGAAAAGGGAAGGTATTAGCACCCTTTTCATCCATGGTTATCCATGGGCTCTTAGTTACTTGTTTTTTTAGATCACTTGCCTTGATTTTCGATTGCTTTGAAAATGGTGTGTGTGTGTGTGTTTTTGAAAATGTTTTGGAAGAAGATGCCTTGTCTTAGGCTACCCTTGTAACAATTCTTTACTCGAATGTTTTACAAAGGTGTGTATCTTTTTGAAAAGATGTTTCAAATGTTTTTGAGAGTTTGTTTTGAAAGTGTTTGTGGAATGTGGTTTTTGAAAAGAAGGCAAGTGTTTTTGCAAGTTGATCTCAAGTAACTAAGAGTTTTGTCTACCCTATTGTACTCAAAGGTTTTCTCTATGTTTTCAACCCTTTTTAACAATTTTGTTCCATCATTGAGTTTGATGGACAATCTTGCGTTTAGGATGTTTAACGGGACGGGCGCGGGTCATCGTATGAACCATGAATGCAATGGTGCCAAGTGTCTTTGGCAATTTGCTTTGAAGGGACTATGATCATTCCATTTTAGGCAACTTTCGAAAGCGTCATCGAGGGACTTATGATCATTTGAATTTGTTTTGCCAAAGAAACTCGACGTGCAAGCATGGCCCATTTTTGAAGGCAACATGTGGGATTACCCTAGAGGGTGCAAGTGTGATTGTGTATTGATTTCATGTATTTGTCTTGTATTAGGTTATCTAGCGTTTGATTTTATGTACATGCAAACCCTAGGTCTAACCATGGTATAATTCGAAAGCTGTAAATTGCGGAAATGTAAAGTCTACGCTATTACAAAATAAGTATCCGGGAGTGGGGGTACAAATTTACAAATGGGGATGAGACTTTAGGAATATAGTGTCCAATAGGTTACAACCAAATCGAATCGATCAAATGTAAATGTAACGTATAGCAATGTATAAGATAAGCAAATGTATATAGGAGCAATGTAAATGTATTTGTATCAAGCGTATAATGTGAAGGGTATTGTGTAAGTGTATGTGTACGTATATTTGTATATGTGTATGTAATTTATTCACAGGTGCGGAAATGTGAATTCAAATGTGTTATTAAGGATTGTTTAACCTAAATGAAAAGAATTAAATGTTTGTTTAATTAATCTTCGTAATCTTGTATATTTCTTCAATATGTACAGAAAGAAAATTTAAGAAAAGAAAGTATTCTAAGTTTGAAAATTGTTATTTACCTTTGATATAAATTTGTATATTTTGTTTAATATGTTCAAAGAACATTTAAATTAAATGTTTTAAATTAATTAAATTATGTATATGGAAAAAAATATTTTATTGATTATGTACAAATTAAGTATTAATCTTAAGAAAAATTATATATTCATGTACAAAGAGAATATTTTAATTAAATGTTTAAAGAATTAAGTTATGTATATATAACAAAAATGTATTTTAATTAATTATGTATTAAAAAAATGTATTTTATTAATAATAAAAGGTTATTGTAAAGAAAAATGTGTTAGTTTAAGTTTTATTAAGAAGAGAACAAAAGAAAATTAAGTTATGTAAAGGAATTAAAATGATAAAAGAGCAGATAAGTGTTAAATGAATGTGTTGGGCTTTAGGTGCTCCAGAAACGGCTGTGGCCCATTTACTTGAGACAGGTTCTTTAGGGTTTGATTATTTGTTCTCAGTTGGAAAATGCTAGGGTTTACAGCGCCGTTGGGGTTTCGTTCGTCTTCTCCGATTAGCCTCCGAACGTAATCTCCTCCGCCTAGCCACCAGTGCAACCGTCTCCCCTTCTCCCTCAGTGCACTGTTCAGAAGACGCTTGCAAGGTTCAGTCGTATTAAGGTTTTCGTTATATCTTTGATTTTAAGCTTTGATTGGATTCTGATTTACATGTTTACTTTCGTTATTTGACATGCATGCAAGGAGTATAGGAAGGCTACCTTTCTGAGATGGAGGAGGAGGCGAGCGCGGAGGTGCTTGGAGGCTTAATGGCGAGGAGAACGTGATGATGAACGATTTGCTTGAAAATGGATATTTCGTATCGCTTCCTTCAGGTTTTATGATGATTATGGCCTGAAAACCTTTGTATACTTCTTTATCTCTTCTCCTCGTTGGCTTCTGAGTTGCTTGTATACCTTGAAACGCTTGTTTTCTTCTTCTTCCTGTTGGCTCGCCTTTGTTACCTAGTTCGCTCGTATGCTTGTGTTGCTTGCTCAATATGCTGTACTGATGTTGATATGCTTTGAATGTTTTGATACCTTGAATGCTTGGTTATTCTGAGATACTTTGCTTCTGTTGCCTTGAGCTGCCTTGAGTTTCGTATGCTTCTGAATGTTGATTTTTTACGCCCAATGATGAAGAAATTCTGAGGGCTCGTGGTTTTACCCTGTATTGCCTTATTGAGTTAATGATGGTTGATGCCTGGTGCTGTTGGAATGGTTTTGGCCTTTAACAGGTTGACATTTAATAGGTTTTAGGCTTAGCACTGTCCTGAAAAGGGTTTGTAGGTTTGATATTCTGGTTTAGGCTTGGATATCAGGCTTCTTAGTGTTTTCAGATTGTTGGTTTGGTGAGGCTTGAGGGCTTTAGGCAGGTTCATGACAAGGAGGTTTATGCAGATTTCTGGATGGTTGAGCTTGACAGTTTGTATGGTTTTGTAAACTGGCTTTGCAGGTTTGTTCTTTTGACAGGTTATGGGGTTTTGAGGCTCAGCAGGTTAATGGCTTTGAGGCTCAGCAGGTTAATGGCTTTAGCCGGTTTGAACTTGACAGGCTCAGGTTTATGAGGTTTCACAGGTTTTAGGCTTGTGAAATTTCACAGGTTTTTTAGGCTTGTGAGGTCTCAGGCAGGTTATTTTGGCTTGCAGGTCTTGTTGTTATTGTTTGACAGGGTTTATGGTTTAAAATAGGTACTATGCTTGGTTTGGGATGGAGGTTTTCTTCAGACGATGTGTTTTGTTTGATGATAGGCAGGTTTCAAGTTTTTCTTTGACAGGGTTTGGCTTTGCTGACTTTTTACTGGTTTATGGCTTGGGAGCTTTGCTTCAGGCCCTCTTCTGTCTTGGACCTGCTATTGCAGTTTTGTATATTTATTTTCTCTTTTTTGTGGTTCCCCCCTAGTGTACCGTGTTTAGTTGTTTTTTTATATTTCTCTTCTCCCTCAAGCCTAAACCTGTAAGCCCTATTTCTTTGCTCTCTTCTTCTCTCTCCAGTACAATAAAAATATAAAAATATGTTTGCATTGTACTTTGTTCTGAAAGGGCCACACTTTGGGAAATGATGAGAAAATATGTTGCTTGCATATCATGCTTTGTCTGCATTTTTTATCTCTTCTTTTGACAACTTTTTGTACTTTTTGTATCTTTGATATCTTTCCAAATCTTCTTTTTTTGACAGCTTGGGTAGCCTTTTGGATCTTTGATATCTTCTTTTGGCAGTTTCTTGAGTAGCCTTGTACAGTTTGACATCTTTGACAGAAAGTTGAATTTGGATTTTTTTAGTTTGAACTTTTAGTTTGGTTTGAACTGTGCAGTGCTGTTTGAGATTTGAACTATGCATTTTGATAATTTGACTTGTGCATTTTAGCAAATAAAAATTCGTCCTTCTTTGTGAACCGGGAGAAATCCCGTGATTTGCAGAGAGGGCTAACTGATCCCAATCAGTGGCCCTTAATAATGAACTGTAATTTGTCTCTTTTTTTTTTATTTATTTATCTGCTATTTGACTTTTCTTCCTTTCTTTTGCAGATGAATAATTAAAATGGAGCACTGGAGCAAGGGATAGCAGATGAAGAAATGAAGATTAGAAAAAATGTTTAGGATAGTTTTATTTAGGTTTAAATTACTTGTAAAATCATTGTTGTAAATAAATTGTAAACAATAATTGTACGAATAATTTAAAAATAAATAAAAGTTTTTATTATCCAATTAATTCTTTTTTCTCCTTTTGTTTATTTATTATTTATAATTCTTTAATTATAATAATTGAAAATAAATTCCAATCATTTAATCTTAGAATAATAAATAATTTAAATAAATAATGCTTTAGCATTTGATCAGTCAAACCTGGCATTTCCAACATCCAAAGCAAAACAACAGTTAATCACAACAACTGATCAGACGCATTCCCCTATTTACTGATTTTTTTACCAAACACTGCAAATTCAAACTGAATGTATCCTTTGACTGGTTCAATCAAACAAACGTGAATTCAATCCAAATGCATTCTTTTACTGATTAAGTCAAACAACGCGAATTCAAACCAAATCTCGGAATAACTTGCAAAGCATCGTAGATTTAAATCTTTCTGAAGAAACGCGCATGAACAACCCTAATTCCTGATTAAATGCCACAGAAGCGTTCGCCTGATCGAAGTCGAGCCAAAATCAACCAAAACCCTAAGCCAACTGTTTGAAACATTCTAGAGCCCTGAAAATCAATAAAACCCTAATTGTGTCTGACTGACGAGAAAAGTCTGTTTGACCAATTCTTGAGCCAATCTGAAAAATCAGGAAACGCCTGAAGCTGTGATTTCTTGTGGAAAAATGCGAGGGCAAATTTTGGGGTACAACAGTTGCCCCTGTTCAATCTTTTTGGACCTGAAGAGTTAGATTGGCAAGTTTTCCTTTCGCGACTTGAAGGTAAAAGAAGATTGGACACTAAAGTACCCAGAAAATTTGCACTCGGCGATGTGATGGTAGAGGTGAATGGGCTTAAAGATGCCATCTGGAAATGGGCTTAAAGATGCCATCTGATGCGATAGGATCTTGTCGAGGGATGAGCTTGGAGATGCCATCTGGAAATGGGCTTAAAGATGCCATTTGGTGACTGCTGGTAGGAGGATGGGCTTAAAGATGCCATCTGGAAATGGGCTTAAAGATGCCATCTGGAAATGGGCTTAAAGATGCCATCTGGAAATGGGCTTAAAGATGCCATTTGGAAATGTTTGAACTGTATGTCAATGGTGAGCGGACGAGTATCAGAAAGGCCTCCATGTTTCGGAACATCTCTGAACTGGGGGTCTGAATAAGCAATAGATTGACATCCGTGTCTGGAGAATCCGTGAACTGTTTTCAGGAGTTGAGATTGAATAAGCAATAGATTAACATCCGTTGTTGGGAAGAATCCGTAAACTGTTTTCAAAAGTCGAGATTGAATAAGCAATAGATTAACATCCTTTGTTGGGAAGAATCCGTAAACTGTTTTCAAAAGGTTGCATCTGAACAAGCGATAGATTAACATCCGTTGTTGGGAAGAATCCGTAAACTGTTTTCAGAAGTCTTGAGATTGAATCAGCAATAGAGCAGCATTCGTTGTTGGGAAGCGTCCGTAAACTGTTTTCAAAAGTTGAGAAGAGTCTGAACAAGTGATAGATTAACATCCGTTGTTGGGAAGAATCCATAAACTGTTTTCAAAAATTGCATCTGAACAAGTGATAGATTAACATTTGTTGTTGGGAAGAATTCATAAACTGTTTTCAGAAGTCTTGAGAAGAATCTGAATAATTGATAGGTTAACATCCGTTACTGGAGAACCCGTGAACTGTTTTCAGAAATCTTGAAGTTGAATAAGCAATAGAGCAGCATCCGTTGTTGGGAAGCGTCCGTAAACTGTTTTCAAAAATTGCATCTGAACAAGTGATAGATTAACATCCGTTGTTGGGAAGAATCCATAAACTGTTTTCAGAAGTCTTGAAGTTGAATAAGCAATAGAGCAGCATCCGTTGTTGGGAAGCGTCCGTAAACTGTTTTCAAAGGTTGCATCTGAACAAGTGACAGATTGACATCCGTTGTTGGGAAGAATCCATAAACTGTTTTCAGAAGTCTTGAAGTTGAATAAGCAATAGAGCAGCATCCGTTGTTGGGAAGCGTCCGTAAACTGTTTTCAAAGGTTGAATCTGAACAAGTGATAGATTAACATCCGTTGTTGGGAAGAATCCATAAACTGTTTTCAGAAGTCTTGAGAAGAATCTGAACAAGCGATAGGTTGACATCCGTTACTGGAGAACCCGTGAACTGTTTTCAGAAATCTTGAAGTTGAAGAGGAACCGGTGTAGGGTTTCCTGATGATGCGTCTGTGTAAAACTGCATCTGAACGAATCTGGAATAAGTATCAGAATGTCGCCGTGTCCGGGTCACATCTGAACTATTTCTGGATGAATCTTGGGAGATGATCTTTGTCTGTCGACTGATCTTACCTGAAAAGGTAAAGGGTTAGTTGTATGCAATGTTATGATGCATGATGCAATGTATGTGACATCAATATTTATGACATGAATGTGATGAATGCGCATGTAAGCTGATAAGCTATCTTGCTGAGGATGAGTGAATCGTGGATGGCTGAAGATAAAAGAATCTTGACTGCTGCCGGGGAAAATAATTCCTTGGCTGCTGCTGTGGAGGGTAAGAATCTTTGATTGTTAAGAAATGAGAAGTCTTGGGACCACTGTTGGGGAAATCAGGAGCTTGGGTTGTATGCCAATCTACTGGGGAATCCTTGTCTTGAGGAGATCTTCACCGGAGAATATTTGAATATTCTGTGGGGAACTGAGAACGAGAGTCTTCGATCTGCTTGGGGATTGATAGTTGGAAGTTTAGCTTCGTTGGGGATAATGAAACTTGACTCTGAGGGGGGTTAGCTTCTGGAAGGTTCTCTGGCTGGGGATTGCGAGAGTCCTCTGATTGCTGCAGGTGTTGGTCTGGAATAAGTTACTGAACGTCGCCATCTCTGGGTCACATCTTGAACTATCTCTAGAAACAAATCTGAATAAGTTATAGAATGTCGCCAAATCTTGGGTCACATCTTGAACTATATCTAGAAGGAAATCTTGAATAAGTTGCGGAATGTCGCCGAATCAGGGTCACATCTGAACTATATATGGGTCACATCTTGAACTATATCTGAAATGAAAATCTGAATGAGTTATAGAATGTCGCCAAATCTGGGTCACATCTTGAACTATATCTGGAATGAAAATCTGAATGAGTTATAGAATGTTGCCAAATCTGGGTCACATCTTGAACTATATCTGGAATGAAAATCTGAATGAGTTATAGAATGTCGCCAAATCTGGGTCACATCTTGAACTATATCTGGAATGAAAATCTGAATGAGTTATAGAATGTCGCCAAATCTGAGTCACATCTTGAACTATATCTGGAATGAAAATCTGAATGAGTTATAGAATGTCGCCAAATCTGGGTCACATCTTGAACTATATCTGGAATGAAAATCTGAATGAGTTATAGAATGTCGCCAAATCTGGGTCACATCTTGAACTATATCTAGATCTTGATTTTGTTGTGGGTCAGAAATTGGGAGTATACCAATCTTCTGAGGTAATGAGGGAATTGTTGAACACTCTTGACATTCGAATGCCCCAAGTGGTGATGAAGGAGTCTTGAATCAGATTACTCTGCAGATTGAGAGATTTCTTGAAATCTTGACTGGACTGCCCCAGGTTAACTGAACTTTGGAAGATCTGTTGGATCTTGACTGGATTTCCCCAGGTTAATAGGATGGTGACATGTCATGCCCCTTGTTGATAGGAGATTCGCAATGGAAGTGTCATCCTTTTGAAGTGATTTTAACTTACTGAGAGAGTTTTCGTTCCTCTGAACATTCACTATATGAAATTCTTCGCTGTCAAACAAAAAGCCAAATGCAGACAGTGATATTCGAACAATGCAAAGTTTATGTTTGTCTCGAAGTTTTGAAAAATGCGTTTCTTAGCAAAAAACTTTTTATAAGACAGATCAACACAAGATTTAGAGCAAAGCCTTACAGGAGTCAGGATACCTTTTGTAACAGTATGCTTTCGAACTAACCCATGCTTCAATTAGGACTTTTGAAGGGTTGTAACGTGGCTTGGTTCACGGTTTAAGAAACAAAGGATAAAGGCTCAAAATATATTTGTACCCACCCGCTCTTCGTGATGTCCTTCATACCTAAGCTCAGTTAATTGTGCGTCATACTCTGTTTTGAGTTTGGAACGACTTTTGGGCGATGGTTCATCAGTTGAATTTGGGAGACAGTCATCATCTCCTTTTTTCTTTTTCAACATTTTAGGATTTTGTAATGACCTCACTATTTTGATTTTGATTTGTTATCCCTAACTTTTGCCTGACTGTTCCCGTTTTTGAGATTACAGTCAGCGGGATGCCCTAGCTTTCTTAAGCCTCCTTTACAGGTTTTGGCTTGGTGGGCTTTTCTCTTTTGAGAGATTGACTGTCTATGTGATAGGGAACCACCCTTGTCTTTTGATTCCAAAGGAATACTTTCTTCTTTTTTTTTTACGTCGTTCGTTGTATTACGAACTGAGAGTTTGCGGCTTCAATGTGCGTTTCTCTTGAATTAATTGAGATACTACCCTGCCCCGGGTTTATATCAAAGGTTTTGATCGTTTAGAACAAAAAACTCCTACTTCTTTGGCTCGAAGGGGTTGACTAGGGATTATCTTCCTTATAACTCCAGTGTTTGGGATTTGAAAGAAATGCCTGTACATCATCAGCAAGGTCTGTTCAAAAGCATACTGTATAAGATCATGGTATTGTTTCGTCATCCTCCCTCTAAAGGCTTACAACTTTTTATCAAGAGTCAAATATCATAAACAAAAGCATAAGAGTAGTGAAACGAATGGATGAATTCAAGACAAACATATGCAATGTGTGATACGGTGGGAGAACTGACTGTGGTTTTGCGTTTGTTTTTGCAAATGTTTCGGTTGAGCAAGAGTCGCCACTGACTTTTTATTTTATCCTAAGGAAAGGTTTAAAAAGCACATCAAAAACCTTTGAGATTTTTCTTGGGTTCGGGGAGTAGATTATAGAAAGGGAAGGTATTAGCACCCTTTCTATCCATGGTTATCCATGGGATCTTAGGTACTTGCTTAGATCAACTTGCCTTGGTTTTCATTTGTTTGAAATGGTGCTTGGTGTGTAGTTTTGAAAATGTTTTAAAAAGATGCCTTGTATAGGCTACCCTTGTAACAATTCTTTACTCGAATGTTTTACAAGAGGTGTTTGTCTTTTTGAAAAGATGTTTAAGGGTTTTTTGAAAGTTTGTTTTGAAAGTGTTTTGTGAAGTGTGGTTTGAAATTAGGCAAGTGTTTTCTTTGCAAATTGACAAGTACCTAAGAGTTATCTACCCTAAAGTTTTCTCAAAGATTTTTGTTATGTTTTAAACCTTTTGACAATTTTGTTCCACCATTGCATTTGGTGGACAATCTTGTGTTAGGAGGTGAAAGGGACGGGCGCGTGTCATCGTTTGGACCATAATTGCAATAGTGCTAAGTATCTTTGGGCAATTTCTCTTTGAAAGGGACTTGATCATTTTAGGCAACTTTTCGAAAGCGTCATCGAGGGACTATGATCATTTGATTGTTGTTTTTACCCAAAGAAACCTAACATGCAATATGGCCCAATTATTTGAAGGCAACAAAGTGGAATACCCTAGGGGTGCAAGTGTGAGATGTGTTGTCCATTTTCATGCTTGCTTATCTTGAAATTAGGTCAAACTATTTTGTTCTTTTTATTTACATACAAACCCTAATTCTAGCATAGTATATTTAGAAAGCGATAAAGTGCGAAAATTAAATTCCTACACTATTACAACACAATATGGGAAAGGGGGTACAAATATTTCAAATGGGGGATATTTAGACAAGAAATTAAACCTAGCTATTACATCATTTATTTTGAATATTTACAATATAATTAAAGGCATAAATTAAATGGAAAAATAGAATCAAGATGCAAAATACAAAAGGAAGGTTTTCATATGTGTGAAGAAAAAAGTATTATTTATATTAAATCAATAAAAATAAAAAGGTATTATTTTTTTTTTGGAGTTTTTGTATTTTAAGGGTGAAACCCTAATTTACTAAATAAAATGCATTATTTATTCAAAATATACAATATTCACTATTTATATACAAAAATAAAATAAAAATATAGTATATTTGTAAAAATGTATTTTTAATGTTAAATATTAATAAAAATAAAAATATGTATATTTTTGGGTATTTTATTCTAAGTGTACTAATATATATATATATATATATATATATATATATATATATATATATATATATATATATATATATATATATATATATATATATATATATATATATATATATATATATATATATATATATATATATATATATATATATATATATATATATATATATATATATATATATATATATATATATATATATATATATATATATATATATATATATATATATTTACATTATTTACAAAAATATATTAAATATGCACAAAATAATAATATTTAATTTTTATAAAAAAAAAGTATTTTTGATACAAAATGTTTCCAAAAGAGAAAAATGAAATAAAAATCAGAAATAATATGTTTACATTATTTTTTTTCTAATATTTCTAAATAATAGTATATTTATATATTTATGTATAAATGTCCATATAAACAAATAAATACTTAAAAATGCAAAAATGGTGTAAAAATGATTTTTCAAGTTTTAAACATTATTAGCAAAAATAAATGAATCAGAAATAAAAAAGAAAGATCAAAAAATCATTAAATCAAACAAATGGGCTCAGGGGGGTATGAATTAAAAAATATGGTGTAAAAAGCAATACAAAAGCTGGCCCAGCCCATGAGGCTTCTTCTTCAACCTCTGCACAAAATTATTCAGAAAATGCGCGCAAGAACTCCCATTCAAATATCCTGATTCCTTGATCTTTTGCACAAACTTCCAACATAAGAAATGTTAAGCATTGAATCACGATTTCAAATATATAAAGAACTCATCCTAACTCTCAGAAATGAGAGAGAATTTGGACAATCCCAAATCATGACCTAACTTTTCTGCCATATTCAAACCTTAAATTCTCACAGCTCAAGCAAAAGAAATGAAAAGTAAAAACATGTACAGGTTCAGTGGCATGAGTAGAACATTTCTTATTCACAAACCTAGAGCTAATGATGCCTGTACTAAGAGTTAGAAGCTCAAGAAAATACCTGTTCAGTTGAAGTTCTATCTGGCAATGGAGGAGCTTTCAGTGCAAGGTGATGATTGGTATAGCTTCCTTGAGGTGTGGTGATGCTATTCCAATGCTTACTTTGTTTTGAAAGACCTTGAATCGAGCTATGGACCTTCAACTGCAAAGCAAGAAAGCAAAAATGGTGGAACTGGTTAGAGGAGTTACAGGTCGTGTTTTAGGTTTTGGTTAGCTTGTATTGATGATAGGGAATGAGTTTGAACAGGTTTGGGCAAGAGAACATGAGAGGAATGAGAGATGGCACCCAAACTGCAGGCCCTGCCCTGTTTTTGCAGTTTCAGAGTGATTATGGCAATGGAGAGATACTGGAGGTCTTAGGGTCGTGTGTTAGCTCAGTTGGGATGTCTTGAATGTGTTTCAAAAGTTTGCTTAAGGGTTTGTAAGCTGATCTCCAAGTTGTGTTATGTTATGATACTTTTCTTCACACTTAAGCAAACAAAGCCAACTTGTGTTCTAGGCATGTAGAGGGCCCCTAATCATGCTTCAAAACTCCTCCTTGATTAGTGTGTTATGCTCATAATCTTGTGCCAATTAGATTGTATCTGTACTTGTTGGATTTTCAATTGGACATAAAGCTACCTTTTTCAAAAATGGAAGAAATGCTTTATCTATTTTGGGATTAATCCTTTAGGCAATGCTTGAACACACAAAACATGGTCTTGGCACAAAGGATTGGCATTAAATTTATGAGTGTTGGATGGTTTAAGGACCTGTAATCAAGATATGCAAGCTGAGATTGAAAATGCCTAGTGTTATGAACATGTAAATTGACCAATTCAAAAGTGAGTTTTTGCCAAATTGTGAAATTCGAATCTCTCAAGTTATGAGGTTGTTTGATGAGTTCTTGGACATTTTGGAAATCTTGGAATGTGTACTACAATCCATCTTTGAAATGCAAATTGAAATTACAAGTGGAAGTGTATGGAAAATGGCCTTGAAGTTGGGTAGAAAACCTTGCCAAAATAGGTTAAAATTTCACTAAGTTAAGAATGGTTTAGTGCCCTTATTCAAAAAATTGTAACTTGATATACAAGCCTCATTTGGGAAAACTTTGTGAATCAAAGTTGTAGATTATGCAACAAGCTACAACTTTCATGTTTTGACTTTTGTTTGAATCCAAATGAATCTTGGTGAGAAAGTGGGGCAAAGTTGGGGAAAAATTAGGGTTTTCCATAACTTAGAAAAATTCTAAGTTATGAAAAATTTCCATTTCAAACCCTAATTTGCAATTTTTGATTTCTTGGTGAAAAAGTTTCATGATTTGGCATGTTTTGATGAAAAAGGAATCTTGACTCTTGATTTTGACCAAAAAGTCAAAGTTTGACTTTTCAGTATACAGTCAAAATTGATCAATTGACTGGGAAATTCAACTGTCAATCTTGTGCACTTGGGATCTTTTGAACTTGTTGAGCATGTCAAGATAATTCCATGGGGCCCTTGAGTCCATATGTGAGCTTGGTTTGCCATTGGCTAGGTCAAACAGACAAAAATTGCCTTTGTGCAGTCAAAACCCTAGAAATGACCATTTTGCCCTTTTGGTGATCTAATCAAATTTCTTGTGGAATTGTGATCCAAACTTTATCAAATGGTCCATGTGAGTTTATAATGTTGATGTGGGTCAATTTTCATGAGGTTTGACTGTCAACTGGCCACAGTTGACTTTTTCCCCAATACAGTTGATTTCTAGGTCAAATGTCCAATTGACTGGGCAAAACTTGGAATCAAGACTTGAAACTTGATGAGGATAAAATTGGGAGTCCAATATGAAGCAAGAAAGTCATCTTAGGCATTTTGGGTCAAAACATCTTTGTGCAAACACAAACCCTAATTTGGGTCAACAGTGTAAGGAGAAGTCTTGAGCAGATGAAACCCTAACTGGATCTTGATCTTCAGGGACTTGGTGATGAGAAATTAATGAGAAATGGGAGGGCAAATTTTGGGGTACAACAGTTGCCCCTGTTCAATCTTCTTGAATCCGAAGAGTTAGATTGGCAAGCTTGCCTTTCGTGACTCGAGGGTAAAAGGAGATTGGACACTAGAGTGCCCTTAAATTTGCACTCGTCAAAGCAATGGATACGAGAATGGGCTTAGAGATGCCATTTGGAGATGGGCTTAACGATGCCATCTGGGAGAGTGACAGAAACTTGTCGGGGATGGGCTTAAAGATGCCATCTGGAATGAATATCAGAGAGGTGTCCATGCTTGGGACCATCTCTAAACTGGGGGTCTGAATAAGCAATAGATTGACATCCGTTGTTGGGAGGAATCCGTAAGCTGTTTTCAAAAAATCTCGAGAAGAAACCGAACAAGTGATAGGTTAACATCCGTTACTTGGAGAACCTGTAAACTGTTTTCAGGAATCTTGAAGTTGAATAAGCAATAGAGCAGCATCCGTTGTTGGGAAGCGTCCGTAAACTGTTTTCAGAAGTTGCATCTGAACAAGTGATAGATTAACATCCGTTGTTGGGAAGAATCCATAAACTATTTTCAGAAGTCTTGAGAAGAAACTGAACAAGCGATAGGTTAACATCCGTTACTTGGAGAACCCGTAAACTGTTTTCAGGAATCTTGGAGTTGAATAAGCAATAGAGCAGCATCCGTTGTTGGGAAGCGTCTGTAAACTGTTTTCAAAGGTGAGAAGAGTCTGAACAAGCGATAGGTTAACATCCGTTACTTGGAGAACCCGTGAACTGTTTTCAGAAATCCTGGAATTTGAGGAGGAACCGGTGTAGGGTTGCCTGATGATGAGTCCGTGTAAAACTGCATCTGAAACTGTTAATGATAGCCTTTTATTCTTATCCTGAAAAGGACAAAACGTTAGCTAAACACAAAATTATGTTGCATGAAATGTATGATGCAATATATGTTATATCAATAATTGTTATGATATGAATGTAATGAATGCGCATGTAAGCTGGTGAGCGGTCTTGCTGGGGATAGATGAATCCTGGATGGCTGAAGATGAAAGCATCTTGACTGCTGCCGGGAAGAATAATTCCTTGGCTGTTGCTGGGGGGTAAGGAGCTTGGGTTGTATACCAAACCTCTGGGGAATTCCTGATGACTTCTACTGGAGAGTTCCAATCTAGAAGACTCATGATGGGGATGCAAGACTGAGAACCTTCCGTTTGGCGAGAAGCATCTCTGGCGACTTTACTGGGGAACTCAAGATTTGCTCTCCTAAAACTCTGTAGGGAGAAGGTTCATCAGCCTGGCTTCGCTGGGGATTCTGAAACTTAAACTCTAAGGGGAATTGAATTCCTGAGGACCCTCTGGCCGGGGGATTGTAAAGATAAGTTACTGCTGGGGAATTTTGGTGAACTCCGCTGGGAATAGGAAGAATTTTGGCGAGTGCGATCTTCCGTGGTTGTTAGCTGAGGATAACCCAGTTATAAGGCCTTGTGAGGAATAACTTTGAATAAAGCTCGGGAGAGACGTCCGTACTCTGTGGGATAAGCTTCCAGAATCTACTGGGGATGAGCCTCAAGACTTGCTAGGGATATGGATTCCAAATCTCCTGGGGGTTTCCTTTGAAAGGGTATCAGGTTATCCAACTGTACTTTCGGCCTATCAGTAATCCTCTTTCTTGATTCATAAGGAAATGATTATGTTCAAATGCATATGCCTATTTAACAAAACATTGGACGTTTCTCAAAATAAAACAAATAGTGCAAGAGAAAAAGAAAAAGGAAATGACACAAATTTCTGGGAAAAGTATTTGCATTGACTTTTTATGAGTATATTTGTACAAAGGAGACAAATACCCTAGTAAGAGGGTTTTGTCGTAAATATTTGAAAGATTTATACAAAATAAAGATGGCTATGTGAAATAATTCCATGGGATTCCATTCCGCTATAGCTTTCACAACTCTGAATATCTGTCCATTCAATGCTTCGTTTGACGATGACTGGATTGATCAGAAGCCTGTAACCGGTTGATGAAGAGATTGTCTTTGAAGTGATCCGACGAGACATAGTCATACGCTTTAATTCCCTAACTTTTGCCTGAATCGCCCTTTCGGGTTTTCGATCCACCGGGAAACCCCTTTTTGCCCAAGCCGCCCTTTCGGGTTTTCAACTTGTCGGGTCATTTTATGCGTAGTATCTTTTGACTATGTCTGCATTCGCAGGGTGCGGCAAATCATCGCCGTCCATGGTGGTCAGAATCATTGCACCACCAGAAAATATGCTCTTGATCACAAATGGTCCTTCATATGTAGGAGTCCATTTGCCCCTGGGATCACTTTGCGGCAAGATAATCCGCTTGACTACGAGATCTCCGACTTGATACACTAGATGTCTGACTTTCTTATTGAAGGCCTTGATCATCCGCTTTTGATACGTCTGACCATGGCATATAGCAGCAAGTCGCTTTTCGTCGATCAGATTGAGTTGGTCAAGTCGGGTCTGCATCCAATCATCTTCATTCAAACCTGCATCCTTCATAATCCTTAGAGAAGGAATCTGGACTTCCATAGGCAAGACAGCTTCCATGCCATATACCAACGAAAATGGGGTTGCCCCGGTTGAAGTACGTACCGTCGTACGGTATCCATGCAGAGCAAACGGTAACATCTCATGCCAGTCTTTGTAAGTGACTGTCATTTTCTAAACGATCTTCTTAATGTTTTTGTTCGCAGCTTCAACAGCACCGTTCATCTTCGGCCGATAGGGAGATGAATTATGATGATAAATCTTGAACTGTTCGCACAAGGCGGTGATCATTGTGTTATTCAAATTTGTACCGTTGTCTGTGATGATCCTGTCTGGAACACCATACCGACATATGAGATTTTGCTTGATAAAGCGGGCAACCACATTTTTAGTAACTGAGGCGAAGGAAGCTGCTTCGACCCATTTGGTGAAATAGTCAATGGCAACCAGGATGAAGCGATGTCCGTTGGAAGCCGTGGGCTTGATCTCTCCAATCATGTCAATGCCCCACATTGCAAATGGCCAAGGAGCAGTCAGAACGTTGAGAGGAACCAGAGGGATATGAACTTTGTCAGCGTAGACTTGACATTTGTGGCAAGTACGGGAATGTTGATGACAGTCAGCTTCCATGGTAGACCAGTAATAGCCTGCCCTTAGGATCTTCTTAGCCATTGTATGCCCGCTCAAGTGAGTGCCAAATGTGCCGCTGTGTATGTCAGTCATGATCAACTCTGCTTCAGCTTTGTCTACGCATCGCAGCAACACACAATCATGGCTTCGTTTGTAAAGGATGCCGTTGCTCAGGAAGAATTTGGCAGCAAATTTCCTTAAGAACTTCTTGTCATTTACGGAAGCTCCTTCGGGATAATCTCTAGTCTCGAGATACCTTTTGATTTCATGGAACCAGGGTTGTTCCACTACTTCTTCGATATTAATCTCGTGACAATGCGCGGGTTCATCCATTCGCTCGATGGTGATTTGGGGAGCCTCGTTATCCTAGTTGAGTTTAAACATGGAAGACATCGTCGCCAGAGCATCTGCTAGCTGATTCTCTTCGCGCGGGAAATGCTCGAAGGTGATTTGCTCGAAATGAGGCAATAATGTCAGGACATGTTCTTTGTATGGGATAAGATTAGGATGCTTGGTATCCCACTCTCCTTTGATTTGACTGATAAACAAAGCCGAGTCCCCAAATACGATCAAAGATTTGATCCCCAAGTCTATAGCAGCCTTGAGACCAAAGATGCAAGCTTCATATTCAGCCATGTTGTTCGTGCAGCTGAAGCAAAGTCGGGCCGTGAAAGGTGTGTGACAGCCTTCCGGAGAAATGAGTACTGCGCCGATACCATTTCCAAGTGCATTTGAAGCACCGTCAAAGTACAGGGTCCATCGGGATCCCTTTTCGGGTCCGTCATACGGTCCGTCACCTTCAATGTTGTCCAAATTCATGATGTCCTCGTTCGGGAAGTCAAATCTCATGGGTTGATAATCTTCGATAGCCTGATGAGCCAGATGGTCAGCTAGTACACTCCCTTTTATAGCTTTTTGGGTGGTGTACTGGATGTCATACTCTGTAAGGATCATTTGCCATCTAGCTATCCTTCCAGACAAAGCGGGCTTTTCGAAGATATACTTGATAGGATCCATTTTGGAGATCAACAAGGTAGTATGAGTCAACATATACTGTCTTAGTCGGCGAGCAGCCCATACCAAAGCGCAGCAAGTTTTCTCGAGCAGTGAGTAGCGAGTCTCACAGTCGGTAAACTTTTTGCTAAGGTAATAAATAGCATGCTCTTTTCGACCAGACTCGTCATGCTGGCCCAAAACACACCCCATTGAGTTATCCAAGACGGTCAAATACATGATCAATGGTCTTCCTTCGACGGGTGGCATCAGAATAGGAGGTTCTAGCAAATATTCCTTGATTCTATCAAAAGCAGTTTGACAATCATCGTTCCATTCAACTACCTGATCTTTCTTCAAGAGTTTGAAAATTGGCTCACAGGTAGAAGTCAGATGCGAGATGAATCTGGCAATATAGTTCAAGCGCCCCAAGAATCCTCTAACCTCCTTTTCAGTATGCGGAGCAGGCATCTCTTGTATTGCTTTCACTTTTGCTGGATCGACTTCAATGCCTTTGTTGCTTACAATGAATCCTAGAAGTTTACCAGACCTAACTCCAAAAGTGCACTTACTTGGATTCAGCCTGAGTTTGTATTCTTTCAACCTGGCAAACAACTTTTCTAGATGTTCAAGGTGCTCCTCCTCTGTTTGTGACCGAGCTATCATATCGTCTACGTAAACTTCAATCCCATGATGTATCATATCATGAAACAAAGCTACCATGGCGCGTTGATAAGTTGCCCCAGCGTTCTTCAGCCCGAACGGCATCACCTTGTAACAGAAAGTGCCCCATTGTGTGACAAAAGTTGTTTTCTCCATATCCTCGGGGGCCATTTTGATTTGATTATAGCCCGAGAATCCATCCATGAAGGAAAATACTTTGTGCTGAGCTGTATTGTCGATCAAAATGTCAATGTGTGGCAGCGGAAAATCATCTTTGGGGCTGGCCCTATTCAAATCCCGGTAGTCTACACACATCCTGACTTTGCCATCTTTCTTGGGTACTGGCACGATGTTAGCGACCCATTGAGGATAAGACGTAACAGCCAGAAAGCCAGCGTCGAATTGCTTCATCACTTCTGCTTTGATCTTTTCAGACATGTCAGGCCTCATTCGGCGGACTTTTTGCTTGATCGGTGGACAATCCTCTCTCGTGGGGAGACGGTGAACCACGATGTCTGTGTCTAAACCCGACATGTCTTCATAAGACCAAGCGAAGATTTCAACATACTCATTCAACAACTGCATCAGGCGTTCCTTGACACTCGGTTCCAGATTGGCACCCACTTGCACCTCCTTCCGGTCTTCCTCGGTCCCTAAGTTGACAGTTTCCAATGACTCTTCGTGCGGTAAGATGGCCCTTTCCTCTTGCTGTAGAAGTCTGGCTAGTTCCCCTGGTACTTCACAACCTCCGTCATCTTCATACTCGGCTTGATTGACCAGATCTTCAGAGTTATTGAAAGATATAGCAGAATCGTCACCCATGGAATCCGGAGTGGATGGGTAC
Source organism: Vicia faba (assembly GCA_948472305.1). Lineage (NCBI taxonomy): Eukaryota > Viridiplantae > Streptophyta > Magnoliopsida > Fabales > Fabaceae > Vicia > Vicia faba. The sequence continues at coordinate 1,361,012,073 of OX451741.1, read as the reverse complement.
CTGCATTGGTGAGTGTGGGTGTGTGTAAGGGATAGCTGTGATCGGTGGATCTGGAACTGACTGTTTAACGCTGGTTCGCGAAATGTCGCGGAAGCAAGAGTCGCCACCGTCTTTTATTTTCTCCAAATGGAAAGGACAAAAGCACAGAAAAATTCCTTAAAGAGATTGCTCTCGGTTCGGGAGGTAGGTTATAGAAAGGGAAGGTGTTAGCACCCTTTCTATCCATGGTTATCCATGGGCTCTTAGATACTTGCTCAACGTGTTTTCAAAAATGGTTGTTTGCTTTTCAATGTGGGTTTAAAAAAGTTTCTTTGAAAAATTTCAGTTCGACTCGTACGTCAGAGTGTTTGAAAAATTTGCTTTGAAAGCTTTTGAAAATGTGTTGGTGTGAAAAGTATGTTTTGATTTGTTTGAAATTAGAGCAAGTATCCTTGAGAACCTACCTACCCTAAGGAATTCGTCTGTGTAAATGTCCTTTAAAGTAGTGCCATTCCACCATTGAGAGGTAGGTAGCACCACCGTTGGAGGTGTTCGGGTCAATTCGAAGGTTCGGGACATGGTGATCACCAGAGCAATGGGAAGACACCTTAGAAGCTACCCTCATGCCAGGTTCCCGGATCATGAGGACTTACTAAGACATCCTCTACTCGACGATCACCTTTCGAGGCAAGGCAACAGTGAGGCGTACCCTAGGGGTGGTGTGTGATTTGTGTGTCGTTTTCAGATATTTTTGTCTTGTCATGTCATAGGTGATCTACGCGTTTGTTTTTATTTTTATCATTCATTCTTGCATGTCATTATTAATAGTTAAAAAGAGCGGAAATTAAAAGTTCCTAAACTATTACAAAGGCGCGGGTCCACATCGCCAAATTTAATCCAGGACCCGGTTTGACAAAAAATAAAGAAATAAAGTGCGAGAAATAAAAAATGTCCGAGTTACATGGCTTTGGGAGAAATACAAAATTATAATGAACGACATAAAGTAAATATGCGCAATTAAGTTAAAACAATGGGCGTTGGACCCTTTTACAAAAAAATTTAAAGTTAATGAATTAATTAAGGAGGAATTAAAATTAAAGATTTAAAAGGAATGTTTTTTTTGGTATTTTTGTATTTTTTAGATTAAATAAGAAAAAGGATTAATTATAATTAAAGTGAAATATTAAACCTAATTCTAACTATTTTTAAGTTATTAAGAAAAAGATTGAATTTTTAACCTAATTTAAATCTAAATTATTTATATACAATTAATTATAAAAATAAAATAAATAAATAAATAATGTAAAAAAGAAAAGGGAAATTAAAAGGAATCAAGCTAGCAATAAAACCTAAATTCTATATTTTTGGATTTTAGTTATTAAAAAGAATTAAATTTGTAACCTAATTTAAACTAAATAATTACAAGCATTTATTTATGAAAATAATTATAATATAACTATTTATTATTTTTTGGTCTTTTCTGATTTTTGAATGTTTTTTATATTTTTATGAAAATAAATTAATTATGTTAAAACAAAGAAAATAAATGAAATAGCAAAAATAAAATATAAGGAGAAAAATAGAAAAATGCAAACCAGGGGGGGGTAACCCCAATTTAGGAGGTACAGGCTTAAGAATTTTGGCCCATTAAGCTTTGACGTTCGCTGACTTTTTGGATTATGTGTGACACGTTGACTTACATCCATGGTATGTCTTCAATCTGAACCCTTGATTAGATTTCCTGGGACGCGTGGGCGATGAATTTTGAGTGTGCATGGTGAGTCTTAATGTTAGGCCTGCATGCAATTACCAATGGAAAAATAATATGGAGATTACTCAGACCTGGGACTCGAACCCAGGTCTTGTGCCTTGCAAACGCTTCCACCTGCCACTGAACCACTTTGATTTCAATTAATATATAATAGTCAATAAGTATTATAAAAGAAAAGGTTAATGACTTTGGAAATTCGCGCGAAATTTGAATGGATCAATCATTGTTTGACACGCCTTCTTCTTCCTCACCATCCCTGCAAAATAGAACAAATTGGCAACGGTTTTCCAGGTGTGGTTTTAGGCTACTTTAGAGAAAATAGCGACTAGCGCTATACGATCCATAAATTAATCGCGACCGATGTTTCTTCTTCGTCTCCATGCGCTGAATGCAACTATGGTGGTCGCGAGGGCTAATTTTACCTCTATGCAAAAACCCCAATTCTGAAGGCCTGTAACCCTAGAATCTTAAGCATGGCATAATCTCATATGGTCAATAAAAACGCAATTAAAGGTAATGGTCAGCTTAGAAGCTTCATGCTAAACAAGAATTCATAAACAAAAAATGCAAAAGATGTATGATTTATGGTATATGATTTCAAAAAATTCTTGATGCCGTGAGAGTTCTTGATACCACTTCTTTGCGTTTTGGTTGATGTTCTTGATTGGAATTTGATCAGGAGTGTCTAAGGAAGCTTTTGGTATAAGAATTAGAGCTTAAAACCACCACTAACCTTGAAATCAGTTTTGTATTTTTATGGAAAAATTTCAATATGCAATAGCTTTTTTGGGCGCAGCTTTGAGTGTAAGGCCAATAGGTTTTGATTCCTGAATATGTATAGAGCATGCTAGGTCAACAAAACTGCACAAAATCTCAAGCATTCATTGTTTTACATATTTGATTTTATGAAATCTTTTTTGAATCTTTTTTCATGTTATTTGGTTCAATTCTGATCAATTAGCACCAAATCTTTCCCTATTAACATGTGCACGAATTATAGAAGCCAAATCATGCATAAAAAGATTTTTTTAGGTCAAGTTTATATTTTTCACATATTTAAATAATTTAATTGAATTAATGTTAATATAAATTCAAATAAATAATTTAAAAATGAGAAAATACTTCCCTTTGGGCCTAGTGGTCGTGCATAGGCTTGGCATGAAGAAACTTGGAAGAAAAATGGGCCCATTAGCAATTTTGGATCATTTGAAGTAAAGTTGACTTTCAAAAATTTCCAAAAATTTCCCAACTTCCACAAGGCATAACTTGGTCAATCTTTAAGCTTTTCACATGTTCTTGGACATTTTGGAAAGGTCTTTGAGTCCTTTAACCAATGCCTTTGGTCCCATGTCATTTTGATTTACCAATCTCAAGTTATGGCCTTTGACTTAAAGTCCTTTTTTGTTGACTTTTGAAAATGACCTATAATGTTGAAATTGATAACTTTTTGTGAGAGCATTTCTTGGACTTGGAATATGAAGATGAATTGTAGGAAATGTCTTTCTCTTCAAAATGAGCTTTGGATGGAATTTTTCTGATAATCCATGTGAAAGTTATGCCCTGGTCAATTTCAGTTGACTTTTTCAGCTGTCCAAATATAGCAACTTTTGCATTTTTGATGATTTCTGAGCCAAATTTTGAGAATCATGATCAAGCATTGATCAAATGATGTTTGTGGCTTCAAAATGATATGTTGACCAAAAATTTGAACTTTTGACTGTCAAATGACCATTTTGCCCCTACAGTTGACTGTAGTGCAATCTAGGGTTTTGACTGTGCAATTTTGAGCTGAATGCCTTGAAACTTGATATGAGGATGCTTGACCACATTTGTAGGCATATGAGACTTGATTGGGCCATTGAAAATTTCCTTTTCTTGATCAGGACTCAAACCCTAGTTTTGACTGTATCGGAGACAGTTGCACTGCACAACCCTTGGGGAATTTTGTGACCTGGCTTTGACAAATCTTGGAGAATAGGGGAGGGCAAATTTTGGGGTACAACAGTTGCCCCTGTTCAATCTTCTTAGACCTGAGGATGCAGATTGGCGGACGCGCCTTTCGTAATCCGAGGGTAAAAGATGATTGGACACTAGAGTGCCCAGAAATTTGCGCTCACATAGTAGCAGTGATGGGGGGAATGGGCTTATAGATGCCATTTAGAGGTTGCTGGATAGGATGATGGGCTTATAGATGCCATCTGGATGTTGATCGCGTAAGAGATTCCTTCGCGAGAACCTGCATACCTGCAAAACAGAAAATGAGTACCTGACACGTTGCAGGAGTTGATTTTAGATGCTTGATACGGATGTGTCCTGACTGGTTACAGGAGTTGAATCTGGAGCTTCAAACGCTGATGAATGAACCAGGTATGGTTACTGCCTTAGCATGAATGATAAGAGAACCTTGGGTGACTTTAATCTCAACAACGCTTGTTGAGAAAATTTTGGTGGGAATTACCATCTTTGCAACATCGGGAAGCAAACCATAGGCTATTATAATCTGAAAGGAATGATCACCTCACTCAACATCGGAGAGGGAAACATCTGAAAAAGGGATTACTACCTCACACCGCTGGAGAGGGAACCATAGGGAGAATATCACCTCACACTCATCATCGGAGAGGGAAACATCTAAAAAGGGCTTCTGGAAGCAGTATCAGAACATCACCATCGCTGGGTTTACATCTGAAACTATATCTGGAAGGAAATCTGGAAGCAGTATCAGAACGTCACCATCGCTGGGTTTACATCTGAAACTATATCTGGAAGGAAGTCTGGAAGCAGTATCAGAACGTCACCATCGCTGGGTTTACATCTGAAACTATATCTGGAAGGAAATCTGGAAGCAGTATCAGAACGTCACCATCGCTGGGTTTACATCTGAAACTATATCTGGAAGGAAGTCTGGAAGCAGTATCAGAACGTCACCATCGCTGGGTTTACATCTGAAACTATATCTGGAAGGAAATCTGGAAGCAGTATCAGAACGTCACCATCGCTGGGTTTACATCTGAAACTATATCTAGAAGGAATTCTGGAAGCAGTATCAGAACGTCACCATCGCTGGGTTTACATCTGAAACTATATCTGGAAGGAAATCTGGAAGCAGTATCAGAACGTCACCATCGCTGGGTTTACATCTGAAACTATATCTGGAAGGAAATCTGGAAGCAGTATCAGAACGTCACCATCGCTGGGTTTACATCTGAAACTATATCTAGAAGGAATTCTGGAAGCAGTATCAGAACGTCACCATCGCTGGGTTTACATCTGAAACTATATCTGGACGGAAATCTGGAAGCAGTATCAGAACGTCACCATATCTGGGTCATATCTGAAACTATATCTAGAAGGAAATCTGGAAGCAGCATCAGAACGTCACCATATCTGGATCATATCTGAAACTATATCTAGAAGGAATTCTAGAAGCAGCGTCAGAACGTCACCATCTCTGGATCATATCTGAAACTATATCAAGAATGAATTGCGGTTAGTTGATAGTAGTCATTTTTGTATTGATCTTTTTCCTGAAAAGGCGAGACATAATTGGATGCAAAATCATGATGCATGAACTGTATGTCTTCAAAATCAATGAGATTCGTGTAGTATGATGCATATGCATGCTATAATGTGATGTTTTATGAATGTATGTTTGTCTAAGAAAATAAATCCTTGACGGGTGCCGGGAAGTCGTATCCTGGGCTGATGTGGAAGAATAGCTTTTGCTTCCGCTGGGGTTGATAGTTGCAAGCATACCGGTAGGGGAAGATAACTCCGTTGGGAAATAATTTTGGCGAATGGAAGATTCTGCGGGGAGAAAAGATATTCTAGCGACCATGCTGGGAAGAAATACTCTGTGGGGAGATGCTTTTGCTGAATTGTTGAGGATGACTCGCTGAGGATACCTTGCTGTATTGGAAGTATGAATGGACTTCGCTGGGGATAAGAAGATTCTGTCGACGACGCTCTTTCCGTGGCTTTTGGCTGAGGATAACCCAGTTATATCCTGTTAAGGGAATAACTCTTTAAATCAAGCCGGACGACGCGTTCGTGCCCTGTTAGGGGATAAACTTCCAGAATCTACTGGGGGTACGCTTATTGCTTGGGGATATGAATTCCAACTTTCCTGGGGAACTTGGGTTGGACTCTCCTGGGGAAGCTTTGATATGTTGGGATGTTCTTCAACGGAACCTACCCTGATGCCTTGGAGGATAGAACAATCAGACTGCTCAGACCAACCTTTATTGCCCCTGTTTCTTGTGGGGTGCTGATAGTTGTTGGCGGACAAACCTTCTTCTGGTAGACAGATGGCAGGACATAGTCGTACGCTTTAATCCCTAACTTTTGCCTGGACCGCCCTTTCGGGTTTTCAGTCCACCGGGATACCCATTTTTGCCCAAGCCGCCTTTTCAGGTTTTCGACTTGCCGGGTGTACAGATTTTCATTTCATCCCTTCATTTTGCCCGAACCCTTTTGGTTCGCCGGGAAGCCCTTGTTTTTGCCTAGGTATGTCAACCTAGCGGGTCTTTGATTTTGCGTAGTATTTTTTCAACTATGTCCACGCTCTTAGAATGCAGGGAGGTGCCCCTGTTACGGTGTCGCCACGCTACCAGAAGATGTTTAGTCATGCAAGCTTCATTGTTGGAATGCCCCCAGTGATTCAGGCGGAGATTTGCCCCCAGGCTGTTTGGCCTTTGAGAGATTCTCCGAATCTTGATTGGATTGCCCCAGATGATGGACAATAGTCATGCCATGCCCCTTGATTGGAGATACTCTTGTTCATTAGACTTTCATTGTGCGAATTTCCCTGCTGTTCAAACAAAAAGTCATATGCAAACAAAGTTATGTTAAAAATGCAAAGCTTATGTCTGTCTTGAAGATTTTGAAGATGCATTCTTTTTCATAAAACAAGTGATTGTTTGTAAAACGTGATGTCAACTCCGTATTTACCATAAGCCTTAAGGAGTCAGGATACCTTTCGTAACAGTATGCTTTCGAACTAACCCATGCTTCAGCTAGGACTTTTAAGGGTTATAACGTGGCCTGGTTCACGGTTTACGAAACAAGGGATAAAGGCTCAAATTATTTGTACCCACCCGCTCTTCGTGATGTTCTCCAAACCTAAACTCAGTTGATCATACGTTAGACCTTGTTTGAGTCTTTGCTTTGATGTTCCAATAATGGTTCAGATGTTGATAACTTATTTTGAATGGGCAGTCATTTTTGTTTTGGTTGAGGGTTTGTATGACCTCTTCCTTTTTGATTTTTGTTATCCCTTTCTTTTTTTGCCTGAGCTGTTTCCTTTTTTGGAATTACAGTCAGCGGGATGCCCCAGTTTCATAAGTTCCCTTTGTAGGTTTAGACTTTTTGGGCTTTTCATTTATGAATTTTGATGATGACTGCCTGTCCTTATGATTGTTCGGAACCGTCATTTTCTTTCTTCGTTTTGTAAAGATCTCCTTGGTGCCATTCGTTATGCACTCGGATCAACTGAGAGAACTACCCTGCCCCAGGTTATGAGTAAGGTTTTTGATTTTCGAAAATAAAAACTCCTACTTCTTTGGCTCTGATGGGTTGACGAGGGATTATCATCCTTATAACTCCAGTGTTTAGGGGTTGAAACAATGCCTGTACCTCATCAGCGGGGTCTGTTCAAAAGCATACTGTAATGATCGCGGTATCGTTTTCGTCATCCTCCCTCAAGAGGCTCAGAATTATTAACCGAGGGTTGACATCAGAAAAAATAAAGATATTTGAACATAATGAAAATAATTGTATTAATTTCCAAAACAGACATATGCAATGCATTAATAGAATAAAAGAGTTTGCTATGACATTAATTGTTCGTATAAGCAAAGAAAAATACAACTCAAAAATTCAAATAAACAAAAGGTCTTCAATGATTGGGCAACGGAGCAGTGATTATGTTCGGAGTCTCAGATACTTCAAACTGAATCTCTCCAGCGTCGATCATATCTTGAATCTTATTCTTGAGAGGCCAGCAGTTGTCTGTAGTATGCCCCGGGCTATCTGAATGATATGCGCACCTATCGTTGGGATGGTAGTTGGGTGCAGAAGTGTTCGGATTCCGAAGAGGAGCCCTTAAGGTGATCAGCCCTGCCTTCAACATTTGTTGCAATGCTTGGTCCAGCGACATGTTGAGTTTGGTATACTGTCGTTTCTCCTTGCGCTGCTGCCCCTGTCCTTGTTGAGCAGGTCCGGGATTGGAGATCTGGATTGCCCCTGCCTCATGACGGCTCTTTTTACCGTGCACAGCATTGGATTCTTTCTTTCCATGATGAGGCTTTTTATCAGCAGGTGCAGCCTCTTGAATTTTCCCAGACCGGATACCAGCTTCTATTCGCTCTCCAGTCAAGATAAGATCTGTGAATCCAGCAGATGAATTCCCAATCAGGTGGTTATAAAATGGACCAGACAAGGTCCCCAAGAACATGTCCGCAAGTTCCCGATCAGTCAGAGGTGGTTGTACCCTTCCAGCAAGATCCCTCCATTTCTGCGCATATTCTTTAAAACCTTCACTTGATCCTAACGACATACCCTGGAGTTGGGTACGCGTAGGGGCAAGGTCGGCATTATATTGATACTGCTTGTAGAAAGCAGTAGCCAACTCCTCCCAGTTACGAACCTTGGTCCCATCTAGCTGATAGAACCATTCGAGATGAGTCCCTGAAAGACTCTCCTGGAAGAAGTGGATCCACAAATTCTTGTCCACCGTATATGGCTGAATCTTCCGAACATAGGACCTTAGATGCAGCTTGGGGCAAGACGCCCCGTCATACTTAGTAAAGGATGGTGCTTTGAACTTCCGAGGAATGACCACACCAGTTGACAAACCCAGATCTCCGAAATCCAGCCCAGGTACCTGTTGAACCTCCATAGCCTTCAACCTATCCTCCAACTGTTTGTACTTGTCCTCAGCCGGAGGGTACTGTTCGTCGTCGAAATCTGTTTCATTGTCAGAGACCACTGGACTGGGCACCTCCCTCTCATGGTGACTGCTTTCCCTCACAGATGGGGATGTCCTTTCAGTTTCAGTCTGCGGTGTATTCCCAGATCTGCGCCTAGGGCTGAACAAGACAGTCCTCTTCTTCTTCTTGTCCTTCTTCAAAAGCAGAGCCTTCAGGTCTTGTTGCCCCTGAGTCAAATTCATGATCAGCTCTTGGAACTGGGCGTTCTGAGCCTGGAGATCCTTGATAGTCTGCTCGGCTGATGATTCAGGATTCATGACGATCGGCTGAAATAAACAGCGGAGAAGGGTAAGCAACCTGTCAAAGGGATACCTGCAATGCAATGAGATGTATGATATGCATGCAATGTTTTCAAGGACCTCGCGGGGTAAACAGAGAAACTTTGTTAGCTTTTGGAACCGGTAGCTTGACTGAAGGCACTGCATATTGTTGAGGGTCCTTCTTTAAGGGTCAAAGGCTCACCATATCCAGTGGGTCATAGCCCCTGACAACCTTGGCTAGAGGAAAATAAATCCTCTTTGCCCCTTGCTGGGATAGTTGTTCACCATGACCTGCATCACAAGCCCTTGAGATCCTTGAAATGGGTTAGGATGTATGCAATGGTATGATGTCATGCTATGCATGGGGTGATATAGGTAGACCATGTTATGAGCCCTTATTAAGGACTATAAACAGACCCTGCAAGAAATTCAGTATACTTTGTTATGAGTCCCAATTAAGGACTATAAACAAAACCTGCGAGCAATTTGGTAAACCCTGTCATGAGTCTTAGTTAAGGACTATAAACAAGACCTGCAAGAAACTTAGTACCCTGTTATGAGTCCCAATTAAGGACTATAAACAGAACCTGCAAGTGGTTAGTACACCCTGTTATAAGTCCCAATTAAGGACTATGAACAAAACCTGCAAGGCATCAAGGGTCAGATAACAAGCATGCAAGTAGTCAAGTACGAAGGCACACAAGTCACACAAAAGAGCCCTTAGAGTTTAGGCCAGCATGAGGTCTGGGTAGTACCCTCTTGAAGTTGGTGGGCTCAACCTGTCCTATTAGAAGTAACCGGGTTCTAAGGGTCCCAATATCACTGGATTGCTTTCATTGTTCATCGTTTCGATTTAGCCACTGAACTGGCGACCGAAATATTCCAGGAAAGCAACCCTCAATTGAGTGTAGTATCGAGTATCAACCAACCTCGGACTGCACCAAAGTCAGTTATCTCACTACCCTAAAGAGGCCAAGATAGTTCAATTAAGGTTCCTAAGGTCTGTTGATGCTTCACGACATCACGCGGAGGCCCCGTACTCTCCTTGACTGAACTCAAGGGTTACCGGTACACACCAAAGTGCCACATCAACGTAGCAGACTGTTTCAACCATGTCGGTATACCCCGCACAGTTCCCTCACAGCCTTGTTGCTACTTTCTAAGAAGGTATCCCCCAGATCCGGGTTAGGATCTATAGAACTCCCAAGCAACCCACAATTTAAAGCACATAAGGAAAGCAATTGAAAACACAGTGATCTTAGTCCTAAGGTACACCTCACTTTAAGTTTGTGTCCCCAGCAGAGTCGCCAGTTCTGTGATCGGTGGATCTGGAACTGACTGTTTAACGCTGGTTCGCGAAATGTCGCGGAAGCAAGAGTCGCCACCGTCTTTTATTTTCTCCAAATGGAAAGGACAAAAGCACAGAAAAATTCCTTAAAGAGATTGCTCTCGGTTCGGGAGGTAGGTTATAGAAAGGGAAGGTGTTAGCACCCTTTCTATCCATGGTTATCCATGGGCTCTTAGATACTTGCTCAACATGTTTTCAAAAATGGTTGTTTGCTTTTCAATGTGGGTTTAAAAAAGTTTCTTTGAAAAATTTCAGTTCGACTCGTACGTCAGAGTGTTTGAAAAATTTGCTTTGAAAGCTTTTGAAAATGTGTTGGTGTGAAAAGTATGTTTTGATTTGTTTGAAATTAGAGCAAGTATCCTTGAGAACCTACCTACCCTAAGGAATTCGTCTGTGTAAATGTCCTTTAAAGTAGTGCCATTCCACCATTGAGAGGTAGGTAGCACCACCGTTGGAGGTGTTCGGGTCAATTCGAAGGTTCGGGACATGGTGATCACCAGAGCAATGGGAAGACACCTTAGAAGCTACCCTCATGCCAGGTTCCCGGATCATGAGGACTTACTAAGACATCCTCTACTCGACGATCACCTTTCGAGGCAAGGCAACAGTGAGGCGTACCCTAGGGGTGGTGTGTGATTTGTGTGTCGTTTTCAAATATTTTTGTCTTGTCATGTCATAGGTGATCTACGCGTTTGTTTTTATTTTTATCATTCATTCTTGCATGTCATTATTAATAGTTAAAAAGAGCGGAAATTAAAAGTTCCTAAACTATTACAAAGGCGCGGGTCCACATCGCCAAATTTAATCCAGGACCCGGTTTGACAAAAAATAAAGAAATAAAGTGCGAGAAATAAAAAATGTCCGAGTTACATGGCTTTGGGAGAAATACAAAATTATAATGAACGACATAAAGTAAATATGCGCAATTAAATTAAAACAATGGGCGTTGGACCCTTTTACAAAAATATTTAAAGTTAATGAATTAATTAAGGAGGAATTAAAATTAAAGATTTAAAAGGAATGTTTTTTTTGGTATTTTTGTATTTTTTAGATTAAATAAGAAAAAGGATTAATTATAATTAAAGTGAAATATTAAACCTAATTCTAACTATTTTTAAGTTATTAAGAAAAAGATTGAATTTTTAACCTAATTTAAATCTAAATTATTTATATACAATTAATTATAAAAATAAAATAAATAAATAAATAATGTAAAAAAGAAAAGGGAAATTAAAAGGAATCAAGCTAGCAATAAAACCTAAATTCTATATTTTTGGATTTTAGTTATTAAAAAGAATTAAATTTGTAACCTAATTTAAACTAAATAATTACAAGCATTTATTTATGAAAATAATTATAATATAACTATTTATTATTTTTTGGTCTTTTCTGATTTTTGAATGTTTTTTATATTTTTATGAAAATAAATTAATTATGTTAAAACAAAGAAAATAAATGAAATAGCAAAAATAAAATATAAGGAGAAAAATAGAAAAATGCAAACCAGGGGGGGTAACCCCAATTTAGGAGGTACAGGCTTAAGAATTTTGGCCCATTAAGCTTTGACGTTCGCTGACTTTTTGGATTATGTGTGACACGTTGACTTACATCCATGGTATGTCTTCAATCTGAACCCTTGATTAGATTTCCTGGGACGCGTGGGCGATGAATTTTGAGTGTGCATGGTGAGTCTTAATGTTAGGCCTGCATGCAATTACCAATGGAAAAATAATATGGAGATTACTCAGACCTGGGACTCGAACCCAGGTCTTGTGCCTTGCAAACGCTTCCACCTGCCACTGAACCACTTTGATTTCAATTAATATATAATAGTCAATAAGTATTATAAAAGAAAAGGTTAATGACTTTGGAAATTCGCGCGAAATTTGAATGGATCAATCATTGTTTGACACGCCTTCTTCTTCCTCACCATCCCTGCAAAATAGAACAAATTGGCAACGGTTTTCCAGGTGTGGTTTTAGGCTACTTTAGAGAAAATAGCGACTAGCGCTATACGATCCATAAATTAATCGCGACCGATGTTTCTTCTTCGTCTCCATGCGCTGAATGCAACTATGGTGGTCGCGAGGGCTAATTTTACCTCTATGCAAAAACCCCAATTCTGAAGGCCTGTAACCCTAGAATCTTAAGCATGGCATAATCTCATATGGTCAATAAAAACGCAATTAAAGGTAATGGTCAGCTTAGAAACTTCATGCTAAACAAGAATTCATAAACAAAAAATGCAAAAGATGTATGATTTATGGTATATGATTTCAAAAAATTCTTGATGCCGTGAGAGTTCTTGATACCACTTCTTTGCGTTTTGGTTGATGTTCTTGATTGGAATTTGATCAGGAGTGTCTAAGGAAGCTTTTGGTATAAGAATTAGAGCTTAAAACCACCACTAACCTTGAAATCAGTTTTGTATTTTTATGGAAAAATTTCAATATGCAATAGCTTTTTTGGGCGCAGCTTTGAGTGTAAGGCCAATAGGTTTTGATTCCTGAATATGTATAGAGCATGCTAGGTCAACAAAACTGCACAAAATCTCAAGCATTCATTGTTTTACATATTTGATTTTATGAAATCTTTTTTGAATCTTTTTTCATGTTATTTGGTTCAATTCTGATCAATTAGCACCAAATCTTTCCCAATTAACATGTGCACGAATTATAGAAGCCAAATCATGCATAAAAAGATTTTTTTAGGTCAAGTTTATATTTTTCACATATTTAAATAATTTAATTGAATTAATGTTAATATAAATTCAAATAAATAATTTAAAAATGAGAAAATACTTCCCTTTGGGCCTAGTGGTCGTGCATAGGCTTGGCATGAAGAAACTTGGAAGAAAAATGGGCCCATTAGCAATTTTGGATCATTTGAAGTAAAGTTGACTTTCAAAAATTTCCAAAAATTTCCCAACTTCCACAAGGCATAACTTGGTCAATCTTTAAGCTTTTCACATGTTCTTGGACATTTTGGAAAGGTATTTGAGTCCTTTAACCAATGCCTTTGGTCCCATGTCATTTTGATTTACCAATCTCAAGTTATGGCCTTTGACTTAAAGTCCTTTTTTGTTGACTTTTGAAAATGACCTATAATGTTGAAATTGATAACTTTTTGTGAGAGCATTTCTTGGACTTGGAATATGAAGATGAATTGTAGGAAATGTCTTTCTCTTCAAAATGAGCTTTGGATGGAATTTTTCTGATAATCCATGTGAAAGTTATGCCCTGGTCAATTTCAGTTGACTTTTTCAACTGTCCAAATATAGCAACTTTTGCATTTTTGATGATTTCTGAGCCAAATTTTGAGAATCATGATCAAGCATTGATCAAATGATGTTTGTGGCTTCAAAATGATATGTTGACCAAAAATTTGAACTTTTGACTGTCAAATGACCATTTTGCCCCTACAGTTGACTGTAGTGCAATCTAGGGTTTTGACTGTGCAATTTTGAGCTGAATGCCTTGAAACTTGATATGAGGATGCTTAACCACATTTGTAGGCATATGAGACTTGATTGGGCCATTGAAAATTTCCTTTTCTTGATCAGGACTCAAACCCTAGTTTTGACTGTATCGGAGACAGTTGCACTACACAACCCTTGGGGAATTTTGTGACCTGGCTTTGACAAATCTTGGAGAATAGGGGAGGGCAAATTTTGGGGTACAACAATAGCCATCCTTAAACAAAAAATGCAAAAGGAAAGAAAACGAACATAAGCAGTTTATCAAATGAAAAACGTCCAATGAATCATTAAACATGGCATATGGATATGAAAAATAATCAAAACCCTTACAAGTGGACCTACATGCCCCGGGCAAGGCAGGAGGTGAAAAGATAGTGTACGGATTGTTTGAAGATAAATATTACAGACCAAATAAGAAATGTTTAGCAGATAAATTACTGATGAATAAAAGTGATGGGGACAAAGTCTTTTGCCTCCCAGTTGCTCAACCCCCCTTTGACAGTTGGATAGATCCACTCCTCGATGTTACTCTCTTTGTCTTCATCCTCTAAAGCGTTGATTCCGTAGGGAGAAATTTTGACTGGCACCCTTTCAATCTTCGCACAACGCATAGCTTTCTGGCCAGCGGCTGTGAACCCTAATCCAAATTTGTCTGTCTTATGTGGAATGTCAGGTAACTGCCCCCATGCTGAATTCTTCCCTTCTTTTATTGCGGCCCTTAAGTCCCCCAGAGATGCCATCCTGGCCATCTGTCTCGGTGTCTCAGCTGCCAACTTTGTTACTGCTATTTCAGGAAGGACTTCTTCGAAATGTTGAAACGGTGTCTCAATGAACTCTCCTTCAACCTCCACATATCGGAAAGAATTTAAGTGGCTAATCATGTACTCTTCTTCGCCATGGACAGTAATGATCTTTCCCTTGACAGGATACTTCAACATCTGATGCAAGGAGGAGGTGACTGCCCCAGCATGGTGTATCCAAGGTCTACCCAACAAGCAAGAGTATGATGGACGGATGTCCATCACATAGAAAGTGGATTTAAACACCTCAGTGCCTATCTTGATGGGAATTTCAACCTCTCCATGGACCATTCTCTTCGAACCATCGAAAGCTCTGACAACAATATCACTCGGCTTCAATTCCAACCCTTCACAATCTAGTCGGTCCAAGGCCTTTTTAGGCAATACATTCAGCGACGAACCAGTGTCGACCAAGACGTGTGCGAGAGTAGTTCCTCGACACTCGACTGAAATGTGCAAAGCATCATTGTGATTCCTACCTTTAGGAGTTAGGTCGGCATCAGAAAAACCTAATCCATTATCCACAGTCAGGCTAGCCACGTAATTTTGAAATTGATCCGCAGAGGTTTCCTGGGGCACATGGGCTGCCTTCAGGAATTTTATCAGGGCTTTAGCGTGCGCTTCCGAGCAAAGCAGTAGTGCCAGCATGGAAATCTTGGAGGGGGTCTGCCCCAGCTGTTCTACCACATCGTAATCACTTCTCTTGATTATCCTCAAAATCTCATCCATTTCCTTCTTGGAGGTTTCCGGGATAACCAAGGGTTGAGCCCTCGTCTTGACGGGCTCATCTTGGATTCCCTTACCTTTGTCAGCAGCGGTAGGAGAGACAGTACTGGGAACAACAACATCTTCAATCAAAGGAGTTCTAGCAGAAAGTTTTATTGGTGTAGGGACGACCTTATCAGTTGACGAGGGTCCAAAGATTGCTCTTGGAGGGGCAATCTCTGGAGAAAATATTCTCCCGCTCCTGGTGATTTTGCTAGTGCCCGCAATGTTACTAATGCTGGCTTCTTCATCATCCGAACTTTCTTCAATTATTTCGATTTGCTTGATACCATGGTAGTAAACGTCACCGCCATAGTTCCATGGTATGGACTTCTCAGAAACATAGGGGACCGGCCCCGACATTGTTATCTTCAAAGGAACAGATTTCGTAGCTGGTGTAATCTTAACAGGCCTTTTGACGGCCTTGGAAAGATTGGCGTGAATGGTTATGATTGAGACATCTTCAGTATGGACTGGAACAGCAGAAACTTTTTCAAACAAAATTTGTCGACTATCCATAAGGCCTTGGATGCCTTTCTTCAGTAACGGACAATCAAACGGCAGAGAGTAACAACAATAGCATTCTTCCTCACATCCCGGGAAGATCCCAGCCCTCAACAGGTTCAACTTAATGGTTAGCAGTGGAGTAGTCAGATCACTGACATCAGCAACATACAAATCTTCTTCAATGGCATTGACATTTCGGCCGTGCTTCGGCATGGGTGCAGATATCACATTAGGCTTTTCCGGAGCGTCAAACTCTACCTCCTTCGCCTCTATCAAGTCTTGGATTTTATGCTTGAGTGCCCAACAAGCATTGGTGTCGTGTCCAACACTGTGTGAATGGTAGGAGCATTTAGCATTGGCATGATAATATGGAGAGGACGTATTCACATTCTTTGGTGCCTCCTTGATGGTGGCAAGATTCAACTTCAACAGATGGGGAAGCACTTGCGCTGGAGTCATATTAATGCGGGTGAACTGCCGTTGTGGCCGTTCCACCCGTTGTTGATTTGGTCTGGACTGGTTATAGCGAGGCTGCTCACTCGGAGTGTTTTGAATCATTACGGCCCCCACAGTTGGCCGACGCTCCGTCTTCCCTGCTCTTCTCTGAGAATATACCACAGCTGTCTCCTTCTTAAAAGGCTTCTTCTCAACACTTGCAGCAACACCCTTCTGAATCATTCTTGACTTGATGCCAGCTTCTATTCTTTCGCCTGTTAAGATCAAATCGGTAAACCCCGCGGAAGAGTTACCAATCAGATGATTGAAAAATGGCCCAGATAGGGTCCTTAGAAACATATCAACGAGCTCACGATCGGTTAAAGGAGGCTGCACCCTGCCAGCCAAATCCCTCCATTTTTGTGCATATTCTTTGAATCCCTCGCCTGTTCCTAGTGACATACCCTGAAGTTGGGTACGAGTAGGAGCAAGGTCAGAATTATACTGGTATTGTTTGTAGAAAGCGGTGGCCAAATCTTCCAAATTTCGGACGCTGGTTCCTTCTAGCTGATAAAACCACTCCAACTGAGCTCCAGAAAGGCTGTCTTGAAAGAAGTGAATCCAAAGGTTTTTATCTGCCGTATAAGGTTGAATCTTTCTCACGTAGGACCTGAGATGCATTTTGGGGCAGGACAGCCCATCATACCTCACAAACACTGGCACTTTGAATTTTGGGGGGATCACAATCCCGGCGACCAAACCCAAGTCTTCAAAATCCAAACCCGGTACTCTTTGTAGCTCCATGGCGGCCAACCTGTCTTCTAAACCCTTGTATTTATCATCAGCTGGAGGGTATTGCTGATCAGAATAATATTCATCCTCTTCGACCTCCTCTTTTTCCGCATCAGACTCGGAAGGTACCACAGCTCCACCTCCTTTGCTGGTTCCTTCATCAGAAATAGGAGGAAATTCAAGCACTCTCCGAGCTTCTCCGTCAAATCTTCTACCCAAAGTAGCCACCCCGAGTCTCTTTTTCTTCTTTTTCACTGGGTCTTTGTTCCCCAATTGAGTCTTGATATCCTCCTGACCCTTAGCCAAGGTCATCAGGAGTTGCTGGAATTGTGCATTCAGAGCTTGCAGGTCTTTGACTGTTTGCTCGAGATCCATCCTACTGAAATAAACAGCAGACAGATAAGGAAACCTGGAGTGAGACCTGCTTATGCACATGATGAATGGTATGCTTATGTATGCAATGCATTCAAGGATTTAGAACATTCAAGATTGTTGTAGACAAAAAGGAACGCACGTCATATTAATAAGAAGAAATTTGTTAGTACATAAATGCCCCATGGGCCAAATATTACAAAATAACTTCTCAAGGCAAAAAGACATTGCGCATCCTCTTTGGTGCGATGTAGGTGTTGAGGGCCTCTTGCTCGTGGAGTCGGCGGGTAAGCTCTAGAACCTTCCTCTCACTGGCGTAGAAGCTAGCTTCAAAAGTATTTCGTTCCTCCTTGAGCTGAATCTAACTTTTCTGCATTTCCTCCCACGATGTAGGCATGTCTGGATGTAGGATGGTGTAGGGAACCTCTCCCTCACTGACGAGCTCTTTATTCATTGGGAGTACATGAGGATAAGGCATCATTAGACTTTGGGCTCGGGCTCGTACCCACTTGAGATAGGGCTCAAGAGGGTTGGAGTTCTTGTGTCCCAGAGTCTTGCTATCAACCTTGTTGAGTTTTCCCCAAGCTCTGATGAATCTTTGGCGAAGTCCTTGCGCATCGTTGTCGAAGTCAAAAACTAGGTCAGGAATCAACATATCATGAGGGCCATCCCTCCGTGCATATCCAAATTGCCTCAAAGCTAGGCAAGGGTTGTAGGTGATACCTCCTCTAATTCCAAGTAAAGGAACATTAGGAAATTCTCCGCAACGATCGACAATGGTGACATTTTCTCTAGACCGAGAACACCAATGCACATCAGAATGAGTGAGAGTCATCAATCGTTGGGACCACCTTGAACCTTGGTCATTCTTTAAGACAGATTGTGGAAGGTGCGAAATAAACCACCTTGCAAGGAGAGGAGTACAGCACATGAGAACACCCCTCTTTCTCATTGTTCGTGTGTAAAATGAGTGAAGAATATCCCCAAGCAATGTTGGTATTGGATTTCTGGACAAGAAGATTTTGACGGCGTTGACATCTACCAATTGGTCAGGATTCGGGAACAAGACCAACCCATAGATAATGAGTGCCACAATCTCTTCAAAGGCTTGTAGGTCCAATGAGTTCCAACATTCTTGTGCCTTCTCAAACAAGAATTTTGCTAAGAATCCTTTGACGCTGCTTCTGGTTTCCCAATGCCCCTTGATGTCGGATGGTTGTAGATGTAATGCTCGAGCAACATCTTCCGGCTTTGGTTCCTTTTCCGTACCGTTGAAGGGTAGTTGATTAAGGATAGGGATTCTTAGGAGTTGAGAAAACTCCTCCAAAGTGGGTACCAACTGATAATCAGGGAAAGTGAAACAGTGGTGAAGAGGGTCAAAGAACTGGAATAACACCTTCATCATGTCTTCTTCAATGTTGGTGTTGACTAGGCTGAGCAGTCTACCATGTCTTTCACTGAAGGATGAGTTTTCCGGAATTCTTGAGGTGAGCTCCTTGAGTTGAGGAGAGATTCTCACAAGGTTGACTTGAATGGTGTTTCTGCGAGGAATTTCTATGTCCTACAAAACAAGAACAAAGATGAAGATCCAAAACCCTTGAAATGGTTAGTGAATGCATATGATGTTTTATGATGTTTATGATGCTTATGATGTATGCACAAAACATATGTACAAGCAAATCACACCAAACCCTAGTTTCAGGCTTGCATGGGGTATCATAGGTAGGTACCCTCTTGAGTGTAGTTGGCTTAAAAACCTGTCCTATAAATAGTAACCGGGTTCTAAGGAGCTCAATATCATTGGATTGTTTTCAATGTTCATTGTTTTGGTTTAGCCACTTAACTAGCGACCAAAATATTCCAAGAAAACAACCCTCAATGAGTGTAGTATCGAGTATCTACCAACTTCGGACTGCACCAAAGCCGGTCATCTCACTACCCCTAATAAAGGCCAAGATGGTCAAGTAAGGTTCTAGGTCATTAGTGCTTAGTGACATCACTCAGCGGCCCCGTACTCTCCTTGATTGAACTCAAGGGTTACCGGTACTCACAAATATGTCGCACTAATATAGTTATTGCTTCGACCGTGTCGGTATACCCCGCACAGTTTCCACAACGTATTGCTATCTATGAATGTTTCCCCAAAATCTGGGTGTAGGATTTGCAAACTCAAACAATAGAGCCAAGATATAAAGCAAACAATTCAAACAATTAGTCATGCAAGAGGGTGATCTAAGCCCTAAGGTTACTCCACTTTTAAAATTATCCCCAGCAGAGTCTCCAGTTCTGTGATACGGTGGGAGAACTAATTGTGGTTTTGTGTTTGTTTTCGCAAATGTTTCGGTTGAGCAAGAGTCGCCACCGACTTTTTATTTTATCCTAAGGAAAGGTTTAAAAAGCACAGCAAAAACCTTTGAGATTTTTCTTGGGTTCGGGGAGTAGATTATAGAAAGGGAAGGTATTAGCACCCTTTCTATCCATGGTTATCCATGGGCTCTTAGGTACTTGCTTAGATCAACTTGCCTTGGTTTTCATTTGTTTGAAATGGTGCTTGGTGTGTAGTTTTGAAAATGTTTTAAAAAGATGCCTTGTATAGGCTACCCTTGTAACAATTCTTTACTCGAATGTTTTACAAGAGGTGTTTGTCTTTTTGAAAAGATGTTCAAGGGTTTTTTGAAAGTTTGTTTTGAAAGTGTTTTGTGAAGTGTGGTTTGAAATTAGGCAAGTGTTTTCTTTGCAAATTGACAAGTACCTAAGAGTTATCTACCCTAAAGTTTTCTCAAAGATTTTTGTTATGTTTTAAACCTTTTGACAATTTTGTTCCACCATTGCATTTGGTGGACAATCTTGTGTTAGGAGGTGAAAGGGACGGGCGCGTGTCATCGTTTGGACCATAATTGCAATAGTGCTAAGTATCTTTGGGCAATTTCTCTTTGAAAGGGACTTGATCATTTTAGGCAACTTTTCGAAAGCGTCATCGAGGGACTATGATCATTTGATTGTTGTTTTTACCCAAAGAAACCTAACATGCAATATGGCCCAATTATTTGAAGGCAACAAAGTGGAATACCCTAGGGGTGCAAGTGTGAGATGTGTTGTCCATTTTCATGCTTGCTTATCTTGAAATTAGGTCAAACTATTTTGTTCTTTTTATTTACATACAAACCCTAATTCTAGCATAGTATATTTAGAAAGCGATAAAGTGCGAAAATTAAATTCCTACACTATTACAACACAATATGGGAAAGGGGGTACAAATATTTCAAATGGGGGATATTTAGACAAGAAATTAAACCTAGCTATTACATCATTTTTTTTGAATATTTACAATATAATTAAAGGCATAAATTAAATGGAAAAATAGAATCAAGATGCAAAATGCAAAAGGAAGGTTTTCATATGTGTGAAGAAAAAAGTATTATTTATATTAAATAAATAAAAATAAAAAGGTATTTTTTTTTTTTGGAGTTTTTGTATTTTAAGGGTGAAACCCTAATTTACTAAATAAAATGCATTATTTATTCAAAATATACAATATTCACTATTTATATACAAAAATAAAATAAAAATATAGTATATTTGTAAAAATGTATTTTTAATGTTAAATATTAATAAAAATAAAAATATGTATATTTTTGGGTATTTTATTCTAAGTGTACTAATATATATATATATATATATATATATATATATATATATATATATATATATATATATATATATATATATATATATATATATATATATATATATATTTTATTCTAAGGAGTTCAGTATCATTGGATTGTTTTCTGTGTTCATTGTTTCGGTTTAGCCACTTACTGGCGACCAAAATATTCCAAGAAAACAACCCTCAAATGAGTGTAGTATCGAGTATCTACCAACTTCGGACTGCACCAAAGTCGGTCATCTCACTACCCCTAAAAAGGCTAAGATGGTCAATTAAGGTTCTAAGAGTTCGTTAGTGCTTCACGACATCACTCAGCGGCCCCGTACTCTCCTTGATTGAACTCAAGGGTTACCGGTACTCACAAATATGTCACACTAACATAGCTTACTGCTTCAACCGTGTCGGTATACCCCACACAGTTCCCTCGCAGTTTTTTGCTATTTACCTAAGAAGGTGCCCCAAATCCGGGTGTAGGATTTACAACAAACCCAAACAAGAACCCAAAAGATAAATCAATCAAGTCAATCAAAGCAAGAAAGTAAAGGTGATCTAATCCCTAAGGTAACCCCACTTTTAAGTTAATCCCCAGCAGAGTCGCCAGTTCTGTGACACGATGGGAGAACTGACTATGAGTTTTGCGTTTGTATTCGCACTTGTTCGGTTGAGCAAGAGTCGCCACCGACTTTTTATTTTATCCTAAAGGAAAGGTTGAAAAAGCACAGCAAAAACCTTTTGATATATTTCGTGGGTTCGGGGGATAGATTATGAAAAGGGAAGGTATTAGCACCCTTTTCATCCATGGTTATCCATGGGCTCTTAGTTACTTGGTTTTTTAGATCACTTGCCTTGATTTTCGATTGCTTTGAAAATGGTGTGTGTGTGTGTGTGTGTGTTTTTGAAAATGTTTTGGAAGAAGATGCCTTGTCTTAGGCTACCCTTGTAACAATTCTTTACTCGAATGTTTTACAAAGGTGTGTATCTTTTCGAAAAGATGTTTCAAATGTTTTTGAGAGTTTGTTTTGAAAGTGTTTGTGGAATGTGGTTTTTGAAAAGAAGGCAAGTGTTTTTGCAAGTTGATCTCAAGTAACTAAGAGTTTTGTCTACCCTATTGTACTCAAAGGTTTTCTCTATGTTTTCAACCCTTTTTAACAATTTTGTTCCATCATTGAGTTTGATGGAAAATCTTGCGTTTAAGATGTTTAACGGGACGGGCGCGGGTCATCGTATGAACCATGAATGCAATGGTGCCAAGTTTCTTTGGCAATTTGCTTTGAAGGGACTATGATCATTCCATTTTAGGCAACTTTCGAAAGCGTCATCGAGGGACTTATGATCATTTGAATTTGTTTTGCCAAAGAAACTCGACGTGCAAGCATGGCCCATTTTGGAAGGCAACATGTGGGATTACCCTAGAGGGTGCAAGTGTGATTGTGTATTGATTTCATGTATTTGTCTTGTATTAGGTTATCTAGCGTTTGATTTTATGTACATGCAAACCCTAGGTCTAACCATGGTATAATTCGAAAGCGGTAAATTGCGGAAATGTAAAGTCTACGCTATTACAAAATAAGTATCCGGGAGTGGGGGTACAAATTTACAAATGGGGATGAGACTTTAGGAATATAGTGTCCAATAGGTTACAACCAAATCGAATCGATCAAATGTAAATGTAACGTATAGCAATGTATAAGATAAGCAAATGTATATAGGAGCAATGTAAATGTATTTGTATCAAGCGTATAATGTGAAGGGTATTGTGTAAGTGTATGTGTACGTATATTTGTATATGTGTATGTAATTTATTTACAGGTGCGAAAATGTGAATTCAAATGTGTTATTAAGGATTGTTTAACCTAAATGAAAAGAATTAAATGTTTGTTTAATTAATCTTCGTAATCTTGTATATTTCTTCAATATGTACAGAAAGAAAATTTAAGAAAAGAAAGTATTCTAAGTTTGAAAATTGTTATTTACCTTTGATATAAATTTGTATATTTTGTTTAATATGTTCAAAGAACATTTAAATTAAATGTTTTAAATTAATTAAATTATGTATATGGAAAAAAATATTTTATTGATTATGTACAAATTAAGTATTAATCTTAAGAAAAATTATATATTCATGTACAAAGAGAATATTTTAATTAAATGTTTAAAGAATTAAGTTATGTATATATAACAAAAATGTATTTTAATTAATTATGTATTAAAAAAATGTATTTTATTAATAATAAAAGGTTATTGTAAAGAAAAATGTGTTAGTTTAAGTTTTATTAAGAAGAGAACAAAAGAAAATTAAGTTATGTAAAGGAATTAAAATGATAAAAGAGCAGATAAGTGTTAAATGAATGTGTTGGGCTTTAGGTGCTCCAGAAACGGCTGTGGCCCATTTACTTGAGACAGGTTCTTTAGGGTTTGATTATTTGTTCTCAGTTGGAAAATGCTAGGGTTTACAGCGCCGTTGGGGTTTCGTTCGTCTTCTCCGATTAGCCTCCGAACGTAATCTCCTCCGCCTAGCCACCAGCGCAACCGTCTCCCCTTCTCCCTCAGTGCACTGTTCAGAAGACGCTTGCAAGGTTCGGTCGTATTAAGGTTTTCGCTATATCTTTGATTTTAAGCTTTGATTGGATTCTGATTTACATGTTTTCTTTCGTTATTTGACATGCATGCAAGGAGTATAGGAAGGCTACCTTTCTGAGATGGAGGAGGAGGCGAGCACGGAGGTGCTTGGAGGATTAATAGCGAGGAGAACGTGATGACGGACGCTTTGCTTGAAAATGGATATTTCGTATCGCTTCCTTCAGGTTTTATGATGATTATGGCCTGAAAACCTTTGTATACTTCTTTATCTCTTCTCCTCGTTGGCTTCTGAGTTGCTTGTATACCTTGAAACACTTTTTTTTCTTCTTCTTCCTGTTGGCTCGCCTTTGTTACCTAGTTCGCTCGTATGCTTGTGTTGCTTGCTCAATATGCTGTACTGATGTTGATATGCTTTGAATGTTTTGATACCTTGAATGCTTGGTTATTCTGAGATACTTTGCTTCTGTTGCCTTGAGCTGCCTTGAGTTTCGTATGCTTCTGAATGTTGATTTTTTACGCCCAATGATGAAGAAATTCTGAGGGCTCGTGGTTTTACCCTGTATTGCCTTATTGAGTTAATGATGGTTGATGCCTGGTGCTGTTGGAATGGTTTTGGCCTTTAACAGGTTGACATTTAATAGGTTTTAGGCTTAGCACTGTCCTGAAAAGGGTTTGTAGGTTTGATATTCTGGTTTAGGCTTGGATATCAGGCTTCTTAGTGTTTTCAGATTGTTGGTTTGGTGAGGCTTGAGGGCTTTAGGCAGGTTCATGACAGGGAGGTTTATGCAGATTTCTGGATGGTTGAGCTTGACAGTTTGTATGGTTTTGTAAACTGGCTTTGCAGGTTTGTTCTTTTGACAGGTTATGGGGTTTTGAGGCTCAGCAGTTTAATGGCTTTGAGGCTCAGCAGGTTAATGGCTTTAGCCGGTTTGAACTTGACAGGCTCAGGTTTATGAGGTTTCACAGGTTTTAGGCTTGTGAAATTTCACAGGTTTTTTAGGCTTGTGAGGTCTCAGGCAGGTTATTTTGGCTTGCAGGTCTTGTTGTTATTGTTTGACAGGGTTTATGGTTTAAAACAGGTACTATGCTTGGTTTGGGATGGAGGTTTTCTTCAGACGATGTGTTTTGTTTGATGATAGGCAGGTTTCAAGTTTTTCTTTGACAGGGTTTGGCTTTGCTGACTTTTTACTGGTTTATGGCTTGGGAGCTTTGCTTCAGGCCCTCTTCTGTCTTGGACCTGCTATTGCAGTTTTGTATATTTATTTTCTCTTTTTTGTGGTTCCCCCCTACTGTATTGTGTTCAGTTGTTTTTTTATATTTCTCTTCTCCCTCAAGCCTAAACCTGTAAGCCCTATTTCTTTGCTCTCTTCTTCTCTCTCCAGTACAGTAAAAATATAAAAATATGTTTGCATTGTACTTTGTTCTGAAAGGGCCACACTTTGGGAAATGATGAGAAAATATGTTGCTTGCATATCATGCTTTCTCTGCATTTTTTATCTCTTCTTTTGACAGCTTTTTGTACTTTTTGTATCTTTGATATCTTTCCAAATCTTCTTTTTTTGACAGCTTGGGTAGCCTTTTGGATCTTTGATATCTTCTTTTGGCAGTTTCTTGAGTAGCCTTGTACAGTTTGGCATCTTTGACAGAAAGTTGAATTTGGATTTTTTAGTTTGAACTTTTAGTTTGGTTTGAACTGTGCAGTGCTGTTTGAGATTTGAACTATGCATTTTGATAATTTGACTTGTGCATTTTAGCAAATAAAAATTCGTCCCTCTTTGTGAACCGGGAGAAATCCCGTGATTTGCAGAGAGGGCTAACTGATCCCAATCAGTGGCCCTTAATGATGAACTGTAATTTGTCTCTTTTTTTTATTTATTTATCTGCTATTTGACTTTTCTTCCTTTCTTTTGCAGATGAATAATTAAAATGGAGCACTGGAGCAAGGGATAGCAGATGAAGAAATGAAGATTAGAAAAAATGTTTAGGATAGTTTTATTTAGGTTTAAATTACTTGTAAAATCACTGTTGTAAATAAATTGTAAACAATAATTGTACGAATAATTTAAAAATAAATAAAAGTTTTTATTATCCAATTAATTCTTTTTTCTCCTTTTGTTTATTTATTATTTATAATTCTTTAATTATAATAATTGAAAATAAATTCCAATCATTTAATCTTAGAATAATAAATAATTTAAATAAACAATGCTTTAGCATTTGATCAGTCAAACCTGGCATTTCCAACATCCAAAGCAAAACAACAGTTAATCACAACAACTGATCAGACGCATTCCCCTCTTTACTGATTTTTTTTACCAAACACTGCAAATTCAAACTGAATGTATCCTTTGACTGGTTCAATCAAACAAACGTGAATTCAATCCAAATGCATTCTTTTACTGATTAAGTCAAACAACGCGAATTCAAACCAAATCTCGGAATAACTTGCAAAGCATCGTAGAATTAAATCTTTCTGAAGAAACGCGCATGAACAACCCTTATTCCAGATTAAATGCCACAGAAGCGTTCGCCTGATCAAAGTCGAGCCAAAATCAACCAAAACCCTAAGCCAACTGTTTGAAACATTCTAGAGCCCTGAAAATCAATAAAACCCTAATTGTGTCTGACTGACGAGAAAAGTCTGTTTGACCGATTCTTGAGCCAATCTGAAAAATCAGGAAACGCCTGAAGCTGTGATTTCTTGTGGAAAAATGCGAGGGCAAATTTTGGGGTACAACAATGTGTATGATGCTTATGATGTTTATGATTTAATGTACAAGTAAATATATACACACACAACAAACAAGTTCCTATGTTTTAGGCTTGCATGGGGTTTTATAGGTAAGTACCCTCTTGAAGTTTAGTTGGCTCAACCTTTCCTAATAATAGTGATCGGGTTCTAAAGGATCTCAATATCACCTACCTTTCTCTTAGGCATTGTCTCAGCACAATCAATCTTTTCTTACGGCCGAGATATCCCAAAATTCTAGCCTCAATGAGTGTAATATCGAGTATCAACCAATTTTTAGCTCTACACCGAAACCAGTTATCTCACTACGTTAGTGCTTCATGACGCCACTTAGCAGCCCCGTATTCTCCTCGATTCACCACGAGGGATATCGGTACCCACAAATGCGTCACACTAACATAGCCATTGTTTCAACCATATCGGTCTATGCCGTACAATTTCCATAATCTATTGCTATTTACCTAAAAAGGTGTCCCAGATCCGGGTGAAGGATCAAAGCAAGCCCAATATAAAGAACAAAATATAAAGCACGCAAAGAAACAAGTAAAAGTGATCTAACCCTAAGGTAACCCCACTTTATAGAATTCCCCAGCAGAGTCTCCAATTCTGTGATACGGTGGGAAAATTGACTTGAGTTTTTGCATTTTGATTGCAATTGTGTGGATAGCAAGAGTCGCCACCGACTTTTCTTTTATCCAAAAGGAAAGGTAAAAAAGTACAGGAAAGACCTTTCGAGATTATTTCTCGGGTTCGGGGGGTAGATTATGAAGAGGGAAGGTATTAGCACCCTTTTCATCCGTAGCTATCTACGGGCTCTTAGTTACTTTCTAGATCACTTACTTTTACTTTGACAATGTGCTTGTGGTGTGGGCTTTGAAAGTATTTTGAAAATATCTTTGTAATGGTTCTTGTTTCTATAAGAACGCGTACAAAGTTTTGTTTCGAAAGATAGTTCAAAGATGTGTTTGTGGAATGTATTTTTGAAAGTGGTTTTTGGAAATATGTTTTTCAATGGTTCTCGTCTCTATAAGAACGTATACAAAATGTTTTGTCTTTTTGAAAATGTTTTTGAGATGAAAGTGTCGGTGTAAAAAAAGTTTTTGTCGTGAGCAAGCGAGTAACTAGGAACGAATCTACCTACTCGAAAGGTCTTAAATGTTCTTTTCTTCCTCCTTTAGATGTTGCTATCTTACCATTGATTTGGTAAGAAGCCCCATTGTTGGATGTGAAGGGACATGCGCGGGTCAATTTTACAGTCATCGAAAGCAACTTATGAGATGCTTTAGCAATTTTTTGTAAGTGACTAAATCGTTTTACCGGAGGCAACATCGAGGGTCATCGAGAGACTACTATCTTTTTTATCGAAAGGTATTTTCTAAAACATCCCATATTCGAGGGACATAACTGCGTTTCCGAGGCAACGAATGAGGTTACCCTAGATGTGCGCGTGTGAAAAAGTGTGTTTGATTCAAGTTATTTTTTCTTTTGAAATTAGGTTATCTAGCGATTGATTTTAAGTCTTACCATGCATGCCTAATTACTATACATAAAAAGAAAATAGTAAATTGCGGAAATCGATCCTCTCCGATTGATGGAGGAGGCGCTGTCGGAAATTGATCCCATCCTCTTGCTGTTTTCTACTCTTTTCTCTTCTGCATGTTATCGGTTTCAGTGATAATGGACAGAGGGGCGACGGAATATGGAGGAGGAGATGTCGCATGAAGGAGAGAGTTATGTTGATGGTGTTAACAACTTTGTTGGTGGTTAGTGGTGTTTGTTTTTTTTAATAGATGAGTGATGAAAACTTTACTGCTCTCTTGATGATTTTCTTGGGTAAGTTTGATTTATACTGTATATTGTTATAATTTTTTTTTGTGTTTTTGTTTAACAGAAATTCTATGAAAGTAAATAAACAAGAGTGTGTGTTTATGAGGCCAAAAGGAATGCTTACAGAGATCGTCGGTTGTTGTTATGGTGACTCCACGCTTTTCTTTGACAGGGAAGTGTGATTTCTGTGATCCTTTTGTTAAGCTTATGTATTTTTGAATATAATTTTTTTCTGAAGGGTTATGTGAGGGATGATGATGATAATGGTTAGGACTTTTATTTGGTGGCTACTGTTTTGTTGTATGAACAGTTTTTTTTCTTTGTATATTCTGATGATGTTGTTAATGGTTGTAGCGTGTTGTTCTCTTCTTTTTTGGTTTTCTGTTATGTTGTTATATATGGACATCAGTGGGTAAAATGGAGGGAAGAATATATATTTGATTTTGAATGTAACAAAAGATTTTTATGCCAAACTGTTCTCTTGCTTTGTTGATGCAGACTTTGGTTTTTGCTGAAATTGTGCAATTGCTAGACTGCCTTGGACTAACCTGTAGGCTGGTTTTACAGCAGGTTTTC
This sequence comes from Vicia faba, assembly GCA_948472305.1. Lineage (NCBI taxonomy): Eukaryota > Viridiplantae > Streptophyta > Magnoliopsida > Fabales > Fabaceae > Vicia > Vicia faba. The sequence goes on along the minus strand of OX451741.1, from coordinate 1,360,983,175 downwards.
AGACTGCCAACTTCTTTTTTTGTTGCAACAGTGCAGGCTGTAATGCAGTCCTCTTTTCTCTTTACAGTATTTTCTTTATTTGTGAACCAAAAGACATATTTTGTGATTTGCAATGAGCATATTTATTTGGGCCGATGATAGGACAAAATTGAGGCTTTTGTTGGGATTTAATCTCTGATTTGTGATGCTGCTATTTCTAAATCTTGTATTTGCCTATTGTGATTTTATTACACCGCCTCTTTTTTTCTTTTGTGAACAAGGATTTATCTTTGTGATTCTCAAATGGAAAATAAAGCCCATGATTGAAACTGATTTGTATGAGGCTTTGAGCTTTAGCACATGACCTCTTAATTTTTCTGATTCCAAGCATAACCCTCATGATGAGAAAAATTTGTTCTAAACAAGAGTTCTTGAATTTTCCACATGCTTGCTAATTTTTCTTTCTTGTTTCATGTACAAGCAACTTGGGCAATGGAGGAGAATTGGTGAGGAATGACTTGAAGTAATTGGTCAAGACTTGAAGATGAAGAAAGTTCCCTTGTAGCTTAGCATGTTGTTAGGAATTTTAGTAACATCGCGAATCTTGTAATTTGAATTACGTGGTTTAGAAACTTGTAAAGCGCATTCCAATTCACTTGTAAATTTAAACGACGAATTCCGCTTTATTTTGTAAAATTCAAATAATGCAGTCTTGTTGTAATCCTTCATTCTTGACTCAATTTGAATTTGTTTCTAAGACTTGCAAAATTTGAATATTCTTTGACACAATTTAAATTACGAGCACGATTTGGATTTATCTTAGTGGCCCATGAACTTAAAAATGCCTCTTGAGGAAAGAATGAGATTTTAATCTTGATGAAATATGAAACCCCTATTTGTGTGAGTTGAACACATGCCTTGCTTGGTAACTTGAACCTCAAGAAAATCCAACGCTTTTGTAATTTGTATTTCAAGTAAAACCAGAGCACCTTATCTTTCAAAATTCAAATCAAATTATTTCAAAATGACATCGTCTGCCATGCCCGATTAGAATGGAACTTCGTTGCCAAACAAACATGTTTTGGAGAATATTTGTCAATCTTGTAGAATTAACCAACTTCAACAAACTGCGGTTAAGAACACTTAGAAATCAACTAAAGTCTTGCGACGATTCAAAAAAAATTTTAAGTTTTCCAACACAATTTTCTTTCGACCTTTGGAGATAAACTCATGTGCGACATCACTTATGACCATGAACAGGAATAATCGTCTCAAGGTCTTGTAATTTGAAGAAATTACAATTCTTAGAAATCAGACAACTGTTATTTGAAATTGGTCAAACTTCACGATGCGACTTCTAACGCACTCGTATTTTGGTGATCTTCTACGCGCAATCAGTTCTTGATTTGTGAAGAGAAATTGGACATAACATCAAGGAGAATCGTACACAAGAAAAACCACTCAAAAATATTGAATAATGAATAAGTTTACAAGCACTTGAACTTGTTCTCGCAAAAAGGGTTGATTTTGGGGTTGCTGTAGTTGTTTTCAGTTATCTGGATCATTGATTGAGCAAACTTGCCATACGAGGTTTGAAAACTGGCTCAAACAAACTGGAAGAGATATAAAAACCCATGAAGACCAATTGAGACCTTGAAAACTCAACTTTCTTTGAGAAATGCAAAACCCTAATTGCCGATTTACTGCCTGGGAAGAGAATCTGTCTAGTCGATTTCTGAGCCAAATTGAATATTCGAGAAACCCTAGGATTGTATCTTGTATGAAAAATGGGAAGGCAAATTTTGGGGTACAACAGGGATTATAAAAGAGCCCCAATTTTCACAAGAGAAAATTACACTTATCAGAAAGCTTGTATGAAAATTCATGTCAACTCATATGACAAAGGTGTTTGGGAAGCCATTCAAAATGGTCCAACACTGGTGACATATGTTGTTGATGGTGTAACTGTACCAAAACCAAAAAAATCATGGGATGATAATGATAGTAAGAAGTGATCTTATGATTGGAAGGCTAATAACATCATCATATCCTCTCTTGGTGTTGATGAGTTCTATCGCATTTCCCATTTTCAAACCTCTAAAGCTATGTGGGATGCTCTACAAGTTACCTATGAGGGAACTAATGAGGTCAAATAAGCTAGAATTAATACACTTAATCAAGAGTTTGACCTCTTTCACATGAAGCAAGGGGAAACCATTGCTCAAATGAAAAAGAGATTATCACATCTTATTAATCGTTCAAATTTACTAGGCAATCCTATTTCCAATGTTATTTCTACTAACAAGGTGTTGATATGTCTTACTAGAAATTGGCAACCAAAGGTCACCGCGATCAAGGAAGCAATAATCTTATAACACTTGATCTCACCACTTGGTTTGGAAAGTTAGAAGAACATGAGCAAGAACTCAATTGCTTGGATAAACATAAAAAGAAGCCTGAGAAAAAGAAAAAGGATAATGGGGTTGTTAAAGAGGAAGTATTGAAGTCTAAAGCTCTCAAGGCTTCAAGTTCAAAGTCCTCAAGGAATGAGCCTACTAATGATAGTGACTCTAGTAATGAAGAGAACTCGGAGGATGAAGAAATGGGATTATTTATAAGGAGATACAATCGATACATTCAGAAGAATGGTGTCAAATAATCCGATAATAATCTTGAAAATTTTAGAAGATAATATTCTTTCTATAAAGATAAAGACAACAAAAAGGATAAGTCAAAGGGTATTTGTTACGAATACGGAAAATCGGGTCATTATAAACCAGAGTGTCCATCTCTTGCTAAGAATAAAAGAAAGGTCAAATGAAACAACTCTAGAAATTCTAGACAAGCATATATTTCTTGGGATAGTGATAGTGATATCTCAAGCAATGAAAGCTCAAATGAGAGTGATGAAGAGGTAAACTATTGTTTCATGGCAAATCATCGATAAGGCAATAAAAGGGATGTAAGTCATTCTAAATACTCTAATGTTGCAAAATTATCTTTTAATGATTTGATGAATCAATTTGAAAACCTACAAAAAGATACTTTATGCTAACAAAAAGTTGGACTCTCAAGAAAAGACTTTTACTTATTTATAGGCCAAGATTGAAGAAAAAAATGAAAATTTTGAGGCATTAAAGAAACTCATTGTAGAGAGTTAAAATTGTGTAAAGGAGGATGAACAATCTTGTAAATTTAGATGTGAAACATGTCAAATTTGGAAACAAGAAGTGAATAATATTGAAACCAAATTAGACACAATACACCATCCTATTAACACTATTGCTATTATATGCTCAAAGATTGAAAAGCCTCATAACAATTATAACTTGATCAAGAATGAGTATAATAGCATAAGTGATTCTCATCATAGGTTATTTTGTCACTATTATTACAAAAGGGGAAATTCTATTGAAATATGTAAATTTAGGTGCTTTTTGGTTCCTAAAGGAAATTTCAAATGGTTTCCCAAAAGCAACATTTATTTAACTCACTCTTAAGGACCCAATAAGAATTGGGTACCTACCACTTTTGTTTGATTCTTGTAGGATGGGTGTCTTGATGTTATGTGTTGTACCCCAATTTTCCCCCCTAAGATCCCTTCATCATACCATGTTGTTTCACTCACAACAAGATCACACTAGGATTCTTGGTTCCCCTCCCTACATTTATCTTTGCTCCTTTTGAGGAGTTACCAAGCACCTTGACTTATGTTCCTTTTGTGATCATGAATATTGTTTTTATTTATTCACTTAACTAATGAAATACAATTTTGGTTTGTCTTGCTTGTTATCCATATAGGTAAGGGCAATGAGTTGTATCAAGTTACTCCTTGGGTTCATGAGTTTATTTCCATGCCCAAGTCAACATAGCTTGAGAAGTTCAAACCTCACCATTGGATTAGTTTTGTAAGAATTAGCATGGAAAAGTTGCTTTGGTTCATCACATTTCAGGGTTATTAAATTGGACTCAAAAGTACAAGGGGTTGATTGGAGAAGTTGTCATGTTTGGACAATGCCTCGTTCCTATTGGTAACAAGAGCATATTTCTCTCAATTTTCAAGATATGGAAGTGGTTTTGATGGCTATGAGTCCTCATCATCATCCTCAACAACTTCTATTCACAAAGTAAATATTGGCACAAGAAGTTTGTTCAAACTTGTCAAAGTTCCTCAAAGCATTCTCTTGATCTAGAAGCTAGAGTTTTTGAACTTCAAAGGAGCATATCTTGCTCACCTTTTTGTATTTTTGAGTGATTACAAATACATATTTCTCTTCAAAGGGTTATCAACAAATCACTTTAAAAGTTCCAAGGATTTTTCATGTGGAAGGAACTTGGTGAAGAAGAAAGATTATAAGTCATCCAGATGAATCCACAATTCTCCATATGTGACTTCAAATGGTCATAACTTGGTCAATTTTTATCACCTTGAGTCCATTCTTTTTCCATAATGATCTTAAATATGTTTACTTTATGCCTTCTTTTATGTGAAAAGTGATAAAATGGATGGAAGTTGCCTTAAATATGCAAAAGATTATAGGTCATTTCATGATTTTTGGCCAACTTCAACAAGTCATAACTTGCTCAATTTTTGGAGATTTTGAGTGGTTCAGGTTTCAAAATGTCATTCAAGAGATCTACTTCATTCCATCTTTTTTGGTCAAGAGCAAATTCCAAGTGGAAGGCCATGTTTGGATGCAAAAGAATATAGGTCATTTTTGAAGAAGAATTTGAAATATTTCGAAGTATGGAAAGTCAACTCTTTTACTTCAACTTTGACCCCATGTAACTTTAAGCTCAAGCATCCATTTGATTCCATTTTTTTCCATTTCAAATCTTGTAACATCATCTTTCCAAAGCATCAAGAATCATGCCCTAAGACCCCTTGAGTTGGAAATGCCATGGATTTGAACTTGGTAACTTAAAACTGAATTTTTCACAAAGTCATAATTTTGAAATCCATAATGTGACTTCTAAACACAAGATTTATGCGTGTTTTTGATTTAAACTTGATTAGCAAACTTGCCAAGAGTGATTAGCACCCCAAAACGCAAGATTTGGTTGAGTTTTGATGGAAATGAAGTCACACTTCACTCGTGCTCGACCTTGACTCAATTTCCATCCAAACTTCCTTGTTTCTTCAAATTTTCATTCCCATTCACTTCCCAATAAATAGAGGGTCATCCCCCATCCATTTTCGGAAGCTTGGAAATCCAAAAACACCCTGCCAAAACCTCACACGAACCCATCTTTTTTTAATTCAGTTTATGAGATTTAAGCTCCCTTTTCCAAAATTCTTTGCGCATTCATCATCCTTGATCATCATATAAACTATCCAACACTTAAACCAATTAAAACGAGCCATAATTCAAGCTACAGAAGTCCAGTTTCAGAGCTTCTTACTTGAACTTCGAAAAGGAAGAATTCTCCACCATTTGGATCCAAATCAAGCACTAATATATTCTACTCCTTCTCCTGATTCTAATGCTGCTTACAATTTTTAAATCCATTGAGAATTGAGAGAGAAATCTCAAATTAAAGGTGCTCTCTATTTTCTGGGTTTTTGATTCATATCTCTCTCCATACTTTATATAAATTTGGCGCGATGGTTGTGTTAGAATCGTCTTGAAGAGACGAGTTCAATGATGCTAGCCTGAGATTCTAATTTTTCCATTTGAAGGATCTCACAAAATCCCCATTGCAGTGTGTCTGGAGGTTGAAGACGATGACATGTCTCGTCTCAGCCAATGATAGTGTGTCAAACGTTTTAATTTAATTGGTTGCCCTTTTTCTGATCCCATGTGTATCTCACTAAGGTCCATATCAAGCACAGTGTGTCTGGTCCATTGGATTAGCTTACTAACGCGTTTTGACTATGATCTGATGGTCCACATCTTTTTGGTTTTATTTTATTTTCGGAATTTATATTTTTATTGATTAAATTTTCAAAAATTCATAACTCTTTTATTTTTTATCCAAAAATCATGAAAAAATTCACAAAAATACTTTGAATTATTTCTGATCTTGTGACTATTTTTTCACATTTTTATTTTGACATTTGGTATTTTTATATTTTTTGTATTATTTTCTTTCTTTTAATTACTTAAAAAATACTTTCTGACATTATTTAATTCTGAAAAAAATTCATAAATATTATTTTGCATATTTTTGACTTTCTGAAAATTTTATGGAATTTTATGTTGAGGTTTACTATTTTTGAACTATTTTATGTTTTTTTGAGCAATTTTAAATAGTTTAAAAATAGTTTCTGACTTTTAAAAATTACCAAAATTTTTATAAAAATATTTGGATCCATTTCTGATTTTGCTATGGCCTTACTTCTCACTTCTTGATTAATTTGAACATAATTGATATTTTTCTCATTATTTTCTTTTTTTAAAAACATTTTTAATCCTTTTTTATTATTAAATATGACATTATTTTGTGATTATTTTATGGTTAATCTTGGGTTAAGTTTTGGATCATGAACTTTGTTAACATCATTGGATCCATGGTGTTGAGTTTAACTCCACAAAAATGGATGAATGATTTTAATAATAGTTTGATTAAAATATAATTCAAATGTGGGTTTGTATATTTTTTTACCCTATCCCTCTTCATCTCATCCCCTTCTTATTGCACTAAATGTTGTTGGAGCATGATCTCTATATCATGTCTCAAAACAAATCGTGCATAGATTGCTATTGACCGGCCTCAAAATAGGTGTGACTTCTATATAAGTCCACTTACGATTGCTTAACATAGCGCTAAATTTTGTCCTGATTCGAATAAATTATCATTTGTGGCCCAAACTTATGATTGCAAGCCCAAGTATGTTAATTTGATCTCTTTGATCCAATAACCTTGAGATTCATTGTATGGAGGCTTTGGTTCTACCAATCCTCTAATGGATCTACAACACTTTTAGTCAACGCGGATTACTTAAACACCGTTGATCATTAAATGGTACTTGTGAGAATTCCAAATGGATGATATACTTGACGAAAAGCAAATGCAACTTGTTGTATGGAGGATTTGGTTATACCAATCCTCTAATGAGTTCCAAATGCAAGTTTCAAGATGGTCATCCAACTAACCACTAATTATTGACTTGTTTTATCTTATGCTTTTATTCTTTTTTATGCTTTATGTACCATTTACTTTTTTTTTTTGCATTTACATTTGATGCTATTTTCATCTTTGCTCATTTGAGCGTTTATTTTCTTGCCATTTTTACTTTGCTCACTTGAGCTTTTCTTTTCCTTTCTTAAGATACTTAATAATCAACATAAACCCTTAAAAAAACCTTTAATGGCACTTGGACTATTTGGTTACTATCATTGGCATTATGGAGCATGAGACTTTTTCTTGGGCTTAGGATTAGAAACCTTGGCCTATCTTGGAGACCTTGTGATCTTATCTGATTATTTTGTCTAGAGTTCTTGAGTTTTACCTCAAGACATTGGGTTGCTTGTTTGTTTTTGTGTGCAGGTTTTTGTGATTACATTCTCTGTTTGTAATCTGGAATTCACCCGTATACAGTTGTTACTCTGCCCAATTTTTGTGAAGACTTAATACACTTGAAGTTTTGGTTCTCTCAAGAGGTCTAGTATCTTTAATTGCTTGGTTTCAATCCAAAGAATGAGAATTCTATCTTGACACATAATGTCAAGTATTGGCTTCTTGTTGGTTAGATGGTTCTTATCCTGCCTTTGGAGGAGCGATCTCTGGAGAGAAAATTCTCCCACTATGGGTAATTTTCCTCGTTCCAACAATGTTACTGATGTTGAAATTATCTTCTTCAGAACTCTCTTCATCGGCAGTCCGTTCAATCTGTTTGACACCATGGTAGTAGATTTCTCCACCATAGTTCCATGGTACCATTTTATCTGATTTGTATGGGGCTGGCCCGGGCATTGTTATCTTCAACGGAGTAGTCATAGGAGCGGATGTAATCCTAACGGGTTTTTTAGGAACCCTGGAAGGATTGGTGTATATGGTTATTATTGAAACTTCTGGAACTAGAAATGGTGAAATAGGAGCTTTCTCAAACAAAATTTCTTGATCATCAATCAATTGTTGGATTCATTTCTTCAACAGAGGACAGTCAAATGATGAGGACAGGCAAGTAGGGCAATCTTTGTCACAACCTGGGAACACCCCAACTTTCAACAAATTCAACTTGATGGTTAGGAGAGGAGTTAACAATTCATCCACAGTAGAAACAAACAGATCTTCTTCCACAACACTGGCATTGTGTCCATGCCTAGGCATTGGAGTGGAGATAACATTTGGTTTTTCGGGAGCTTCACATTCAACTTCCTTTGTGTCAATCAGATCTTGAATATTGTTCTTCAGAGCCCAACAATTGTTGGTGTCGTGCCTTGGACTTTCTGAATGGTAAGCGCACCTGGCATTCTGATGGTAGTGTGGAGATGCAGTATTAGGATTTTTAGGGGCCTCTTTCAACATGGTGAGATTTAACTTCAAGAGATGTGGTAGGACTTGAGCAGGAGTCATGTTTATCTTGGTGAATTGCCTTACAGGCCTTTCCACCCTTTGCTGGTTGTTTCTCGGCTGATCATTTCTCGGCTGATTGTTTCTTGGCTGGTCTGATATAGACTTTTGAATCATAACAGCCCCTATTGTTGGTCGTCGTTTGGTTCTTCCCTGATTTCTCTGTGCATAGACAACAGACACTTCCTTCTTTTCGGTGAAGGGCTTTTTTACAGCAGCTGAGGTAGACGCATCTTTTTAAATTTTCCCGTTTCTAATACCAGCTTCCACCCTCTCGCCAGTTAGAATCAACTCAGTGAAACCTGCAGAGGAGCTTCCAATCAGGTGATTAAAGAAAGGACCTGACAGAGTCCCCAAGAACATGTCCACTATATCTCTTTTAGATAAAGGTGGTTGCACCCTTCCGGCTAAATCCCTCCATTTTTAGGCGTAGTCTTTGAAGCCCTCATTGGACACCATAGCCATACTCTGGAGTTGAGTACGGGTTAGTGACAAGTCGGCGTTGTATTGATACTATTTATAGAAGGCGGCTGCCAAATCTTCCCAATTATGCACATCAGACCTCTCCAACTGGTAGAACCAATCAAGCTGCGTTCCTGATAAATTGTCCTGGAAAAAGTGGACCCATAAATCATTGTCAGCAGAATGTGGCTGAATTTTCCTGACATAAGATCGTAGGTGCATCTTGGGACAAGACAACCCATCGTACTTGGAAAATAGTGGTACTTTAAACTTCGGAGGGATTACTATTCCAGATACCAACCCTAACTCTTCAAAGTCCAGCCCCGGTACTCTGTGTATCTCCATAGCAGCTAGACGCTCTTCCAAGTTTTTGTATTTGTCATCAGCCAGAGGGTATTGTTGTTCGGAGTAGTCCTCTTCCTCCTCTTCTTTAGCTTCAGACTCAGAAGGCACTTCAGTCTCTTTACCTTTTCTCTCTCCTTCCTCAGAGGTTGATGGAAATTCCAAAGTCCGTCTGGCTTGTCCTTCAAACCTTCTTCCCATAAGAACCACCCCAGCTTGCTTCTTCTTCTTTTTCTCTTTTTCCTTTTCTAGCAGAGTCTTGAGCTCCTCTTGCCCCTTAGCCAAGGTCAAGAGTAGCTGTTGAAATTGTGAATTCTGAGCTTGCAAATCTTTGATTGTTTGTTCAATATCCATCTTGCTGAAATAAACAGCAGAGAGATGAGGAAACATGGTGTGAAGACCTGCTTATGCATATGATGAATGATATGTATTCATGCAATGCTTTCAAGGATTTAGAAATTCAAATTTGTGTTAAACAAAAAGGAACAAATTTTATATTAATAAAATAGAATTTGTTTACATTAATGCCCCTAGAGAAAAATAGTACAAAATTCTAAGATAAAAAGACGTTGCGCATCCTCTTTGGTGCAACGTAGGTGTTGAGAGTCTGCTCTTCGTGAAGTAACCAAGTAAGTTCCAAAACCTTCTTCTCGCTTGCGTAAAATTGGGCTTCAAAAGTATCGCGTTCTCCCTTGAGTTGTATCCAACTCTTTTGCAGATCTTCGAGTGATGTTGGCATGTCAGGATGTATGAGGGTGTATGGAACCTCTCCTTTCTCAACAGGCTCTATAATCACTGGGAGAATAGAGGGGTAAGGCATCATAAGACTTTGGGTGCGGGTTCGTACCCACTTGAGGTAAGGCTCAAGGGGGATGGAATTCTTGTGTCCCAAAGTCTTACAGTCTACCTTGTTAGGCATCCTCCAAGCTCGGATAAACCTTTGTCGAAGTCCTTGATTGTCGTTGTCGAAGTCGAAAACCAAGCCTTGAACTAGCATGTCATGTGGGCCATCCCTTCGGGCATAACCAAACTGTCTCAGAGCTAAGCAGAGGTTGTAGGTGATGCCTCCCCTAATGCGAAGTAGAGGGACATTAGGGAATTCCCCACAACAGTCGATGATGATAACATTCTCTTTGGATCGAGAACACCAATGAATGTCTGAATGTGTAAGAGTCATCAATCATTGTGACCACCTCAAACCTTGCTCATTCTTCAAGACTGATTGGGGAAGATGAGAAATAAACCATCTTTCCAGTAGAGGAGTGCAACACATGAGAACACCTCTTTTCCTCATTGTTCGTGTGTGAAAAGAGTGCAAGATATCTCCAAGCAATATAGGTACCGGGTTGTGAGACATGAAGATTTTGACAGCACTCACATCTATGAGTTGGTCAGGATTAGGGAACAAGACCATCCCATAGATGAGAAGAGCTACAATCTCCTCAAAAGCTTGTAAGTCCAAGGAATTCCAGCAGCTTTGGGCCTTCTCAAACAAGAACTTTTCCAAGAAGCCTTTGACACCACTTCTAGTTTTCCAATGGGTTGAGACATCAGATGAGTGCAAGTGCAGGGCTTGAGCAATCTCTTATGGCTTTGGATCTCTTTCCGTACCGTTGAAGGTTAGTTGATTGAGAATAGGAATCCTCAAGAGTTGAGAAAATTCCTCCAAAGTAGGTACAAGCTGATAGTCAGAAAATGTGAAGCAGTGATGCAAAGGGTCAAAGAAATGGAAAAGAACTTTCATCATGTCTTCCTCTGTGTTGGAAGTGACTAAGTTGAGAAGATGACCATGCCTCTCGGTGAATGGAGAATTCTCAGGAATCCTTGAAGCTAGCTCCTTGAGTTGTGGAGGAATTCTTACAAGGTTGACTTGGATAGTTTTCCTGCGAAGTGAATCCATAACCTACAAAACAGGAACAAAGATGAATTTCCAAAAATCCTTGAAATGGTTAGTGGATGCATATGATGCTTCATGATGTCCATGATGTTATGCACAAGTATATATGTACAAGCAATTCACACAAGTTCCTAGTTTATGCTTGCATGAGGTTTCATAGGTAAGTACCCTCTTGAAGTTTAGTTGGCTCAACTTGTCCTAGTAATAGTAACCGGGTTCTAAGGAGCTCAATATCACTGGATTGTTTCCTTGTTCATTGTTTCAATTCATCCTCTTTACTGGCGACCGAAATATTCCAAGGAACCAACCCTCAATGAGTGTAGTATCGAGTATCTACCAACTTCGGACTGCACCAAAGCCAGTTATCTCACTACATCCTAAAAGGCCAAGTTGGTCAAGTAAAGGTTCTAAAAGTTCGTTAGTGCTTCATGACATCACTCAGCGGCCCCGTATTCTCTTTGATTGACTCAAAGGCTACCGGTACCCACAAATATGTCACACTAACATAGCTATTGCTTAGACTGTGTCAGTATACCCCGCATAGTTTCCACAATGTATTGTTATTTACCTATGAATGTTTCCCAAATCCGGGTAGAGGATTCAAACCCAAACAATAGAACCAAAATGTAAAGCAAATAAGTCAAGCAATTGTAAGCAAATAAAGGTGATCTAAACCCTAAGGTAACCCCACTTTTATCAATCTCTCCAGCAGAGTCGCCAGTTCTGTGATACGGTGGGAGAACTGACTTGAGGTTTTGCATTTGTGTTCACAAATGTTTCGGTTTAGCAAGAGTCGCCACCGACTTTTATTTTATCCAAAAGGAAAGGTAAAAAAGCACAGGAAAGACCTTTGAGATGTTTTCTTGAGTTCGGGGGGTAGATTATGAAAAGGGAAGGTGCTAGCACCCTTTTCATCCATGGTTTTCCATGGGCTCTTAGTTACTTGTTTAGATCACTTGCTTTGCTTTTGCAATTGTTTGAAATGGCGCTTTGTGTGGTTTTGAAAGTATTTTGAAAAGAGGCCATTGTTTAGGCAATCTTTGTAATGATTCTCGTTCGTAAGAATGTATACAAAGATGTTTGTCTTTTGAAAAATGTTTCAATGTTTTGAAAGTTGTTTAGAAATGTTTTGGAATGTGTGTGTGTTTGTTTGAAAATAGCAAGGATTGTTTGCAAATTGATCAAGTAACTAGGAGCATCTACCTACTCAAATGTCTTTCCTACACATTTTTATTCCTTTGACATTGTTGATTTACCATTGCTTTGGTAAACAACCCTATCTTTGGATGTTAAACGGGACGGGCGTGGGTCATTGTATGACCATGATAGCAATGTTGCAAAGTATCTTTAGCATTTTGAGGGACCAAGATCATTTGTTTAGGCAACCTTTTGATAGCGTCATCGAGGGACTATGATCTTTAGTTTTGTTTTGTTTTGCCAAGATACTTTGCATGCATACCATGGCCATTTTTAAGGCAACAAAGTGGATGAAACCCTAAGGGGTGCTTGTGTGCAATGTGTGTCATGTTACATGCTTTTTGTTTGTCTTGTATTAGGTCATGTCTATTTGTTTGATTTTGTCTTATCATACAAACCCTAATTTTACTAAACATGGTATAATGCGATAAATTGCGTAAAGTAAATCTAAGCTATTACAACAATTATTATGGGAGGAGGGATACAAGTTTTTGAATGGGGATATTTGCACAAAATAAAACCCTAAAAACTATTACAACCCAATTGAATTTATTGTACAATAAATAAATAAACAAATATTTAAATATGCAAATAAAATGTGTTTATGCAAAAATGTTTTGTATTAATCTTATGCATGGAAAAAATAAAATTATTTAAGTCCTAAAAATAAGAAAAATTATATTGTTATTTTTGGAAGGGTGAAAAACCCTAGTTTTTAATTAAAATAAAATATATGTCTTATATTTCTATCTTGTTCATTTTTTGTTTAAGAAAATAATAAATAATATTATGTACAAATATTAAAAATTAAAATATGTATGAAAATAATTATTTTATGTGTTAAATAATAAAAATAAAAATGTATGATATTTTTAAATGTGTTTATTATTTATTTTTAAAAAATGGTTTCTATTCTATTTAAAATAATCTATATTTTATGCAAAAAATAAGATAAAAAATAAAATAAAATGCAAAAAATTAAGAAAATATTTTTGGGTATTTTTTATCATTAGAAAAAATGAATGCAAGCACAAAAAATAAAAATATGCAAGAAAATACAAAAATATAAAATAATAAGTCAGGGGGGTGCAAAAGTCAACTGGGGGTGCAAAAAGTCAAAACAGAAGGCCCAAGGCGCGCCAGGCCCATGACTTCATCCCTGTCCTCCAGCCTCTCCCAAACGCGCGCGTTTTTGCTTCAAACCTGTATCTTGCTCTAGCTTGCATAAAATCAAAAACTCATAACATAAAACATGTAGCATTTTTTATCACAATTCCAATGATATAAGATTTGAAACCTAACTCTAAGAAACCAGGGAGAATTTCAGTGGCCCTAATTCCTGACCTAATTTTTTCATGAACTTCGAGCTTCAAATTCTCACTACTCAGTTAATATAAATGATAACTATGCATATGTACAGCTTCACCATGTTAAGGACTACATATTTGCTTCACAAATCAAAGCTTAAGGATTCCTAAATAGAGAGATAAAGTTTTGAAAAATACCTTGATCAGCTGAGTTTGGATATGGCAATGTGGGGACTTTGAGTGAGGCCTGAGGATCGTGTGAGCTTCCTTGAAGTTCCCTCAAGATTTTCCAATGCCCAGCTTGCCTTGAGGATGCTTGAAACTCCCTGTAGAAGTCAAGCTGCAACCTTTCAAAGTGAGAATGGTGATGTCTGAAATAGGGCTTACAGAACCAGGACAAGGACTTGGATAGTTTGGATGTGATGTAGGGAAGATGTTTGATGTGTTATAAAGCAAAACGCACGAGCAAATTTGAAGTTGGCCTTGATTTTGCAGAAGCTGCCCTGTTTAGGCAGAAAAATGTGTTTTTGTGTTTTGGGAGAGTTTCAAATGCTATGAATTCGTGTATTGGCTTGTGACAAGTTTCTGAAGTTGTGTATAATGATGCCAAGCCTTCCCTTTATCAGATGTACAAGCTCCCTTCACTTTTGCCACTTTTCTTGCTTTTGAAGAAAAGTTGAAGTGATTATGCAAAAGGCTTGTACTTGCTTGCTTGTAGGCTGCGGAGAGTTGGTGAACAAAGCTTGATATCTATGGAAAATGCTTGCATAAAAGAAACAGGTCCATGGCTCAAGAATTGCAAAGTTGCAAAAAGCATGCTTTATGAAAATGGCAATGTGCCCTTTATGCCATTTATGGATTAATCTCTTGTGCAATGCCCCATAGGTGAAAACAAAGCCTTTAACCAATGAGTTAGCATTCAATTATGGAGCGTAGAAGGGATTAGGACCTGTAATGCAAGGTACAAGCATTCTAGGATCTGATTTGCAAGTTGGTGCATTGTGAAAATGGCTTGAACAAAAGTGACAAAATGCCATTTTCTCTTCTTCGATTCTCCCTAACCACAAATGATCTTGGAGAGTTCTTGGACATTTTGGAAATCTTGCAACATGCTCTACAATACAACTTTGAAATTTAACTTGAGATACCTCTTGGAACTAGGTGAAAAGTTTCCATGAAGTTAGGTCAAAAACCTGCCTAAACTAGGGAAAAATTTCACTAAGTTATTTAGTTTTTGGACCCCTATTCACAAAATCATAACTTGATATCCAAGTATCATTTTGGAAAACTTTGTGAATCAAAGTTGTATATTTCATGGAGTACTAAAACTTTCATGTTGGAAGTTTTCTTTGAATCCAATTGCATCATGGTGAAAAAGTGGTGAAAAGTTAGGGGGAAAAAAGAAATTTTCCATACTTCGAAAAATTCCAAGTTATGAAAAATTTCAAATTAAAACCCTAATTTGCAATTTTAGGTTTCTTGGTCAACAAGTTTCACATTTTGACATGTCTTGATGAATTATGACCCTTGGCACTTGATTTTGACCAAAAAGTCAAAGTTTGACTTTTCAGTGCACAATTGACTTTTGATCAGTTGACTGCATAATTCATCTGTCAATCCAATGCAATTGAGATCTTTTGAACCATATGATTAGGTCAAGATGATTCCATTGAGTATTTGAAATCATGTTTGAACCCAATTGGTCATTAGCTAGTTTAAAAATCAGAAATTGCCCTTTCTCAGTCAAAACCCTAATTTTGACCATTTTGCCCTTTTGATGATTTGATCAAATTTCTTGAGGAGTTGTGATCCAAACTTGATAAAATGGTACATATGAGTCTAAAATGTTGATGTGGATCGAAAATTATGAGGTTTGACTATAAATTGGCCATGGTTGACTTTTTCCCCAATACAACTGATTTTTAGGTCAACTGTCCAATTGACTGGGCAAAAATGTGATTCAAGGCTTGAAACTTGGCATGAGCAATCTTAGGGGTCCAAGATGATGTATGAAAGTCACATGAAGCATTGATGGTCCAAAAATCCTTGTGCAAACTCAAACCCTAATTTCAGGTCATCAGTGCAAGATGATGTCTTGAGCTGAGCAAACCCTAATCTTGTCTTGAGTCCAAGAAGTCTTGTGAGGAAAGTCTTGATAAAATGAGAGGGAAAATTTTGGGGTACAACACTTATGCTTTACGATAGTCTCTTCTTCTCCTCCCATCTTATTTAATTTCAAAAACCTTCTCCCTCCTTTTGAAAACTCTTCTTGTTTTGAAACTTAAACTACTTTTATAATAAACTTGGACTAATGTCCATGCATTTTCAAAACATTTTCATAAATAAACTTCAATCAATTTTATAATACCTTGACATTTTTTTGTGAGAATACTAAAAGTCAATCAATCTCATTTCAAATCATTTTGCCACTTTAGATTTTATCTTTAAACTTTTCTCAAAAGATTAGACTCTTGTCAATCCTTGTTGTGATGCAAACAATTATACTTCTATAATATATGGTGAAGAGAGATATTTTCCACTTGGGTGTTGAGTGAGGCATTGTTGATTTTAAAATCCAAGTCATATCCTCCACTTTGAGATGATGCAAATTCTCCTTTCTCATGATTATGGGTAGTAAGTATGTTTTCCACACGGACAATGACGATAATGTCTTATCTCTTAAAATCAACCAACACATTTGTGTTTCAAATTTTTAAAAGAGGAATTACGTGTACCCTGATCCCCTATTGCACGAAAGGTGGTACGTAGGCACTAAAGGTTCGCAACCGCGGCGGGTGCAAAAATCATTAAAAAAAAATTTCTCTTCTCACCTCCACAGTCCATTTTATATACAACATATTTTATAGCCAAAATATACAGATTTTTCAAAGAGGTTCCTGCGGAGTACCGTAGATGTTTAGGGTGCTAATACCTTCCCTTTGCATAACCAACCCCCTTACCTTGAATCTTTCCCCCTCTTTTTGGGTCACTCGCTCTTTTCCCATTCCTTTGGAAACAATAAAGCGCGGTGGCGATTTTTATTTTTGATTTGTATAAAGTCTAGTCAATCCAATGACTTAGTCTTGAACATTTCTACCGCTACAGAAAAATGGCGACTTCACTGGGGAAAGATTGACCTCTTGCTGGTCCATCCCTAAGTGGGTTGAGCCTATCTTTGTTCATATCTGTATATGTGATATTGTTGTTTATGTGTTATATTTTGTATATATGTTTGTTTGGATTTTCCTGGTTTTCAGGGTGCTTGGTGATTACTTATAAGTCCTATACCCGGACTAGGGCAAACTTTAAGATAGGACGGGAGGTATAGTCATGTTAACTTTGAGGGAGTAATCCCAAAAAAGGAGGCATGAGATCCCCCACTCAGTGGAGACCCCTTTGATTGTAGTGTCATTTACCGAGTAATCGGGAAGACGTACTGCTTTCAACCTGGGAGCCTGCTGAAACTGAGGACCGTAGAATACCAAACCCATCTTGGCCTTTTAGCTATAGTGCAGAAGCTATGACGGAGTAATCCAGAAATAGTTGTTACACGATACTACGCTCGGACGAGTATTTCTTGAGAATATTACTAATTACCGAGTTAATCGAGAAGTTGGTAATATCAAAGGAAGGATGTAGACTCTGGGAACCTCTAGAACCTTGTTCGGAAGGTGATAAATTTTTAGACCAACACCTTATGGGTATTACCTTCGACCTCATGCTCGTGACGTTGAACCTATGAACCCTATATGTGTGATCTTGTGTGTGATTGTTGCATCATGCATCCATGCACTCATAAGCATCTTTTGAAGAAAACAATATTTCAAGGGATTTAAAGGTTGACTATTTGTGAATATCTCAGGTACTTTTAACCATGGATTTTGGAAAGAGAAAGACCGGGAAATATAGTTTCAAGGATCCCAAGATAGATGATTTGGTTAGTCTATTTCCAGAGATCGGGTGTTCTGCAGACTTTCGGAAGAAGTATGGATCCATTATTCCTCTCATGAAGCTGAAGATGAAGGAGGGTATTCTCTCGACCTTGGTCCAGTTCTATGATCCTATGTATCACTGATTTACTTTTCCCGATTATCAGTTGATTCCTACACTGGAGGAGTATTCTTATCTATTAGATTTACCCATTACCGATTGTGTTCCTTTTACTGGTTTGGAGGGTGAGCCAAAACCACATGAGATTGCTGCTTTGATTCATTTGGGGAAGTCTGAGGTGGAAGCCCATATGACTACTAAAGGAGGGATTAGAGGATTACCAGCTCAGTTCTTATTGGAGAAAGCTCATTACTTTGCCAGAATGAAGAGTACAGTTGCTTTTGAGGCCATCTTTGCTCTACTTGCTTACGGATTGTTCTTATTTCCTAATGTGGACAAGTTTGTCGACATTAACGCTATCAGGATTTTCATGATTGGAAACCCAGTTCCTACACTGTTGGGTGATGCTTATTACTCTGTTCATCTTCAGAATTATTATTATGGGGGAATGATTATCTGTTGCACACCTCTGTTGTACCGGTGGTTCATCTCTCATATGCCTCAGTCTGATGCTTTTTGGGATGTCAAGAAGGAACCACGTTGGGCTGCTAAGATCATGGCACTTACTCACTCAGATATTGATTGGTATCATCGAGCTCACCAAGATATGGAGATTATTGACAGTTGTGGTAGTTTCCCCAACATACCTCTTCTTGGTACAAAGGGAGGAATTAACTATAACCCTATTCTTACACGGTGACAACTTGGTTATCCGATGAGGGATAAACCGAATAGTATTCATTTGAGTAGTTTCTTTCTGAAGGAAGGAGAATACCATATGGAAGCTAGGGAGCAAATTGCTAAGGCCTGGCGTCACATTCATAAGAAGAGTAGGAAGGATTTGGGACCTAAGGGTGTTGTTTCTTTGGAGCCATATCTCCAATGGATCTGATTGAGAGTTATTCAATTAAAGATGTCGTATACTCGAGAGACACCCATGTCTGATCTATTTGTGAATACCACCCCTCCCTTATTAGATGATCTAGAAGAGCTACAACTCGCTTTGGTTAGGATGCAACAGGAAATGGATGCTTGGAAGAACAAGTTCCAGACTTTAGAGAGTTCCTATAAAGCAGACTTGAAGGAGAAATACGATTTGATTGAGATTCTTGAGAGTCGAGCGGTGGAGTCTATGGAGAGTGTGATCGGTGGATCTGGAACTGACTGTTTAACGCTGGTTCGTGAAATGTCGCGGTAAGCAAGAGTCGCCACCGTCTTTTATTTTCTCCAACATGGACAGGACAAAAGCACAGCAAAATTCCTTATGAGATAGTTTCTCGATTCGGGAGGCAGATTTATAGAAAGGGAAGGTGTTAGAACCCTTTCTATCCATGGTTATCCATGGGCTCTTAGATACTTGCTCATTGTGTTTTCAAAAGTGTTTGTTTGCTTTTCAAGTGTGAGTGGGTTTGAAAAAGTTTCGTTTAAAGTTTCAGAATGACTCTTGTATCAGTCCTCAAGAGTGTTTGAAAAATTGTTTTGAAAGCTTTTTGAAAGTGTCGGTGTGAAAAGAGTTTTGATTTGTTTTTGAAGAGAGAAAGTATCTATGAGTCATCTACCTACCCTAAGGAATTAGGCTGTGTAAATGTCCTTAAGGCAGTGCCATCCCACCATTGAGAGATAGGTAGCACCACCATTGGAGGTGTTCGGGTCAATTCGAGTTTAGGGACAGTGTGGTCACTGAGCAACAGTAAGACACCTTAGAAGCTACCCTTATGCCATTGATCTTTTTATTCCGAGGCAACTATTCCGAGGCAACTTGTTTCGAGGCAACTTGTTCGAGGCAACAAGATCAATGGAACATAAGGACTCACTAAGACGTCCTATACTCGACGACCACGTTTCGAGGGGCAAGGCAACAGTGAGGCGTACCCTAAGAGTGGTGTGTGAATTGTGTGTCATTTTCAGTTATATTTTATCTTGTCATGCATTGGGTGTTCTACGCTTTGATTTTATTTGAGCATACATTCTTTCATGTGATTAACAGTTTAAAAGGTGCGGAAAATAAAGGTCCTACGCTATTACAAGGCGCGGGTCTATACATCGCCAAATTAAACAAAGACCCGTTTTTGAATAAAAGTGCGGAAAGTAAATGTCCTAATTACTATTACAAGGCTTTGGGGCAAATACATTATATTTAAAAAGGAAATAAATAAAAATAAATATGCGAAAAGAAATTAGAATCGAATGCGAGGGCGTTGGACCCTTTAAAGAAATTAAATTGAAGTTGGAAGGTTAATTAATTATTTAATGAGAAAAGAAATTATTTTTATGTTTTTTTGGTATTTATGAAAAAAGGAAGATTAATTGAAATTAGAAATTAAATAAACCCTAATTCTAGTTTGTTTTTAATTATTAAAAAAATGTTTAAGTTTTGACCTAATTTACACTAATTATTTAATTACAAGTTTATTTACAAAATTAATTAATGGTTAATAATAATAAGAAGAAAAATTTAATTATTAAGAAAAAAAAAAGTAAAATGCTAAAAACCCTAATTTTTATGTATTTTAGTTATTTAAGAAAAAAACATTAAAGTTAAACCTAAAATTAAACTAAATTGATTATTGGAATTTATTTACAAAAGAAAACTATTAATGAATTAAAAATTAAATAAACATATTTTTATTTTTATGATTTCTGGTTTTTTAGGTATTATAAGAATTATTTTTGTGAATTAATTAAAACAATAAAACAAATTAAAAGAATAAAAAAGAAAAAAAAGAAGAAAATTAGGAGGAAGAATACAAACAAAGGGGGTTTCTGGCCCAATTATGGAGGTCAATTGTAAGCAATTTAGGCCCATTAGAAAGCTGGCCACGTTGACTTTTCCAGCTTGAATGCTCATTCATGGACTGAGGCGCATGGTGGATGCTTTTTGGTAGCCATTAGATTGAATTTCTGGGCGCGTGGCAAACCAGGAGATGGAGTTGTATGGTGGTCCCTTGATGAAGCACTGCATAGAAACATGTTACAAGAAAAATTATGGAAGAAATATGGGGGACCTGGGAATCGAACCCAGGTCCCAATACCTGCATGCCAACGCACAAGCCAACTGAGCCACTGAGTTTCTTTGATATTATAATAGACAATGATTATTATGAGAGAGAAACAAGTGCTAGTGGTATTTGATGAAAACGCGCGGCAGCATTCAAACCAACCATTCGCGTTTGGACACATCAGCTTCGTCCCCATGGTGTCTTCGTTTTTTCCTGAAAATATGAACAGATAGCGGGGGTTTTAAACCCCCACTAACTACAATATACAATAATAGCGATTAGAGCATGGT
This sequence comes from Vicia faba, assembly GCA_948472305.1. Taxonomy (NCBI): domain Eukaryota; kingdom Viridiplantae; phylum Streptophyta; class Magnoliopsida; order Fabales; family Fabaceae; genus Vicia; species Vicia faba. The sequence continues at coordinate 1,360,962,135 of OX451741.1, read as the reverse complement.
TCATCATAAATTGAGCGCGAGGTATGGTTTTAAATCATCAGAAAGTCCTGATTCCAATGGTATAGGTGTGATTGGCCAATTTTTCCAGAGGAACGAAACCCTCTTTCAAAGTCTCTGAAACCCTAAAATATGTTCATGGCAACTTCTCATACAGGCAATAGTAATTCAATTAAATAGCACCAATAGATTCAGAATGTCCATGTTAATGTAAATCAATGGTTAAAAATCACAAATAATGCATATAAATGGAAACACGATTATGAATTTTTTGTGAAAAAGTGCAACATGGTTCTACCAATTCCTTGCGCGTGGAGATCTGATTTCAATTGCAACAGCTTCCTGGTTGTGTCAGGATTGTTTTGGAATAGCTTTGAGGCCTTGGAACGATCTCTAGCTATGAAAACAGTTTTGAGATTTTTTGAAAAAATGCAAATGTGTTCTTGAGGTTTCAGCGCAGCTTTCTTGTCCTTTGCATTAGGGTTGCAATGTGTATATATGTGTGAATGCATTAGGTCAGGAAAATCAAGCCCAAAGCCTTGTATTCAATGATTTTGAATATTTGATTCTCATGATCTTTTTCAATCTTTTTTGCCATCAAACCATTGCCAATTGCATAGAATCTTTCCTTATTGAGTGTGCATGAAATCTTGAGGTCACGATGGATGAAAATGCTGCATAAAAAGATTTGAAAGGTGTGATTTGCTATTTTTGTCATATTTAATTTTGATTAAGTGAATTAATAATAATAATAATTCAAATAATTAATCAAAAATGATAAAATAACTCCCTTGGATGTCAATGGGTCGTGCATAGCCTTTGGGTAATGTTTCATGGAAGAAATTGTGGCCCATTAGCAATTTTGAGGCATTTGAAGCAAAGTTGACTTTTCAAAATTCCCAAAAATTTCCCAACTTCCACAAGGCATATCTTGCTCAATTATTAAGCTTTGATCATGTTCTTGGACATTTTGGAAAGGTCTTGAAGTCCTCTAATCAATGCCTTTGGTCCCATGTCATTTTGATTTACCAATCTCAAGTTATGGTCTTTGACTTAAAGTGCCTTTTTGTTGACTTTTGAAAATGACCTATAATGTTAAGATTGATAACTTTTTGTGAGAGTATTTCTTGGACTTGAAGTGTGAAGATGAGTTGTAGGAAATGTCATTCTCTTCAAAATGAGCTTTGGATGGAATTTTTCTGATAAACCATGTGGAAGTTATGCCCTGGTCAATTTGCAGTTGACTTTTTCAACTGTCCAAATATAGAAACTTTTGCATCTTGAGACTTTTTGAGCCATGCTTTAAGAATCATGATCAAGAATTGATCAAATGATGTTTGTGGCTTCAAAATAAGATGTTGACCAAAAAGTTTGACTTTTGACTTCAAATGACCATTTTGCCCCTGCATATATCACAAATTGAACCTTGGACGTTCTTCGCAAAACAAAACAGAAAAAGGAAAAATAATTGGCAATTTGTCTGAAAAGTGAATTTATATTGATTTTTGAATTGCCTGTAAATAGGCGTTTATGTACAAGAGGCTGACGCCCTAGTAAGAGAACGCCGCCGAATAAAAGAGTTTACACAATTTGTACAAAGGGAAAACAAAACAGCTATGTGAAAAGAATAATCCCACTGGGTTCCAACTCTGTTATCGCCTTTATATCTTCGAGCGTCTCATCACTTGATGACCTAGCTGAAGATGAAGCTGATTGATCAATGTCGTCTGAACTTGATAGTTGACACCGGACTCCGGATACAAGGTGATCAAATGAGACATAGTATTACGCTTCATCCCTAAATTTTGCCTGGACCGCCCTTTCGGGTTTTCGGTCCACCGGGATACCCATTTTTTGCCCAAGCCGCCTTTTCATGTTTTCGACTTGCCGGGTGTACAGATTTTTTTCATTTCATCCCTTCATTTTGCCCGAACCCTTTTGGTTCGCCGGGAAGCCCTAATTTTTGCCTAGGTATGTCAACCTAGCGGGTCTTTATCATGTGTAGTATCTTTTTACTATGTCTGCATTGGCGGGGTGAGGAAGGTCGTCACCGTCCATGGTGGTTAGAATCATGGCTCCTCCTGAGAACACATGTTTAACCACAAATGGCCCTTCGTATGTGGGGGTCCATTTGCCCCTTGGATCACTCTGAGGAAGGATGATGCGCTTGATTACCAGATCCCCAACTTGATACTCTTGTGGTCTGACCTTTTTGTTAAATGCCATGATCATCCGTTTTTGGTACGTCTGACCATGACAAATAGCAGCAAGTCTCTTTTCGTCAATTAAGTTTAACTGATCAAGTCGTGTCTGGATCCAAGCATCTTCACTCAGGTCTGCATCCTTCATTATCCGAAGAGAGGGTATTTGCACTTCGATCGGTAAGACTGCCTCCATACCGTAGACCAAGGAGAAGGGAGTTGCCCCGGTTGACGTCCTTGCTGAGGTACGGTACCCGTGTAGAGCAAACGGTAACATCTCATGCCAATCTTTATAGGTCACTGTCATCTTCTGCACAATTTTCTTGATATTTTTATTCGCTGCTTCTACAGCCCCATTCATCTTCGGCCGGTAAGGAGAAGAGTTGTGGTGCTGTATCTTGAATTGCTCGCAGAGCTCAGTGATCACCTTGTTGTTAAGATTGGTACCATTGTCCGTAATGATCCTTTCTGGGACGCCGTATCGGCAGATCAGGTTGTGTCGAATGAACCATGCCACAACGTTCTTGGTTATAGTGGCGTAAGAAGCTGCTTCAACCCACTTTGTAAAGTAGTCAATCGCTACCAGGATGAAGCGATTCCTGTTGGATGCCGTAGGTTTAATCTCGCCGATCATGTCAATGCCCCACATTGCAAAAGGCCAAGGTGCAGTCAGGACGTTCAGAGGGACTGAAGGAACATGCACCTTGTCTGCATATATCTGGCATTTATGGCATGTCCAGGAATGTTGGTAACAGTCGGCTTCCATTGTGGACCAGAAATACCCTGCCCGAAGGATCTTCTTTTCCATGGTGTGTCCACTGGAATGTGTTCCGAAGGTACCCTCATGCAGTTCTGCCATGATCCTTTCTGCTTCAGTTTTATCCACACAACGCAGTAAGGTCGAATCATGGTTTCGCTTGTACAGAATGCCGTTGCTGAGGAAGAACTTTGCTGCGAACCTTCTCAGGAACTTTTTATCATTGACAGATGCACCTTCAGGGTACTATTGAGCTTCCAAGTACCTCTTCACCTCATGGTACCAGGGTTTTTCAGTCACTACCTCAGCCTCAAGATCACAACAGTATGCCGGTTCTTCCAGTTTCCAGATAATGACCCGGGGAGCCTCATTGTCCCATTTGACTTTGAACATGGAAGACATCGTAGCTAACGCGTCCGCCAACTGATTCTCCTCTCTTGGGAAATGTTCAAAAGTTATCTCTGTGAAGTGGGGGATCAATGTCAACACACATTCTCTGTAAGGAATAAGATTCGGATGTTTCGTATCCCACTCCCCTTTGATCTGATTGATCACGAGAGCGGAATCTCCGAAGACACTCAGAAACTTGATCCTTAAGTCAATCGCAGCTTGGAGACCCATGATGCATGCCTCATACTCCGCCATGTTGTTGGTGCAGTTGAAACATAGTCGGGTAGTGAGTGGAGTATGAGTGCCTTGAGGGGATATGATCACAGCGCCGATACTGTTACCCAAAGCGTTGGAGGCTCCGTCAAAGTGCATAGACCATCGGGATCCTTCCTCAGGTCCTTCATCCGGTCCAGGTACTTCACAATCAGTCACAATCATGATGCTCTCATCCGGAAACTCAAAGTTCATTGATTGATAGTCGTCTACTTCTTGGTGTGCTAAGTGGTCTGCCAATACACTTCCTTTGATAGCTTTCTGAGTCGTGTACTGGATGTCGTATTCTGTCAAGATCATTTGCCATCTTGCTATTCTCCCAGACAGAGCAGGCTTTTCAAATATGTACTTTATAGGATCCATCTTTGAAATCAACAAGGTAGTGTGAGTCAGCATATACTGTCTCAGCCGGCGAGCAGCCCATACCAAAGCGCAGCAAGTTTTCTCGAGCAGTGAGTATCGGGTCTCACAGTCGGTAAACTTTTTGCTAAGGTAATAAATGGCGTGCTCTTTTCGGCCAGACTCGTCATGCTGCCCCAGCACACACCCCATTGAGTTGTCAAGTACTGTTAGGTATAGTATCAGAGGTCTCCCTTCAACCGGTGGCATAAGGATGGGTGGCTCTTGGAGATACTCTTTGATTCTGTCAAAAGCGGCCTGACATTCATCGTTCCAACGTACTACCTGATCTTTCTTCAGCAGCTTGAAGATTGGTTCACAGGTAGTAGTTAGGTGCGAGATGAATCGAGCAATGTAATTCAGGCGTCCTAAAAAGCCTCTGACCTCTTTCTCTGTCTTAGGAACTGGCATCTCTTGAATGGCTTTAACCTTGGCAGGGTCCACTTGAATACCCTTATCACTTACAACGAAGCCTAGCAACTTTCCAGATCTTACCCCGAAGGTGCACTTGTTCGGGTTCAACCTCAGCTTGTACAGTTTCAGGCGGTCAAACAGTTTCTGCAGATGGTCAAGGTGTTCCTCCTCAGTTTGGGACCTTGCAATCATATCATCGACATACACTTCAATCTCATGATGGATCATGTCATGAAATAAAGCAACCATGGCACGTTGGTAGGTTGCCCCAACATTTTTCAACCCGAATGGCATGACCTTGTAGCAAAAGGTGCCCCACTGAGTAACAAAGGTAGTCTTTTCCATGTCTTCAGGAGCCATCTTGATCTGATTGTAACCTGAAAAGCTATCCATGAAAGAGAACACCTTATGCTGAGCAGTATTGTCAACCAGGACGTCAATGTGAGGTAGGGGAAAGTCATCTTTGGGGCTGGCCCTGTTCAGATCCCTGTAGTCAACACACATTCTGACCTTACCATCTTTCTTTGGTACCGACACCACATTGGCAACCCACTGAGGGTAAGAAGTCACTGCAAGAAACTCGGCATCAAACTGTTTCATAACCTCGGCTTTGATCTTTTCGGACATCTCTGGACGCATACGGCGGACCTTTTGCTTAACCGGAGGGAAGTCTTCCTTGGTAGGCAAATGATGGACCACAATATCAGTATCTAACCCAGGCATGTCTTCGTAGGACCAGGAGAAGATTTCCACATAATCATGTAACATCTGAGTCAACCGTTGCTTCACGCTGAGCTCTAGGTTGGCACCAATCTTAACTTCCTTTCTGTCCGTCTCAGTACCCAAATTTATTGTTTCCACCGGCTCTTCATGTGGTTGAATTGCGCTCTCTTCCTGGAGTAACAGTCTTTCAAGTTCGCCAGGCACTTCGCAATCATCTTCACCTTCGTCTTCGGCTAAGTTGATCGGATTTTCGAAGTCATAACTGGCAGTAGCAGAGTCGTTACCAGTGAGATCCATAGTGGATTGAAACCTGTGTAGGTGAGTGTGTGTAAATACAGCTGTTTTGCAATATATAAAGAAAGAAAGAAAGAAAGGGAGCACAAGATTTGAAATGCGAAAAAACGTCCAAGATCTTTATTCATGATATATGGAAATGACAGTTATAAGCCCTCACAAATGAAGCCAACGGTGCCCCGGGTAAGACACCAGGCCATAAAGTTTCAATTCATTATTTATTACAAATAACAAAAACAAAGGAATTCATTACTGCATAACAAAAGTGACATGAGTATGATCTTTTACGGTCCAATTGTTTAATCCACCGTCAGTCGTCGGGTAGATCCAGCTATCGAACTCTGATTCTTCCACTTCATCTTCATCCCCGATGGCGTTCACTCCTGGATTAGTGATGAGCACAGGAGGTCTTCCGATCCTAGCTTTGCGCACAACCCTCTGAGCCTCTGCAGTAAAACCCAGTCCAAACTTGTCAGTTTTAGGAGTGAAATCAGGGAGCCTGCCCCAGTTAGCACATTCACCTTTCTTGATTACGGCCTGGGCGTCCTTCAAGGAAGCCATCTTCAGAGGAAAGTCCTCTTCAACCACTGTTTCTGCTGCTGCCAATGTTGGAGGTACCTCTTCAAAATGTTGAAAGGGGGTTTCAATAAACTCCCCGTCTATCTCAATATACCGGAAGGAATTCAAATGATTAACCATATACTCCTCCTCTCCCTGCACAGTGACAATCTTCCCTCTGACATGGTACTTGAGCTTCTGGTGTAGGGTAGAGGTCACTGCCCCAGCTTTGTGAATCCAAGGTCGACCCAGTAAACAGGAATAAGATGGATGAATATCCATCACATAGAAAGTTGAGTCGAATACTTGAGAACCCACACGAATAGGAATGTCTACCTCTCCATGAACCATCCTCTTAGAACCGTCAAAGGCTCTGACAATGATGTTGCTAGGTTTCAGCTCCAGGCCCTCACAATCCAACCGGTCTAAGGCCTTTTTGGGCAACACATTCAGGGAAGAACCGGTGTCCACCAACATGTGAGCGAGAGTAGTGCCCCTGCATTCTATAGAGACATGCAGGGCATCATTGTGGTTCTTTCCCTTAGCAGTAAGGTCAGCATCCGAGAAACCCAAACCATTGTCAGCAGTCAAGTTAGCTACGCAATCAGTAAACTGGTCTGCAGATGTCTCCTGTGGCACATGGGCCGTCTTTAGAAATGAAATTAGGGCCTTAGCATGGGCCTCTGAGCACAGCAGCAAGGAGAGCATAGAGATCTTGGAGGGTGTATGCCCCAGCTGTTCAACAACATTAAAATCACTCTTCTTGATTATTTTAAGAATTTCCTCCATCTCTTGCTGGGAGGCTTCAACATTCACAGACTTTGGTGCCTCCATCCGGGCAGGCTCATCTTCAATCTCTTTGCCCCGAGTATTAGATGACTCGGCAGCAGGGGAAGCAACTTGATCAGAAGTGGAAACGGGCGTACTTGCAGGTGTTATAATGAGAGGTCTTCGAATAGCTGGTGGTGCAATGTCAGGCGAGAAGAGCCTGCCACTGCGGGTTACTTTAGCTGGGCCGGTAATATTGCTGATACCGGTACCGGTGTTGAACTCTTGCTTTATTCCAAGTACATATACATCTGCCCCATAGTGCCATGGGACAGCCTTATCAGATTCATAGGGGAGGGGCCCCAGAACAGTAATAACAATGGGTGCGACAGTCATGATTTTAACTGGCTTCCTCGGGGGAGCCTTGATTGGATTGTTGAAAATTGTAACGACGGATACTTCTTCCACAGGAACAAAAGGAACAGCGGTCTTCTTGAACAAAATCTCCTTGCTGTCCATCAGGCTTTGGATGCCTAACTTCAGCAACGGACAACCCGTAAGGGAAACATCACACAAAAGGCAACCCTCGCTACAACCCGGAAATAAACCGGCTAGCAGCAAGTTCCTCTTAACAGTCAACAGAGGGGTAGCTACATCATTCACAGAAACAGCATACAAGTCTTCATCAATGGCATTTACTCCATGCTGGGGCATAGGAGCAGTCACCACATTTGGCCTCTCAGGCGCTTCAAATTGTATCTCCTTCGCGTCAATAAGGTCCTGCACCTTATTCCTCAGGGCCCAGCAGTCATCAGTAGAATGCCCCGGGCTATCGGAGTGATAAGCACAGCGAGCATTTGGATTATACTTGGGAGATGCAGTATTCACAACCTTTGGAGCCTCTCTAACAGTCACCAGGTTGGTTGATAACAATTGCGGCAAGATTTGTGATAGGGTCATACTCAGTCGGGTAAACTCTCTTCTGGGTCTTTCAGCCCTTTGTTGATTAGTTTGCCGAGGAGCGACAGCAGGCTTAGCAATCACCACCGCGTTGACAGATTGGCGGCGCTCTGGTTTGTCTTGCCTCCTAGGCCCATACACAGCACTGGCCTCCTTCTTAAAAGGTTTCTTCTCAGAATTTGAAGATGCACCCTTCTGAATCTTTCCTGACTTCATACCGGCCTCTATCCTTTCCCCAGTCAGAATGAGGTCAGTAAACCCTGCAGACGAATTACCGATAAGATGATTGAAGAATGGCCCGGATAGGGTCCCCAAGAACATATCTACCAACTCACGGTCTGTTAACGGAGGCTACACCCTGCCAGCCAGATCACTCCACTTCTGCGCATACTCTTTAAAGCCTTCGCCTGATCCTAGCGACATACCCTGGAGTTGGGTACGTGTAGGAGCAAGGTCGGCATTATATTGATACTGCTTGTAAAAAGCAGTAGCCAACTCCTCCCAGTTACGAACCTTGGTTCCATCCAGCTGATAGAATCATTCGAGATGAGTCCCTGAAAGACTCTCCTGGAAGAAGTGGATCCACAAGTTCTTGTCCACTGTATACGGCTGAATCTTCCGCATATAGGATCTGAGGTGTGGCTTAGGGCAAGACGCCCCGTCATACTTGGTGAAAGATGGTGCTTTAAACTTGTGCGGGATGATCACACCAGAAGATAAACCCAAGTCTCCGAAATCCAAACCAGGCACTTGTTGAATCTCCATAGCGTTCAGACGGTCTTCCAACTGCTTGTACCGGTCTTCAACTAGAGGATACTGTTCCTCATTAAAGTCAGTCTCGTTGTCAGAGACTACCGGACTAGGACCCCTTCCCCCCTGGGGACTGTCTTTGCCTACATAAGAACCAGCTTCCTCATTCTGCAATGTGTTGCCAAACCTCCGGCCCGTGTTGAATAGAACAGTTCTCTTCTTCTTCTTCTTCTTAACCAGCAGAGCCTTCAGCTCCTCTTGGCCTTGAGCCAAACCCATGATCAGCTCTTGAAATTATGCGTTCTGCGCCTGAAGGGCCTTGATAGACAACTCGGTAGACGATTCAGGGTTCATGATGCTGAAATAAACAGCGAAGAACAGTAAGCAACCTGAAAAGAAGAGTACCTGCTATGCACATGATGAATGATATGTGTTTATGCAATGCATTCAAGGGTTCGAAAATTCAAATTTGTTGTATACAAAAAGGAACACACGTTATCATTAAGGAAATAATTGTTTGGTACATCAAAGCCTCATGGGCACACATTACAAAGCAAATCAATCCCAAAAGACACTACGCATCCTCTTCGGAGCAATGTAGGTGTTGAGATTCCTCTCCTCGTGCAGTAGGCGGGTGAGCTCCAAGACCTTCTTCTCACTAGCATGTAGACTGGTCTCGAGAGAATTTCGTTCTTCCTTAAGCTGGATCTAGCTCTTCTGCATTTCTTCCCAAGATGTAGGCATGTCAGGATGTTGAATGGTGTAGGACACCTCTCCTTCCAATACTGGCTCTTTGATTACAGGGAGGACATGAGGATATGGCATCACTAACTTCTGGGAGCGGGCTCGTACCCACTTGAGATAAGGCTCCAACGGGATGGAATTCCTGTGCCCCAGGGTCTTGCTGTCTATCCTACTTGGCATCCTCCAAGCTCTGATAAATCTCTGGCGAAGTCCTTGTGCATCGTTGTCGAAGTCAAAAACTATGTCAGGAATTAACATGTCATGAGGGCCGTCCCTCCGAGCATAACCAAACTGTCTCCAAGCCAGGCACGGGTTGTAAGTAATACCTCCTCTGATTCCAAGTAAAGGAACATTAGGGTACTCCCCGCAACGATCAATAATAGTGACATCCTCTCTGGACCGAGAGCACCAATGTATATCTGCATGTGTAAGAGTCATCAATCATTGTGACCATCTCAAACCCCGCTCATTCTTCAAAACTGATTGTGGAAGGTGCGAAATAAACCACCTTCCCAGGAGAGGAGTGCAGCACATAAGGACACCTTTTTTTCTCATGGTTCGAGTGTAACATGAGTGAAGGATGTCCCCCAGCAACGTAGGTATAGGATTCCTGGACATGAAGGTCTGGACAGCACTGATATCTATAAGCTGATCTAGATTAGGGAACAATACCAAACCATAGACAAGGAGGGCCACAACTTCTTCAAAAGCTTGTAGGTCAAGGGAGTTCCAACATTCTTGGGCCTTCTCAAACAAAAACCGGGCTAATAACCCTTTGATACCACTTCTAACTTCCCAATGTCCCTTGAGGTCAGATGACTGTAGGTGTAAGGCTTTAGCAATCTCTTCAAGCTTGGGTTCCTTTTCCGTACCGTTGTAGGGTAGTTGATCAAGGATAGGGATCTTCAGAAGCCGGGAGAACTCTTCCAATGTAGGCACCAGTTGATAATCCAGGAAAGTGAAACAGTGATGCAAAGGGTCAAAGAACTGGAACAGGACCTTTATCATATCTTCCTCAATGTTGGTGTTGACCAAGCTGATGAGTCTTCCATGCCTCTCACTGAAAGAAGAACTCTCGAGAATCCTGGATATAAGCTCCTTAAGATGAGGAGGGATCCTTACAAGGCTGATCTGAATTGTCTTTCTGCGAACAGTATCCATGTCCTACAAAACAAGAACAAAGATGAAGATTCGAACCCCTGAAATGGTTAGCCAATGCATATGATGATGTATGATGTTATGATGCTATGATTAAACACACCACAAATATTTACAAAAATCAAACATGGTAAGGCACACAAGTCACACAAGACAAGCCCTTAGAGTTTAGGCCAGCATGGGGTCTTGGTATTACCCTCTTGAAGTTGGTGGGCTTAACTTGTCCTATCAGAAGAAACCGGGTTCTAAGGGTCCCAATATCATTGGATTGCTTTCATTGTTCATCGTTTCGATTTAGCCACTGAACTGGCGACTGAAATATTCCAGGAAAGCAACCCTCAATTGAGTGTAGTATCGAGTATCAATCATCCTCGGACTGCACCAAAGTCAGTTATCTCACTACCCTAAAGAGGCCAAGATAGTTCAATTAAGGTTCCTAAGGTCAGTTGATGCTTCGCGACACCACGCGGAGGCCCCGTACTCTCCTTGACTGAACTCAAGGGTTACCGGTACACACCAAAGTGCCACATCAACGTAGCAGACTGCTTCAACCATGTTGGTATACCCCGCACAATTCCCTCACAGTCTTATTGCTACTTTCTAAGAAGGTATCCCCCAGATCCGGGTTAGGATCTATAGAACTCCCAAGACAGTACCCACAATAATAAAGCAAACAATTCAGACAATTGAAAACACAAATGATCTTAGTCCTAAGGTACACCTCACTTTAAGTTTCCCCAGCAGAGTCGCCAGTTTTGTGATCGGTGGATCTGGAACTGACTGTTTAACGCTGGTTCGCGAAATGTCGCGGTAAGCAAGAGTCGCCACCGTCTTTTATTTTCTCCAACATGGACAGGACAAAAGCACAGCAAAATTCCTTATGAGATAGTTTCTCGGTTCGGGAGGCAGATTTATAGAAAGGGAAGGTGTTAGCATCCTTTCTATCCATGGTTATCCATGGGCTCTTAGATACTTGCTCATTGTGTTTTCAAAAGTGTTTGTTTTATTTTCAAGTGTGAGTGGGTTTGAAAAAGTTTCGTTTAAAGTTTCAGAATGAATCTTGTATCAGTCCTCAAGAGTGTTTGAAAAATTATTTTGAAAGCTTTTTGAAAGTGTCGGTGTGAAAAGAGTTTTGATTTGTTTTTGAAGAGAGCAAGTATCTATGAGTCATCTACCTACCCTAAGGAATTAGGCTGTGTAAATGTCCTTAAGGCAGTGCCATCCCATCATTGAGAGATAGGTAGCACCACCGTTGGAGGTGTTCGGGTCAATTCGAGTTTAGGGACAGTGTGGTCACCGAGCAACAGTAAGACACCTTAGAAGCTACCCTTATGCCATTGATCTTTTTATTCCGAGGCAACTATTCCGAGGCAACTTGTTTTAAGGCAACTTGTTCGAGGCAACTAGATCAATGGAACATAAGGACTCACTAAGACGTCCTATACTCGACGACCACGTTTCGAGGGGCAAGGCAACAGTGAGGCGTACCCTAAGAGTGGTGTGTGAATTGTGTGTCATTTTCAGTTATATTTTATCTTGTCATGCATTGGGTGTTTTACGCTTTGAATTTATTTGAGCATACATTCTTTCATGTGATTAACAGTTTAAAAGGTGCGGAAATTAAAATGCGGAAAATAAAGGTCCTACGCTATTACAAGGCGCGGGTCTATACATCGCCAAATCAAACAAAGACCCGTTTTTGAATAAAAGTGCGGAAAGTAAATGTCCTAATTACTATTACAAGGCTTTGGGGCAAATACATTATATTTAAAAAGGAAATAAATAAAAATAAATATGCGAAAAGAAATTAGAATCGAATGCGAGGGCGTTGGACCCTTTAAAGAAATTAAATTGAAGTTGGAAGGTTAATTAATTATTTAATGAGAAAAGAAATTATTTTTATGTTTTTTTGGTATTTATGAAAAAAGGAAGATTAATTGAAATTAGAAATTAAATAAACCCTAATTCTAGTTTGTTTTTAATTATTAAAAAAATGTTTAAGTTTTGACCTAATTTACACTAATTATTTAATTACAAGTTTATTTACAAAATTAATTAATGGTTAATAATAATAAGAAGAAAATTTTAATTATTAAGAAAAAAAAAGTAAAATGCTAAAAACCCTAATTTTTATGTATTTTAGTTATTTAAGAAAAAAACATTAAAGTTAAACCTAAAATTAAACTAAATTGATTATTGGAATTTATTTACAAAAGAAAACTATTAATGAATTAAAAATTAAATAAACATATTTTTATTTTTATGATTTCTGGTTTTTTTTGTATTATAAGAATTATTTTTGTGAATTAATTAAAACAATAAAACAAATTAAAAGAAAAAAAAAGAAAAAAAAAAGAAGAAAATTAGGAGGAAGAATACAAACAAAGGGGGTTTCTGGCCCAATTATGGAGGTCAATTGTAAGTAATTTAGGCCCATTAGAAAGCTGGCCACGTTGACTTTTCCAGCTTGAATGCTCATTCATGGACTGAGGCGCATGGTGGATGCTTTTTGGTAGCCATTAGATTGAATTTCTGGGCGCGTGGCAAACCAGGAGATGGAGTTGTATGGTGGTCCCTTGATGAAGCGCTGCATAGAAACATGTTACAAGAAAAATTATGGAAGAAATATGGGGGACCTGGGAATCGAACCCAGGTCCCAATACCTGCATGCCAACGCACAAGCCAACTGAGCCACTGAGTTTCTTTGATATTATAATAGACAATGATTATTATGAGAGACAAACAAGTGCTAGTGGTATTTGATGAAAACGCGCGCCAGCATTCAAACCAACCATTCGCGTTTGGACACATCAGCTTCGTCCCCATGGTGTCTTCGTTTTTGCCTGAAAATATGAACAGATAGAGGGGGTTTTAAACCCCCACTAACTACAATATACAATAATAGCGATTAGAGCATGGTTCATCATAAATTGAGCGCGAGGTATGGTTTTAAATCGTCAGAAAGTCCTGATTCCAATGGTATAGGTGTGATTGGCCAATTTTTCCAGAGGAACGAAACCCTCTTTCAAAGTCTCTAAAACCCTAAAATATGTTCATGGCAACTTCTCATACAAGCAATAGTAATTCAATTAAATAGCACCAATAGATTCAGAATGTCCATGTTAATGTAAATCAATGGTTAAAAATCACAAATAATGCATATAAATGGAAACACGATTATGAATTTTTTGTGAAAAAGTGCAACATGGTTCTACCAATTCCTTGCGCGTGGAGATCTGATTTCAATTGCAACAGCTTCCTGGTTGTGTCAGGAGTGTTTTGGAATAACTTTGAGGCCTTGGAACGATCTCTAGCTATGAAAACAGTTTTGAGATTTTTTGAAAAAATGAAAATGTGTTCTTGAGGTTTCAGCGCAGATTTCTTGTCCTTTGCATTAGGGTTGCAATGTGTATATATGTGTGAATGCATTAGGTCAGAAAAATCAAGCCCAAAGCCTTGTATTCAATGATTTTGAATATTTGATTCTCATGATCTTTTTCAATCTTTTTTGTCATCAAACCATTGCCAATTGCATAGAATCTTTCCTTATTGAGTGTGCACGAAATCTTGAGGTCATGATGGATGAAAATGCTGCATAAAAAGATTTGAAAGGTGTGATTTGCTATTTTTGTCATATTTAATTTTGATTAAGTGAATTAATAATAATAATAATTCAAATAATTAATCAAAAATGATAAAATAACTCCCTTGGATGTCAATGGGTCGTGCATAGCCTTTGGGTAATGTTTCATGGAAGAAATTGTGGACCATTAGCAATTTTGAGGCATTTGAAGCAAAGTTGACTTTTCAAAATTCCCAAATATTTCCCAACTTCCACAAGGCATATCTTGCTCAATTTTTAAGCTTTGATCATGTTCTTGGACATTTTGGAAAGGTCTTGAAGTCCTCTAACCAATGCCTTTGGTCCCATGTCATGTTGATTTACCAATCTCAAGTTATGGTCTTTGACTTAAAGTTCCTTTTTGTTGACTTTTGAAAATGACCTATAATGTTAAGATTGATAACTTTTTGTGAGAGCATTTCTTGGACTTTAAGTGTGAAGATGAGTTGTAGGAAATGTCATTCTCTTAAAAATGAGCTTTGGATGGAATTTTTCTGATAAACCATGTGGAAGTTATGCCCTAGTCAATTTGCAGTTGACTTTTTCAGCTGTCCAAATATAGAAACTTTTGCATCTTGAGACTTTTTGAGCCATGCTTTGAGAATCATGATCAAGAATTGATCAAATGATGTTTGTGGCTTCAAAATAAGATGTTGACCAAAAATTTTGACTTTTGACTGTCAAATGACCATTTTGCCCCTGCAGTTGACTGTTAAGCAATTAGGGTTTTTGACTATGCAATCTGGTGCTGTGAGTCTTGAAACTTAGCATATGGATGCTTGACCATGTTTGTAGGCATGTGGGACTTGTTTGGACCCTTGGAAACTTCAACTTCTTTGCCAGAACCAAAACCCTAATTTTTTACTGTTAGGAGGCAATTGGACTGTGCAACTCTTGGGAGATTTTGAAGCATGCTCTTTGCAAATCTTGAAGAATATGGGAGGGAAAATTTTGGGGTACAACAGAGAGGAAAGGGGATTTATTTTCTCCTAAGCCTCAAACAGGTGTTGATTACTCACTTCCTGATTCGGATGATTGGAAGGAGGTTGCCATCAGACATGTGAAAGAAAACCAGAGGTTGAGGGCTCAGATTGTCAGGCTCACAAGGAAGCGCCAGCGTACAGATTGATCTCCATCAGTTCTTTTTCTCAGAATTTTAGATTGTATTTTCATCTTGTACTTGGGATCATTGAAACTTGTAATCCATTTTGGAGTTATTATAATAAAAAATTTCAGTATTTCAAAAGCTTTATTACTTTGATGTTTGCAATATGTCTATAAAACGTAAATCCCTTGAAATATTAAATAAAAAAGTAAAAATAATCATATACATTGCACATCACGCATCATATTGCACATATTTATTGCATTTGTTATGCATACCCAGGTGTCTTACCAAGCTTCTTTACTTCATTCAGCAAGCTGACTCATCACTACAACACTCGGGCTAATTTCAAAAAGAAGATGGACAACTTAGAACAGGAGAATCGCGAGCTGCGCGAAGAGGTTTCTGCTTTGAAGGTCGGCTTGGCCAATTTGACTACTCTGATGGAAGCTCTGGTGGTTGCTCAAAATCAGCCACCGAGTGTTCAACCTCAACCAACAAGGGAAAATACTGAAGTTCCGACTGTTCCTGTATCCTCTACTTTGGCTGTTGTTCAAAACCGTATGCCTCAAGGTTATCCATGGGGAATACCAGAGAATTTTGCACCTGAAGGTTTCAATCTTGGTCCTCAAGATACTCCAGTGGTTCAGACTGTTGTTACTCCAGCACCTCCTGTGGTGCATGATGTTCCTGCTGCACCTCCTTAGGTAAATATGATCCCGTTTGTTAATGATAATGTGTGTCGTCCTTTCCCTCCACCGAGTGAAGACTTGGGTCTTTATGATAGATAGGATGAATTTCAAGAGCAGTTTGATAAAATGCAAAGAGAGATGAAGGCTCTTAGGGGAAAAGAGCTATTTGGGCATGTTGTACCCCAAAATTTGCCCTCCCATATTCTTCAAGATTTGTCAAAAGCATGCTTCAAATCTCTCCAAGGGTTGCACAGTGCAAGAGCCTCCTGAACAGTCAAAATTAGGGTTTTTGTTCTGATCAAGAAAATGAATTTTCCAAAGGTCCAATCAAGTCCCACATGCCTACAAATATGGTCAAGCATCCTCATACAAAGTTTTAAGACTTTTAGCACAAAATTGCACAGTCAAAAACCCTAATTGCACTGCAGTCAACTGTAGGGGCAAAATGGTCATTTGGCAGTCAAAAGTTCAAATTTTTGGTCAACATCTCATTTTGAAGCCACAAACATCATTTGATCAATGCTTGATCATGATTCTCAAAGCTTGGCTCAAAAATCATCAAGATGCAAAAGTTTCCTTATTTGGACAGTTGAAAAAGTCAACTGTGAATTGACCAGGGCATAACTTTCACATGGATTATCAGAAAAATTCCATCCAAAGCTCATTTTGAAGAGAAAGACATTTCCTACAACTCATCTTCATACTTAAAGTCCAAGAAATTCTCTCACAAAAAGTTATCAATGTCAACATTATAGGTCATTTTCAAAAGTCAACAAAACGGGACTTTAAGTCAAAGGCCATAACTTGAGATTGGTAAATCAAAATGACATGGGACCAAAGGCATCGGTTAGAGGACTCAAAGACCTTTCCAAAATGTCCAAGAACATGAGAAAAGCTTAAAAATTGAGCAAGTTATGCCTTGTGGAAGTTGGGAAATGTTTGGATATTTTGAAAAGTCAACATTGACTCAAATGACCTAAAATTGCTAATGGGCCCATTTTTCTTCCACAATTCATTGTCCCAAGCATGCACACGACCATTAGGCCCAAAGGGAATAATTTCTCCATTTTTATTTATTTATTTGGATTTTTTATCATTTATAATTCATTTAATTAAATAAAATGCATGAAAAATACAAAACTAATGAAATAAAATCTTTTTGTGCAGAAATTATTCTCATTGGACACTCAAATTCGTGCATGATCAATTAGGGAAAGTTTTGGCATGATTTGGTGTCAAATAGCATGGAAAAAGATTGAAAAAGATCTTGAAGAAAATCAAATCTCATAAACCATCAATGCATGGATTTTGATCAGAATTCTTGACCTAATTCACTCTTACTTATACATAGAACACAACCCTAATTCAGAAAACCACGCAGCTGCTCAGAAATCTGGAAAACAAAACTTGAAATTTGTCAAAAAAACTCCATAACTGAAAATAGACTTGCAGGTCAATTCAAGCCTCCAAACCTATTCCATTAGCTTGCCAAGGTTGCTAGTAAACGATTCCCATCAAAAACTTGGCCCTATACTCAGAGAATTGGTAAATCGAGGGTGAACTGTATCACTCTTTTTGCATAATCGTATTCTATGATTTAGACCATATCATTGCATTTTGTTCATGATTTTGTACTAATTACTTTGTTCTGAAGCTAACCATATAACTTGATTGAAGTTTTGGGCATTGTATGCGAATCTGCCATTGATAATATTTAGGGTTCTTCAACCTTCAAATTGGGGGTTTTAGAATACAGTAAAATCAGACCACCACGATGCCAGGAATGGATTCAGGGGACTTGGACGAAGACAATGGAACTCTCGCGCTCAATTTATGAGCATCACAGGGCTAGTCGCTATTTTTCAGAAGCTAGCCTAGGAGAACGCTAACAAAACCGTTGCTTATGATGTTTATGTTTCAGGAAAAAATAAAACAATGGAGAAGATGATCTCGTGGCAAGCGATGGGTGGCTGGTTTGAAAGTTCGCGTGCGGAGGCCCCACTAACGCTTGTTTCTTTTATAATATTTGTTAGTTGTTATATATTAAACGCGCGTGAATTGGTTCAGTGGTAAGCGAGAGTGTTGGCAACGTACATGACCTGGGTTCGAGCCCCAGGTCTTCATTATTCCCATATTATTTTGCAAACAATATTCCCATGCAGGTTCAATACAAGGCTCTATCATACACCCACGATCACAAGCGTGCCACGCGTTTGTTGGGATCAATCACAAGGCTGAGAGTTAGAGCACATCATGAATCCAAGTCAACGCGTGTGTATGCTCCCAGAAAAAATCAACAAGGCCATGCTGATTTGGGCTCAAGGTTAATGGGCTTCACCTCCACTTTGGGGACTACAACCCCCCTAGGTTTGCCATTTTTAATATTTTCTTTTGCATTATTTCTATTTTTATTTTAATTATTGCTTGTTTAATTAATTTAATGTTTTCATAAAATACATAAAACATAAAAAAATCAGAAAAAGAGAAAAAATAATAAATATTTATTTTAATAGTTTTTGTAATTAAATTGCATATAATTAAATTTAGTTTTAAATTAGGTTTTAATTTTAATTCTTTTAATAAAAAATCTAAAAAATATAGAATTAGGGTTTGATTAATTTTCATCTTTTTTTTATTTTTATTCCATAAATAATTAAATAATTAGATATTTATTTTTGTAAGTAAAATCGCATATAAATTAATTAGGGTTAATATTAGGTTTTAATCTTCTTTTCTTAATAAATTAAAAGCAATTAGAATTAGGTTTAATTTTAATTAATTCTTTTTCATTAACATCATAAAATACCAAAAAAACAATTTCCTTTCTTTTTTTAATTAATTAGTGTCACCATTTAATTTAATTTTGCAAAAAGGGTCCAACGCCCTCGTTTAATTCTTATTAATTCGCGTATTTATTTTATTTCGTTTAAATATTTATGTATCTCTCCTGAAGCCGTGTAACTAATTGCTCGCACTTTTAATTCTTTATTTTCATTAATTTCTTTATTTTTCTGTCAAATCGGGTCCTGGTTTAATTTTGGCGATGTGGACCCGCGCCTTTTGTAATAGCTTAGAATCTTTACTTTTCCCGCAATACTTTTAATTGTTAATCAAGGCATGAAAGAATGTATGGACAAAAATAAAAATAAACGCTAGATCACCCATAACCTGACAAAAGACAAAAATAAACGAATCCGACACACAAATCACACACCACCCCTAGGGTACGCCTCACTGTTGCCTTGCCTCGAAAGGTGATCGTCGAGTAGAGGATGTCTTAGTAAGTCCTCATGATCCGGGAACCTGGCATGAGGGTAGCTAGAAGCGGTTGGGAAAAGACCCTCAGGTTTGAGGATGTTGCTGCAGCTCTTCCTTTGACCCATCAAGAGATAACAGACAACTGGGTAAATAGAAGCGGAGTTAAGGGTTTCTTGGCCAAGTTTCTGATTGGTAAAGCTAACAGTTTCTGGAATGACCTGGACTTTAGGGCATATGAAGACATCTTGGCCCTCCTAATCTATGGGTTAGTCCTGTTTCCTAATCCTGACAACTTCATCAATGTCACTGCCATAAGGATCTTTATGTCTCAGAATCCTGTGCCCACTCTCTTGGGTGACATATTGCAACAGCTTCATGCTCGTACTACCCGAAGACAAGGAACCCTATGGTGTTGTATCCCTTTGTTGGTGAGGTGGTTTATTTCGCACCTCCCCAAGTTCGTACTAAAGAATCAAGAAGGAAGAGGTTGGGCTCATAGGTTAATGTCTCTCACCGACAAAGACATCATTTGGACTTGCAGAGGTTTGGATGAGATAGCTATTATTGATCGATGCGGGGAATACCCTAATGTTCCTCTGATTGGTACCCAAGGAGGGATCTCTTACAATCCATGTCTAGCACTCCTTCAGTTTGGAAGAGCAAGAAGAGCAGGCCCCCATGAGATGTTGGTGCCTCACATCAGTTTTGAGTTTCAGGTGGATAGTGACGAGCTGCGTCGTAGGTTCATCAAGGCTTGGGACAAAGTTCATAAAGCTGACCCGCAAGAGTTAGGGCCAAAGACTTCTCTACCTATGGAAGCCTACTACAAATGGGTTCGCATCCGTGCTCAGAAGTTAGGTATGCCGTATGAAGCTGTCAGGCCCGTCATTCTTGAGTGTCCTGACAAAGATGATGTTCCTCCAACTGTCCTTCCTCCTCAGATACCCACTGATTATGAGACATTGAAGAGATCTTGGTCGCAACTGCGAGAAGAGCGGGATTCTTACCGGGAAAAGTTCAACGAGCAGGAATCAAAGATCCAGAAGCTGACAAAGCAGTTGGAGAATGAGAGAGCTCTGAATGCCTACATCCGTACTGAGAAGAGGAGGCCATGGGATCAATAAGCAGCTCCGGATGTTCTTTTGCAGTTTGATTTCCCTTTTCAGTATTTTCCTTTCATGTAACGCCTAAGGGCAACCTGTTGAATAATTTCAGTTTCAGAGTTGAATCTAATGAAGTGTGTTCTTTTTTTGTTTACTAAGTTGATTCCCGATTGTCTTTGAAAACATAATTCATACGCATCTCATTCATCATGTGCATAGCAGGTTTCTTCTTTTCAGGTTGCTTACAGTTCTTCGCTGTTTATTTCAGCATCATGAATCCCGACTCGTCATCAACTGAGACATCCATCAAGGCTCTTCAGGCGCAGAATGCGCAGTTTCAGGAATTAATCAAGGGTTTGGCTCAAGGCCAAGAAGAGCTGAAGGCTATGCTCCTGAAGAAGGAGAAGAAGAAGAAGAGAAGGATTGTTCTGTTCAACTCGGGCCGAAGGTTCGGCAATACTCTGCAGCATGAAGAGGCTGGTTCTTCTGTTGGCAAGGGTACTCCTCAAGAGGCAAGGGTTCCTAGTCCAATAGTCTCCGACAACGAGACTGATTTTGATGAAGAGCAATATCCTCCTGCAGAAGACCGATACAAGCAGCTGGAGGATAGGCTGAATGCTATGGAGATACAACAGGTACCTGGGCTGGATTTTGGAGATCTGGGTTTGTCTACTGGTGTGATTATTCCTCGGAAATTCAAAGCACCATCTTTCACCAAATATGACGGGGCGTCTTGTCCCAAGCTACATCTCAGGTCCTATGTTCGGAAAATCCAACCGTACTCAGCGGATAAGAATTTGTGGATCCACTTCTTCCAGGAGAGTCTTTCAGGGACTCATCTCGAATGGTTCTATCAGCTGGATGGGACCAAGGTTCGTAACTGGGAGGAGTTGGCTACTGCTTTCTACAAGCAGTATCAATATAATGCCGACCTTGCCCCTACACGTACCCAACTCCAGGGTATGTCGTTAGGTTCAAGTGAAGGTTTTAAGGAGTACGCTCAAAAGTGGAGAGACCTGGCTGGCAGGGTGCAGCCTCCGTTGACTGATCGAGAGTTGGTAGACATGTTCTTGGGGACCCTATCTGGGCCGTTTTTCAACCATCTTATCGGGAATTCGTCTGCAGGGTTCACTGATTTAATTCTGACTGGAGAAAGAATTGAGGCTGGGTTGAAGTCTGGAAAGATTCCGAAGGGTGCATCGTCTAGTTCTGAGAAGAAACCCTTCAAAAAGGAGGCTAGTGCTGTATATGGCTCCCAGAGATCAGAAAGATTTGAGCGCCGCCAATCTGTCAGTGTGGTAACGATTGCCAAGCCTGCTGCCGCTCCTCGGCCAACCAATCCTCAAAGGGCTGAAAGACCCCGGAGAGAATTCACCCGCTTAAGCATGACCCTATCGCAGATCCTGCCACAGTTGCTATCCACCAATTTAGTGACTGTCAGAGAGGCTCCGAAGTTCCCCAATACTGCATCTCCTAAGTACAACCCGAATGTTCGTTGTGCTTACCATTCAGATAGCCCGGGGCATTCTACTGATGACTGTTGGGCATTAAGGAGCAAGCTGCAGGATCTTATTGACGCCAAGGAGGTACAGTTTGAGGCATCTGAGAAGCCTAATGTAGTGACAGCTCCCCTGCCTGCTCATGGAGTGAATGCTGTTGGGGACGAAGACGGAGTGGATGAGGCTGAGTTTGATAGCTGGATTTACCCTGCAACCAACAGTGGACTTAGCAATTGGAGTGCGAAGGACAACCTATCTGTTTCTCTTGTTACTAAGTAATGAATTCCTATGTTTTTGGTATTTGTAATAAACAATAAATAAACTCTATGGCCCGGTGTCTTACCCGAGGCACCGTGGTTTCATTTGGGAGGGCATATAAATTGTCATTTCATATATCATGAATGAAAATCTTGGACGTTTTCTCGCATTTCAAATCTTATGCTCCTTTTCTGTCTTTCTTTCCTTTACATATATTCCAAAACAGCTGTATTTACACACACACACTCACTCATACAGGTTTCAATCCACTCTGGATCTCACTGATAACGACTCTGCTACTGCCAGTTATGACTTCGAAAATCCGATCAACTTAGCCGAAGATGAAGGTGAAGATGATTGTGAAGTGCCTGGTGAGCTTGCAAGACTGTTGCTTCAGGAAGAGAGGGCAATTCAACCCCATGAAGAGCCAGTGGAAACAATAAACTTGGGTACTGAAGCAGACAGGAAAGAGGTAAAGATTGGTGCCAACCTAGAGCTCAGCATGAAGCAACGGTTGACTAAGATGCTGCATGATTATATGGAGATCTTTGCCTGGTCCTACGAAGACATGCCCGGGTTGGATACCGACATTGTGTTCCATCACTTGCCAACTAAGGAAGACTGCCCTCCAGTTAAGCAAAAGGTCCGTCGGATGCGTCTGAAAAGATTAAAGCCGAGGTTATGAAATAGTTTGACGCTGGGTTCCTTGCAGTAACTTCTTACCCTCAGTGGGTTGCTAATGTGGTGCCGGTACCGAAGAAGGACGGTAAGGTCAGAATGTGTGTCGACTACAGGGATCTGAACAGGGCCAGCCCCAAAGATGACTTCCCTTTACCTCACATTGATGTCCTTGTTGATAATACAGCTCAGCACAAGGTGTTCTCTTTCATGGATGGCTTTTCAGGTTACAATCAGATCAAGATGGCACCTGAAGACATGGAAAAGACTACATTTGTTACTCAGTGGGGCACCTTCTGCTACAAGGTCATGCCATTCGGGCTAAAGAACGCTGGGGCAACCTACCAACGTGCCATGGTTGCTTTATTTCATGACATGATCCATCATGAGATAGAAGTGTATGTTGACGACATGATCGCAAGGTCCCAGACTGAGGAAGAGCACCTAGATCATCTGTAGAAGTTGTTTGACCGGTTGAAACTATACAAGCTGAGGTTGAACCCGAACAAGTGCACCTTCGGGGTAAGATCTGGGAAGTTACTAGGCTTCGTAGTGAGTGACAAAGGTATTCAAGTGGACCCTGCTAAGGTTAAAGCTATTCAAGAGATGCCAGTTCCCAGGACAGAGAAGGAGGTCAGAGGCTTTTTAGGACGCCTGAATTACATTGCTCGATTCATCTCACACCTAACTGCTACTTGTGAACCAATCTTCAAGCTGTTGAAGAAAGATCAGGTAGTACGATGGAACGATGAATGTCAGGCTGCTTTTGACAGAATCAAGGAGTATCTCCAAGAACCACCCATCCTTATGCCACCGGTTGAAGGGAGACCTCTGATACTATATCTAACAGTGCTTGACAACTCAATGGGGTGTGTGCTGGGGCAGCATGACGAGTCTGGCCGAAAAGAGCATGCCATTTATTACCTTAGCAAAAAGTTTACCGACTGTGAGACCCGATACTCACTGCTTGAGAAAACTTGCTGCGCTTTGGTATGGGCTGCTCGCCGGCTGAGACAGTATATGCTGACTCACACTACCTTGTTGATCTCAAAGATGGATCCTATAAAGTACATATTTGAAAAGCCTGCTCTGTCTGGGAGAATTGCAAGATGGCAGATGATCTTGACGGAATACGACATTCAGTACACAACCCAGAAAGCCATCAAGGGGAGTGTATTGGCAGACCACTTGGCACATCAGGCCGTCGATGATTATCAGTCAATGAACTTCGAGTTTCCAGACGAAAGCATCATGATTGTAACTGATTGTGAAGTACCTGGACCGGATGAAGGACCTGAACCAGGATCCCGATGGTCTATGCACTTTGATGGAGCCTCCAATGCTTTGGGTAACGGTATCGGCGCCATAATCATATATCCTCAAGGCACTCATACTCCGCTCACTGCCCGGCTATGTTTCAACTATACCAACAACATGGCGGAGTATGAGGCGTGCATCATGGGTCTTCAAGCTGCGATCGACCTAAGGATTAAGTTTCTGAGTGTCTTCGGAGATTCCGCTCTCGTGATCAATCAGATCAAAGGAGAGTGGGATACGAAACATCCAAACCTTATTCCTTACAGGGAATGTGTGTTGACCTTGATTCCCCACTTCACGAAGATAACCTTTGAGCACTTTCCAAGAGAAGAGAATCAGTTGGCGGACGCGTTAGCTACAATGTCTTCTATGTTCAAGGTCAAATGGGATAATGAGGCTCCCCGGATCATCATCTGGAAACTGGACGAACCGGCATACTATTGTGATCTCGAGACTGAATTGGTGACTGAGAAGCCTTGGTACCATGAGGTGAAGAGATATCTGGAAGCTCAGGAATACCCGGAAGGTGCCTCGGTCAATGATAAGAAATTCCTGAGAAGGTTTGCAGCAAAGTTCTTCCTTAGCAACGGCATCTTGTACAAGCGAAACCATGATTCAACCTTACTGCGTTGTGTGGATAAGACTGAAGCAGAAAGGATCATGGAAGAGCTACATGAAGGGACCTTTGGTACATATTCCAGTGGACATACAATGGCTAAGAAGATCCTTCGGGCAGGGTATTACTGGTCCACAATGGAAGCTGACTGTTACCAACATTCCAGGACATGCCATAAGTGCCAGATTTATGCAGACAAGGTGCATGTTCCCCCAGTTCCCCTGAATGTTCTGACTGCGCCTTGGCCGTTTGCAATGTGGGGCATAGACATGATCGGCGAGATTAAACCGACGGCATCTAATGGGCATCGCTTCATCCTGGTAGCGATTGATTATTTTACGAAGTGGGTCGAAGCAGCGTCCTATGCTACGGTAACCAAGACTGTTGTGGCACGGTTCATTCGGCATAATCTGATCTGTCGGTACGGCGTCCCAGAGAGGATCATTACAGACAACGGTACCAATCTGAATAATAAGATGACCGCTGAACTCTGCGAGCAGTTCAAAATACAGCACCACAATTCTTCTCCTTACAGACCGAAGATGAATGGGGCTGTAGAAGCAGCAAATAAGAACATCAAGAAAATCGTGCAGAAGATGACAGTGACTTATAAGGATTGGCACGAGATGTTACCGTTCGCTCTACATGGGTACCGTACCTCAGCTAGGACGTCAACCGGGGCAACTCCTTTCTCTTTGGTTTATGGCATGGAGGCAGTCTTACCGATCGAAGTGCAAATACCCTCTCTCCGGATAATGAAGGATGCAAATCTGAACGAAGATGATTGGATCCAGACACGACTTGATCAGCTTAACCTCATTGATGAAAAGAGACTTGCTGCTATCTGCCATGGTCAGACGTATCAAAAACGGATGATCAGGGCATTTAACAAAAAGGTCAGACCACAGGAATATCAAGTTGGGGATCTGGTAATCAAGAGAATCATCCTTCCTCAGAGTGATCCAAGGGGAAAATGGACCCCTACATACGAAGGGCCATTTATGGTTAAACATGTGTTCTCAGGAGGAGCAATGATATTGACCAACATGGATGGTGACGACCTTCCTCACCCCGCCAATGCTGACATAGTAAAAAGATACTACGCATGAAAAAAAAGACCCGCTAGGCTGACATGCCTAGGCAAAAATTAGGGCTTCCCGTCGAACCAAAAGGGTTCGGGCAAAATGAAGGGATGAAATGAAAAAAATCTGTACACCCGGCAAGTCGAAAACCTGAAAAGGCGGCTTGGGCAAAAATGGGTATCCCGGTGGACTGAAAACCCGAAAGGGCGGTCCAGGCAAAAGTTAGGGATAAAAGTGTAATACTATGTCTCATTGGATCACTTTGCATCCAGAATCCGGTATCTACACCAAGTTCAGACGGCATCGATCAGTCAGCTTCATTCTTCGTTTAGGTCATCAAGTGATGAGACGCTCGGAGATATAACGGCAATAGCAGAGTTGAAACCCAGTGGGATCATTCACTTCACACAGCTGTTTTATTTTCTTTTGTACAAATTTGTATAAACTCTTTTGTTCGGCGGCGTTCTCTTACTAGGACGTCAGCCTCTTGTACACAAAACGCCTATTTTCGGGCCATTCAAAATCAATACAAATATACTTTTCAGTTAAAAGTGCCAATTGTTTTTCTTTTCTGTTTTGTTTTGCGAAGAACGTCCAAGGTTCAATTTGTGATATGTGCATTGACAATAATTTGCTAACTCATAAATATTTGCATGCGAAACAAAGGATTAATTACAGGTAACATTAGAAACAGGGGCAATAAAGAGTGGTCTAAGCAACCTAATTGTTCTATCCTCCAAGGTACCAGGGTAGGTCCAGCTAAAGAACATAACCAGATATCTCAATTCCCCAGAGAGTGAGTCAGCAAGACAGTACACCCTCCTCAAACAAAGCTATCATCAACTTAAGGAAGTTGGGTATCCTCCGGCAGATATCAACATTCCCCAGCAGTACATGTATTCTTAAACAAGCATCCCCGTCAGTCTTGGTCTAAAGATTGTTCCCCGGCGGCATATCAACATTCAAAGGAATCACTTCCCCCAGCATATCAAAACTTCCCCAGGAGAGTCCAATCTAGTTCCCCAAGAAAGTTAGACACCATCTCCCCAAGCAGTAAGCTTATCCCCAGTAGATTCTGGAAGCTTATCCCTCGCAGAGCACAAACGCGTCGTCCGGCTTTATTCAAAGAGTTATTTCCTCATCAGGATATAACTGGGTTATCCTCAGCCAAAAGCCATGGAAAGGTCGTCGTCGACACAGTTCTTCTTATCCCCAGCAAAGTCTATTAACACTTCCGATACAGCAAAGATATCCCCAGCGAAGTCTATCAACACTTCCAACACAACAGGAGTATCCTCAGCAAGTTATTATCAACACTCAACAAAGTACCTATCCCCACAGAGTATTGCTTCCCAGCAAGATCGTTAGAGTACGTTTCTCCCTGCAGAGTTATTCCATTCGCCAAGTTTATTCCCCAACGGAGTTATCTTCTCCTACCGGTATTCTTGCAGTTATCATCCCCAGCGGAAGCAAAATCTATTCTCCAACATCAGCCCAGGAGTGACTTCCCGGCACCCGTCAAGGATTTACTTTCCTAGACGAAAACATACATTCATAAAACATCACATACATCATTATAGCATGCATAGACGCATCATATCTTACAAATCTCATTTATGTTGAGAACATCATTGCTTGATCCATATCATGCATTGCATATGACTAACCTTTACCTTTCAGGAAAGATTCAGCTAAATTCTCCATTATATTTCAAGACCTAGACCGGTTCAGTTAATCAACTCCAAAGATTTCTTATCCAGTCCAAGGCCTTCTCTAGTCCAGCTAAATCGACTCCCAACAGATTTTTCTGATGAAGACTCAGTAGAAGTTATTTTAGGTTTTTCTCAAACGTCCGCTTTTGAGATTATAATTTCCTATGGTTCTCTCCCCGACGGTGCGTGAGATGATAATTCCATTCCAGGTTTTTCTCAGACGTCCGCTTTTGAGATTATAATTTCCTATGGTTCTCTCCCCGACGGTGCGTGAGATGATAATTCCATCCCAGGTTTTTCTCAAACGTCCGCTTTTGAGATTATAATTTCCTATGGTTCTCTCCCCGACGGTGCGTGAGATGATAATTCCATTCCAGGTTTTTCTCAGACGTCCGCTTTTGAGATTATAATTTCCTATGGTTCTCTCCCCGACGGTGCGCGAGATGATAATTCCATTCCAGGTTTTTCTCAGACGTCCGTTTTTGAGATTATAATTTCCTATGGTTCTCTCTCCGACGGTGCGTGAGATGATAATTCCATCCCAGGTTTTTCTCAAACGTCCGCTTTTGAGATTATAATTTCCTATGGTTCTCTCCCCGACGGTGCGTGAGATGATAATTCCATTCCAGGTTTTTCTCAAACGTCCGCTTTTGAGATTATAATTGCCTATGGTTCTCTTCCCGATACTGCGAAGATGGTAATTCCCACCAAGATTTTCTCAACGAGCGTTGTTGAAGTTAAAGTCACCCAAGGTTCTCTCACCGTTCATGCTGAAGTAGTAACCATCCCTGGTTCATTCATCACCTTTTGAAGATCCAGATTCAGCTCCTGTAACCAGTCAGGACACATCTATACCAAGCATCTGAAAACCAGCTCCTGCAACGTGTCAGGTACTCATTTTTTTCCTTTGCAGGTATGCAAGTTCTCGCTAAGGAATATCTTATGCGATCAACATCCAGATGGCATCTATAAGCCCATCACCCTATTCATCAATCTCCAAATGGCATCTGTAAGCCCATTCCCATCATCACACTGCTACTATGTGAGCGCAAATTTCTGGGCACTCTAGTGTTCAATCATCTTCTACCTTCGGATTACGAAAGGCACGTCAGCCAATCTGCATCCTCAGGTCTAAGAAGATTGAACAGGGGCAACTGTTGTACCCCAAAATTTTCCCTCCCATATTCTTCAAGATTTGTCAAAAGCATGCTTCAAATCTCTCCAACCAAGGGTTGCACAGTGCAAGAGCCTCCTGAACAGTCAAAATTAGGGTTTTTGTTCTGATCAAGAAAATGAAGTTTCCAAAGGTCCAATCAAGTCCCACATGCCTACAAATATGGTCAAGCATCCTCATACAAAGTTTCAAGACTTTTAGCACAAAATTGCACAGTCAAAAACCCTAATTGCACTGCAGTCAACTGTAGGGGCAAAATGGTCATTTGGCAGTCAAAAGTTCAAATTTTTGGTCAACATCTCATTTTGAAGCCACAAACATCATTTGATCAATGCTTGATCATGATTCTCAAAGCTTGGCTCAAAAATCATCAAGATGCAAAAGTTTCCTTATTTGGACAGCTGAAAAAGTCAACTGTAAATTGACCAAGGCATAACTTTCACATGGATTATCAGAAAAATTCCATCCAAAGCTCATTTTGAATAGAAAGACATTTCCTACAACTCATCTTCATACTTCAAGTCCAAGAAATGCTCTCACAAAAAGTTATCAATGTCAACATTATAGGTCATTTTCAAAAGTCAACAAAAAGGGACTTTAAGTCAAAGGACATAACTTGATATTGGTAAATCAAAATGACATGGGACCAAAGGAATTGGTTAGAGGACTCAAAGACCTTTCCAAAATGTCCAAGAACATGAGAAAAGATTAAAAATTGAGCAAGTTATGCCTTGTGGAAGTTGGGAAATTTTTGGATATTTTCAAAAGTCAACATTGACTCAAATTACCTAAAATTGCTAATGGGCCCATTTTTCTTCCACAATTCATTGTCCCAAGCATGCACACGACCATTAGGCCCAAAGGGAATAATTTCTCCATTTTTATTTATTTATTTGGATTTTTTATCATTTATAATTCATTTAATTAAATAAAATGCATGAAAAATACAAAACTAATGAAATAAAATCTTTTTGTGCAGAAATTATTCTCATTGGACACTCAAATTCGTGCATGATCAATTAGGGAAAGTTTTGGCATGATTTGGTGTCAAATAGCATGGAAAAAGATTGAAAAAGATCTTGAAGAAAATCAAATCTCATAAACCATCAATGCATGGATTTTGATCAGAATTCTTGACCTAATTCACTCTTACTTATACATAGAACACAACCCTAATTCAGAAAACCACGCAGCTGCTCAGAAATCTGGAAAACAAAACTTGAAATTTGTCAAAAAACTCCATAACTGAAAATAGACTTGCAGGTCAATTCAAGCCTCCAAACCTATTCCATTAGCTTGCCAAGGTTGCTAGTAAACGATTCCCATCAAAAACTTGGCCCTATACTCAGAGAATTGGTAAATCGAGGGTGAACTGTATCACTCTTTTTGCATAATCGTATTCTATGATTTAGACCATATCATTGCATTTTGTTCATGATTTTGTACTAATTACTTTGTTCTGAAGCTAACCACATAACTTGATTGAAGTTTTGGGCATTGTATGCGAATCTGCCATTGATAATATTTAGGGTTCTTCAACCTTCAAATTGGGGGTTTTGGAATACAGTAAAATCAGACCACCACGATGCCAGGAATGGATTCAGGGGACTTGGACGAAGACAATGGAACTCTCGCGCTCAATTTATGAGCATCACAGGGCTAGTCGCTATTTTTCAGAAGCTAGCCTAGGAGAACGCTAACAAAACCGTTGCTTATGATGTTTATGTTTCAGGAAAAAATAAAACAATGGAGAAGATGATCTCGTGGCAAGCGATGGGTGGCTGGTTTGAAAGTTCATGCGCGGAGGCCCCACTAACGCTTGTTTCTTTTATAATATTTGTTAGTTGTTATATATTAAACGCGCGTGAATTGGTTCAGTGGTAAGCGAGAGTGTTGGCAACGTACATGACCTGGGTTCGAGCCCCAGGTCTTCATTATTCCCATATTATTTTGCAAACAATATTCCCATGCAGGTTCAATACAAGGCTCTATCATACACCCACGATCACAAGCGTGCCACGCGTTTGTTGGGATCAATCACAAGGCTGAGAGTTAGAGCACATCATGAATCCAAGTCAACGCGTGTGTATGCTCCCAGAAAAAATCAACAAGGCCATGCTGATTTGGGCTCAAGGTTAATGGGCTTCACCTCCACTTTGGGGACTGCAACCCCCCTAGGTTTGCCATTTTTAATATTTTCTTTTGCATTATTTCTATTTTTATTTTAATTATTGCTTGTTTAATTAATTTAATGTTTTCATAAAATACATAAAACATAAAAAAATCAGAAAAAGAGAAAAAATAATAAATATTTATTTTAATAGTTTTTGTAATTAAATTGCATATAATTAAATTTAGTTTTAAATTAGGTTTTAATTTTAATTCTTTTAATAAAAAATATAAAAAATATAGAATTAGGGTTTGATTAATTTTCATATTTTTTTTATTTTTATTCCATAAATAATTAAATAATTAGATATTTATTTTTGTAAGTAAAATCGCATATAAATTAATTAGGGTTAATATTAGGTTTTAATCTTCTTTTCTTAATAAATTAAAAGCAATTAGAATTAGGTTTAATTTTAATTAATTCTTTTTCATTAACATCATAAAATACCAAAAAAACAATTTCCTTTCTTTTTTTAATTAATTAGTGTCACCATTTAATTTAATTTTGCAAAAAGGGTCCAACGCCCTCGTTTAATTCTTATTAATTCGCGTATTTATTTTATTTCGTTTAAATATTTATGTATCTCTCCCGAAGCCGTGTAACTAATTGCTCGCACTTTTAATTCTTTATTTTCATTAATTTCTTTATTTTTCTGTCAAATCGGGTCCTGGTTTAATTTTGGCGATGTGGACCCGCGCCTTTTGTAATAGCTTAGAATCTTTACTTTTCCCGCAATACTTTTAATTGTTAATCAAGGCATGAAAGAATGTATGGACAAAAATAAAAATAAACGCTAGATCACCCATAACCTGACAAAAGACAAAAATAAACGAATCCGACACACAAATCACACACCACCCCTAGGGTACGCCTCACTGTTGCCTTGCCTCGAAAGGTGATCGTCGAGTAGAGGATGTCTTAGTAAGTCCTCATGATCCGGGAACCTGGCATGAGGGTAGCTTCTAAGGTGTCTTCCCATTGCTCTGGTGATCACCATGTCCCGAACCTCGAATTGACCTGAACACCTTCAACAGTGGTGCTACCTACCTCTCAATGGTGGGATGGCACTACTTTAAAGGACATTTACACAGACGAATTCCTTAGGGTAGGTAGACAACTCTAGATACTTGCTCTAATTTCAAAAACAAATCAAAAATACTTTTCACACCAACACATTTTCAAAAAGCTTTCGAAAGCATTTTTCAAACACTCTTGAGGACCGATACAAGAGTCGAACTGAAATTTTCAAAGAGACTTTTTTTAAACCCACAGTTGAAAAGAAAATAAACCATTTTTTGAAAACACAATGAGCAAGTATCTAAGAGCCCATGGATAACCATGGATAGAAAGGGTGCTAACACCTTCCCTTTCTATAATCTACCTCCCGAACCGAGAGCAATCTCTTTAAGGAATTTTTCTGTGCTTTTGTCCTTTCCATTTGGAGAAAATAAAAGACGGTGGCGACTCTTGCTTCCGCGACATTTCGCGAACCAGTGTTAAACAGTCAGTTCCAGATCCACCGATCACAGGGCAGAATGTGAATGAGCTATGTTTGGTCCCAAATGTTAAGGTACCTGCTAAGTTCAAGGTCCCGGAGTTTGAGAAGTATAAGGGCAACACTTGCCCTTATGCTCACTTAGTAATGTACGTGAGGAGAATTTCTACCCACACTGATGATCAGCGTCTGTTGATTCACTTTTTTCAGGATAGTTTGACCGGTGCTGTGTTGAAGTGGTATATGAGTTTGGACAGCGCCAACATCCATACTTTTAATGATTTGGGAGAAGCATTCATCAAACAATACAAGTACAATGTGGACATGGCGCCCGACCGTGACCAACTTAGGGCCATGGTTCAGAAAGACAAGGAATCGTTCAAAGAGTATGCACAGAGATGGCGCGAAGTAGCTGCCCAAGTAATTCCTCCCATGGAAGAGATGGAGATAACTAAGATTTTTATGAAGATGCTGGGAGCTTTCTACTACGAAAGGATGGTAGCAAGCGCACCAAGTGACTTTACAGAGATGGTAGGAATGGGTATTCGCTTAGAAGAGGTTGTAAGAGAAGGTCATTTAACGAAGAGTGAAGGATCAGGAGGTGTGAAGAAGCCATCTTATGGGTTTACTAAGAAGAAAGAAGGGGATGCAAATGTTGTTATACAAGAGAGAAGGGTAAACGCTCCTAGAAGGAATTATCAGCGTCATCAGCAAGTCGCCTCGGTTACTCCTGTTATGAATGTCGCTCCAACTACCGTTGCTTATCAAAGACCGTCTCAGCAGATGAACCAAGGGAATAATCAGAGAAGGGAGAGTTATGACCCTATTCCAATGAGCTATACAGAGTTACTACCAGCATTGATTTAGAAAAAGTTGGTCCAAACCCGACCACCTTCGGCCGTACCATCATCATTGCCTTGGTATTACAAGGCAAACCAAACGTGTACTTTTCATTAGGGAGCACCAGGGCATAGTGTTGAGAATTGTTATCCTTTGAAGACTGAAGTGCAAAAGTTGGTGAAGTCTGGAATTCTATCTTTCAAGGACATGGGACCTAATGTGAAAGATAATCCTCTACCCAAGCACAGGGGAGTAAATGCTATAAATATGGTGGCCGGTTGTCCAGGCGACTTCCGGATTTTTGACATTAATCTGGTTAGAGGAGATTTGGTGAAAATGCACGTAGACCTCTATGAATTCAGCTACTATACGCATGACCACACCGGTTGTGCTATTTGCAGTACAGATATACAGGGTTGCGAGAAGATAAAGACTGATTTACAGGAGATGATGGATGAGGGCTTAATCCATATAGTCAGGCCTAGGGCAGAGTATGAAGAGGAAGTGAATATGGTTTCTGGATGTCCTGGTGAATTCAGAATTTTCAATGTGGAGCATTTGAACGAGGATCTCGTGCAGTTGCATGCTACTTTCTGCCATATGGCTGGTCAGGTGGAACACCAATATGGATCTTGCCTAGTTTGCTGTCGAGATCCCCGAGGATGTTCAATTGTGAGGGAGGGTGTTCAGTTGTTGTTAGACAATGGAACTATCAAGATCACAGGTCAGAGGGATGATTATCATGAGATTGATATGGTTGAAGTTTGTTTAATGGAAGAAGAGTCAGAGGAAGAGTATGACTCCGCGGATGAGTTATTCTCTTCAGACGAAGATTTGTTTCCCAGAAATTACTTTTTGATGACTGATTGTGTTGAAGAAGGGGTAAATGTCATTGTGCCTTATTTTGGTTCACCCGCTCATCTTAAAGTGGAGTACCATAGTAAGCCAACGGTTACCCCATTGGTAATTAGTTTGCCAGGTCCTATTCCTTACAAATCAGATAAGGCTGTGCCTTACAAATACAACACTACAATCTTAGAAGATGGGGTGGAAGTTCTCATCCAGCCAATGCCCGATGTTGGAAATATAGCTGAAAATAGCAGGGTGACCCGTAGTGGTCGTGTGTTTGCACCGGTTGTACAAAGAGATGTTGTTTTTGGAAAGAAAATTGTTGAGAATGATGAGCCTAAGAAGGCTACAAGAGAGACTAGTGGAGCTATATTAGAGAAAGAAGTGGATGATATTTTGAAGATAATTAAGATGAGCGACTACAGAATTGTAGATCAGCTACTGCAGACGCCTTCAAAGATATCTATCTTAGCTTTATTGATGAACTCCTCTGCTCATAGAGAATCATTGATGAGAGTACTAGACCAAGCTTTTGTGGAGAGTGACATGCCATTAGATCAATTCAGCAGCGTAATTGGAAACATTACGTCATGTAATAACTTGAGTTTCTGCGATGATGAATTACCAAATGAAGGGAGGAATCACAACCTGGCCCTCCACATATCTATGAACTACAAGAACGATTCGCTATCCAATGTGCTAATTGATAATGGATCCGTGTTGAATGTTATACCGAGGAGTACTCTCATGAAGTTAAAGTATCAAGGAGCACCTATACGCCCGAGTGGCATCATTGTGAAAGCATTTGATGGGTCGAGGAAATCTGTCATCGGTGAAGTGAACTTACCCATCCATATAGGACCACATTTGTTCCATATAACCTTCTAGGCCATGGATATTATTCCCGCATATAGTTGTTTGCTAGGACGGCCATGGATACACGAAGCAGGGGCTGTTACTTCAACTCTACATCAGAAGCTAAAGTTTGTGCGTGAAGGGAAGGTAGTGATCATAAATGGGGAGCATGTGTTGTTGATATCTCATTTGTCCTCTTTCAGTATCGTAGAAGCAGATGAGGCTGCTGTTGGAACCCAGTTCCAAGCCCTATCCATTGACAACATAAGGATAAATGAGATTTCTTTGGTTTCGCTGAAGGACGCGCAACAGGTTGTGCGTAATGGTCATAATACAGTTTGGGGACGAATTATGGATCCATCTGTGAACAAGAACAAAACTGGTTTGGGTTTCTCTTTGAAGAATGGCAAAGGCGAAATTTTGAAGTCGAAGTCTACTGTGAACAGTTATCATGATGTTTTCCGCAGCGGGGGCTACCTCTATCCAATTGATTCTGGAATTAATGTTGTTGAGGAGGATGAAGCAGAGCAGGAAGTACCGAATTATGTGACGCATGGAGTCAGGGTTCAGAACTGGGTCACCATTGATGTTCCTTCTTGCATACATGTTTCAAAGTAATTTGTTTTGTTAATTTGTTTCTTTCTTTTGAAAAGCTTTCACTCTGCCCAAGGTGGAAGTATTAATGTTGTAGGGCTTATCTGTTTGCTGTGACTTTTAAGATCCTTAATAAAATTTGTCTTTGCTTCCCAAATTATGTCTTTATTTTCTGCTTTTTCTTGGAAAATGGTAATAAAAAAAATAAAAAACCCTTTCAAAATAAATAAAAATTAATATGCATGATCACTTGTTATATGTGTCAGTTTCTAAAGCCAATCATAAATCATATGTGCAGATTAATTAAAAAACCCGTTGAATACAATGACCATGCACCCTCTCCCAACTTTGAATGTCCTGTGTTTGGGGATGAAGAAGAAGATCATGATGAGATTCCAAAAGAGGTCTCACGGTTGCTTGAGCACGAGGAAAATACCATTCAGCCAAATAAAGAGCCTTTGGAAGTGATCAATTTGGGTTCAAAAGAAGATCCGAAGGAAGTCAAGATTGGAGCATCGTACATCCCGATGAGAAGAGCAGGTTGATTGAGCTGTTGAAAGAATATGTGGATATTTTTGCTTCGTCTTACCAAGATATGCCTGGTCTAGATACCGATATTGTCGAGCATCATTTGCCGTTAAAGCTAGAGTGTCCGCCAGTTAAACAAAGTTGAGAAGAACCCACCCAAATATGGCAGTAAAGATCAAAGAGGAGGTCCTAAAGAAGATTGATG
Organism: Vicia faba; assembly: GCA_948472305.1. Taxonomy (NCBI): domain Eukaryota; kingdom Viridiplantae; phylum Streptophyta; class Magnoliopsida; order Fabales; family Fabaceae; genus Vicia; species Vicia faba. The sequence continues at coordinate 1,360,926,097 of OX451741.1, read as the reverse complement.
CTGGTTTTCTTGTGACGTCAGTGTATCCTCAATGGGTTGCCAATATTGTCCCAATATCGAAAAAATATGGAAAAGTCTGCATGTGCATAGATTACAGAGATCTAAATAAAGCTAGTCCAAAAGATGATTTTCCATTGCCTCACATCTACATGTTAGTGGATAGCACAACAAAATTCAAAGTATTCTCGTTCATGGACGGATTTTCCGGGTATAATCAAATAAGAATGGCTCCAGAGGACATGGAAAAAACAACGTTTATCACACCCTGGTGAACATTCTGTTACAGAGTGATGCCCTTTGGGTTGAAGAACGCTAGTGCAACGTACCAGAGGGCTATGACAACCCTATTCCATGATCTGATGCACAAAGAAATTGAAGTATATGTTGATTATATGATTTCCAAATCCCAGACTGAAGAAGGGCATATAAAAGATTTGTTGAAGTTGTTTCAGCATTTGAGGAAGTATTGTCTCCGCTTGAATCCAAATAAATGTACCTTCGGTGTTCGATCGGGGAAGTTGTTAGGTTTCATTGTTAGCTAGAAAGGAATTGAAGTTGATCCTGATAAAGTCAAAGCAATTCAAGAAATGCCAGCACCAAGAACTGAAAAGCAAGTCAAAGGTTTCCTCGGGCGTTTGAATTATATTTCCATATTTATTTCCCACATGACTGCAACATGTGAACCGATCTTTAAGTTGTTAAATAAAGATCAAGGTTGTGTATGGACGGATGATTTCCAAAGGGCATTTGAGAGTATTAAAGAATATCTGTTTGAACCTCCTATCTTGCTCCCTCCCGTAGAAGGAAGACCATTGATTATGTATCTAACAGTGTTAGATAAATCCATGGGTTGTATTCTGGGACAACAGGATGAAAAGGGAAGAAGGAGTTCGCCATTTATTATCTCAGCAAAAAATCACTGATTGTGAGTCACGGTATTCCATGCTGGAAAAGACATGTTGTGATTTGGCCTGGGCGGCAAAGCGTTTGCGGCATTATATGTTGAATTATACTACTTGGTTGATCTCCAAAATGGATCTAATCAAGTACATTTTTGAAAAGCCTGCTCTTACTGGGAGAATTTCCCGCTGGCAGATGTTGTTATCTAAATATGATATCGAGTACCACACTCAAAAGGCTATTAAAGGCAGTGTGTTGGCAGATTATCTTGCTCACCAACCGGTAAAAGATCATCAGTCTGCAGAATATGAATTCCCCGATGAGGATGTGATGTTCCTGAAAGTGAAAGATTGTGATGAACCATTGCCTAAGGAGGGCCCTGACCCTGAATCTCGTTGGAGTATGATATTTGATGGAGTTGTAAATGCTTATGGTAAAGGAATTGGTGATGTGATTGTCACTCCTCATGGATCGCACATTCCTTTTACTGCAAGGTTAACATTTGATTGCACTAATAATATGTCAGAATATGAGGCTTGCATCATGGGTCTTGAGGGAGCTATTGATCTCAGAATCAAAATTCTAGATGTGTATGGTGATTCAGCTTTGGTAATAAATCAGATTAAAGGAGAATGGGACACTCGTCACCCTGGCTTGATCCCTTACAAAGATTATGCTAGAAGATTATTACCCTTCTTCAATAAAGTTGAATTCCATCACATCCCTAGAGATGAAAATCAAATAGAGGATGCTCTGGCAACTCTGGCTTCCATGTACCAAGTGAATACTTGGAATGATATACCCCAAATTACAGTTCGACGGCTGGATAGGCCCGCTCATGTGTTTACAATAGAGGAGGTAGCAGATGAAAAACCTTGGTATTATGATATCAAGCATTTCCTTCAGACTCATGAATACCCGATTGGTGCGTCGAGGAAAGATAGAAAGACACTGAGAAGATTGACATGCAGTTTCTTCCTCATTAAAAATGTGTTATACAAGAGAAATTATAACATGGTCTTGCTCAGATGCGTGGATAGACATGAAGCGGACATGTTGATGCATGAAATTCATGAAGTTTCATTTGGCACTCATGCTAATGGACATTCAATGGCTAAAAAGATGCTAAGGGCAGGTTATTATTGGCTAACAATGGAGTCTGATTGTTACAAATTTGCAAAGAAGTTCCATAAATGCCAGATCTATGCAGACAAGGTCCATGTGCCTCCGACACTTCTCAATGTGATCTCCTCCCCATGGCCTTTCTCTATGTGGGATATTAACATGATTTGGAGGATAGAACCTAAAGCTTCGAACGGATACCATTTTATCTTGGTAGCAATTGACTACTTCACCAAATGGGCAGAGGATGCTTCTTATGCCAATGTTACCAAATAGGTGGTTGTGTGTTTCATCAAAAATAATCTTATATGCTGGTATGCTGTGCCGAACAGAATCATCACTGACAATGGCTCGAATTTAAACAACAAGATGATGACAGAACTGTGTGAAGAATTCAAGATTGTCCATCATAATTCATCTCCATACAGTCCAAAGATGAATGGGGCTGTTGAAGCTGCTAATAAGAATATCAAGAGAATTATCCAGAAAATGGTTGTTACTTATAAGGATTGGCATGAAATTCTCCCTTTTGCTTTACATGGATATCGAACATCTGTCCGCACTTCAACAGGAGCAACTCCGTTCTCCCTGGTGTATGGAATGGAAGTTGTACTCCCTGTCGAAGTAGAGATTTCCTCGTTGCGTGTGATAATGGAAACCAAATTGACAGAGGCTGAATGGGTCCAGAACAGGTTTGACCAATTGAATTTGATTGAGGAGAAGAGAATGACAGCTTTGTGTCATGTACAGTTATATCAAAAAAGAATGAAGAAAGCTTTTGATAAAAAGGTCAAACCTCGTGAATTCAGAGAAGGCGACCTCGTGCTCAGGAAGATCATGTATTTCAACACTGATTCTAGGGGCAAGTGGACTTCCAATTTTGAAGGCCCATATGTTGTCAAGAAAGCCTTCTCTGGCGGTGCATTAATTCTTGAAACTATGGATGGCGAGGAGTTCCCACGTCCTATGAATGCTGACGCAGTCAAGAAATACTTCGCCTAAATAAATAAAAGAACAACTCGCGAAGTTGAAAACCCGAAAGGGCGGTGTGATACGGTGGGAGAACCAACTGTTTTGAAAATGTTGGTTTTCATTTTGCGTTTTATGTTTGCAAAATGTCGCGGTAAGCAAGAGTTGCCACCAACTTTTATTTCATCCAATCGGAAAGGAAAAAAGTACAAAAAAAATCTTTTTTTGAGATATTCTGAGTACAGGAGGTAGATTATAGAAAGGGAGGATATTAGCACCCTTTATATCCATGGTTTTCCATGGGCTCTTAGGTACTTTCTCATCTTTTTAAAATTGCTTGTGTATGTGCTTTGTTTTGAAAAGTTTTGACTTTGTGATAACCGTTGTATCAGTCCTCAAAGGTGTGACGAAGTTGTTTTGAAAATTGTTTTGAAGAGTGTAAGTGTGAAAAGTTTGATTTGAGCAAGTACCTACTAGCATCTACCTACTCGAAAAAGGATCGTTTCTATTCTCGTTTCCTTTAGACAACGCTATCCTATTATTGAGAAATAGGTAGCACCGTCATTGGAGTTGTAAGGGTCAATTCGTAAGGGACGTACGATCACTAAAGAAATATTAGGACGTCTTAGTAATAACCCTAAAGTCTTAAGATCATATTCGAGGTAACATTTCCGAGGCAACATTTCCGAACGGGACATTTGATCTTTGTTAGATAGGAGGGCAACCACTAAGACACCCTATACTTAATGGTCGTTTACCGAAGACAACCGAAGTGAGAGTATACCCTAAGAGTTCACATGTGCGAGTGATTTGATTTCAGTTATTATCTTTGCACATTAGGGTTTTCTAGCCGTTTTAAATTATCATGCAATCTTGTCATACAATCCTATCAACATACATCTAAACAATTAATATTTGCGAGAATAAAAATGCAAGAAAATAAACCTACGCTATTACAATGCTTCGGGGTAGGGATTAATCACATAGCCAAAAAACCCGCAAAAGACGATAAATAAAAGAAAACCCTAGATTAAACTATTACATACCGTGGACAGTTACATCAATATTGCAAAAAAATGAAAATAAACACGCGCGATGAATCGAATACAAGATAATTAGGGTTTTGACCCCAACTATACCTAATTGTAATTTAAAGGGAAAATTATTTTTGTCATTTTTTTTGTTATTTGAGAAAATAAAGCTCAACTGAATAAAAAGAACCTAATTACTAATTAATTTTAATTAAGAAAAATAATTAAATTAGCCTGTTTTTGTATTTTTATTTTATTTGCAAAAGGGAAACATTTAAATCAAAGAATTAAGCCTAATTTTCTAGTTGATTTTAATTGTGAGAAACAAATTAAAATTTCCCTAAATTGAATTTAATTGATTAAATTAAATTTGATAAAAAAAACTATTTTTAAATTTTTTATGATTTTTTATTTTATGATTTTATAAAAAGAGTGATTAATTTTGTGGAAAAAAAATTAAGCAAATTAAATTAAATAAAAGAAATAAATAGAGAAAAGAAAAAAGAATGGGCCTGATTGTTTAGCAAAGGGGGGTGTGAATCTGATTTGTGGTAAGGCCCATTTATCATCAAGCCTAGTCAGCGTTGGATCTGATGGAGGCGTTGACTTGAGGAGCATGATGAACCTTCACTATGGGCACATTGGATCTGGCCAGGAGCACATCAGACGGCTGATGTTAAAGGTGTATGGAACACGCTTGAGAGTGTGAAGCACTGAAATGACCTATAATTGTTGAGAAAATAAAAAGCACACGCCTGGGATCGAACCCAGGACGTGTGCATCAAAGGCTAACATCCTCGCCATCTGCACTAACATGCTAATTGTGATAATAACAAAATAAATGGAATATAATGCAAACAACGTGCCACGCCTCCAAAACACGTAGAAATTCAAACGAGTCATTCACTCCCTGCCACGCCATCGTCTTCTTCATTGATTCCGTCGTTTTAGGTAAAAGGACTTTTACCTACAGACATCAAGCGTAGGTATAGCCCATGTCCATTCCAAAATCCTGTACGCGCATGATAAATGAAAACTAGTGGTACCAGTCAACTCGTTTCAACCTCACGAGCATCATGGTACCATTATCAATGCCTAATTTTTCCTGCATAAGAAACCCCTAAAAACAAAGAACAAACACTAGCCATGGCAGTTTTACGTATAGGCAATAAAAATGCAATTGAATATAATGATTAGCTTTCAAACTCAATAAGGAACAAGAACATGTAATCAAAACGTGCAAATGATGTATAAATCAATAAAAACAAAAACGAATTTCTAAGCTAACCGTGTGACTGCTACAATGCGTTTCAGGGCGTGGGGAAGCTTGCTAATGATTGAAACATGATCCTGAGACGTCCAGCAATTGATTGGTATGGTTAGGATGGCTTCAGATGGCCTGCAACTTGGAATTTGATCTACACTTTTTTAAATTTTTGCAATTGGTTCTGCCTCTTTCACGACTTCTCCACACCTCCTTTTGATCTGCCTTTGTTCACTATCTATAATAGAGTGCATTATGGTTAATGTTTGTATCAAATCTTTGCCATTTATGAAGATTGATCAATGATTTATTCCTTGCACCAAATCTTTCCAAATCAAGCATTTTCAATCTTTTGTCCATATGAAGCCTTGCACGATTTGATCTTGTCTCCAGATGTACAATGACTCTAATCATGCACAAAATCTCAAGGTTTAATTGATTTTTGATATTTTCATTATTTTATATTGATTTTATTTGATTTAAATGAAATAAAATCAAAATAAATAACAAAAATAAAAGAATGACAAGTGGAAGGGCTCATGGGTCGTGGGTCACATTACAAACTCAGTTCAAGCATAAAAAGTTGGGCCCATTTAGCAAAAAATGCAATTTTGGATATATTTGACTTTTGGCAATTTTGCAAAAAGGGTCTACTTGGCCAATGCATAACTCTCTCAATTTTGACCCTAGATATCTGTTCTTGGACTTTTTATAAATCCTAGGATGTTCTCTAAGCAACCCTTTTGGTCTCATCTCAATTGAGTCTTCCATGTTCATGTAAGAATCTTTGACCCAAAAGGTGTTTTTGTTGACTTTTCAAAATGACCTATAATGTCCAAATTCATATCTTCTTGTGAGTGCATATTTTTAACTTGGGAGCTGAAGATGAATTGTAGGGAATTACATCCTCTTAAAAATGATATTTGGATGTGTCATTTTTTATAAAGTATGAGAAAGTTATGCTTGGTCAAAGTTGAGTTAACTTTTCCTACAAAACCCTAACTTAGCAACTTTTGGGTTTTGATGAATTGTGAGCAATCCTTGAGGAATCATGATCAAACATTGATCAAATGATGAATAATACTTCAAAATGAGAATGTAGACCATAAATCTTGAAGTTTGACTGCATGTGGGCCACAGTTGACCTTTGCCCTAGCACAACCGATTTTTAGGCATTTGAGCAGTTAACTGAGCAAACTTCCTCTACAAGGCCTGAAACTTGACATGGATGATCTTGAGAACATATTAGGACAATGGTGAGCAATTGAGATCCTTTGGACTCAAGTATCTTGTTGCAAAATGAAACCCTAATTTGAGATAGACTGCCTTAGGAGAGAGTTTGTCTGGTCAACTCTTGGACTTCCTTGAGCAATTTTAGGACCTCACTTGACATGTATTGAGAAATATGGGAGGGAAAATTTTGGGGTACAACAGGAGGATTAGGCAAAAAGGATTTTCTCAGTAGGCCGAAAACCCGAAAGGGCGGTCTAGGCAAAAATTAGAGACATAAACAGAATAAATTTCCCGCTAAGTTGAAAACCCGCAAGGGCAACTTAGGCAAAAGTTAGGGATTTTCTTGGAAAGTAACTACGTCAGACAAGACTTGATCATTGAAGCAACAATCTTCTGGGATCCTCACCATACTTCAACAAAAGTTGCTGCTCAGGATTTCAAAATTTGCTAGGGGGGATAGTGGTCATTGTATCTCAATGTATCTTTTCCATTATGTATTACCATTTCCCAAACTTTGTAATCATCCATGGAGTCTCGCCATTCGCAGACTACCATTCTATTAATGAAATTCGAGCTTTTACCCAATTATTTGTGTTCTTATTTTATTTAGCTTTCAAAGACTCCATTTGTTACTGATAATAACTTTCAAAGCCAAAAGATTAAAAAACAAAATTGATTTTTTAAAAAAAAAAGAGATTTTACAATTTACTTTTACTTTGAGATTTGTGATGAAACAATGACAACAAAAATAGTGATCCCATGAATGAACAAGCTCCGGTTGTTTTCAGAAGTTTTATTTCCCTCATGAAGGTTCTCTCAGGTCATTTTGCTGGTATGCGCATGATCTTTGTATGTTTCTCAAGTAGTTAAAGACGATACTAATTGGTGTAAGGTGCAGTATTGGGTTTCTGATCCCATTATTCCCAGTCAAGTCTTGGTTCACTTTTGATTTTGGGTTTGCATGGTCAGAAGCCTCTGTCCCGGATTCCCCAGCAAAGTCTTCCCTCATATGATGAAAGGTTTTATTCCCTTGGTGTGCTGAGATGTTGCTCTTTCTGCAGTATTGGCATTATTGTTGTTATTTATTTCCCAGGCAACTAGACCAGGGCGGTATATTTTCTAAGAAGTGTCGAAACAGTTGTCAACCCTTTAGGTTTTCACCCACCAAGTGTTGGGTTTGATTTAAAATCCCCATGGGTTTGACCTCTTTCTATAATGTTGACTTCTTGATTCCCCGGGAAGGCTATCCCAGGGCATCTTTGGTTAGAATAAGTTTTCATAATGTAAAGTTTCAATCCACATTTTTCTCCAGGGAGGTAGGCTTGAATTCCCCAATGAAGTTTGATTATTTCGGTGTTAGTCTACTTTATTTGAGGCTGGTCTTGCAATCTCCTGTAGGCATGTTACTTTCAGAAAAACTGGTTTCTCCGATGAAGCCGGAAGAAGGATGTTCTATCCCGATATCTGTTTGATTTGTCTACCTCCGAATTATGTTCCTTCTTAGTAAAGTTAAAGGCGGGAAGCAAGTTCGGTTTCCGCAATTGGCCTTTACCTTTCCTGGAATGATCGTTCTGGTTGAAGTTTAGCCAAGTGTTGTTAGTACCTGAGGCAGTTTTGTTTGTTTGTTCCTACTGTTTGTGTATCTGTTTTGCCAGCATGCGCGCGATAGCACTCATACATTCATACATACATCATGCATGGCTAAAATTGACAAATCATTGTTCATTGACAGTTTTCTCTGGCCTTCCTGCAACGCTCCTTGCTTAGATGGATTTGGTTTTCCCTCTTGAGTTTATTTCTCAAAGGATATATCTTCGTTGACTGTTTTGCTCCAGTTTATTTCTAGTGTGGATCTGTGGTTACATGACAATATTATTTACTTTGGATTTCTGAAAACTTTGAGTTTTGGTTTGTGCATTTATTTTGCACGAGAAGACTTTATCTCCTCAGCAGGAATATCGTGGCATTTCCCCATGAAGTCATATTTCTATACCCAAAAAGTCATTTCTTTTTGCAATCCTCCATGATAACAAGTAATAGGTCTCTTTATTTGAGCAACTTGTGGTTCCCTATGAAAGTCGATGTAACTTTTGCTACCTCCTTTATGAAAGGATAGTTTACAGTTTGTCGCCAGTTTACGCCAGTGGATGGCAAGGATTTCAAATTCGCAGAAAAAGCTCGTTGTGAATTCTTTGCAAGTGGAAGTCTCTTTATTTGAGACAACTTACATATTACCCTTTCCAGGAAAAGTGCCTCATTAAAAAAAGAAGTTGAGACCCGTTCTAGGCAAAACACCAGAATCTTGGGGATACTTATTGTCTTTTTTCTACCTTCAGTGAACGTTGGTAGTTCATCTTCAGTGAACGACAGTGATATGATATTCTCTTTCTACCTTCAGTGAAAGTTGGTAGACCATCGACAGTGAACGTTGGTGTTTATTATCTTTTTGCTACCCTCAGTGAACGTTGGTAGTTAATCGTCAGTGAATGGCGGTGATATGATATATTCTCTTTCTACCTTTAGTGAAAGTTGGTAGACCATCGACAGTAAATGTCGGTGTTTATTATCTTTTTGCTACCCTCAGTGAACGTTGGTAGTTCATCGTCAGTGAACGGCGATGATATGATATATTCTCTTTCTAGCTTCAGTGAAAGTTGGTAGACCATCGACAGTGAACGTCGGTGTTTATTATCTTTTTGCCACCCTCAGTGAACGTTGGTAGTTCATCGTCAGTGAATGGCGGTGATATCATATTCTCTTTCTACCTTCAGTGAAAGTTGGTAGACCATCGATAGTGAACGTCGGTGTTTATTATCTTTTTGCTACCCTTAGTGAATGTTGGTAGTTCATCGTCAGTGAACGGCGGTGATATGATATTCTCTTTCTACCTTCAGTGAAAGTTGGTAGACCATCGACCGTGAACGTCAGTGTTTATTATCTTTTTTCTACCTTCAGTGAACGTTGGTAGTTTATCGTCAGTGAACGGCGGTGATATGATATATTCTCTTTCTACCTTCAGTGAAAGTCGGTAGACCATCGACAGTGAACGTCGATGCTTGTTATCTTTTTTCTACTTTCAGTGAACATTGGTAGTTCATCGTCAGTTAACGGCGGTGATATGATATATTCTTTTTCTACCCTCAGTGAAATTTGGTAGACCATCTCCAGTGAACGTTGATGTTTGTTATCTTCCTCTCTGCCTTCAGTGAACGTTGTTAGCTTCGCCTTCAGTAGAAGTTGGTGTGTCCTTTGACCATCCTACTATCCTCTATGATTCAGTTCTCTTGGTCCACTAGTGATTTATTTTCCTGGTCGGGTTGCTCCTTTGTTTCTTTATCATTGTTGCATCCCCAGTGATACTTTGCATCTCTTTGGTACTGTTCATATGCATTCATATGCATAAGCATTTGCATGGCATCTTAAGGCCAAAAATAGGGTTTGTTTTATATTTAAGTATCTTCGATCGCGTCGACACGAATATTTTTAACCTTCGTATCTCCGGATAGAAGAAACTTAAATAAGGGCAGCTGTTGTACCCCAATTTTTCCCCCTAAGATCCCTTCATCATACCATGTTGTTTCACTCACAACAAGATCACACTAGGATTCTTGGTTCCCCTCCCTACATTTAGCTTTGCTCCTTTTGAGGAGTTACCAAGCATCTTGACTTATGTTCCTTTTGTGATCATGAATATTGTTTTGATTTCTTCACTTAACTAATGAAATACAATGTTGGTTTGTCTTGCTTGTTATCCATATAGCTAAGGGCAATGAGATTTATCAAGTTACTCCTTGGGTTCATGAGTTTATTTCCATGCCCTAGTCAACATATCTTGAGAAGTTCAAACCTCACCATTGGATTGGTTTTGGAAGAATTAGCATGGCAAAGTTGCTTTGGTTCATCACATTTCGGGGTTATTAAATTGGACTCAAAAGTACAAGGGGTTGATTGGAGAAGTTGTCATGTTTGGGCAAGGACTTGTTCCTATTGGTTACAAGTGCATATTTCTCTCAAATTTCAAGATATGGAAGTGGTTTTTGTGGCTATGAGTCCTCATCATCATCCTCAACAACTTCTATTCACAAAGTAAGAATATTGGCACAAGAAGTTTGTTCAAACTTGTCAAAGTTCCTCAAAGCATTCTCTTGATCTAGAAGCTAGGGTTTTTGAACTTCAAAGGAGCATATCTTGCTCACCTTTTTGTATTTTTGAGTGATTCGAAAGACATCTTTCTCTTCAAAGGGTTATAAACAAATCACTTCAAAAGTTCCAAGGAGTTTTCATGTGGAAGGTGAAACAACCGGCTAAAAATCATCGAAACAATGAAGTCGCTATCGAACGCCTTTTATCCCATACGTAGGGAAAGGTAAACATCGAGAAAACCTGAGAAGGGAGAAGTCACGTTCTTGCGGCTGAGAGATCGGGTAAGGGAGTCTATTACGCGAGGGGAAGGTATTAGCACCCCACACGCCCGTAGTACTCTATGGTATCCACTCTCGTTATCTATCTTATGAGTGTGTTTGATCTATGCTTACTGTTTATTATTGCTAAAGGGAGAATGCATGCAAAAGAAAAGAGAAAATAATGTAGGGAAAATAAAATTATGCTCGCTTGGGCCCTACCCCAATGCCTACGTATCCGTTTTGAGGAATCAGAGCTACCGTAGTTCGGCTCATATGTTTTTGTTTGTTTGTGTTTTTGTGGACGAAGTTAATTCCGCCTTCTGCCGCAGCTCGACCTTTGGAGACTTATGCGTTGGCACAGAAGTAAATTAATCGTGTCCTTACCTGAAAAGGGTTTCTTAAAGAAAGGTGCTCGAGCGCACAAATGATTTGAGTTGGTTTGTATTTTTGTTGCAGATAATGACTAGTCGACCTCAAGAGAGAGATATTAGTCGCTTTTCTACTTAGCCATGAAAGGAGTCTTTGAGAATTGAACCACACCTAAACTTGAGATGAAGAACAATAAGATCGAGAAGAGACTCGCTTATCATTTCCCATACTAAGCAAAGGCATGATTCTCAATAGTAGTTTTAAAGTGTTTTGAATTTTTGAAAGAAAAAGAAGTTTTTGTTTTAGTGCGAATGCAAACGGGGGAAAAAAGTCAAAGGGGACTAGCCTATTTCTACACCTAATGTTATTGTGCGTTAATAGACCTGGAGTTAGAATTTTGAGAGAATTCTACCTAATGTTAGCATGCATATGGTTTGTGATAAAGCCCTACTTCTCATAATTTTTAGGAAAGCAGTAAAGTACGAGAATGAGGAATAAACTAAAGTCACGATGATACCGACGGAGGAAGTCCGTTGCTTATTTAAAGCCATGCAAGCGATAAGAAAACTCTACGGAAACTGCTCCGTGCGAGTGATCAAAGAATTAGCCTCCGAGCATCCCATATTGCAAAAGTTGCATCAAAATTCTATCACAAAATCTTAGCTAAAGATGAAAACGAAAATGGTTACTAAACATAAATACTAATAGAAAATTCTAATTAAAATTCTAAAAAAGAAATTCTAGAAAAATTCTATTATATACTACCATTTTTTTTTATTATTATTTTTTTATAGAGAAAATTCTAACAAACAAGCAAGAATTAATTCCTAAATCAAAAACTAACAAGTTTTTATGGATTTTAGAATTTTATCATAAAAAGAAATAGACAAAATTATATGCAAAAATAAAATCTTAAAGATTATGAGGACAAGGGGTGTAGCATTGAACTCAACTAGGATAACGAGGCTCCCCAAATCACCATTGAACGAATGGACGAACCTGCGCACTGTCATGAGATTAACACCGAAGAAGTAGTGGAACAACCCTGGTTTCATGAAATCAAAAGGTATCTCCAGACTAGAGAATATCCTGAAGGAGCTTCAGTCAATGATAAAAAGTTCTTAAGGAAATTTGCTGCCAAGTTCTTCCTAAGCAATGGCACCCTTTATAAGCGCAGCCATGATTGTGTTCTACTTCGTTGTGTGGACAAGGTTGAAGCAGAGTTGATCATGACCAAAATACATAGTGGCACATTTGGCACCCACTTGAGCGGACATACGATGGCCAAGAAGATTTTAAGGGCAGGCTACTACTGGTCTACCATGGAAGCTGATTGTCATCAACATTCCCGCACCTGCCACAAATGCCAAGTCTATGCCGACAAGGTACATATTCCTCCTGTTCCTCTCAACATTCTGACAACTCCTTGGCCATTCGCAATGTGGGGCATTGACATGATTGGAGAGATCAAGCCTACGGCATCCAATGGGCATCGCTTCATCCTGGTGGCTATTGACTACTTTACCAAGTGGGTCGAAGCAGCTTCATATGCCTCGGTTATAAAGAATGTGGTTGCCCGCTTCATCAAGCAGGACCTCATATGCCGGTATGGTATCCCCGACAGGATTATCACGTATAACGGTACAAATTTGAACAACACTATGATCACCGCTCTATGCGAACAGTTCAAGATTTATCATCACAATTCATCTCCCCGTCGGCTGAAGATGAACGATGCTGTTGAAGCTGCGAACAAAAATATCAAGAAGATCACTCAAAAGATGACAGTCACCTACAAGGACTGGCATGAGATGTTACCGTTTTCTCTGCATGGATATCGTACCACGACACGTACTTCAACAGGGGCAACCCCATTTTCTTTGGTATATGGCATGGAAGTTGTTCTACCCATGGAAGTTCAGATTCCTTCCTTGAGGATTATGAAGGATGCCGGTTTGAGTGAAGACGATTGGATTCAGACCCGGCTTGATCAACTTAATTTGATCGACGAGAAACGACTTACTGCTGTTTGTCATGGTCAGACGTATCAAAAATGGATGATCAAGGCTTTCAACAAGAAATTCAGGCGTCAGGTATATCAAGTCGGAGATCTTGTAATCAAGCGGATCATCTTGCTGCAAAGTGATCCCAGGGGAAAATGGACTCCTACTTACGAAGGACCATTTGTGATCAAGAGCATCTTTTCTGGTGGGGCAATGATTCTGACCACTATGGACGGTGACGACTTGTTGCACCCTGCGAATGCAGACATAGTCAAAAGATGCTATGCATAAAACGACCCAACAAGTTGAAAACCCAAAAGGGTGACTTGGGCAAAAATGGGCATCCCGATGAATCGAAAAACCGAAAGGGCGGTTCAGGCAAAAATTAAGGATAAAACAAAAAAACCTGTACACCCGGAAAGTTGAAAACCCAAAAGGGCGACTTGGGCAAAAAAGGGTTTCCCGGTGGATCGAAAACCTGAAAGGGCGGTCCAGGCAAAAGTTAGGGAATTAAAGCGTATGACTATGTCTCGTTGGATCACTTTAAGAACAATCTCTTCACCAACAAGCTCCAAGCTACTGATCAATCTAATCATCGGCGAATGAAGCAGCAAATGGACAAGATACTCAAAGTTGTGAAGGCTATAGCAGAATGGGAATCCCATGGAATTGTTACACATAGCCATCTTTCTTTTGTATAAAAATTTTCAATTTTTACGACAACATTCTCTTACTAGGATGTCTGTCTCCTTTGTACAAAGATACTTACAAAAGTTAATACAAAGATACTTCAAAGTGCAGAAATTTGCTTGCCTTTCTTTCTTTTTTACACTCATGTTTTATTTGAAAACGTCCAAAGTTTTGTTAAATAGGCATATGCATTTGAATATAAGCACTGCTTACAAATAAAACGAAATTGAGAAAGGATAATTACTGATAGGTTGAAGGTGTAGGAAGATATCTTTGTGCCATTCCAGAAGAAATCCCCTGCAATACATTGTTCAGATCCTCAACAAAGCCAAAGTCTTAAAGTATGTGTCCCCAGCGGAGTTAACTTTAAGATCCCCAACGGAGCCAGAATATTCTAAACCTTCAAAGTCAAATTTCCAACTATCAACCCCCGGTGGGAACTGTTCAATTTCCCCCAATTTCCCCAGCAGGCTATCTTAAAAGTCTGAAAACTAAGCAGATAGCAGTTAACTTCTTGGCTTATCCCCAACTAGGATGATTCCCCAGTAGATTAGCGTACAACCCAAGCTCCTGATTTCACCGGCCGAGTAAACATTCTCCCCACAGAGTTATCTCCCAGCAGATCGAAGATTCTTGGTCTCATTTCTCCAAGCAGAAGCCTCCCAGGTTTTAATTCCCCAGTAGAGATTTTCAGAGTTTTCCCTATTTCCCAGGAAAGTCATGAAGGATTCTCATTCCCTGCAGAAGTTGTCAAAGGCATTGTTAATCCCCACAAATCGCCAAGAATTTTCAATCTCCAGCAGTGGTCCCAGGATTTCTCCTTCTCAAACAATCAGAGATCTTTAATCCCCAAGCAGTCAGCAAGGATTTCTCATCTTCAACAATCAAAGTTTTTTTGAATCCTCAGCATTGGTCAAGGATTTACTTTCCCCGGCAGCAGTCAAAGATTTCATTATCTCCGGTTATCAAGGATTTATTTGCCTCAGCAAGACATCCACTCAACTTACATGCCCATCCATTACATTCATATATCATAAACATTGATGAAACGCAGTTCATTGCATCATACATATCATGCAACATAACTTTGTGTTTTAGCTAACATTTTACCCTTTTCAGGATAAGATTAAAAGGCTATCGTTAATAATTTTCCTAATATAGTATGGATACACCCCAGACACGTCGGTCATTCCATTACTCATTCACAATTTCAAGTCAAAATATAGTACGGATACACCCCAGACACGACGGCCATTCTACTACTCATTCAGACTCCAGCAATCCGATACAGACTAGATACGCTCCAGACACGGAAGCCATTCTATCTCTCATTCAGATTCAACTATCCACTTCAAGATTCAGATACACTCCAGACACGGATGCCATTCTGTCCCTTACACCAGAAGTTTGATTCTCCCCAGTGCAGTCGCCACGGAAGTCATTCTGACACTTATTCAGATCCCAGTTACAGTCTCATATACACTCCAGACACGGAAGTCATTCTGCTACTCATAAAATCTCAACTTCAGATACAATACAGATATACTCCAGACAAGGCAGTCATTCTGATATTCATTCAAATTTCAAATACAGTTACAGCTCAGATACGCTCCAGACACAGACGCCATTCTTTTGCTCATACAGACTCAGTCTCCAGATACAGTTCAAATGCATTCCAAACACGGATACCATTTTGATGCTCATTCTTCTGACCTACAACATTGCAATTCAACAAACATTCTTGGATGGCATCTTTAATCCCATCTCTAGAAAGATTCCACCATCTCCAAATGGCATCTTTAAGCCCATTACCTTAGCTATATTTTGACGAGTGCAAATTTACGGGCACTCTAGTGTACAATCCTCTTTTACCTTCGAGTCGCGAAAGGCAAACTTGCCAATCTAACTCTTCATGTTCAAGAAGATTGAACAGGGGAAACTGTTGTACCCTAAAATTTTCCCTCTCATTTCATCAATATTTCTCATCATAAGACTCTTGGAACTCAAGATCAAGCTAGGGTTTGCTCTGCTCAAGACACCTCCTTACACTGTTGACCTAAATTAGGGTTTGAGTTTGCACAGGGATGTTTTGACCTACAATGCCCAAAGTGACTTTCATACTTCATGTTGGACCCACAAGTTTTTCCATACCAAGTTTCAAGCCTTGAATCAAATTTCTGCCCAGTCAATTGGACATTTGACCTAGAAATCAACTGTATTGGGGAAAAAGTCAAATGTGGCCAATTGAAAGTCAAACCTCATGAATTTTGACCCACATCAACATTATGAACTCAAATGAACCATTTGATCAAGTTTGGATCACAATTCCACAAGAAATTTGATCAGATCACCAAAAGGGCAAAATGGTCATTTTTAGGGTTTTGACTGTGCAAAGGCAATTTTTGACTGTTTGACCTACCCAATGGCAAATCAAGCCCAACCATGGACTCAAGGACTCAATGACATCATCTTGACCCATTCAACAAGTTCAAAAGATCTCAAATGCATAGGATTGACAGATGAATTTTTCAGTCAATTGATCAAAATTTGACTGTACACTGAAAAGTCAAACTTTGACTTTTTGGTCAAAATCAAGTGCCAAGAGTCACTTTCCATCAAAACATGTCAATTTATGAAACTTGTTCATCAAGAAACCCAAAATTGCAAGTTAGGGTTTAAAATGGAAAAAATTCATAACTTAGAAATTTTCTAAGTTATGAAATTTTCTTAATTTTTCCTAACTTTGTCCCACATTTTCACCAAGATGAAAATGGATTCAAACCAAACTTACAACATGAAAGTTGTAGTCCATCACAAAATATACAACTTTTATTCACAAAGTTTTCTCAAAAGAAGCTTGGATCTCAAGTTATGATTTTTGGAACAAGGGTCCCTATAACTTTTAACTTAGAGAAATTTTGCCCTAGTTTAGGCAGGATTTTGACCCATCTTCTTGGCCATTTTTCACATGGTTCCACTTGTAGTTTCAAGTTGAATTTCAAATATGGATTATAGTACATGTTGCAAGCTTTCCAAATTATCCAAGAACTCCTCAAACACCTTTGTGGTTAGGGAGAATCGAATGCTTGAAGTTGGCAAAAACTCACTTTGTAACCATGGCCAATACATGTTCATACCACTTGCCAAATCTGACCAAACTAGCTTAGTACATAATTACAGGTCTCTAAACCAACTTACACTCAAAAATTGAACGCAAATACATTAGACATTGGCATTGTTCTGATCAAGAGAGCATTGTACAATGAATATTTCCATTTTGAGCATAAAGGTCATACTTCCATTTTCATAAAGGCCACTTTATGTCAAATTGCATTTTCTTGAGCCTTGGACTTTTTTCCTTGCAGCAAACAAGTTCCCTAATCTCAGGCATAGTACACCAACTTGAGCATTCTTGTAACTAGCTTGTACATGCCATAGCTTAGTCACTTCACATCTTTGCTTTCAAAACAAGTCAAATGGCCAAAAGCTCATAACACACACATATGATATATTGAACTCAAGCCAAGTTTTCAAACAAGTTTCTCATATTCTTGTAAGCCAGAAACACGAGTCTTTGACCTCTAAAACCCCCTTGTGCACAAAATCTCCATTTCTTCCCAAAACAGGGCCAATTCTGCAAATCACAAGCCACAATCAAATCCCCTCGTGCGTTTTGTCCAAAATCACTTCAAACACATTCTAAACAATACACCTAAGTTGTCCAGATCATACACAAGTTGTTGTAACTCCATTAACACACATCACCATTTTTGTTTGGAAGCTTTGCAGGTTGAGTTCTGTAGCACGATTCAGGCCACTTCAAAACAAACTAAGCATTGGGAAAGGTTCAGGGGACATCAAGCAAGCTCAAAAGAACCTCAGGCCCTATTGAAAGTTGTTGCATTGTCCAGCTCGAACTCAACTGAAACAGGTATTTCATGAACTTCTATCTCTCTATTTAGGAACATTTAGACTTAGGTTTGTGAATGAAAGATGTTGTATTCATTGCCCTGAAACCATACATGTGCTTAGTTTTCATTTATATTAATCGTGCTAGGAGAATTTCATTCATGAACTTTCTGAAAAAACTAGGTTAGAAATTAGGGCCAGAGAAATTCTCTCTGGTCTTTGAGAGTTAGATTTAATGTTTTATATGGTTGAAATCATTGTTTGATGCTCTACAAGTTTCATGTTTTGAGTTTTGTCAAAAAAGCACTAAAACAGGAGATACAAGTTTGAACTGGCCATGCGCGCGTTTCTGTTGGACAGAGGAAGAAGATGAAGTAGCTGGGCTGGACCTGGCTATTTCCTACTTTTGACACCCCCATTTTCAGTTTCACACCCCTGGCCCATTTCTTTGTATATTTATTATTTTTGCATTTTAATTTCATTTCTGACTTTATTATTTTATTTCAAAACATAAAAAATTCCTAAAAAATATTTTCATAAATTTTTACATTTTATTTGGTATTTATTTTAATTATTTCCAACATTAAAATGTTTAAATACTTTATATTGTTTTGTTTAAACTTAAAAATAATGTAAAAAATACTTTTATTTTCATTTATTATTTTTATTCACATTTTAAAATATTTTCTTGAAATATATACATTTTTGTAAATAATTTATTTTATTTTTTACACACTTAATATATTTAATATATATATATATATATATATATATATATATATATATATATATATATATATATATATATATATATATATATATATATATATATATATATATATATATATATATATATATATATATATATATATATATATATATATATATATATATATATATATATATATATATATACATATATACTTTATTTTATTAAAAGCATAGAATAAAAAAACACAAAAATAATACATTGTTATTTTTTTTACTAAAAAATACCTTTTTTTTCAATATACTTTCATTTTTGTACATATTGATATATTTTTGTATATAAATAATAAATAATACTATTTCTTTAAGGAATTAGGGTTTACCCTAAAAATAATTAAAATTAACTTTTTATTTTATTTATTTCTTTACATTTCTTTCCATCTAAAGATACTTTACATACATAAAAAACCTTTTTTTGCATAATACATTTTATCTAATATTTATTTATTGTATTTTATTTAAATATTGTACATTTAAATATTATGCCTTGCAAATTCAATTTGGTTGTAATAATTTAGGGTTTAATTTCTTGCAAAATAATCCCGTATTCCAATTTTTACCCCCTCCCTATATCATGTTGTAATATTTTAGAATTTAAATTCTCGCACCTTTAAGCTTTCAATTATGCCATGATTAGAGAATTAGGGTTGGTATGCAAAATCAAAACCAACAAAGTAGCTTGACCTAATACAAAAGACAAAAAATACATGAAAATCAACACACAATGCACACTTGTACCCCTAGGGTTTCATCCACTTGTTGCCTTAAAAATGGGCCATGTTATGCATGTTGGGTACTTTGGCAAAACAAAAGCAAAACAAAATATCATAGTCCCTCAATGACACTATTTTGGTTGCCTAAACAAAATGATCAAGTCCCTCAAAAATTTGCTAAAGATACTTAACACAATTGCTATCATGGTCTATACGATGACACGTGCCTGTCCCGTTTAACATCCTAATACAAGGTTGTTTACCAAATGTAATGGTAAAACAACACTGTCAAAAGGTTTAAAAACATATAGGAAAGATCTTTGAGTAAAATAGGGTAGATAACTCTTAGTTACTTGATCAAAACTTGCAAAACATCCTTGCTATTTTCAAACACACCTCACAACACAATTTCAAAACATTTTCCAAATCAAAATTTCAAAAGACATACATCTTTGTATACATTCAAACAAGAATCATTACAAAGGTTGCCACAACGATGGCCTCTTCTCAAAACATCTTTCAAAACCACACACAAAGCACCATTTCAAACAATTGAAAAGCAAAAGCAAGTGATCTAAACAAGTAACTAAGAGCCCATGGATAACCATGGATAGAAAGGGTGCTAATACCTTCCCTTTCTATAATCTACTCCCCGAACCCAAGAAAACATCTCAAAGGTCTTTCCTGTGCTTTTTGACCTTTCCTTAGGATAAAATAAAAAAGTCGGTGGCGACTCTTGCTAAACCGAAACATTTGTGAACACAAACGTAAAACTTCAAGTCAGTTCTCCCACCGTATCACAGAACTGGCGACTCTACTTGGGATAACTTTAAAAGTGGAGTAACCTTAGAGCTTAGATCACCCTTTGCATGATTATATTGTTTGCTTTGATTGCTTTACATTTGGTTCTCTTGTTTGGGTTTGAATCCTCCACCCGGATTTGGGAAACATTCATAGGTAAATAGCAATACGTTGTGGAAACTATGCGGGGTATACCGACATGGTTGAAGCAATAGATATATTAGTGCAACATATTTGTGAGTACCGGTAGCCTTTGAGTTAATCAAAGAGACTACGGGGCCGCTGAGTGATATCATAAATCACTAATGAACTCTTAGAACCTTACTTGACCATCTTGGCCTTTTATTAGGGGTAGTGAGATGACCGGCTTTGGTGCAGTCCGAAGTTGGTAGATACTCGATACTACACTCATTGAGGGTTGTTTTCTTGGAATATTTTGGTCGCTAGTTAAGTGGCTAAACTAAAACAATGAACATAGAAAATTGTTGTACCCCAAAATTTGCCCTCCCATATTCTTCAAAGATTTGCCAAGTCAAGCTTCAAAGTTCCCCAAGGGGTTGCACAGTGCAAAGGACTCCTATACAGTCAAAATTAGGGTTTTACTTCTGATCAAGAAAATGAAGTTTCCAAAGGCCCAATCAAGTCTCACATGCCTACAAACATGGTCAAGCATCCTCATATCAAGTTTCAAGACATTCAGCTCAAAATTGCACAGTCAAAAACCCTAATTGCACTACAGTCAACTGCAGGGGCAAAATGGTCATTTGACAGTCAAAAGTTCAAATTTTTGGTCAACATATCATGTTGAAGCCACAAACATCATTTGATCAATGCTTGATCATGATTCTCAAAGTTTGGCTCAAAAATCATCAAGATGCAAAAGTTTCCTTATTTGGACAGTTGGAAAAGTCAACTGTAAATTGACCAGGGCATAACTTTCACATGGATTATCAGAAAAATTCCATCCAAAGCTCATTTTGAAGAGAAAGACATTTCCTACAACTCATCTTCATGCTTCAAGTCCAAGAAATGCTCTCACAAAAAGTTATCAATTTCAACATTATAGGTCATTTTCAAAAGTCAACAAAAAGGGACTTTAAGTCAAAGGCCATAACTTGATATTGGTAAATCCAAATGACATGGGACCAAAGGCATTGGTTAGAGGACTCAAAGACCTTTCCAAAATGTCCAAGAACATGAGAAAAGCTTAAAAATTGAGCAAGTTATGCCTTGTGGAAGTTGGGAAATTTTTGGATATTTTGAAAAGTCAACATTGATTCAAATGACCTAAAATTGCTAATGGGCCCATTTTTCTTCCATAATTCATCATCCATGACATGTGCACGACCACTTGGCCCAAAGGGAAGTTTTATTCATTTTTTATTTATTTATTTGAATTTTTATTAATAATAATTCATTTAAATCAAATTAAATACATGAAAAATGCTAACCTAAGTTTTCCAATCTTTTTGTACATGTTTTATCCTCAAGATTTCGTGCATATTCAAATAGGGAAAGATTTGGAGAGATTGGAGTTGATTTGTATCAAAAAGCACATGGAAAGATTGAAAAAATAATGATGGAAAATCAAATCTCAAAATCCATGAATGAAAGAGATTTTGATCAGAATTGTTAACCTAATTCACTCATTACATAAGCCTAAACATAACCCTAATGCTTTGGACCAGAAAAGCTGCGCAAAAACCTTTATCAAACTTGAATTTTTTTGGCAAGAAACTCAAAACTGAAAACCCTTTTGCAGGTTGATTCAAGGCTTAATAGCTGTTCAAACACCTTCCTGGAGGTTCACTGAACGATTCTCAATCAAAAGCATTCATCAAAACGCCCGGAATTGGTACAGTGGAGTCCAACTGTTTCAAATAAAATTCACAATCGTGCATCTTCATTCATGCGTTTTTTGCAAGTTTTAATATGTGATTCATACTCCTCATGCAATTCTGAAGCTAACCCAATGATTCAATTGTGTTTTTATGCGTTGTGTGCCAATATACCATTGTCAATTTTTAGGGTTTACAGGACTTGGAATTAGGGCTTTTGAAGCAAGGAAAAATTGGAGGCTGTGACCAAAGCCATTGAATTCAACGTGTCTGGACGAAGGAGAATCTACCCTCGCGCTCAATTTATGAGCTTCATAGGGCTAGTCGTTATTTTTCCAAAGCATACCTAAAAGAACGCGTAAAAAATCGTGGCCTAATCTGTTTGTATTTCAGGAAAATAAACACAACGAAGAAGACGACCTCGTGGCGTACGTTGGTTGGCTCTTTTGAATTTCGCGCGCAGAGGCCCCACTAACGCTTGTTTTTATTTATTATATTTGTTATTCATTATATATTAACAACGCGTGGAATGGCTCAGTGGCGAGCGTAGCTATTGATAATGTTAATGACCTGGGTTCGATCCCAGGTCTTCACTCTTTCCATTTGATTTTTTTCAACTGACGTTCATATGTAGCGCCTACGTTGAAGACCATGATACACTCTCACAATCCAATGTCCACGCGTCCAACAGAATCAAATCAAAGGCCATGAATTGAGAGACACTGTGAGTCCCAGTCAACGCTTCAACATGCTACCTGGCAAAAGTCCAAACAGGCCAAGCTAAATGGGCCAGATTTCTCAACTATACCTCCTATTTGGGGACTGATACCCCCAAGGTTTGCAAAAATTTTATTATTTTTTATCTTTTCATTATTTTTATCTTCTTTTAATTATTATTCTTTTTAATTAATTTAATATTTTCATAAATATAAAAATACCCATAAAAATCAGAAAAGACCAAAAATCAAATATATTTAATTAGTTAGTATTTTCATAAATAAATTTGCATGTAATTAAATTTAGTTTTAAATTAAGTTTTAATTTTAATTCTTTTAACAATAATCTAAAAAATATAGAAATAGGGTTAATTAATCAATTTTTCATCTTTTTATTTTTCTTTCATGATAATCAAATAGTTAATATTATTTATTTTATTTATTTTTGTAATTAAATTTGCATATAAAAATTAGGATTAATTTTAGGTTAAAACTTCAATATTTTTCTTAATAAATTAAAAAATAATTAGGATTAGGGTTTGCATCTTATTTTAATTTCAATTAATTCCTTTTTCATATTAAGTCTTAAAAATCATAAAATACCAAAAACAAAAACAATTTCTTTTCTTTTTTTAATTAATTAACTCCATCATTAATTCAATTTTTTGCAAAAGGGTCCAACGCCCTCGTTCTTAATTTCTTATCAATTCGCATATTTATTTCTTTTCCGTTTAAATATTTATGTATCTCTCCCAAAGCCGTGTAAATAATTGCTCGCACTTTATCTTTATTTCTTTATTCATTTTCTGTCAAATCGGGTCCTGGTTAATTTTGGCGATGTGGACCCGCGCCGTTTGTAATAGCTTAGAATTTACTTTCCTCGCAATTTTTAACTGTTAATCAAGGCATGAAAGAATGTATGGACAAATATAAAAACAAGCGCTAGATCACCGGTAACATGACAAAAGACAAAAATAAATGAAAACGACACACGAATCGCACACACCAACCTTAGGGTACGCCTCACTGTTGCCTTGCCTCGAAAGGTGATCGTCGAGTAGAGGATGTCTTAGTAAGTCCTCATGATCCGGGAACCTGGCATGAGGGTAGCTTCTAAGGTGTCTTCCCATTGCTCTGGTGATCACCATGTCCCGAACCTCGAATTGACCCGAACACCTCCAACGGTGGTGCTACCTACCTCTCAATGGTGGGATGGCACTACTTTAAAGGACATCTACACAGACGAATTCCTTAGGGTAGGTAGATGACTCTAGATACTTGCTCTAATTCAAAACAAAACAAATCAAAAATACTTTTCACACCAACACATTTTCAAAAAGCTTTCGAAAGCATTTTTCAAACACTCTTGAGGACCGATACAAGAGTCGAACTGAAATTTTCAAAGAAACTTTTTAAAACCCACAGTTGAAAAGCAAACAAACCATTTTTGAAAACACAAATGAGCAAGTATCTAAGAGCCCATGGATAACCATGGATAGAAAGGGTGCTAACACCTTCCCTTTCTATAATCTACCTCCTGAACCGAGAGCAATCTCTTTAAGGAATTTTTCTGTGCTTTTGTCCTTTCCATTTGGAGAAAATAAAAGACGGTGGCGACTCTTGCTTCCGCGACATTTCGCGAACCAGCGTTAAACAGTCAGTTCCAGATCCACCGATCACAGAACTGGCGACTCTGCTGGGGAATACTTTAAGTGAGGTGTACCTTAGGGTTAGTTCATAACTGTGTTTTCAATTGTATTGACTTGTCTGCTTTAAATTTGTGGGTTGCATGGGAGTTACATAGATCCTAACCCGGATCTGGGGATACCCTGTTTAGGTAGCATAAGCTGCGAGGGACCTGTCCGGCGTATACCGACATGGGTAAAGCAGTGGCTACGTTGGTGTGGCGCCTTGGTCTGTACCGATATCCCTCGTGTTGAAACGGGGAGAATATGGGTCTTCCAAGGAGTCATTAAGCACCAACAGACCTTAGAACCTTAAATGACACAACTTGGCCATTAGAACAGTAGCGGTATGCTACGCCCATTGAGACTAAACTCTCGTGATGGTTCTGGCCGCAAGAAAAGATTGCGATGCTGGAGTTATGACCGATTGAGGGTAGTCAGTGATATTGGGATCCTCTAGAACCCGGTTACTTCTGATAGGACAGGTTTTAACCAACAAACTGAAAGAGGGTAATACCTAGACCCCATGCTGGCCTAAACCCTAAGGGCTTCTCTTGTGTGACTTGTGTGCCTTCCAACTTGACTATTTGCATGCTTGTTATCTGACACTTGAGTTTCTTGCAGGTTTTGTTTACAGTCCTTAATTGGGACTCATAATAGGATTTGCCTACATTACCCCATGCATAGCATACCATCATACCATTGCATACATCCCGCATAAGGACTAATCCGTTTCAAGGATCTCAAGGGCTTGTGATGCAGGTCATGATGAATCAGAATGTCTAGCAAGGGGCAAAGGGGATTTATTTTCCTCTAGCCAGGTTGATAATCTGAGTCAGAGGCTATGACCCACTTGACATGGTGAGCCTTGACTCTTGAAGAAGGTTCCCCTAACCAAGGTTGTTTGGAAATCAAAACCAGACATGATGACTAAAGTCAGGGGCTATGACCCACTAGATATGGTGAGCCTTGACCCTTGAAGAAGGACTCTCAACAACATGAAGTTCCTTCAATCAAGGTACCGGATTCAAACGCTAACAATCTTCTTGTTTACCCCGCGAGATCCTTGAAAACATTGCATGCATACATACGCATCATTGCATAACAGGTACCCTTGGTACAGGTCACTTACCATCTTCGCTGTTCATTTCAGCAATGGCTTCCCAACAAGACAACCAGGATCTTCATGCTCAAGAGACTCAGTTCAGGGAGATCTTTCTAAGCCTATCCAAGGGGCAAGAAGAGTTAAGGACACTTCTCATGGGGACTTTGGCCAGGAACAAGGCTGAGGATGACAAGGACGAACGGTTGAAACGTCTATAAGCTGAGGTAGATACAATGAAAACCCAGATGCTGGGGCAGAGGGCTCTCATCTAAGGTTTAGCTCAGGAACAAGAAGAGTTGAGGACCACGATCAGTCAAATCCACCAAGACAGATCCAACATGAAGCAACCAGTCCAAGTCAGGGACCATGTCATTGATCAGCTTCCAAGAGGACAAGAATCTGGTATGGTGAAGAATAGACCTCTCCAAATTGCTACCACTTCACAAGCCCAACATCAACCTCGCCCAGAGCAACAGGTTGATCAGAATAAGCCAAGCAGGTCCAAGAGGCAGTTCACCCAGCTTAACATGCCGTTGTTTCAAGCTTTACAACACCTGTTGAGACTGAATCTGATTACACTAAGGGCTCATCCCCAGAACCCCAACACAGCACATCCTACTTATGATCCCAATAAAAGGTGTGCCTATCATTCTGCCTGTCCAGGACATGATACAAATGAGTGTTGGGCTCTGAAGAACAAGATCTAGGACCTGATTGACGAAGGGGCATTAGAGTTCACACAAGATGGACAGGCTGAGTTTTTCTACCATCCCTCCAAGGCTCACAGTTTGAAGTAACAAGTCCTGAGATAAAAACACTTTTGTTCATTAGGATTTCCAAGTTGTAATTTTCTTTTGTTTAAACATTTACTCATGTTAAATATTGTTATTCCATTAATGCATCGCATATGTCTGTTTTGAAGCAATATATTCGTATTCACTATATGCAAATTATTTTCATATTTTTTCTGATGATCAACTCTCAATAATTCTAAGCCTCTTGAGGGAGGATGACGAAAACGATACCATAATCTCCAGTATGCTTTTGAACAGACCCCGCTGATGAGGTACAGGCATTGTTTCAATCCCTAAACACTGGAGTTATAAGGATGATAATCCCTCGTCAACCCCTCTGAGCCAAAGAAGTAGGAGTTTTTCTTTTCAAAATTTAAAACCCTTAATCATAACCTGGGGCAGGGTAGTCTCTCAGTTGATCCAAGTGCATAACGAATGGCACCAAAAAGGTCCTTACAAAACAAAGAAAGACAATGATGGTTCCGGATAATCAATAAAGAAAGGCAGTAATATCTCAAAAATAAAAACCCAATAAGTCAAAACCTATGAAGGAGACTTACAAAACTGGGGCATCCCGCTGACTGTAATTCCAAAAAAAAAGGAAACAGTTCAGGCAATAAAAGAAAGGGATAACAAAAATCAAAAAAGAAAGAGGTCCTACAAACCCTCAGCAAAAAAGGAGATGACTGCCTATTCAAATAAATGTTCAATATTCGAATCATCACTAATATATCAAAGCAAAGACTCAAACAAGGTCTAACGCATGATCAGCTGAGTTTAGGTTTGGAGAACATCACGAAGAGCGGGTGGGTACAAATAAAATTTGAGCCTTTATCCTTTGTTTCTTAAACCATGAACCAAGCCACGTTATAACCCTTAAAAGTCCTAGCTGAAGCATGGGTTAGTTCGAAAGCATACTGTTACAAAAGGTATCCTGACTCCTTAAGGCCTACGGTAAATATGGAGTTGACATCACGTTTACAAACAATCACTTGTTTTATGAAAAAGAATGCATTTTCAAAATCTTCAAGACAGACATAAGCGTTGCATTTTTAACATAACCTTGTTTGCATATGAATTTTTGTTTGAACAACAGAGAAATTTGCACGATGAATGCCTAATGAACAGAAGCACTTCCAATCAAGGGGCATGATTATTGTCCATCATCTGGGGCAGTCCAGTCAAGATTCGGAGAATCTCTCAAAAGGCCAAATAGCCTGGGGCAAATCTCCACCCGAGTCACTTGGGAGCATTCCAGCAACAAAACTTGCACGATCAAAAATCTTCTGGCGGCATGACAAAACACCTTTAAACAGGGGCAACTCCCTACATTCTGAGAACATGGACATAGCCGAAAGATACTACGCAAAATCAAAGACCCGCTAGGTTGACACACCTAGGCAAAAATAAGGGCTTCCCGGCGAACCAAAAGGGTTCGGGCAAAATAAGGGATGAAATGAAAATATCTGTACACCCGGCAAGTCGAAAACATGAAAAGGCGGCTTGGGCAAAAAATGGGTATCCCGGTGGACTGAAAACTCGAAAGGGCGGTCCAGGCAAAAGTTAGGGATCAAAGCGTATGACTATGTCCTGTCATCTTAGCACTTGCCTACCAGAAGAAGGCTTGACCCTCAACAACTCTCAGCATATCACAGGCCTCCATCTCCCATAGAAACAGGGGCAATGATGAGCTGTCTAGCAATCTAATTGTTCTGTCCTCCAAAGGTACCAAGGCAGGTTCGGCTGAAGAACATAACCAGATACCTCAATTCCCCAGAGAGTAAGTCAGCAGTCAGTACATTCTTCTCCAAGCAGAATTATCAAATCTCAAGGAAGTTGAGGATCCTCCAGCAGATCTCAACATTCCCCAGCAGCATATGTATCCTTAACAAGCATCCCCGGCAGTCTTGGTCTAAAGATTGTTCCCCGGCGGCATATCAAATATTCAAAGGAATCACTTCCCAGCATATCAAAACTTCCCCAGGAAAGTCTAATCTAGTTCCCCAGGAAAGTTGGAATTCATCTCCCCAAGCGGTAAGCTTATCCCTAGTAGATTCTGGAAGCTTATCCCTCGCAGAGCACGAACGCGTCGTCCGGCTTTATTCAAAGAGTTATTTCCTTAATAGGATATAACTGGGTTATCTTCAGCCAAAAGCCATGGAAAGAGCGTCCCCGACGAAGTTCTCTTATCCCCAGCGAAGTCTATCAACACTTCCAATACAGCAAAGGTATCCTCAGCAAGTCATTCTCAACAACTCAGCAAAAGTATCTCTCGCCCCACAGAGTATCACTCCCCAGCATGGTCGCTAGAGTATTTTTTCTCCCCGCAAAATCTTCCATTTTCCAAGTTTATTCCTCAACGGAGTCATCTTCTCCTACCGGTATTCTGGCAACTATCATCCCCAGCGGAAGCAAAATCTATTCTTCAATACCAGCCCAGGAGTGACTTCCCGGCACCCGTCAAGGATTTACTTTCCTAGACGAAGAACACATTCATAAATCATCACATACATCATTATAGCATGCATATACGCATCATATCTTACAAATCTCATTTATATTGAGAACATCATTGCTTGATCCATATCATGCATGGCACATGACTGACCTTTACCTTTCAGGAAAGATTCAGCTAAATTCTCCATCATATTTCAAGACCTGGACCGGTTCAGTTAATCGACTCCAAAGATTTCTTATCCAGTCCAAGGCCTTCTCTAGTCCAGCTAAATCGACTCCCAACAGATTTTTCTGATAAAGACTCAGTAGAAGTTATTCAGGTTTTTCTCAGACGTCCTTTTGAGATTATAATTTCCTATGGTCCTCTCTCCGATGGTGCGTGAGGTGATAATTCCCTTTTAGGTTATAATTTCCTATGGTTCCCTCTCCGATGGTGCGTGAGGTGATAATTCCCTTTCAGGTTATAATTTCCTATGGTTCCCTCTCCGATGGTGCGTGAGGTGATAATTCCTTTTTAGGTTATAATTTCCTATGGTTCCCTCTCCGATGGTGCGTGAGGTGATAATTCCTTTTTAGGTTATAATTTCCTATGGTTCCCTCTCCGATGGTGCGTGAGGTGATAATTCCTTTTTAGGTTATAATTTCCTATGGTTCCCTCTCCGATGGTGCGTGAGGTGATAATTCCCTTTTAGGTTATAATTTCCTATGGTTCCCTTTCCGATGGTGCGTGAGGTGATAATTCCCTTTTAGGTTATAATTTCCTATGGTTGCCTCTCCGATGGTGCATGAGGTGATAATTCCCTTTCCGATTATAATTTCCTATGGTTCCCTCTCCGATGGTGCGTGAGGTGATGATTCCCTTTCAGGTTATAATTTCCTATGGTTCCCTCTTCGACGGTGCATGAGGTTATAATTTCCTTTTGGTCCTCTCCCCGACGGTGCGTGAGATATAATTCCCTTTCAGATTATAATTGCCTATGGTCCTCTTCCCGATACTGTGAAGATGGTAATTCCCACCAAGATTTTCTCAACGAGCGTTGTTGAAGTTAAAGTCACCCAAGGTTCTCTTACCGTTCATGCTAAGGTAGTAACCATCCCTGGTTCATTCATCATCTGTTGAAGCTCCAAACCCAACTCCTGTAACCAGTCAGGACACATCTATAATCAAGCATCTGAAAATCAGCTCCTGCAACGTGTCAGGTAATCACTCTCTGTTTTGCAGGTACGCAGGCTCTCGCTAAGGAATCTCTTACGCGATCGACATCCAGATGGCATCTATAAGCCCATCATCCTATTCATCAATCTCCAAACGGCATCTATAAGTCCATACCCGTCATCACACTGCTACTATGTGAGAGCAAATTTCTGGGCACTCTAGTGTTCAATCATCTTCTACCCTCGGATTACGAAAGGCACATCAGCCAATCTACATCCTCAGGTCTAAGAAGATTGAACAGGGGCAACTGTTGTACCCCAAAATTTGCCCTCCCATATTCTTCAAAGATTTGCCAAGTCAAGCATCAAAGTTCCCCAAGGGGTTGCACAGTGCAAAGGACTCCTATACAGTCAAAATTAGGGTTTTACTTCTGATCAAGAAAATGAAGTTTCCAAAGGCCCAATCAAGTCTCACATGCCTACAAACATGGTCAAGCATCCTCATATCAAGTTTCAAGACATTCAGCTCAAAATTGCACAGTCAAAAACCCTAATTGCACTACAGTCAACTGCAGGGGCAAAATGGTCATTTGACAGTCAAAAGTTCAAATTTTTGGTCAACATATCATGTTGAAGCCACAAACATCATTTGATCAATGCTTGATCATGATTCTCAAAGTTTGGCTCAAAAATCATCAAGATGCAAAAGTTTCCTTATTTGGACAGTTGGAAAAGTCAACTGTAAATTGACCAGGGCATAACTTTCACATGGATTATCAGAAAAATTCCATCCAAAGCTCATTTTGAAGATAAAGACATTTCCTACAACTCATCTTCATGCTTCAAGTCCAAGAAATGCTCTCACAAAAAGTTATCAATTTCAACATTATAGGTCATTTTCAAAAGTCAACAAAAAGGGACTTTAAGTCAAAGGCCATAACTTGAGATTGGTAAATCAAAATGACATGGGACCAAAGGCATTGGTTAGAGGACTCAAAGACCTTTCCAAAATGTCCAAGAACATGACAAAAGCTTAAACATTGAGCAAGTTATGCCTTGTGGAAGTTGGGAAATTTTTGGATATTTTGAAAAGTCAACATTGATTCAAATGACCTAAAATTGCTAATGGGCCCATTTTTCTTCCATAATTCATCATCCATGACATGTGCACGACCACTTGGCCCAAAGGGAAGTTTTATTCATTTTTTATTTATTTATTTGAATTTTTATTAATAATAATTCATTTAAATCAAATTAAATACATGAAAAATGCTAACCTAAGTTTTCCAATCTTTTTGTACATGTTTTATCCTCAAGATTTCGTGCATATTCAAATAGGGAAAGATTTGGAGAGATTGGAGTTGATTTGTATCAAAAAGCACATGGAAAGATTGAAAAAATAATGATGGAAAATCAAATCTCAAAATCCATGAATGAAAGAGATTTTGGTCAGAATTGTTAACCTAATTCACTCATTACATAAGCCTAAACATAACCCTAATGCTTTGGACCAGAAAAGCTGCGCAAAAACCTTTATCAAACTTGAATTTTTTTGGCAAGAAACTCAAAACTGAAAACCCTTTTGCAGGTTGATTCAAGGCTTAATAGCTGTTCAAACACCTTCCTGGAGGTTCACTGAACGATTCTCAATCAAAAGCATTCATCAAAACGCCCGGAATTGGTACAGTGGAGTCCAACTGTTTCAAATAAAATTCACAATCGTGCATCTTCATTCATGCGTTTTTTGCAAGTTTTAATATGTGATTCATACTCCTCATGCAATTCTGAAGCTAACCCAATGATTCAATTGTGTTTTTATGCGTTGTGTGCCAATATACCATTGTCAATTTTTAGGGTTTAGAGGACTTGGAATTAGGGCTTTTGAAGCAAGGAAAAATTGGAGGCTGTGACCAAAGCCATTGAATTCAACGTGTCTGGACGAAGGAGAATCTACCCTCGCGCTCAATTTATGAGCTTCATAGGGCTAGTCGTTATTTTTCCAAAGCATACCTAAAAGAACGCATAAAAAACCGTGGCCTAATCTGTTTGTATTTCAGGAAAATAAACACAACGAAGAAGACGACCTCGTGGCGTACGTTGGTTGGATCTTTTGAATTTCGCGCGCAGAGGCCCCACTAACGCTTGTTTTTATTTATTATATTTATTATTCATTATATATTAACAACGCGTGGAATGGCTCACTGGCGAGCGTAGCTATTGATAATGTTAATGACCTGGGTTCGATCCCAGGTCTTCACTCTTTCCATTTGATTTTTTTCAACTGACGTTCATATGTAGCGCCTACGTTGAAGACCATGATACACTCTCACAATCCAATGTCCACGCGTCCAACAGAATCAGATCAAAGGCCATGAATTGAGAGACACGGTGAGTCCCAGTCAACGCTTCAACATGCTACCTGGCAAAAGTCCAAGCAGGCCAAGCTAAATGGGCCAGATTTCTCAACTATACCTCCTATTTGGGGACTGATACCCCCAAGGTTTGCAAAAAATTTATTATTTTTTATCTTTTCATTATTTTTATCTTCTTTTAATTATTATTCTTTTTAATTAATTTAATATTTTCATAAATATAAAAATACCCATAAAAATCAGAAAAGACCAAAAATCAAATATATTTAATTAGTTAGTATTTTCATAAATAAATTTGCATGTAATTAAATTTAGTTTTAAATTAAGTTTTAATTTTAATTCTTTTAACAATAATCTAAAAAATATAGAAATAGGGTTAATTAATCAATTTTTCATCTTTTTATTTTTATTTCATGATAATCAAATAGTTAATATTATTTATTTTATTTATTTTTGTAATTAAATTTGCATATAAAAATTAGGATTAATTTTAGGTTAAAACTTCAATATTTTTCTTAATAAATTAAAAAATAATTAGGATTAGGGTTTGCATCTTATTTTAATTTCAATTAATTCCTTTTTCATATTAAGTCTTAAAAATCATAAAATACCAAAAACAAAAACAATTTCTTTTCTTTTTTTAATTAATTAACTCCATCATTAATTCAATTTTTTGCAAAAGGGTCCAACGCCCTCGTTCTTAATTTCTTATCAATTCGCATATTTATTTCTTTTCCGTTTAAATATTTATGTATCTCTCCCAAAGCCGTGTAAATAATTGCTCGCACTTTATCTTTATTTCTTTATTCATTTTCTGTCAAATCGGGTCCTGGTTAATTTTGGCGATGTGGACCCGCGCCGTTTGTAATAGCTTAGAATTTACTTTCCTCGCAATTTTTAACTGTTAATCAAGGCATGAAAGAATGTATGGACAAATATAAAAACAAGCTCTAGATCACCGGTAACATGACAAAAGACAAAAATAAATGAAAACGACACACGAATCGCACACACCAACCTTAGGGTACGCCTCACTGTTGCCTTGCCTCGAAAGGTGATCGTCGAGTAGAGGATGTCTTAGTAAGTCCTCATGATCCGGGAACCTGGCATGAGGGTAGCTTCTAAGGTGTCTTCCCATTGCTCTGGTGATCACCATGTCCCGAACCTCGAATTGACCCGAACACCTCCAACGGTGGTGCTACCTACCTCTCAATGGTGGGATGGCACTACTTTAAAGGACATCTACACAGACGAATTCCTTAGGGTAGGTAGATGACTCTAGATACTTGCTCTAATTCAAAACAAAACAAATCAAAAATACTTTTCACACCAACACATTTTCAAAAAGCTTTCGAAAGCA
Source organism: Vicia faba (assembly GCA_948472305.1). Classification (NCBI taxonomy): domain Eukaryota; kingdom Viridiplantae; phylum Streptophyta; class Magnoliopsida; order Fabales; family Fabaceae; genus Vicia; species Vicia faba. The sequence goes on along the minus strand of OX451741.1, from coordinate 1,360,892,440 downwards.
TTTTTCAAACACTCTTGAGGACCGATACAAGAGTCGAACTGAAATTTTCAAAGAAACTTTTTAAAACCCACAGTTGAAAAGCAAACAAACCATTTTTGAAAACACAAATGAGCAAGTATCTAAGAGCCCATGGATAACCATGGATAGAAAGGGTGCTAACACCTTCCCTTTCTATAATCTACCTCCCGAACCGAGAGCAATCTCTTTAAGGAATTTTTCTGTGCTTTTGTCCTTTCCATTTGGAGAAAATAAAAGACGGTGGCGACTCTTGCTTCCGCGACATTTCGCGAACCAGCGTTAAACAGTCAGTTCCAGATCCACCGATCACAAAAACAATCCAGTGATATTGAGCTCCTTAGAACCCGGTTACTATTTATAGGACATGTTTGAGCCAACTAAACTCAAGAGGGTATTTACCTATGAAACCTCATGCAAGCTTGAAACTAGGGTTTTGTGTGACTTGCTTGTACATATGCTTGTGCATACATCATGTACATCATAAAGCATCGTATGCATCCACTAACCATTTCAAGGGTTTGGATCTTCATCTTTGTTCTTGTTTTGTAGGTCATGTAATCTCTTCGCAGGAAAACCATTCAAGTCAACCTTGTGAGAATCCCTCCTCAACTCAAGGAGCTCACTTCCAGGATTCCAGAGAATTCTCTCTTCAGTGAAAGACATGGTAGACTTCTCAACTTGGTCAACTCCAACATTAAAGAAGACATGGTGAAAGTTCTCTTCCAGTTCTTTGACCCCCTACACCACTATTTCACATTTCCTGATTACCAACTAGTACCCACTTTGGAGGAATTTTCTCAACTCCTGAGAATTCCTATTCTTCATCAACTACCCTACAACGGTACGGAAAAAGAACCAAAGCCTGAAGATGTTGCTCAAGCATTACACTTACAACCATCTGATATCAAGGGTCATTGGGAAACCAGGAGTGGTGTCAAGGGTTTCTTGGCAAAGTTTCTGTTTGAGAAGGCACAAGACTGCTGGAACTCTTTAGATCTACAAGCTTTTGAAGAGATTATGGCACTCCTCATCTATGGGTTGGTCTTGTTCCCAAACCCGGATCAGCTTATAGATGTTGTGATCGGTGGATCTGGAACTGACTGTTTAAAGCTGGTTCGCGAAATGTCACGGAAGCAAGAGTCGTCATCGTCTTTTATTTTCTCCAAATGGAAAGGACAAAAGCACAGAAAAATTCCTTAAAGAGATTGCTCTCAGTTCTGGAGGTAGATTATAGAAAGGGAAGGTGTTAGCACACTTTCTATCCATGGTTATCCATGGGCTCTTAGATACTTGCTCATTTGTGTTTTCAAAAATTGTTTGCTTTTCAAGTGTGTGTGTGGGTTTGAAAAAGTTTCTTTGAAAATTCCAGTTCGACTCTTGTATCGGTCCTCAAGAGTGTTTGAAAAATTGCTTTCGAAAGCTTTTTGAAAAGGTGTCGGTGTGAAAAGTATTTTTGATTTGTTTTTGAATTTAGAGCAAGTATCTAGAGTCGTCTACCTACCCTAAGGAATTCGTCTGTGTAAATGTCCTTTAAAGTAGTGCCATCCCACCATTGAGAGGTAGGTAGAACCACCGTTGGAGGTGTTCGGGTCAATTCGAAGGTTCGGGACATGGTGATCACCGGAGCAATGGGAAGACACCTTAGAAGCTACCCTCATGCCAGGTTCCCGGATCATGAGGACTTACTAAGACATCCTCTACTCGACGATCCCCTTTTGAGGCAAAGCAACAGTGAGGCGTACCCTAGGGGTGGTGTGTGATTTGTGTGTCATGTTCATTTGCATTTATCTTGTTCGTGTCATGGGTGATCTACGCGTTTGTTTTTATTTTTGTCATTCATTCTTGCATGCATTTATTAACAGTTAAAAAGTTCTAAACTATTACAAAGGCGCGGGTCCACATCGCCAAATTTAATCCAGGACCCGATTTGACATAAAATAAAGAAATAAAATAAAGTGCGAAAGATTAAATTTACACGGCTTTGGGAGAATTACATCAATATTTAAAAGAAAAGAAATAAAGCGTGCGAATTGAAATTAAAATTGGAAGTGAGGGCGTTGGACCCTTTGTTATGAAATTAAATTAGAATTATGAAATTAGTTGAATTAAAGAAATTATTTGAGATTTTTTGTATTTATGGTTTTTTATGAGAATTAAATGAAATTAAGAAATTAATTAATTAACCCTAATTCTACAATTTTGATTTATTAAGAAAAACATGTTAAAGTTAAACCTAAAATTAATTTATCTATTTACATGATAATTTAATTACAAAAAATAATATTCAATAATTAATTATGGTGAAAAAGAGAAAAAAAAAGAATAAAAGTAATTAAGGTAATTAAAACCTAGTTCTACAAAATTTAAATTTATTAAGAAAAGATATTTGAAATTAACCTAAATTTAAGTCTAATTAATTAGTGAGATTTATTTACAAAAAAAAAAGATATTTTTTTAAATAAAGCATATTTTAATTTTGTCTTTTCTGATTTTTTTATATTATTTTTATATTCTATGAAAGTAAATTAAATTAAAGGAATTAATTAAAAAAGAAATAATTGAAATAAATAAAATAAAGAAAAGAGAAGGAATACAATACCTTGGGGGGTTCTGTCCCCAATTGGAGGTATACTTAGCAATTAAGCCCATTTGTTGCAAGGCCTTGTCTGACTTTTTGTGCTAGCGTGTGAGTGCATTGACTGGGGCCTATTATGTTCTTCAGATCTGGGCCTTTTGATTGATCTTGCTATACGCGTGGCAAACCTGGAGGATGGATGTATGGTGGTCGCTTGCATAGAAACTGCACAGAAGCATTATTAGAAAAATATTATTGAAAGGGAGGGGGACCTGGGATTCGAACCCAGGTCCCAGGGATTACCAACCAAATGCCTTTCCAATGGAACCAAACGCGCGCTTTGTTTATAATGTAACTAACAAATAATATCAAATAAAACAAGAATTAGTGGACAGATTAGCGCGAAAATTCAAATTACTCAATCAGGTCTTGACACTTCATCATCTTCTTCCTCGTTTTGCTTTTTCCTGAAATATAAAAAGGGTTAGCTGGGGTTTTAAACCCCCCCAAAACATGCACTTTTCAATAATAGCGAATAGGCCATATGGCCACATAAATTAGGCGCGAGGGGTGTTTTCAAATCGTCCAAGCTCCCTAATTTCAACCATGGTATTAAGGTGCCCTGATTTTACAGTATTCAGAAACGCCTAATTTGAAAGTTGAAGAACCCTAATAATCGTTCATGGTGATTCTTCATACAATGCATAAAAACTCAATTAAATCATCTGGTTAGCTTCAGAAAGGTCCAATTAGTATGAATCCATAAATAAAATGCAATGAGAATGCTTGAAAATCGAAACACGAATATGCATATTATATGAAAAATTCTGAGTTTTGTATACCAATTCAGGGTGCTATGCGCATGGAAAACTATTCAGACACGTTTCTTGATGTCTCAGGAAGGTGATAGAATGGCTACTTCGCCTTGAAACCTCTTGGAACCCTGTTTTCAGTCTTTAAAATTTTAGGCAAAAACTCAAACTTTTCTCTTGGTTTCTGGTGCAGCTTTGTGGTCCTGATCACTAGGGTTTGCATTAGTATATATGTGTGAATGATTAGGGTTCAAAATTTGGTCCAAAGAATCAATGAATTGATGAGAAAATATTTGATTTCCATGCCATAATTTTTCCAATCTTTTTCATGCAAATTTGATTCAAATCATGTCCAATCACATGGATTCTTTCCCTATCTAATAATGCACGAAAATCTGAAGTTATCCCATGCACAAAAAGATTTGATTGACTTGCTTTGATATTTTCCACATATTTATTTTAATTAAATGAATTAATAGCCATTAAAAATTCAAATAAATAAATAAAAATGATAAAAAACTTCCCTTTGGGCCAAATGGTCGTGCACATGTTTAGGATGATGAATCTTGGAAGAAAAAGAGGCCCATTAGCATTTTTAAGGCCTTTGAAGCAATGTTAACTTTTCAAAATATCCAAAAATTTCCCAATTTCCACAAGGCATAATTTGCTCAATTTTTAAGATTTGCTCATGTTCTTGGACATTTTGGAAAGTTATTTGAGTCCTCTAACCAATGTATTTGGTCCCATGTCATTTTGATTTACCAATCTCAAGTTATGGCCTTTGACTTAAAGTCCCTTTTTGTTGACTTTTGAAAATGACCTATAATGTTGAAATTGATAACTTTTTGTGAGAGCATTTCTTGGACTTGAAGTGTGAAGAGGAGTTGTAGGAAATGTCTTTCTCTTCAAAATGAGCTTTGGATGGAATTTTTCTGATAAACCATGTGAAAGGTATGCCCTGGTCAAGTTACAGTTGACTTTTTCAACTGTCCAAATATGGAAACTTTTGCATCTTGAGACTTTTTGAGCCAAACTTTGAGAATCATGATCAAGAATTGATCAAATGATGTTTGTGGCTTCAAAATAAGATGTTGACCAAAAATTTGAACTTTTGACTGTCAAATGACCATTTTGCCCCTACAGTTGACTGCTGAGCAATTAGGGTTTTTGACTGTGCAATTTTGTACTGTGAGTCTTGAAACTTAGCATATGGGTGATTGACCATGTTTATAGGCATGTGGGACTTGATTGGACCCTTGAGAAATTCAATTTCTTTGCCAGAACCAAAACCCTAGTTTTTGACTGTTAGGAGGCCCTTGAGCTGCGCAACCCTTGGGGAGATTTTGAAGCTTTGACTTGGCAAATTTTGAAGAATATGGGAGGGCAAATTTTGGGGTACAACAGTTGCCCCTGTTCAATCTTCTTAGACCTGAGGATGCAGATTGGCTGACGTGCCTTTCGTAATCCAAAGGTGGAAGATGATTGAACACTAGAGTGCCCAGAAATTTGCGCTCACATAGTAGCAGTGTGATGATGGGAATGGGCTTATAGATGCCATTTGGAGATTGATGGATAGGATGATGGGCCTATAGATGCCATGCTGAGAGATGATGGAAGGCGGATGGGCTTATAGATGCCATCTGGGTGTTGATCGCGTAAGAGATTCCTTAGCGAGAACTTGCGTACCTGCAAAAAGAAAATGATTACCTGACCTGTTACAGGAGCTGATCTTCAAACTCTTTGTGTAGATGTGTCCTGACTGGTTACAGGAGCTGAATCTGGAGCTTCAAACGGTGATGAATGAACCAGGGATGGTTACTACCTCAACAGGAACGGTGAGAGAACCTTGGATGATTACAACCTCAATAGTAACGCTGAGAAAGTATGGGGACGATTACTACCTCCGCAGTAACGGGGAGAGAACCATAGGCGACTTCAACCTCAACAGTAACGCTGAGAGAATCTTGGGCGACTTCAACCTCAACAGTAATCATTGAGAGAATCTTGGCCAACTTCAACCTCAACAATAATCATTGAGAGAATCTTGGGCGACTTCAACCTCAACAGTAATCATTGAGAGAATCTTGGGCGACTTCTACCTCAACAGTAATCATTGAGAGAATCTTGGGCGACTTCTACCTCAACAGTAATCATTGAGAGAATCTTGGGCGACTTCAACCTCAACAGTAATCATTGAGAGAATCTTGGGCGACTTCAACCTCAACAGTAATCATTGAGAGAATCTTGGGCGACTTCTATCTCAACAGTAATCATTGAGAGAATCTTGGATATCTTCTACTGAGTCTTTATCAGAAAAATCTGTTAGGGGTCGATTTAGCTGGACTAGAGAAGGCCTTTGACTGGATAAGAAACAGAAAAATCTTAAGGTCGATTTAACTGAACCGGTCTAGGTCTTGAAATCTTCAACTGGATAAGAAACAGGGAGATCTTAGGGTCGATCTGACTGAACCAGAGAAGGCCTTTGACTGGATAAGAAACAGAAAAATCTTAGGGTCGATTTAACTGAACCAGTCTAGGTCTTGAAATCTTCAACTGGATAAGAAACAGGGAGATCTTAGGGTCGATCTGACTGAACCAGAGAAGGCCTTTGACTGGATAAGAAACAGAAAAATCTTAGGGTCGACTTAATTGAACCGGTCTAGGTCTTGAAATATAGTTGAGAATTCAACTGGATCTTTCCTGAAAGGTAAAGGTCAGTCATATGCAATGCATGATATGGATCAAGCAATGATGTTCTCAACATAAATGAGATTTGTAAGATATGATGCGTACATGCATGCTATAATGATGTATGTGATATTTATGAATGCATGTTTTCGTCTTAGGAAAATAAATCCTTGACGGGTGCCGGGAAGTCACTCCTGGGCTGATGTTGGAGAAAAGAATATTTACTTCCGCTGGGGATGATAGTTGCAAGAATACCGGTAGGAGAAGATGACTCTGTTGGGGAATAAACTTGGCGAATGGATTACTCTACGGGGAGAAAAGTACTCTAATGATCTTGCTGGGAAGCAATACTCTGTGGGGAGAGAGGTACTTTGTTGAGTTACTGATGGTAACTTCGCTGGGGATACCCTTGTTGTGTTGGAAGTGTTGATAGACTCCGCTGGGGGTAAGAAGACTTTGCCGAGGACGATCTTCTCATGGCTATTGGCCGAGGATAACCCAGTTATATCTTGGTAGGGAAATAACTCTTTGAATAAAGGCCGGGAGACGCGTTCGTGCTCTGCGAGGAATAAGCTTCCAGAATCTACTGGGGATAAGCTTGCTTCTTGGGGAGATGAGTTCCAACTTTCCTTGGGAACCTAGATTGGACTCTCCTGGGGAAGTTTTGAACTGTATCGGGGAAGTGATTCCACTGAATGTTTGATATACCGCCGGGGAACAATCTTTAGACCAAGATTGCCGGGGATGTTTGTTAAGAATGCCTGCATACTGCTGGGGAATATTGGGATCTGTTGGAGGATACCCAACTTCCTTAAGGTTGATATTATAGCTTTGCTTGAGGAGAGTGTACTGACTTGCTGGCTCACTCTCTGGGGTATGTGGTTATGTTCTTCAGCTGAACCTACCTTGGTACCTTGTGGACAGAGCAATCAGCTCGTTCGGACAAACTCATCATTGCCCCTGTTTCTGAGGTGGGAGAAGAAGACCTGTGAGGTGCTGATAGTTGTTGATGGACCAACCTTCTTCTGGTAGGCAGGTGACAAGATGACCGGACATAGTCGTACGCTTTGATCCCTAACTTTTGCCTGGACCGCCCTTTCGGGTTTTCAGTCCACCAGGATACCCATTTTTGCCCAAGCCGCCTTTTCAGGTTTTCGACTTGCCGGGTGTACGGATTTTTTATTTTCATCCCTTATTTTTGCCCGAACCCTTTTGGTTCGCCGGGAAGCCCTTATTTTGGTCTAGGTGTGTCAACCTAGCGGGTCTTTGATTTTGCGTAGTATTTTTTCGACTATGTCTATGCTCTCAGGATGTAGGGAGGTGCCCCTGTTAGAAGCGTTTCTTCATGCCACCAGAAGGTGTTTGATCAGGCAAGATTCGTTGTTGGAATGGCCCAAGTGACTCAGGCGGAGATTTGCCCTGGGCTATTTGGCCTTTGAGAGATTCTCCGAATCTTGACTGGACTGCCCCAGATAATAGACCATGATCATGTCTGCCCCTTGATCGGAAGTGCTTTTGTTCACTAGGTATTCATCGTGCGAATTTCCCTGCTGTTCAAACAAAAGGTCATATGCAAACAAAGTTATGTTAAAAAATGCAAAGCTTATGTCTGTCTTGAAGATTTTGAAAAATGCATTCTTTATTTCATAAAACAAGTGAATGTTTGTAAAACATGATGTCAACTCCGTATTTACCGTTAGCTTTAAGGAGTCAGGATACCTTTCGTACAGTATGCTTTCGAACTAACCCATGCTTCAGCTAGGACTTTTAAGGGTTATAACGTGGCCTGGTTCACGGTTTAAGAAACAAAGGATAAAGGCTCAAATTATTTGTACCCACCCGCTCTTCGCGATGTTCTTCAAACCTAAGCTCAGTCGATCGTGCGTTAGACCTTGTTTGAGTCTTTGTCATGATGTTCCAGTGATGGTTCAGATATTGATGATTTATTCTGAATAGGCAGTCACTCCTTTTTTGTTGAGGGTTTGTAAGACCTCTTTCTTGTCTGATTTTTGTTATCCCTTTCTTTTTTTTGCTTGAACTGTTTCCTTTTTGGAATTACAGTCAGCGGGATGCCCTAGTTTTGTAAGTCTCCTTAATGGGTTTTGACTTAATGGGCTTTTCATTCATGATTTTTTTGATAATGACTGCCTGTCCTTATGATTGTTCGGAACCATCACTGTCTTTCTTTTTTCGTAAGGATCTCTTTGGTGCCATTTGTTGCGCACTTGGATCAACTGAGAGGACTACCCTGCCCCAGGTTATGATAAAGGGTTTTAATTTTCGAAAAGAAAAATAACTCCTACTTCTTTGGCTCAGAGGGGTTGACGAGGGATTATCTTCCTTATTACTCCAGTGTTTAGGAATTGAAACAATGCCTGTACTTCATCAGCGGGGTCTGTTCAAAAGCATACTGTAGATTATGGTATCGTTTTCGTCATCCTCCCTCAAGAGGCTTAGAATTATTAATTAAGAGTTGATCATCAGAAAAAATAATTTGCATTTAGTGAATACGAATATATTGTTTCAGAACAGACATATGCGATGTATTAATGAAATAACAATGTTTAACATGAGTAAATTTTTGAACAAAAGAAAATTGCAACTTGAACATTCGAATGAACAAAAATTTCTCAATCCTAGCCATGTTTTGGCAAGGGAGCAGTGATCACGTTGGGAGTCTCGGCGGGCTCGAACTCGATCTCTTTAGCATCGATCTTGTTCTGAATCTTGTACTTCAGTGCCCAACAATCCTCAGTATCGTGCCCCGGGCTACCAGAATGGTAAGCACACCTTGCTTCTGGGTTGTAATTTGGAGAGGAAGTCTTTGGATTTGCAGGAGGGTTGATCACCGCAATCAGGTTCATCCTTAACATGTGCTGCAAAGCTCGTGACCATGGCATGTTGATGTTGGCGAATTGTCTCTTAGGCTCGCCCGACCTGTTCTGATCAATCCGCTGTTCTTGGCGAGGTCGTTGTTGGACCTGTGAAGTAGTAGCAACTCGGAGAGGTCTATTCATTGGACCCGACCTTTGCCCTCTTGGAAGCTGTTCCATGACCTGGTCCCTGATTTGGGCTGGTTGCTTCATGCCTTGAGGAAGCTGACTGATCATGGCCCTCAACTCTCCTTGCTCCTGAGCTAAACCTTGAATGAGGGCCCTTTTCCCCAGCATCTGGGTTTTCAATGTGTCTACCTCAGCTTGTAGACGTTTCAGCTGTTCGTCCTTGTCGTCCTCAGCATTGTTTCTGACCAAAGTCCCCGTGAGAAGTGTCCTCAACTCCTCCTGCCCCTTGGATAAATTCAGGAGGATTTCCCCGAGCCGAGTCTCTTGAGCAAGAAGGTCCTGGTTATCTTGTTGGGAAGCCATTGCTGAAATAAACAGCGGGAAAGGTAAGTGACCTGCAACAAAGGTACCTGTCATGCAATGATGTGTATGACATGCATGTAATGTTTTCAAGGACCTCGCGGGGTAAACAAGAAAATTTGTTAGAACTTGGGTCTGGTAGTTTGATTGAAGAGACTGCGTATTATTGAGAGTCCTTCTTCAAAGGGTCAAAGGCTCACCATATCCAGTGGGTCATAGCCCCTGACAATCTTGGCGAGGGCAATCTTCTTCGAGTGTCAAAGCTCACCATATCAAGTGGGTCATAGCCCCTGACAACTTTGTCTAGAGGAAAATAAATCCTCTTTTCCCCTTGTTGGGATAGTTGATTCACCATGACCTGCATCACAAGCCCTTGAGATCCTTAAAATGGGTTAGGATGTATGCAATGGTATGATGTTATGTTATGCATGGGGTAATGTAAGTAACCCTGTTATGAGTCCCAATTAAGGACTGCAAACCAAAACCTGCAAGAAACTCAAGTAAAACCTGTCGTGAGTCCCGATTAAGGACTAAAAACAAAACCTGCAAGAAACTCGGTAAACCTTGTTATAAGTCCTAATTAAGGACTACAAACAAAACCTGCAAGAAGCTCAAGTGTCAGACAAAAGCATGCAAATAGTCAAGTACGAAGGCACACAAGTCATACAAGAGAAGCCCTTAGAGTTTAGGCCAGCAAGGGGTCTGGGTATTACCCTCTTGAAGTTGGTGGGCTCAACCTGTCCTATCAGAAGTTACAGGGTTCTAAGGGTCCCAATATCATTGGATTGCTTTCATTGTTCATCGTTTCGATTTAGCCACTGAACTGGCGACCGAAATATTCCAAGAAAACAACCCTCAATTGAGTGTAGTATCGAGTATCAACCAACCTCGGACTGCACCAAAGTCAGTTATCTCACTACCCTAAAGAGGCCAAGATGGTTCAATTAAGGTTCCTAAGGTCAGTTGATGCTTCACGACACCACGCGGAGGCCCCGTACTCTCCTTGACTGAACTCAAGGGTTACCGGTACACACCAAAGTGCCACATCAACGTAGCAGACTGTTTCAACCATGTCGGTATACCCCGCACAGTTCCCTCACAGCCTTGTTGCTACTTTCTAAGAAGGTATCCCCCAGATCCGGGTTAGGATCTATAGAACTCCCAAGACAGTCCCACAATTTAAAGCAAACAATTCAATACAATTGAAAACACATTTATGAATTATCCTAAGGTACACCTCACTTTAAGTTTATTTCCCCAGCAGAGTCGCCAGTTCTGTGATCGGTGGATCTGGAACTGACTGTTTAAAGCTGGTTCGCGAAATGTCGCGGAAGCAAGAGTCGCCACCGTCTTTTATTTTCTCCAAATGGAAAGGACAAAAGCACAGAAAAATTCCTTAAAGAGATTGCTCTCGGTTCGGGAGGTAGATTATAGAAAGGGAAGGTGTTAGCACCCTTTCTATCCATGGTTATCCATGGGCTCTTAGATACTTGCTCATTTGTGTTTTCAAAAATTGTTTGCTTTTCAAGTGTGTGTGTGGGTTTGAAAAAGTTTCTTTGAAAATTCCAGTTCGACTCTTGTATCGGTCCTCAAGAGTGTTTGAAAAATTGCTTTCGAAAGCTTTTTGAAAAGGTGTCGGTGTGAAAAGTATTTTTGATTTGTTTTTGAATTTAGAGCAAGTATCTAGAGTCGTCTACCTACCCTAAGGAATTCGTCTGTGTAAATGTCCTTTAAAGTAGTGCCATCCCACCATTGAGAGGTAGGTAGCACCACCGTTGGAGGTGTTCGGGTCAATTCGAAGGTTCGGGACATGGTGATCACCGGAGCAATGGGAAGACACCTTAGAAGCTACCCTCATGCCAGGTTCCCGGATCATGAGGACTTACTAAGACATCCTCTACTCGACGATCCCCTTTCGAGGCAAAGCAACAGTGAGGCGTACCCTAGGGGTGGTGTGTGATTTGTGTGTCATGTTCATTTGCATTTATCTTGTTCGTGTCATGGGTGATCTACGCGTTTGTTTTTATTTTTGTCATTCATTCTTGCATGCATTTATTAACAGTTAAAAAGTTCTAAACTATTACAAAGGCGCGGGTCCACATCGCCAAATTTAATCCAGGACCCGATTTGACATAAAATAAAGAAATAAAATAAAGTGCGAAAGATTAAATTTACACTGCTTTGGGAGAATTACATCAATATTTAAAAGAAAAGAAATAAAGCGTGCGAATTGAAATTAAAATTGGAAGCGAGGGCGTTGGACCCTTTGTTATGAAATTAAATTAGAATTATGAAATTAGTTGAATTAAAGAAATTATTTTTGAGATTTTTTGTATTTATGGTTTTTTATGAGAATTAAATGAAATTAAGAAATTAATTAATTAAACCTAATTCTACAATTTTGATTTATTAAGAAAAACATGTTAAAGTTAAACCTAAAATTAATTTAGCTATTTACATGATAATTTAATTAGAAAAAATAATATTCAATAATTAATTATGGTGAAAAAGAGAAAAAAAAAGAATAAAAGTAATTAAGGTAATTAAAACCTAGTTCTACAAATTTTAAATTTATTAAGAAAAGATATTTGAAATTAACCTAAATTTAAGTCTAATTAATTAGTGAGATTTATTTACAAAAAAAAGATATTTTTTTAAATAAAGCATATTTTAATTTTGTCTTTTCTGATTTTTTTTATATTATTTTTATATTCTATGAAAGTAAATTAAATTAAAGGAATTAATTAAAAAAGAAATAATTGAAATAAATAAAATAAAGAAAAGAGAAGGAATACAATACCTTGGGGGGTTCTGTCCCCAATTGGAGGTATACTTAGCAATTAGGCCCATTTGTTGCAAGGCCTTGTCTGACTTTTTGTGCTAGCGTGTGAGTGCATTGACTGGGGCCTATTATGTTCTTCAGATCTGGGCCTTTTGATTGATCTTGCTATACGCGTGGCAAACCTGGAGGATGGATGTATGGTTGTCGCTTGCATAGAAACTGCACAGAAGCATTATTAGAAAAATATTATTGAAAGGGAGGGGGACCTGGGATTCGAACCCAGGTCCCAGGGATTACCAACCAAATGCCTTGCCAATGGAACCAAACGCGCGCTTTGTTTATAATGTAACTAACAAATAATATCAAATAAAACAAGAATTAGTGGACAGATTAGCGCGAAAATTCAAATTACTCAATCAGGTCTTGACACTTCATCATCTTCTTCCTCGTTTTTCTTTTTCCTGAAATATAAAAAGGGTTAGCGGGGGTTTTAAACCCCCCCAAAACATGCACTTTTCAATAATAGCGAATAGGCCATATGGCCACATAAATTAGGCGCGAGGGGTGTTTTCAAATCGTCCAAGCTCCCTAATTTCAACCATGGTATTAAGGTGCCCTGATTTTACAGTATTCAGAAACGCCTAATTTGAAAGTTGAAGAACCCTAATAATCGTTCATGGTGATTCTTCATACAATGCATAAAAACTCAATTAAATCATCTGGTTAGCTTCAGAAAGGTCCAATTAGTATGAATCCATAAATAAAATGCAATGAGAATGCTTGAAAATCGAAACACGAATATGCATATTATATGAAAAATTCTGAGTTCTGTATACCAATTCAGGGTGCTATGCACGTGGAAAACTATTCAGACACGTTTCTTGATGTCTCAGGAAGGTGATAGAATGGCTACTTCGCCTTGAAACCTCTTGGAACCCTGTTTTCAGTCTTGAAAATTTTAGGCAAAAACTCAAACTTTTCTCTTGGTTTCTGGCGCAGCTTTGTGGTCCTGATCACTAGGGTTTGCATTAGTATATATGTGTGAATGATTAGGGTTCAAAATTTGGTCCAAAGAATCAATGAATTGATGAGAAAATATTTGATTTCCATGCCATAATTTTTCCAATCTTTTTCATGCAAATTTGATTCAAATCATGTCCAATCACATGGATTCTTTCCCTATCTAATAATGCACGAAAATCTGAAGTTATCCCATGCACAAAAAGATTTGATTGACTTGCTTTGATATTTTCCACATATTTATTTTAATTAAATGAATTAATAGCCATTAAAAATTCAAATAAATAAATAAAAATGATAAAAAAACTTCCCTTTGGGCCAAATGGTCGTGCACATGTTTAGGATGATGAATCTTGGAAGAAAAAGAGGCCCATTAGCATTTTTAAGGCCTTTGAAGCAATGTTGACTTTTCAAAATATCCAAAAATTTCCCAATTTCCACAAGGCATAATTTGCTCAATTTTTAAGCTTTGCTCATGTTCTTGGACATTTTGGAAAGGTCTTTGAGTCCTCTAACCAATGTCTTTAGTCCCATGTCATTTTGATTTACCAATCTCAAGTTATGGCCTTTGACTTAAAGTCCCTTTTTGTTGACTTTTGAAAATGACCTATAATGTTGAAATTGATAACTTTTTGTGAGAGCATTTCTTGGACTTGAAGTGTGAAGAGGAGTTGTAGGAAATGTCTTTCTCTTCAAAATGAGCTTTGGATAGAATTTTTCTGATAAACCATGTGAAAGTTATGCCCTGGTCAAGTTACAGTTGACTTTTTCAACTGTCCAAATATGAAAACTTTTGCATCTTGAGACTTTTTGAGCCAAACTTTGAGAATCATGATCAAGAATTGATCAAATGATGTTTGTGGCTTCAAAATAAGATGTTGACCAAAAATTTGAACTTTTGACTGTCAAATGACCATTTTGCCCCTACAGTTGACTGCTGAGCAATTAGGGTTTTTGACTGTGCAATTTTGTACTGTGAGTCTTGAAACTTAGCATATGGGTGCTTGACCATGTTTATAGGCATGTGGGACTTGATTGGACCCTTGAGAACTTCAATTTCTTTGCCATAACCAAAACCCTAGTTTTTGACTGTTAGGAGGCCCTTGAACTGCGCAACCCTTGGGGAGATTTTGAAGCTTTGACTTGGCAAATTTTGAAGAATATGGGAGGGCAAATTTTGGGGTACAACAGATGTGAATGCTGTCAAGATTTTCATATCCCGGAATCCTGTACCTACATTGCTTGGGGACATCCTACACTCATTTTACACACGAACAATGAGGAAAAGAGGTGTTCTCATGTGCTGTACTCCTCTCCTAGCAAGGTGGTTTATTTCTCACCTTCCACAATCAGTTTTGAAGAATGAGCAGGGTTTAAGGTGGTCACAACGATTGATGACCCTCACACATTCTGATGTACATTGGTGTTCTCGGTCCAGAGAAAATGTCATCATCATTGATCATTGTGGGGAATTCCCTAATGTCCCACTACTTGGAATTAGGGGAGGCATTACCTACAACCCCTGTTTAGCTCTAAGACAGTTTGGATATGCTCGAAGGGATGGCCCTCATGACATGCTGATTCCTAACCTAGTTTTTGACTTCGACAACAATGCGCAAGGACTTCGACAAAGGTTCATCAGAGCTTGGAGGATGCCCAACAAAGTGGATAGTAAGACATTGGGGCACAATAATTCCATCCCCCTTGAGCCTTATCTCAAGTGGGTACGAACCCGCGCCCAGAATATTATGATGCCATACCCTCACATTCTCCCCTTGATCAAAGAGCCTATTATGGAAGGAGAGGTTCCATACACCCTCCTACATACTGACATGCCAACATCATGGGAAGAATTGCAAAATACTTGGATCCAACTCAAAGAGGAACGGAATACTTTTGAATCCAGCTTATATGCCAGTGAGAAGAAGGTTTTAGAGCTTACCCGCCGACTTCATGAGGAGGAAGCTCTCAACACTTACATCGCACCAAAGAGGATGCGCAATGTCTTTTTACATTAAGAATTTTGTAATATTTTGCCCATGGGGCACTTATGTACTAACAATTTCTTCTTAATATGACATGTGTTCCTTTTTGTTTGCAACAAATTTGAATTTCTGAATCCTTGAAAGCATTACATGAATAACATACCATTCATCATATGCATAAACAGGTCTTCACACCAAGTTTCCTTATCTTTCTGTTGTTTATTTCAGCAAGATGGATTTGGAGCAGACGATTAAGGATCTGCAAGCACAAAATTCTCAATTCTAGCAAATCCTCATGACCTTAGCAAAGGGTCAAGAGGACCTTAAAGCACTGTTGGAGAAAAATAAAGAGAAAAAAAAGAAAAGTCCCGGAGTAGCCACTTTTGGGAGAAGGTTTGAAAGCAATGCTAGAAAAGTTCTCGAGTTCCCCTCAACGTCTGATGAAGGGGCTGGTAAAGGAAAAGGAGCTGCGGGACCTTCTGAATCTGAAGTTGAAGAGAAAGAAGAGGAAGAGGATGAAGACTACTCCGAACAGCAATATCCCCCGGCGGAAGATAAATATAAGAATCTGGAGGATAGATTGGCAGCCATGGAGTTGTAAAGGGTACCTGGTTTAGATTTTGATGAACTAGGGTTGGTCGTTGGGATCGTCATTCCTCCCAAGTTCAAAGTACCAACATTTTCTAAGTATGACGGTCTGTCCTGCCCAAAGATGCATCTAAGATCCTATGTCAGAAAGATCCAACCCCACTTATCTGATAAAGACCTCTAGGTACACTTCTTTCAAGACAGTTTGTCAGGCACACAATTGGACTGGTTCTATTAACTTGAGAGGTATGAAGTTCATAACTGGGAAGATTTAGCTGCTGCTTTTTACTGTCAATACCAGTACAATGCTGATTTGGCGCCCACTCATACTCAGCTACAAAGTATGGGGATGGCTTCCAATGAAGGATTTAAAGAGTATGCCCAGAAGTGGCGTGATCTGGATGGAAGGGTGAAGCCACCATTATCGGATAGGGAGCTAGTTGACATGTTTTTAGGGACCCTGTCTGGCCCTTTCTTCAATAATTTAATCGAGAGTTCTTCCGCAGGATTCACCGAACTAATTTTGACCGGTGAAAGGGTCGAGGCCGGTATTAAAAGTGGTAAGATTCAGAAAGATACCTCTGTGTCCACTGCTGTTAAGAAAACCTCCCCAGCTAAGAAGGAAGCCTCTGTTGTTTATTCTTAGAAAAGTCAAGGAAGAGTCGAGCGCCAGCCAACTGTGGTGATTGTGATGATTCAAAACTCTTAAAATGATCAACCTCGCGGTAATCAGCCAAGACCTAATCAACAACGGGTAGAAAGGCCACAACGGTAGTTCACCCGAATCAACATGACATCACCTTAAGTACTCCCTCATTTATTAAAGTTGGATCTTACAAGTTTGAAGGAAGCGCCAAAGAACCCTAATACCTCCTCTCCATACTACCACTCCAATGCCAAGTGTGCTTACCACTCTGATAGTGCAGGGCATGATACCAACAACTGTTGGGCTCTTAAGAACAAAATCCAAGACCTGATTGACGCCAAGGAAGTAGAATTCGATGCGCCCGAAAAGCCAAATGTGATTTCTGCCCCAATGCCCAAGCACGGTCATAATGTTCATGCCGTTATGGAAGACCTTCATGTTACCAATGTTGTTGACCTTTTGACTCCCTTACCAGTGATTAAAGTGAATTTGATGAGAGCCGGGATATTCCCGGGATGTGGAAAAGACTGCTACTTTTGTTTAAACATACGAGCTGACTGCCCAATGTTGAAATCAGGTATCCAACGCCTGATGGATACCCAAAAGATACTCTTCCAAAAGACCCCTGTTGATACCTTCACTCCTATTACTCCTGCTACTTTTCTACTTCAACCAATGATATTGCAATAATAACCATCTCCGACAATCTTCCCAAGGCTTGCAAAAGGCCTGTCAAGATTACACCTGATCCTGAGTTTGTACCATTAAAAATCACCATGTCGGGGCTTGTCCCGTATCAATCTAGCAAAACGATACCATGGAACTACGGAGGAGAAATCTTCTATCATGGTATCAAACAGATTGAATCAGTCCAAGAGAATTCTGAAGAGGAAACCCCTGATATAGGGAACATTGCAGGAACAAGCAAGATAACGCGCAGCGGCCGGATTTTTTCTCCGGAGATTGCTCCCCCCCGAGCAGTTTTCGGACCCTCGAAAGATTTTGTACCTGTTAAGCCATCTGTGCAAGATCCGATAATTGAAGAATTGGATACTCCTGAAGTAAGACCATCTGTTGATACTACCGATAAGGGTAAGGGGATACTAGAAGCGCCTGTCAAGACGAAGGCTCATACTGTGGCTATCCCTGAAACCACCCAGAAAGAAATGGAGGAAATCTTGAAAATAATCAAAAGGAGCGATTTCGACGTCGTGGAACAGCTAGGGCATACCCCTTCTAAAATATCCATGTTGGCTCTTCTACTCTTCTCTGAGGCCCATGCTAAGGCCTTAATCAAATTTTTAAAGACGGCACACGTACCCCAAGAAACTTCAGCTGGCCAGTTTCAGGAGTGTGTGGCCAGCCTTACTGCTGATAATGGCCTTGGCTTTTCCGATGCTAATTTGACTCCCAAGGGAAAGAAACACAACAACGCGCTACATGTCTCAGTTGAATGCAGGGGAACCACCCTCGCCCATGTCTTAGTTGATACTGGTTCTTCCTTGAATGTGCTGTCGAAGAAAGCATTAGACCGTTTGGACTGCGAAGGATTGACCCTCAAACCTAGTAACATCGTTGTTAGGGCCTTTGATGGGTCCAAAAGAATGGTTCACGGAGAGGTTGACATTCCTATCAAAGTGGGCACAGAATTTTTCTACTCCACCTTTTATGTGATGGACATCCGTCCTTCATATTCGTGTTTGTTGGGAAGACCGTGGATCCATTATGCTGGGGCAGTTACCTCCTCTTTACACCAAATGCTGAAATATCCTGTTTAGGGTAAGATTATAACGGTGCACGGTGAGGAAGAGTACATGATAAGTCACCTCAACTCCTTCTGCTATGTGGAGTTGGATGGTGAATTCATCGAAACGCCTTTCCAACATTTTGAGGAAGTTTCTCCTGAGGTCGCAGTTGCGAAGACAATGGTTGAGGTGCCTATCATTCCCAAGCATGTATCTAGGATGGTATCTCTCAAGGATGCAGAGGCTGTAATTAAAGAAGGAAAGAGCACAATATGGGGGAAACTGCATGATTTTCCCCATAAGACGAACAAGTTTGGATTAGGGTTTACTGCTGTAGGACAGAAGGCCATGCGTCGCTCCAAGGCTGGAGGACCACCCGTCAGAATCACTCACCATGAAATTAATGTTGTGGAAGATGAAGATGAAGAGAACAACTTTGAAGATTGGATCTTTCCAACCGTCGAAGGGGGTTTAAGCAACTGGGAAGCAAAGGATTTTATTCCCATCACCTTCATCAACCAGTAAATTTATCTTTGAACAATTTCCCATTTTTGGTCTGTAATAACTAAACAATTCGTACACTATTTTCACCTCATGCCTTGCCCGGGGCATGTAGGTCTATTTGTAAGGGCTTAATTTTCTTCATTATCATATGCCATGTTTTAATGAATCATTAGACATCTTCATCTATAAACTGTTGTGTTCATTTTCTTCCCTTTTGCATTTTGTTTTGTTTAAGGATGGCTATCCCTTACACACACCCACACTCACAAATGCAGGTACCCATCCACTCCGGATTCCATGGGTGACTATTCTGCTTTAGCCTTCGGTAACTCTGAAGATTTGGTCAATCATGCTGAGTACGAAGTTGACGAAGACTATGAAGTGCCGGGAGAGTTAGCCAGACTTTTGCAACAAGAAGAGAGGGCTATTCTGCCTCATGAAGAGTTGCTAGAAACCATCAACTTGGGAACAAAGGAAGAAAAGAAAGAGGTAAAAGTGGGTTCCAACCTAGAACCAAGTGTCAAAGAGCGCTTAGTGAAGTTGTTGAACGAATATGTTGAAATCTTCGCCTGGTCTTATGAAGACATGCCGGGACTAGACACAGATATTGTGGTCCACTGTCTCCCTACAAGAGAAGACTGTCCACCGGTCAAGCAAAAGGTCCGCCAAATGAGGCCCAACATGTCTGAGAACATCAAAGCTGAGGTAATGAAGCAATTCAACATTGACTTTCTGGCTGTTACTTCCTATCCACAATGGGTTGCTAACATTGTTCCCGTGCCTAAGAAGGACGGCAAAGTCAGAATGTGTGTGGACTATCGGGATTTAAACAGGGCTAGCCCCAAGGATGATTTTCCACTGCCACATATCGACATCTTGGTTGAAAACACAGCTCAACACAAGGTATTTTCCTTCATGGATGGATTCTCGGGATACAACCAGATCAAAATGGCCCCCGAGGACATGGAGAAAACTACTTTTGTCACGCAATGGGGTACCTTCTGCTACAAACTGATGCCATTCGGACTGAAGAATGCAGGAGCAACCTATCAACGCGCCATGGTAGCTTTGTTTCATGATATGATACATCATGAGATCGAAGTTTACGTAGACGATATGATAGCTCGATCACAGACGGAAGAAGAACACCTTGATCATTTGCAAAAGTTGTTTGCCAGGTTGAAGGAGTATAAGCTCAGACTAAACCCAAGCAAGTGCACTTTTGGAGTTAGGTCTGGTAAACTTTTGGGATTTATTGTCAGCAACAAAGGCATTGAGGTTGATCCAGCTAAAGTAAAGGCTATACAAGAAATGCTTGCCCCCGGCACTGAAAAGGAGGTTAGAGGATTCTTGGGACGCTTAAACTATATTGTGAGGTTCATCTCTCACCTGACATCTACCTGTGAACCAATTTTCAAACTGTTAAAGAAAGATCAGGTAGTTGAATGGAACAATGATTGTCAAGTTTCTTTTGATAAGATCAAGGAGTATTTACTAGAACCTCCTATTTTGATGCCACCCGTTGAAGGAAGACCGTTAATCATGTATCTGACTGTTTTGGATAACTCAATGGGGTGCGTATTGGGCCAACATGACGAGTCTGGCCGAAAAGAGCATTCCATTTATTACCTTAGAAAAAAGTTTACCGACTGTGAGACTCGCTACTCACTGCTCGAGAAAACTTGTTGCGCTTTGGTATGGGCTGCTCGCCGGCTAAGGCAGTATATGTTGACTCATACCACTCTGCTGATTTCCAAAATGGATCCGATCAAGTATATCTTCGAGAAGCCTGCTTTATCTGGAAGAATCGCTAGATGGCAAATGATCCTGACTGAGTATGATATCCAGTATACTACCCAAAAAGCTATAAAGGGGAGTGTACTAGCTGACCATCTAGCTCATCAAGCCGTCAAACATTACCAATCTATGAGATTCGACTTCCCTGACGAGGACATCATGACATTGGACAACATTGAAGGTAACGGACCGTATGACGGACCTGAACAAGGATCTCGATGGACCCTGTACTTTGATGGTGCTTCAAATGCACTTGGCAACGGTATCAGTGCGGTACTCATTTCTCCGGAAGGTTGCCATACACCCTTCACTGCCCGACTTTGCTTCAGCTGTACCAACAACATGGTTGAATATGAAGCTTGCATCTTTGGTCTCAAGGCTGCTATAGACTTGGGAATCAAATCTTTGGTCGTATTTGGGGACTCGGCTTTGGTTATCAGTCAAGTCAAAGGAGAGTGGTACACCAAACATCCTAATCTTATCCCATACAAAGAACATGTCTTGACAATGTTGCCTCATTTCGAGCAGATTACCTTCGAGCATTTCCCGCGAGAAGAAAATCAGTTAGCCGATGCTCTGGCTACAATGTCTTCCATGTTTAAACTCAACTGGGATAACGAGGCTCCCTAAATCACCATTGAACAAATGCACGAACCTGCGCACTGTCATGAGATTAACACCGAAGAAGTAGTGGAACAACCCTGGTTTCATGAAATCAAAAGGTATCTCCAGACTAGAGAATATCCTGAAGGAGCTTCAGTCAATGATAAAAAGTTCTTAAGGAAATTTGCTGCCAAGTTCTTCCTAAGCAATGACATCCTTTATAAGCGTAGCCATGATTGTGTTCTACTTCGTTGTGTGGACAAGGTTGAAGCAGAGTTGATCATGACCGAAATACATAGTGGCACATTTGGCACCCACTTGAGCGGACATACGATGGCCAAGAAGATTTCAAGGGTAGGCTACTACTGGTCTACCATGGAAGCTGATTGTCATCAACATTCCCGCACCTGCCACAAGTGCCAAGTCTATGCCGACAAGGTACATATTCCTATTGTTCCTCTCAATGTTCTGACAGCTCCTTGGCCATTCTCAATGTGGGGCATTGACATGATTGGAGAGATCAAGCCTACGACATCCAATGGGCATCGCTTCATCCTGGTGGCTATTGACTACTTCACCAAGTGGGTCGAAGCAGCTTCCTATGCCTCAGTTACAAAGAATGTGGTTGCCCGCTTCATCAAGCAGAACCTCATATGCCAATATGGTATCCCTGACAGGATTATCACGGATAACGGTAAAAATTTGAACAACACTATGATCACCTCTCTATGCGAACAGTTCAAGATTTATCACCACAATTCATCTCCCTATCAGCCGAAGATGAACGGTGTTGTTGAAGCCGCGAACAAAAATATCAAGAAGATCATTCAAAAGATGACAGTCACCTACAAGGACTGGCATTAGATGTTACCGTTTGCTCTGCATGGATATCGTACCACGACACGTACTTCAACAGGGGCAACCCCATTTTCTTTGGTATATTGCATGGAAGTTGTTCTACCCATGGAAGTTCAGATTCCTTCCTTGAGGATTATGAAGGATGTCAGTTTGAGTGAAGACGATTGGATTCAGACCCGACTTGATCAACTTAATTTGATCGACGAGAAACGACTTACTGCTGTTTGTCATGGTCAGACGTATCAAAAACGGATGATCAAGGCTTTCAACAAGAAAATCAGGCGTCAGGTATATCAAGTCAGAGATCTTGTAATCAAGCGGATCATCTTGCCGCAAAGTGATCCCAGGGGCAAATGGACTCCTACTTACGAAGGATCGTTTGTGATCAAGAGCATCTTTTCTGGTGGGGCAATGATTCTGACCACTATGGACGGTGACGACTTGCCGCACCCTGCGAACGCAGACATAGTCAAAAGATACTACGCATAAAACGAGCCGACAAGTTGAAAACCCAAAAGGGCGACTTGGGCAAAAATAGGCATCCCGGTGAATCGAAAACCCGAAAGGGCGGTTCAGGCAAAAATTAGGGATAAAACAAAAAAAATCTGTACACCCGGCAAGTTGAAAACCCGAAAGGGCGACTTGGGCAAAAAAGGGTTTCCCGGTGGATTGAAAACCTGAAAGGGCGGTCCAGGCAAAAGTTAGGGAATTAAAGCGTATGACTATGTCTCGTCGGATCACTTTAAGAAAAATATCTTCACCAACAAGCTCCAAGCTACTGATCAATCCAATCATCGGCGGACAAAGCAGCAAATGGACAAGATACTCAAAGTTGTGAAGGCTATAGCAGAATGGGAATCCCATGGAATTGTTACACATAGCCATCTTTCTTTTGTATAAAATTTTTCAATTTTTACAACAACATTCTCTTACTAGGATGTTTGTCTCCTTTGTACAAAGATACTTACAAAAGATAATACAAAGATACTTCAAAGTGCAGAAATTTGCTTGCCTTTCTTTCTTTTTTACACTCATGTTTTATTTGAAAACGTCAAAGTTTTGTTAAATAGGCATATGCATTTGAATATAATCACTGCTTACAAATAAAACGAAATTGACAAAGGATAATTACTGATAGGTTGAAGGTGTAGGAAGATATCTTTGTGCCATTCCAGAAGAAATCCCCTGCAATACATTGTTCAGATCCTCAACAAAGCCAAAGTCTTAAAGTATGTGTCCCCAGCGGAGTTAACTTTAAGATCCCCAACGGAGCCAGAATATTCTAAACCTTCGAAGTCAAATTTCCAACTATCAACCCCCAGTGGGAACTGTTCAACTTCCCCCAATTTCCCCAGCAGACTATCTTAAAAGTCTGAAAACCAAGCAGATAGCAGTTAACTTCTTGGCTTATCCCCAACTAGGATGATTCCCTAGTAGATTGGCGTACAACCCAAGCTCCTGATTTCACCGGTCGAGTAAACATTCTCCCCACAGAGTTATCTCCCAGCAGATCGAAGATTCTCGGTCTCATTTCTCTAAGCAGAAGCCTCCTAGGTTTTAATTCCCCAGTAGAGATTTTCAGAGTTTTCCCTATTTCCCAGGAAAGTCATGAAGGATTCTCATTCCCTGCAGAAGTTGTCAAAGGCCTTGTTAATCCCCACAAATTGCCAAGGATTTTCAATCTCCAGCAGTGGTCCCAGGATTTCTCCTTCTCAAACAATCAGAGATCTTTAATCCCCAAGCAGTTAGCAAGGATTTCTCATCTTCAACAATCAAAGTTTTTTTGAATCCTCATCATTGGTCAAGGATTTACTTTCCCCGGCAGCAGTCAAAGATTTCATTATCTCCGGTTATCAAGGATTTATTTGCCTCAGCAAGACAACCACTCAGCTTACATGCCCATCCATTACATTCATATATCATAAACATTGATGAAACGCAGTTTATTGCATCATACATATCATGCAACATAACTTTGTGTTTTAGCTAACATTTTACCCTTTTCAGGATAAGATTAAAAGGCTATCGTTAACAATTTTCCTGATACAGTATGGATACACCCCAGACACGGCGGTCATTCCATTACTCATTCACAATTTCAAGTCAAAATACAGTACGGATACACCCCAGACACAGCGGTCATTCTACTACTCATTCAGACTTCAGCAATCCGATACAGACTAGATACGCTCCAGACACGGCAACCATTCGATCTCTCATTCAGATTCAACTATCCACTTCAAGATTCAGATACGCTCCATAAACGGATGTCATTCTGGCCCTTACACCAGAAGTTTGATTCTCCCCAGTGCAGTCGCCACAGAAGTCATTCTGTCACTTATTCAGATCCCATTTACAGTCTCAGATACACTCCAGACATGGAAGTCATTCTGCTACTCATACAGATCTCAACTTCAGATACAATACAGATATACTCCAGACACGGCAGTCATTCTGATATTCATTCAAAGTTCAAATACAGTTACAGCTCAGATACGCTCCAGACACGGACGCCATTCTTTTGCTCATACAGACTTAGTCTCCAGATACAGTTCAAATGCATTCCAGACACGGATACCATTTTGATGTTCATTCTTCTGACCTACAACATTGCAATTCAACAAACATTCTTGTATGGCATCTTTAAGCCCATCTCCAGCAAGATTCCACCATCTCCAAATGGCATCTTTAAGCCCATTTCCTCAGCTATATTTTGACGAGTGCAAATTTACGGGCACTCTAGTATCTAATCCTCTTTTACCTTCTAGTCGCAAAAGTCAAACTTGCCAATCTAACTCTTCAGGTTCAAGAAGATTGAACAGGGGCAACTGTTGTACCCTAAAATTTTCCCTCTCATTTCATCAATATTTCTCATCACAAGACTCTTTGAACTCAAGATCAAGCTAGGGTTTGCTCTGCTCAAGACACCTCTTTGCACTGTTGACCTAAATTAGGGTTTGATTTTGCACAGGAATGTTTTGACCTACAATGCACAAAGTGACTTTCATACTTCATGTTGGACCCACAAGTTTGTCCATACCAAGTTTCAAGCCTTGAATCAAATTTCTGCCCAGTCAATTGGACAGTTGACCTAGAAATCAGCTGTATTGGGGAAAAAGTCAACTGTGGCCAATTGACAGTCAAACCTCATGAATTTTGACCCACATCAACATTATGAACTCATATGAACCATTTGATCAAGTTTGGATCACAATTCCACAAGAAATTTGATCAGATCACCAAAAGGGCAAAATGGTCATTTTTAGGGTTTTAACTGTGCAAAGGAAATTTTTGACTGTTTGACCTAGCCAATGGAAAATCAAGCCCAACCATGGACTCAAGGACTCAATGACATCATCTTGACCCATTCAACAAGTTCAAAAGATCTCAAATGCATAGGATTGACAAATGAATTTTCCAGTCAACTGATCAAAATTTGATTCTACACTGAAAAGTTAAACTTTGACTTTTTGGTCAAAATCAAGTGCCAATAGTCATTTTCCATCAAAACATGTCAATTTATGAAACTTGTTCATCAAGAAACTCAAAATTGCAAGTTAGGGTTTAAAATGGAAAAAATTCATAACTTAGAAATTTTCTAAGTTATGAAATTTTCTTAATTTTTCCTAACTTTGTCCCACATTTTCACCAATATGCAAATGGATTAAAACAAAACTTACAACATGAAAGTTGTATTCCATCACAAAGTATACAAATTTGATTCACAAAGTTTTCTCAAAAGAAGCTTGGATCTCAAGTTATGATTTTTGGAACAAGGGTCCCTAAAACTTTTAACTTAGAGAAATTTTGCCCTAGTTTAGGCAGGATTTTGACCCATCTTCTTGGCCATTTTTCACATGGTTCCACTTGTAGTTTCAATTTGAATTTCAAATATGGATTATAGTACATGTTGTAAGCTTTCCAAATTGTCCAAGAACTCCTCAAACACCATTGTGGTTAGGGAGAATCAAATGCTTGAAGTTGGCAAAAACTCACTTTGTAACCATGGCCAATACATGTTCATACCACTTGCCAAATCTGACCAAACTAGCTTAGTACATAATTACAGGTCTCTAAACCAACTTACACTCAAAAATTGAACGCAAATACATTAGACATTGGCATTGTTCTGATCAAGAGAGCATTGTACAATGAACATTTCCATTTTGAGCATAAACGTCATACTTCCATTTTCATAAAGGCCACTTTATGTCAAATTGCATTTTCTTGAGCCTTGGACTTTTTTCCTTGCAGCAAACAAGTTCCCTAATCTCAGGCATAGTACACCAACTTGAGCATGCTTGTAACTAGCCTGTACAGGCCATAGCTTAGTCATTTCACATCTTTGCTTTCAAAACAAGTCAAATGGCCAAAAGCTCATAACACACACATCTGATATATTGAACTCAAGCCAAGTTTTCAAAGAGGTTTATCATATCCTTGTAAGCCAGAAACACGAGTCTTTGACCTCTAAAACCCCTTTGTGCATAAAATCTCCATTTCTTCCCAAAACAGGGCCAGTTCTGCAAATCACAAGCCACAATCAAATCCCCTCGTGCGTTTTGTCCAAAATCACTTCAAACACATTCTAAACAATACACCTAAGCTATCCAGATCATTCACAAGCTGTTGTAACTCCATTAACACACATCACCATTTTTGTTTGGAAGCTTTGCAGGTTGAGTTCTGTAGCACGATTCAGGCCACTTCAAAACAAACTAAGCATTGGGAAAGGTTCAGGGGACATCAAGCAAGCTCAAAAGAACCTCAAGCCCCATTGAAAGTTGCTGCATTGTCCAGCTCAAACTCAACTGAAACAGGTATTTCATGAACTTCTATCTCTCTATTTAGGAACATTTAGACTTAGGTTTGTGAATGAAATATGTTGTATTCATTTCCCTGAAACCATACATGTGCTTAGTTTTCATTTATATTAATCGTGCTAGGAGAATTTCATTCATGAACTTTCTGAAAAAACTAGGTTAGAAATTAGGGCCAGAGAAATTCTCTCTGGTCTTTGAGAGTTAGATTTAATGTTTTATATGGTTGAAATCGTTGTTTGATGCTCTACAAGTTTCATGTTTTGAGTTTTGTCAAAAAAGCACTAAAACAGGAGATACAAGTTTGAACTGGCCATGCGCGCGTTTCTGTTGGACACAGGAAGAAGATGAAGTAGCTGGGTTGGGCCTGGCTATTTCCTACTTTTGACACCCCCATTTTCAATTTCACACCCCCTGGCCCATTTCTTTGTATATTTATTATTTTTGCATTTTAATTTCATTTCTGACTTTATTATTTTATTTCAAAACATAAAAAATGCCTAAAAAATATTTTCATAAATTTTTACATTTTATTTGGTATTTATTTTAATTATTTCCAACATTAAAATGTTTAAATACTTTATATTGTTTTGTTTAAACTTAAAAATAATGTAAAAAATACTTTTATTTTCATTTATTATTTTTATTCACATTTGAAAATATTTTCTTGAAATATATACATTTTTCTAAATATTTTATTTTATTTTTTACACACTTAATATATTTAATATATATATATATATATATATATATATATATATATATATATATATATATATATATATATATATATATATATATATATATATATATATATATATATATATATATATATATATATATATATATATATATATATATATATATATATATATATATATATATATATATATATATATATATATATATATATATATATATATATATATATATATATATATATATATATATATATATATATATATATATATATATATATATATATATATATATATATATATATATATATATATATATATATATATATATATATATATATATATATATATATATGCTTTATTTTATTAAAAGCATGGAATAAAAAGGAATTAGGGTTTACCCTAAAAATAATTAAAATTAACTTTTTATTTTATTTATTTCTTTACATTTCTTTCCATCTAAAGATACTTTACATACATAAAAAACCTTTTTTTTTGCATAATACATTTTATCTAATATTTAATTATTGTATTTTATTTAAATATTGTACATTTAAATATTATGCCTTGCAAATTCAATTTGGTTGTAATAATTTAGGGTTTAATTTCTTGCAAAATAATCCCCTATTCAAATTTGTACCCCCCTCCCTATATCATGTTGTAATAGTTTAGAATTTAAATTCTCGCACCTTTAAGCTTTCAATTATACCATGATTAGAGAATTAGGGTTGGTATGCAAAATCAAAACCAACAAAGTAGCTTGACCTAATGCAAAAGACAAAAAATGCATGAAAATCAACACACAATGCACACTTGCACCCTTAGGGTTTCATCCACTTGTTGCCTTAAAAATGGGCCATGTTATGCATGTTGGGTACTTTGGCAAAACAAAAGCAAAACAAAAGATCATAGTCCCTCGATGACGTTATTTTGGTTGCCTAAACAAAATGATCAAGTCCCTCAAAAATTTGCTAAAGATACTTAACACAATTGCTATCATAGTCTATACGATAACCCGGGCCTGTCCCGTTTAACATCCTAATACAAGGTTGTTTACCAAATGTAATGGTAAAACAACACTGTCAAAAGGGTTAAAAACATATAGGAAAGATCTTTGAGTAAAATAGGGTAGGTAACTCTTAGTTACTTGATCAAAACTTGCAAAACATCCTTGCTATTTTCAAACACACCTCACAACACAATTTCAAAACATTTTCCAAATCAAACTTTCAAAAAACATACATTTTTGTATACATTCAAACAAGAATCATTACAAAGGTTGCCACAACGATGGCCTCTTTTCAAAACATCTTTCAAAACCACACACAAAGCACAATTTCAAACAATTGAAAAGCAAAAGCAAGTGATCTAAACAAGTAGCTAAGAGCCCATGGATAACCATGGATAGAAAGGGTGCTAATACCTTCCCTTTCTATAATCTACTCCCCGAACCCAAGAAAACATCTCAAAGGTCTTTCCTGTGATATTTAACCTTTCCTTAGGATAAAATAAAAAGTCGGTGGCGACTCTTGCTAAACCGAAACATTTGCGAACACAAACGCAAAACTTCAAGTCAGTTCTCCCACCGTATCACAATAAGCATCATGTATAAAAAAAAGAAAAAAAATCAGAAGCAGGCCTAAGAGTATTCAGTTTTGGTCCAGTAATTTTCAATAACACCAACCCAATTGTTTATTCTATTTTTTATTACTTAGCAATATATGTAATCTATTGAATTAAAAAATTAAATGAAAAGAACTAAATAGAAAAAGGGGTTAGGGTTACAAACAAGTGATCATTCAGCTTCTCACTCTCAAACTCAATTGTTCCTGTCATCACCTTCCTCTCTTCTTTATCACCACCGCAGAAATGCTCCGGCCACCACACGTTTGTGAACGACTGTGCTCATTCTCATCACTTCTTCTTACTGCCAACCTACTATTCGATCTCCTTCCATTCATGATTCAATCTTCTTTTCTCTGCTCGATTTTAACTTCGTCTGCTGCGTTGTAGAAGCTTATTCTCCATCGCTCAACCTCACCAATCCGCCTTTGACATCATGCATTCGTCTGCTTCAGTTTTCGTAGTTCAAGCAAACCAACGAACAATAACACTAATGAAATGATAAAGGAAGAGGCTGAAGACTGTTGCCTACCGGAGATAGTCTGGTGCCTCTTCCATGGCGATAACGATGAGAAATCCATAAGACAAACCCAGGTACATGTTTGCTTTCGATCTTGCTTCTTCTCTTTTGCGATTCAGCGGCGGCGGTTCTCTTCTTCCCGACTCAACTTCTACGACAGACTCCATGTCACCGTCACCATTTCTGTTCAAGCTTCTTGGATTCACCTCCTTCTGCTTCTCTCATGGCACCGACTCAAATCCATCACCGTTACCAAAAGTTTGGCCTTTTATTATTCTTGTTGTGTGCGCGTCGTCGATCTGTGCAGAGGGATCGATGAACTGATGATCAATCTTGAGGTGTGTTCATGATGAAAATGAGGCGAAAATTGATGTACGTGATTCACGGAGAGGAATATACGAATTCAAAGAAAGCAGCGATGATAAAGGTTACGCGAAATCGTTGATGAATGAAGCCGCAAGGTTGATGCGGTATTGATGCAGTGATGAAGATTCAAGTGATACCTATTGCGGATTCGTCGACGCGGATGTTGCAGATTAAAGCATTTGTAAGAGTTTATTGCAGAAGGATGAGTGAGCTGCGAATTCGTGAGTTCTTCCGAACCTTCTTGGTGAATTCTCGTTTTTCTCCCTCCTGTTATCAATCCCTTATTTCTGTTGTGAATCCTTTTTTGTGTTGTGAATCTCCTCTCTTTATTCTGATTATGCATATGCTGTTGGATCTGTTGATGCGAATTTGTTGTATATTGTTGTTGATATTTGAGGTAGCAATTTTTTGTGAAATGGTCGTTGTTTCGATGTTAAATGTTGCAGATTGATGAAATTGTTAAGAGCATAAGAGGGTTATGATGGGAAGAGAAATCGAGAGTCAACTAAATCAAGGTGAGCCAGTTTTTTTTTATATCATGTTAGTTATGTGGAGGTTGGTTGCAAATGTGCTATGGGTTTGGTTATATGCCAATTGAACTGGAAGTTAGAGTTTTTTTTTATAGAATTGGTTTAGGTGGTTAGGATAGGTTTGTTATGAATCTGTTAGGTGGTTAGGAGAGGTTTGTTATGAATCTGTTAGGTGGTTAGGAGATGTAGAGATTAGTTATTCAGTTATAGGTTATGATGTTGTAAGTTAGTTAAAAGTTAGTTGGAGACTTTGAAGTTAAAAACTGTTATGAAGAAGTTAGTTGAACTATGCTGTTAGAAGTTGGTTACAGGTTGAGTTTATCGTAACCCTCCAATTCTTAATTGGTTACAAGGAACAAATGAATAAGATCAATTCTAATTTTTTATTTGTTTTTATCCCTAAACAGGGCGAATTCTGTTTACAATCTGTTTTGGTGTTTTTTCCTCTCGTGCGGGGTAGCAAATATGATTTTCTGATTAATTTTGGAATCATAAATTGAATCGTTTTTTTGTTGATTTTTCGGTGCAGGTTCATGTTTGGATATCAGGGCTATTGGGAAGCAAAGGCAAAAGGAAAACACCAAGTGAGGATTTGAATGAGTTTGGAGATGATATGAAGTTGGAACAAAGACGCATAACACGAAGTTTTGGAAGCTTGAAGTTTGGGTTAAAGGTTGAAGCATGAAGAATGATTGAAAATTAGGATAGGTTTTGGTAAAAAATGTATAGATGTTGTGTATAATTGTAATGGAATTTGGACTTGTATGTATTTGAATACATATTGGAATGTATGTTGATTTTATTTCCACATAATGAAATGGCTTTTGTATGAATTCAAATAATCATGGTATGAATCCAAAATATTTGCAAGGTAATCAAAAGAGACGTGAATCTTGAATGAACCCATGAGAGGCTATTTGGACGATATTTTGATGGTTGGATGAATTCGATGCATGCTTTTTCATACTTGTGATTTGAATTTCAAGAAAAGCCACGCAAATATTTAAGAACTTTGATTTTCTCCAAATCCACTTCAAATATTAATGAATGAATTCTAATCAAACTACAGCTTCAGTGAATCCCTAATTCAATTCAATTTTCCGATCTAAACCAAATTTGTGTGTCAAGCAATAATAAATTTGAAAGAGTGACGCCTTGATTACAATCCACATCTTGTACCATGTCCCGACTATATGAGCACTAGAATAACAACGTCTTGGACCCCTGAAGAAGATATTCAAGATGACTTTCAAGTTAGACCTTAGTTCACATAGTTTTTACTTAAACCTTTAGTGAAACCCTAGTGATGCTGCCCTTGACGAGGATGACATCCTTATAGCTTGATGGGGGAGAAGTTCACAATAATTAAGAATCCAAACCCTAGTTCCGTAAACCACAGTTACTGGGAAACCAACTCATTCAAGCCTGAGTAAAGATGAGGACCATCAAAGCCATAGAAACCCTAATTCCATCATATCACGGATTCCATGCCAAATTATGTTGTTAGTGAATGTATGCAATGTTAAATGACCTAATGGAGATATGTACATGAGAAAAGCGCGACAATGCATAAACTAGATAAAAGTAGAAGGGTAGGACAAATTTGGGGTATTACAGCTGCCCCTATTTAATCGTCTTAAACCTGAAAGTATGATTAGCACATGCCTTTCGGAAGTTCAAGGTTGAAGATGATTAAATATCAATCCCAAAAATTTGTCCTGAGAGAGAGAGAGAGTAAGTGTTTTCTTTATTTATTTTTGTGTTATCTTCTAGGAAAAAGAAATTTGTTTTTTCAATGAAGAGACAGAGATTGGACTTGTAACGTGGCTTGATGCCAATACAAGACAAATGATTGGTATGAAAAGACAGCTGACGAGGTCTACGGGCCACCTACGATCCTAAGGTGACACATGAGAGTGATTTGACAAAGAACCTATTCAAAAGGCGATCTCAGGTTCTAAGATAAAGTATATGGAAAGAACCTAGCCAAGAGGCGATCTCAAGTTCGACGATGATTTGAGGGAAGAACCTAGCCAAGAGGAGATCTCAGGTTCTAAGAAGGTGATATAAGGAGGAACCTAGCCAAGAGGCGATCTCAGGTTCAACGGTGATTTGAGGGAAGAACCTAGCCAAGAGGCGATCTCAGGTTCTAAGAAGGTGATCTAAGGAGTAACCTAGCCGAGAGGAAATCTCATGTTCGACGGTGATTTGAGGGAAGAACCTAGCCAAGAGGCAATCTCAGGTTCTAATAAGGGAACATGGGTTACGACATGACGATTGTTTAGATAAGCGACACGGACGAGCATCAAGAAAGGTTAAACACAGACGAGTGTTTGAATCAATACGGACGAGTATTGAAAGAAGATACGGACGAGTATCAAAGGTTAAACACGGACGAGTGTTTGAATCAATACGGACGAGTATTGAAAGAAGATACAGACGAGTATCAAAGGTTAAACACGGACGAGTGTTTGAATCAATA
Source organism: Vicia faba (assembly GCA_948472305.1). Classification (NCBI taxonomy): domain Eukaryota; kingdom Viridiplantae; phylum Streptophyta; class Magnoliopsida; order Fabales; family Fabaceae; genus Vicia; species Vicia faba. The sequence continues at coordinate 1,360,859,418 of OX451741.1, read as the reverse complement.
CGAACGAGTATTGAAAGAAGATACGGACGAGTATCAAAAGGTTAAACACGGACGAGTGTTTGAATCAATACGGACGAGTATTGAAAGAAGATACAGACGAGTATCAAAAGGTTAAACACGGACGAGTGTTTGAATCAATACGGACGAGTATTGAAAGAAGATACGGACGAGTATCAACAGGTTAAACATGGACGAGTGTTTGAATCAATACGGACGAGTATTGAAAGAAGATACAGACGAGTATCAACAGGTTAAACACGGACGAGTATTCAGAAGTTGACACGACGAGTGTTTGAATCAATACGGACGAGTATTGAAAAGAGATATAGGCGAGCATCAAAAGGTTAAACACGGACGAGTGTTTGAGAGACTGACACAGATCAGTGTTTAGGGATGGACACGAACGCCAGACAAGAACTGGGTTTAGAACGACAAAGTGTATTGATTTTGCTGAGCATTGAAAAGGTGAAGGTCACCGACTGGGGACTTTGGGCATGATACCCTCCTGTAGGGATGTATTATTGTCCTTGAATAATTTAGGTCTTTTGCGTAAGGCACCTGATCTGGCTTATGCTTCGTATGCATGTTTGAATTTCTTTTGCTGCAAAGATCCATTCTGATGGATCGGCTACGCTCTTTTGAGGATGTAATGTTATGCAGTGATAACTATATGCAGTGCGAAGAAATAAAATTCATGGGGATAAGAGAAGGCTTGCTGGGAACCATTTCTCATCACTGGGGATGTCAGTATATATCGACGTTGGAAGCCTGTAGTGTCAAAGGTTGTTGGGGATACTGATAAAAACTTGCCCTGGGGAGCCCCTAATACCAAAGATCGTTGATGACTTTGCTAAAGATTGAATTGCTGATGAAGCGAGTCTTTAGGTACGATGCTGGATTCTGAATCGTATTGTTGGGGATGAGATAATCTGGCTAGACTCCCATACACCCTGAACTGTTAAGAGGATGATATAACTGAATATGCCGAAGAATGGATACTCAACACCATGTGGATCTCTTTGAATACGTGTCCCAAGTTTACGCACACTGGGGAATTATCTCTTGAATCACTTGGGGATAAGAGATGGGCACAGACACCTATGAATGCCATTATTTAGCTATGTGAATGCCCCGGTTTGGCTCTACGAATGCCCCAGTTGAGCTTTACGAATGCCCCAGTTTGGCTCTACGAATGCCCCGGTTTGGCTCCACTGGGGATGTTCTTGATTAACTCCACTGAGGATGCATTTGCGCGTGCTGAGTCAAAAGACGATTCCGAATTTTCTGAACTCACTTGGGGAATCAGATTTGAAATTGTCTGCAACAGATGAAGGCAGCTTCGTGCGCTGGCTAAGTCAGGGTGACTGTTATGATGCTTTTAGCTGATTGTAGTGGTCTCGTGAAACATAATTGGCTTGAGCAACTTTGCAAGTATGGATGAGGAATGCCCCTGTCTGGAGGGTCTCTGAGAAGATCCATGTTGAATAGAATACCAGAAGATTCGTGCCACAATATGATATGAGGTGGCTTGCCCCAATGTCTTGAGTCACGAAGTAAACTGCCCTTGATTACAGCTTTCTTGATCGCTTGAATTCTGAATAGATTCCTCAATGTGATAGCTTCTGATTGATCGAGCTTGAAGAGATTTATTGACGTGATAGCCTCTGATTGATCGAGCTTAAAGAGATTTATTGACGTGATAGCCTCTGATTGATCGAGCTTGAAGAGATTAAATGACGTGATAACCTCTGATTGGTAACTTTGAGGGAATGCCCCAGATTTGGCTGAGCTTGGAGAGATCGATTCTCGACTTGATTACCCCCAGATTGGCAGACTCTGCTAACTTCATCCCTGAAGGGTACTTCAATTTTGAAATGTCAAGATATGCTTTCGCTTAACAAAATCACTGATTAATATGCCTCTGGATTAGTCATTTCTCTTGTGGTAGCTGACTTTGCTTCAACAACGTATTCAAGCCTCTCTTCTCTGACAAGATTGAGCTCTTTACCGATTGTTCATTGTGTAAACTTACTTGATGTCAATTAGTTGTTTTGTATGCAGAATAATGTTTATTATGAGAATGATAATTCCAATGCAACACATATGTAAGTCTTGAAGTTTGAAAAAACTTTGAATGAAATGACGTCACAACTCTGTTGTGAACGAGTCACTAGCTAGAGAGGAACATTTGCAAATTATTTTTTATGAAAGATAATGCAAGCATATGATGCCAACACAAATATTCAAACATACCTCTTAGGATTCAGTTAAACGCTATCTCGTTGTAGCACACTTTCGAATTGACCCATGCTTCAGTTAGGACTTTTATGGGTTGTAACGTGGCCTGGCTCACAGTTTTAGAAAAAAGGATTTAAGGCAAAAAATCATTTGGTGCCCACCCATTCTCCATGATGTTCTCCATTCCTACATTCAGTTAACCCGACACAAGCGTTTATCTCTCGAGAAGAATTTGCGATGATTGAGGAACCACAATGGTTTCTTGGACACGACAGTTGTTAACTTCTTTGCCTTTGGTGTCTGATCAGACGACTTTGTTCTTTGATGAGGATTTTTGTTGGTAATCCTTTTCTCGCCTTTTAGGCTTCTCAATTCCTTTCTTGCTTTCCCTAATTTTTCCTGGACAAATTCTTTTGAATTTCGATTTGAAAGTCCAGCGGGATGCCCCAATTTTTGCCTAAGCGACTTATTTTCAAGTTTCGACTTAGCGGGAATTTTTGTTTCTTTCTTATTCGTATTTTCCATTTTGAACAAGTCGTTGATCTTTGCGTTGTCTTTGATTTGTCGGAAGTGATCGTGACTGTCCGAGTCTTTAGTAGATAATGGATAACCATTATAGTATCGTCATTTGTTGACCTCCTGATGTGCGAGAGATACCCATTGGGATATAGTCAAATAGATGCATGTTGTTGTTAGATGAGGGTTAACCATTGCAGTTTTGAATTTCCTTAACTTTTTGATGGATAAACATTGTTGTATCCTTAGATGCACACTCTTGATGAGTTCTGAATGCTTGATCAAATTAGCTGAACACTACCCGCCCCAGGGTTGAAATGAGGGTTTTTTCTGAACAGAAAAGAAACTCCCACTTCGAAGGCTCAGAGGGGTTAACGAGGGTCTATCTCCCTTATATATCCAGTGTTTAGGGATTTGAAACAAGGCTTGTACATCGTCAGCAGGGTCTTACTCAAAAGCATACCAACCAGATATTTTGCGTTTTTAGAATATCGTCATCCTCCTTCCAATTCCTTACCTAAGCATAAGACTTGGAAAATTTGGCATCAATATGCAAGTAAAACATTTAAAGAGTGATAATGAATGGATGAGTAAAAATGAAAGGAACACTTCAAGACAAGCATACTTATTGCATTAAGATTTTCATTCAAAAATAGACAAGTTTCTATATACAAGCGATGTTTAAACAAACAAGCAAGAATGCAAATGAAAATGTAGTAAAGAAACCAATGATTGCCATTGTTGAGGAGACTTGACTCCGTATGGACTTGTTGATTCTGACGATTTTCTGTAGTCTTGATGTTCGAGTGGGCGAGAGAATTCCCTTTCAGATATGATGACAGTCTCTGAATTGATCCAGTCTTGGACTTGGTCTCTGGATGACATACCTGTGATCGGTGGAAATAGAACTGACTGTTTTTTAGCTGGTTTCGTGAAATGTCGCGGTAAGCAAGAGTCGCCACCGTCTTTTATGTTCTCCAACATGGAAAGGACAAAAGCACAACAAAATTCCTTATTCGAGAATGTTTCTCGGTTCGGGAGGTAGATTTATAGAAAGGGAAGGTGTTAACACCCTTTCTATCCATGGTTATCCATGGGCTCTTAGGTACTTGCTCTTATGTTTTCAAAAAAATTGTTTGCTTTTCAAGTGTGTGTGGGTTTTGAAAAAGTTCGTTTGAAAACTTCTAGGTAACTCTTGTATCAGTCCTCCAGAGTGTATGAAGTATTGTTTGAAAACTTTTTTTGAAAGTGTAAGGTGTGAAAAGTATTTTGTTTGTTTTGAAAATAGCAAGTACCCATGAGTCATCTACCTACCCTAAGGAATTAAGCTGTGTAAGAGTCCTTTAGATAGTGCTATCCCACCATTGAGAGGTACGTAGCACCATCGTTGGAGGTGTTCGGGTCAATTCGATTATCGGGGCATGTGTGGTCACCGAAGCAATGGTAGGACACCTTAGAAGTAACCCTAATGTCCTAGATCCTTTTATCCGAGGCAACCGTTTCGAGGCGACTGGATCTTTAGACAAAGGGTGACCTCTAAGACGTCCTATACTTGATGACCACGTTTCGAGGCAACCAGTGAGGCGTACCCTAGGAGTGGCATGTGCTTTGTGTGTTGTTTTTTAGTTAATGTTTTTGTACACGTTATTTGTGAGCTACGGATTAATTTTATTTACATACATTCTTTCATGCATTTAACAGTTAGGGGTGCGGAAAGTAAATTGCGGAAATATAAATTCTACGCTATTACAAGGCGCGGGTCTATACATCGCCAAAAATACAAAGACCCGTTTTGATAAAGTGCGGAAAGTAAAGAAAGCAATAAACCTAATTACTATTACATTCTTGAAGCAGTTACATAATAATCAAAATAAAATAAATGTGCGCGAATAAAAATTAATCGGGAATGCCTTAAGGGTTTTGACCCTTTTAAGAAAAGAAATGAATTTTTTTGTCCTTTTTTGTGATTTAAATAAAATTAAAACTAATGATTAAATTAATAAATTTATAAAAGAAAAAAATGTTTTTTTTGTGTTTTTATGAAAATAAAATAAAAGGAAATAAAAATTAAAAGTTAATAAACCTAATTCTAAATTTATTTTGGTTATTAAAAAAAAAGGTTAAAGTTGCCTAATTAAAACTATTTTATTTATTAGTATTTTATTTACAAAAATAAAATGAAATTAATAATAATAATAATGTTAGTTCTTTTTTTGATTTTTTTATGAAAATATTAATTAAGTTAATAATACTAATAATTAATAATAATAAAAAAGGTTATAAAAGAAAAGAAAAATAAAGAGATAAAGAGAAATAATAAAACCAAAGGGAGGTATGGGCCAGAAAAGGGGTGTTTTGAATTGAATTGTGAGGCCCATTTGAATCCAGCTCGTTGACTTTCTGGACTGCATGCGCCTGTGTTGACTTATGAGCATGGTGCTCATCATTTTCTGGCCCTTGGATCTGCTTCTGAGGCCACTTGGCGCCCTCCTGGGTGAGGTGTGTGATATGCCTTCTTTGGAATGCTGCACAAGAAAGCGTTAGAAAAAACAACATGGAATTATGGGGGGACCTGGGAATCGAACCCAGGCCCCAGAGATTACAAGCCACGTCTCCAGCCACTGCACCACTCTTGCGCGTTTGTTATAATAATAAGAAAAAAACATAATATAAAATAAGCGCACTATATGCTGAAAAAAGGAAAAAGCGCGCGCTCATTTTGAATCATCCAATTACATGTTGCCACGCCCTTCGTCTTCAACCTTTTCCTGTAAAATAAAGAACAAGTAGCGGGGGTTTTAAACCCCCACAAAATGCCAACGCCAAAAATAGCGATTAGGCACACAGGTCAAATAAAAAAGGCGCGATGGTATCAATGGATTCGTCTTGTCCTGCTGAGTTTGACCATATATGTCTTGAGGTCTAATTTTACACTATGTGCAAAAGCCCAATTCAAAAGCTTTGAAACCCTAGAACCTAACAATGGTGACTTTTGTTTTAGAGCCTTATAATCAAATTAAAATATATAGAAAGCTTCGTAACAATGTCAGCAATGCAAAACAGTAGTCAAAACGTATTAAGGATGCGTAAAAAATGGATTTTGATTATGAAAAAAATGGTGAACCGTGTGACTGTATGGAGGCGATTCTTGAAGGGCTAAGGCTTGTTCTTGATGGCAAAAGGTTCCTGGGAGTGTTGGGAACGCGTTTTGATCCAAAGAGAGGTTTGAATTATGCTGGAAAGTGGTTTTCAGTTTGCAAATTTTCTTCAAGTTTTTGGAATGTAGTTTGGCCGTTTGAGAGAGTTCTAGGTCGTGAATGATGTATGGGAGGCTTGCATATATGTCTTTGAATGATAATCAAGCAATAATGTGAGCCTTTAAGCCTTGCAATGAAGTTTTGAGATTTCCTCTTTATCACCATTAAAGCATTTGCCATTTTTGTCCAAATTTGAATTTCATGCTTGAAATGGACTGTACATGAATTTTGTATGTGATTCATGACATATCAAGGTCATTCAAACCACAAGATATCCTTGAATTAATTTTTTTGATTTTTATTTGAATTTTATGGATTTAAAATGAATTAAATCAATAAAATTAAATAAAAAATAGAAAAATTAATTTTTAATCTTGAAATAAATCATGGGACACGTGGGTGGCATGGAAAAGCTGAACCAAGTGGGAAAAGTGGGCCCTTTTGTCAAAAAATGAAGTTTCAAGGATAGTTGACTTTGGCCATTTCACAAAAATTTCCCAACTTCTCCAATGCATATCTTGCTCAATTTTAATCATATGAACATGTTCTTGGACATTTTAGAAAGGTCTTGGAGTCCTCTAACCAATGTCTTTGGTCCCATGTAATTTTGATTTACCAATCGCAAGTTATGGTCTTTGACTTAAAGTGCCTTTTTGTTGACTTTTGAAAATGACCTATAATGTTGAAATTCATAACTTTTTGTGGGAGCATTTCTTGGACTTGGAATGTGAAGATGAATTGTAGGAAATGTCCTCCCCTTCAAAATGAGCATTGGATGGGATTTTTCTGATGAACCATGAAAAAGTTATGCCTTGGTCAAGTTACAGTTGACTTTTCAACTGTCCAAAAATAGAAACTTTTGACACCTTGATGATTTTTGAGCCATTCTTGTGGAATCATGATAAAGACTTGATCAAATGATGATTGTGGCCTCAAAATAAGATGTTGACCAAAAATTTTGACTTTTGACTGCCAAATGACCATTTTGCCCCTACAGTTGATTGTGAAGCAATTAGGGTTTTTGACTGTGCAACTTGATGCTGTGAGTCTTGAAACTTGACATGTGGATGCTTGACAATGTGTATGAGCATATGGGACTTGATTTAGCCCTTGAAAACCTCAACTTCCTTGCAAGAACCAAAACCCTAATTTGACTGGCTTAGGAGGATGGTTGACTGTGTAGCCCTTGAGTAGATTTGAGCAATTTGAAATGATGCTTGTCAAAACTTTGAAGAATATGGGAGGGAAAATTTTAGGGTACAACAGTTGCCCCTGTTCACTATTCTTAGACCTGAGGATGTAGATTGGCTTGCGTGCCTTTCGTGATCCGAAGGTGGAAGATGATTGAACACTAAAGTGCCCAGAAATTTGCACTCACATAGTAGAGTATCAGCATTGTGATGGCGGGAATGGGCTTACAGATGCCATTTAGAAAGATGATGGATAGGAGGATGGGCTTATAGATGCCATCTGGAGGTGTTGGTAAGTGGATGGGCTTATAGATGCCATCTAGGTGTCGATCGCGTAAGAGATTCCTTAGCGAGAATTTGCGTACCTGAGAAAGAAAGATAATTACCTGGCATGTTACAGGGGTTGATCTTCAAACTCTTCATGCAGATATGCCCTGGCTGGATACAGGTGTCGAACCTACAATTGGTTGCTCACAGATGTGCCCTGGCTGGATACAGGAATCGAATCTGGAATTAGTCGTCAACAGATATGCCCTGGCTGGATACAGGAATCGAATCTTCAAACTCTTCAGACGTGCCCTGGCTGGATACAGGAATCGAATCTGGAATTAGTCGTCAACAGATATGCCCTGGCTGGATACAGGAATCGAATCTTCAAACTCTTCAGACGTGCCCTGGATGGATACAGGAATCGAATCTGGAATTAGTCGTCAACAGATATGCCCTGGCTGGATACAGGAATCGAATCTTCAAACTCTTCAGACGTGCCTTGGCTGGATACAGGAATCGAATCTGGAATTAGTCGTCAACAGATATGCCCTGGCTGGATACAGGAATCGAATCTTCAAATTCTTCAGACGTGCCCTGGCTGGATACAGGAATCGAATCTGGAATTAGTCGTCAATAGATATGCCCTGGATGGATACAGGAATTGAATCTTCAAAGTCTTCAGACGTGCCCTGGCTGGATACAGGAATCGAATCTGGAATTAGTCGTCAACAGATATGCCCTGGCTGGATACAGGAATCGAATCTTCAAACTCTTCAGACGTGCCCTGGCTGGATACAGGAATCGAATCTGGAATTAGTTGTCAACAGATATGCCCTGGCTGGATACAGGAATCGAATCTTCAAACTCTTCAGACGTGCCCTGGCTGGATACAGGAATCGAATCTGGAATTAGTCGTCAACAGATATGCCCTGGCTGGATACAGGAATCGAATCTTCAAACTCTTCAGACGTGCCCTGGCTGGATACAGGAATCGAATCTGGAATTAGTCGTCAACAGATATGCCTTGGCTGGATACAGGAATCGAATCTTCAAACTCTTCATACGTGCCCTGGCTGGATACAAGAATCGAATCTGGAATTAGTCGTCAACAGATATGCCCTGGCTGGATACAGGAATCGAATCTTCAAACTCTTCAGACGTGCCCTGGCTGGATACAGGAATCGAATCTGGAATTAGTCGTCAACAGATATGCCCTGGCTGGATACAGGAATTGAATCTTCAAACTCTTCAGACGTGCCCTGGCTGGATACAGGAATCGAATCTGGAATTAGTCGTCAACAGATATGCCCTGGCTGGATACAGGAATCGAATCTTCAAACTCTTCAGACGTGCCCTGGCTGGATACAGGAATCGAATCTGGAATTGATCGCTCACGGATATGCCCTGGCTAGCTACAGGTATCGAATCCGGAATCGCGACAGTTGATAGTAATTATCTTTGGATTGACCTTTTTCCTGAAAAGGCAAGACGCCAGTTGTATGCAATGTCATGATGTATGAAATGTATGATGTCATGATGTTCTCAGGGAGAAATGAGATTGTGTGATATGATGCGTATATGCATGCGTATGGTGTATGATAATGTGATGTTTATGAATGTATTTTCGTCTAGGAAAATAAATCCTTGACGAATGTCGGGAAGATAACTCTTGGGCTGATGCTGAAGATTAGAGTTCTTCGTTTCCGCTGGGGATGTTGGTTGTAAGAATAAACCGGTAGGAGAAGATGACTCCGTTGGGGAATAAACTTGTTGGAGAGATTACTCTGCGGGGAATTGCTCTGTGGGAAGAGATACTTCGCTGAGGTTTTGATGATAACTCCGCTGGGGATACCGTTGATGAGCTTTGTTAAGGAATTTGATGAACTCCGCCGGGGGATAGGAAGAACCTCACCGAGGACGATCTTTCCGTGGTTTTTAGCTGAGGATAACCCAATTATAAGCTCTGGTGGAGAATAACCTTTGAATAAAGTCCGGGAGACGTGTTCATGCTCTACAGGGGTAAGCTTCCAGAATCTACTGGGGATAAGCTTCCTACTGGGGAGACTGATTCAACTCTCCTGGGGAGACTTTTTGAGACTGTACTGGGGAGGTGGCTCCACTGGGATGTCTGGTATTCCGCTGGGGAACAATCTTATACCAAGACTTCCGAGGATGCTTGCTTAGGAACATCTGTATACTCCGCTGGGGAATATTGAGATCTTCTGGGGATACCCAATTTCCATAAGGCTGACTGTAGGCTAACTCTGCTTGGGGAGAGTGTCGCTGACTTGCTGGAGATATGGTACCTTTTCAGGGCTGATTGGAGACCAATTCTGCTTGAGGAGAGTATTGCTGAAATTTGGTCCTACTCTGCGGGGAGTGGAGGTAACTTGGTTACGTTCTTCAGCCGAACTTACCTTAGTACCTTGGTGGATGGAGCAACTAGATTGCTTAGACAACTCATTATTGCCCCTGTTTCTGATGTCACCTGTAATTAATCCTTTGTTTCGTATTCAAATATTTATGAGTTAGCAATTAGTGTCAAATGCATATATCAAAAATTGAACATTGGAAGTTCTTTACAAAACAAAACAGAAAAAGGAAAAACAATTGGCAATTGGTCTGAAAAGTGAATTTGTATTGATTTTTGAATTTTCCTGTAAATAGCCGTTTATGTACAAGAGGCTGACGTCCTAGTAAGAGAACGCCGCCGAACAGAATAGAGTTTATACAATTTGTACAAAGGAAAACAAAACAGCTATGTGAAAAAGTCCCACTGGGTTCCAACTCTGCCATCGCCTTTATGTCTTCAAGCGTCTCATCACTTTGCTGCTTAGTTGACGATGAAGCTGATTGATTGATGCCGTCTGAACCTGATAGTTGATACCGAATTCTGGATGCAAGGTGATCCAATGAGACATAGTATTGCGCTTTAATCCCTAACTTTTGCCTAGACCGCCCTTTCGGGTTTTCAGTCCACCGGGATACCCATTTTTGCCCAAGCCTCCTTTTCAGGTTTTCGACTTGCCGGGTGTACAGATTTTTTTTCATTTCATCCCTTATTTTTGCCCGAACCCTTTTGGTTCGCCGGGAAGCCCTTATTTTGCCTAGGTGTGTCAACCTAGCGGGTCTTTAATTCATGCGTAGTATCTTTTTACTATGTCCGCATTGGCGGGGTGAGGAAGGTCGTCACCATCCGTGGTGGTTAGAATCATAGCTCCTCCTGAGAAGATATGTTTAACCACAAATAGCCCTTCGTACGTAGGGTTCCATTTGCCCCTGGGATCACTTTGAGGAAGAATGATGCACTTGATTACCAGGTCTCCGACTTGATACTCTTGTCGTCTAACTTTCTTGTTAAATGCCCTGATCATCCGTTTTTGATACGTCTGACCATGACAAATAGCGGTGAGTCTCTTTTCATCGATTAGGTTTAATTGATCGAGTCGAGTCTGGATCCAGTCATCTTCGTTCAAACCTGCATCCTTCATTATCCGGAGAGAGGGTATATGTACTTCAATAGGCAAGACTGCCTCCATGCCATAGACCAAAGAAAAGGGAGTTGCCCCTGTTGACGTCCGTGCTGAGGTACGGTACCCATGAAGAGCAAACGATAACATCTCGTGCCAATCTTTGTAGGTCACTGTCATCTTCTTCACAATCTTCTTGATATTCTTATTAGCTGCTTCTACAGCCCCGTTCATCTTCGGCCGGTAGGGAGAAGAGTTGTGGTGCTGTATCTTGAATTGCTCGCAGAGCTCAGTGATCATCTTGTTGTTAAGATTGGTACCGTTGTCCGTAATGATCCTTTCCGGGACACCGTATCGACAGATCAGGTTATGCCGAATGAACCGTGCCACGACGTTCTTGGTTATGGTGGCATAGGAAGCTGCTTCAACCCACTTCGTGAAGTAATCAATCGCTACCAGGATGAAGCGATGCCCGTTGGATGTCGTAGGTCTGATCTCGCCGATCATATCAATGCCCCACATTGCAAAAGACCAAGGTGTCGTCAAGACGTTCAGAGGGACTGGAGGAACGTGCACCTTATCAGCATAGATCTGGCATTTGTGACACGTCCGAGAATGTTGGTAACAGTCGGCTTCCATTGTGGACCAGAAATATCCTGCCCGAAGGATTTTCTTTGCCATGGTATGTCCACTGGAATGTGTTCCGAAGGTACCTTCATGTAACTCCGTCATGATCCTTTCTGCTTCAGTCTTATCCACATAACGCAGTAAGGTTGAATCATGGTTTCGCTTGTATAGAATGCCATTGCTGAGGAAGAACTTTGCAGCGAATCTTCTTAGGAACTTCTTGTCGTTGACAGATGCACCCTCGGGGTATTCTTGAGCTTCCAAGTACCTCTTCACTTCATGATACCAAGGTTTTTCAGTTACCTCTTCAGCCTCAAGATCACAGCAATGTGCAGGTTCATCCAATTTCCAGATAATGATTCAGGGAGCCTCGTTGTCCCATTTGACTTTGAACATGGAAGACATCGTAGCTAACGCGTCCGCCAACTGATTCTCCTCTCTTGGGAAGTGTTCAAAAGTTATCTCCGTGAAATGGGGGATCAATATCAACACACACTCTTTGTAAGGAATAAGATTTGGGTGTTTCGTATCCCACTCGCCTTTGATCTGATTGATCACGAGAGCGGAATCTCCGAAGACACTCAGAAACTTGATGCTTAAGTCAATTGCAGCTTGAAGACCCATGATGCAGGCCTCATACTCCTCCATGTTGTTGGTGCAGTTGAAACATAGCCGGGCAGTGAGTGGAGTATGAGTGCCTTTAGGGGATATGATCACGGCGCCAATACCATTACCCAAAGCATTTGAGGCTCCGTCAAAGTGCATAGACCATCGAGATCCTTCCTCAGGTCCTTCATCCGGTCCAGGTACTTCACAACCAGTCACTACCATGATATCCTCGTCTGGAAATTCAAAGTTCATAGATTGGCAGTCCTCCACTGCTTGGTGTGCCAAATGGTCTGCCAATACACTCCCCTTGATTGCTTTATGAGTCGTGTATTGGATGTCATATTCCATCAAGATCATCTTCCATCTTGCTATTCTTCCGGACAAGGCAGGCTTTTCGAATATGTACTTGATTGGATCCATTTTTGAGTTCAACAAAGTAGTGTGAGTCAACATATACTGTCTTAGCCGGCGAGCAGCCCATACCAAAGCGCAGCAAGTTTTCTCGAGCAGTGAGTATCGGGTCTCACAGTCGGTAAACTTTTTGCTAAGGTAATAAATAGCATGCTCTTTTCGGCCAGACTCGTCATGCTGTCCCAGCACACACCCCATTGAGTTGTCAAGTACTGTCAAGTATAGTATTAGAGGTCTCCCTTCAACCGGTGGCATAAGAATGGGTGGTTCTTGGAGATACTCTTTGATTCTATCGAAAGCGGCCTGACATTCATCGTTCCAACGTACTACTTGATCTTTCTTCAGTAGTTTGAAGATTGGTTCACAGGTAGCAGTTAGGTGCGAGATGAATCGGGCAATGTAGTTCAGCCGTCCTAGAAAGCCTTTGACTTCCTTCTCTGTCTTGGGAGCTGGCATCTCTTGTATGGCTTTCACCTTGGCAGGGTCCACTTGAATACCTTTGTCACTCACGACGAAGCCTAGTAATTTTCCAGATCTTACCCCGAAGGTGCACTTGTTTGGGTTCAACCTTAGCTTGTACAACTTCAGACTGTCAAACAGCTTCTGTAGATGGTCAAGGTGTTCCTCCTTAGTTTGAGACCTTGCAATCATATCATCGACATACACTTCAATCTCATGATGGATCATGTCATGAAACAAAGCAACCATGGCACATTGGTAGGTTGCCCCAGCATTTTTCAATCCAAAAGGCATGACCTTGTAACAAAAGGTGCCCCACTGAGTAACAAAAGTGGTCTTCTCCATGTCTTCAGGAGTCATCTTGATTTGGTTATATCCGGAGAAACCGTCCATGAAGGAGAACACCTTGTGCTGAGCAGTATTGTCAACCAGAACGTCGATATAAGGAAGAGGGAAGTCATCTTTAGGGCTGGCCCTGTTCAAATCCCTGTAATCAATACACATTCTGACTTTACCATCTTTCTTCGGCACCGGAACCACGTTGGCAACCCACTGAGGGTAAGAAGTCACTGCTAGAAACCCGACATCAAATTGTTTCATAACCTCAGCCTTGATTTTCTCGGACATCTCTGGGCGCATACGGCGGACCTTCTGTTTAACCGGAGGGCAGTCTTCCTTGGTAGGCAGGTGATGAACCACAATGTCGGTGTCCAACCCAGGCATATCTTCGTAGGACCAGGCAAAGATTTCCACGTAGTCATGCAGCATCTGAATCAATCGTTGTTTCACACTGAGCTCTAGATTGGCACCGATCTTGACTTCCTTTCTGTCTGTCTCAGTACCCAGATTTACCGTTTCCACTGGCTCTTCATGTGGCTGAATGGCCCTCTCTTCCTGGAGTAACAGTCTTGCAAGCTCACCAGTCACTTCGCAATCATCTTCGCCTTCGTCTTCGGCTAAGTTGATCGGATTTTCGAAGTCATAACTGGCAGTAGCAGAGTCGTTACTAGTGAGATCCAGAGTGGATTGAAACCTGTATAAGTGAGTGTGTGTAAATATAGTTGTTCTGCAATATATAATAAAGAAAGAAAAGGAGCGCAAGATTTGAAATGTGAAAAACGTCCAATGCTTTTATTCATGATATATGAAAGTGACACACCAAAGCCCTCACAAATAAAACCACGGTGCCCCGGGTAAGACACCGGGCCATAGAGTTTAGTAATATTGTTTGTTATAACTTTAAAACAAAAGAGTTCATTACTGCGTGACAAAAGTAATAGGTATAAAGTCTTTTGCAGTCCAGTTGCTAGGTCCACCGTTGGTCGTCGGGTAGATCCAGCTGTCAAATTCAGATTCGTCCGCTTCGTCCTCAATAGCATTCACTCCCGGGTTGGTGATGAGCACATGAGGTCTTCCAATCCTTGCCTTGTGCACAGCCTTCTGAGCTTCTGCAGTGAAACCCAAGCCAAATTTGTCAGTCTTTGGAGTGAAATCAGGAAGTCTGCCCCAGTTTGCACACTCACCCTTCTCAATCACAGCCCGGGCATCCTTCAAGGAAGCCATCTTCAAAGAAGAGTCTTCTATAGTCACTGTCTATGTTTGAGGCAATTCTTCAAAGTGTTGAAAGGGGGTCTCAATGAACTCCCCATCCATTTCTACGTATCGGAACGAGTTGAGGTGGCTGACCATGTATTCCTCTTCCCCTTGCACTGTTACGATCTTCCCCCTGACCGGGTACTTAAGCTTCTGATGTAAAGTTGAAGTCACAGCTCCAGCCTTGTGGATCCATGGGCGACCCAACAAACAAGAATAGGATGGACGAATGTCCATCACATAGAATTTTGAATCAAAGACTTGTGAACCAACCATGATTGGGATGTCAACCTCACCATGTACCATCCTTTTGGACCCGTCAAAGGCCCGGACAACAATGTTACTTGGTTCGAGCTCTAAACCCTCACAGTCCAGTCTGTCTAGAGCTTTCTTGGGTAGCACGTTTAATGAAGAACTAGTGTCAACCAGCACATGGGCAAGAGTAGTGCCCCTGCATTCAATGGAGACATGCAGGGCATCATTATGGTTCTTTCCCTTGGCCGTCAGATCAGCGTCAGAGAAACCCAGGCCATAAACAGCAGTTAAGTTGGCCACACAGTCGGTGAATTGATCAGCAGACGTTTCTTGAGGCACGTGGGCCGTCTTCAGGAAAGCAATCAGGGCCTTGGCGTGGGCCTCTGAACACATCAACAGAGATAGCATAGAGATTTTAGAGGGGGTGTGCCCCAGCTGTTCAACGACGTTGAAATCACTCTTCTTGATAATTTTGAGGATCTCTTCCATCTCTTGCTTGGAAGCCTCAACAGTGGTCTTCGGTGCCTCCGTCCGGGCAGGCACATCAGTAGCAATCCCCTTGCCCCGAGCGTCAGATGACTCGGCAGCAGGGGTAGAAACTTGATCAGGAGGGGAAACAGGCACACTGGCAGGTGTGATGACAAGAGGTCTCTGAATTGCTGGAGGTGCAATGTCTGGTGAGAACAGTCTTCCACTACGAGTGACTTTAGCAGGCCCGGTGATATTGGTGACACTGGTACCAGTATTGAACTCTTGTTTCACTCCCAGAACATAAACATCTGCCCCATAGTGCTACGGGACAGCTTTATCAGACTTGTAGGGGATGGGCCCCGGAACAGTAATGGTCATAGGTGCAATCTTGTGAACAGGCATGATTTTGACAGGCTTCTTTGAGGGAGCCTTAGGGGGGTTGTTGAAAATGGTGACAATTGAAACTTCTTCAACAGGGGCAGCAGGAACGGCAATCTTCTTGAACAAGATCTTTTTACTATCCATCAGGTTTTGGACGCCTGATTTCAGCAAAGGACAACCAGCAGGTGAATCAGCACACAGATGGCAACCTTTACTACATCCCGGAAATAAACCGGCTAGCAACAGGTTCCTCTTGATGGTCAGCAGCGGAGTAGCAACATCATCCACAGAAGCTACATACAGATCCTCCTCAACAGCGTTCACTCCATGCTGGGGCATGGGAGCGGTCACAACATTTGGCCTTTCAGGCGCCTCGAACTGTATTTCCTTGGCATCAATAAGGTCCTGAACCTTTTTCCTTAGGGCCCAACAATCATCAGTAGAATGTCCCGGGCTATCAGAGTGATAAGCGCAACGGGCGTTGGGGTTGTACTTCGGAGATGCTGTGTTTACCACCTTTGGAGCTTCCTTGACAGTTACCAGGCTAGTTGACAGCAGTTGTGGTAATATCTGAGAGAGAGTCATGCTGAGCCGAGTATACTGTCTTTTAGGCCTCTCAACTCTTGGCTGGTTGTACTGCTGAGGAGCAGCAGCAGGCTTAGAAATAACCACCGCGTTGACAGCTTGGCGGCGTTCTGGTTTGTTTTGCCTTCTGGGACCATACACAGCACTGGCTTCTTTCTTGAAGGGCTTCTTTTCAGTATTTGAGGAGGCACCCTTCTGTATCTTTCCCGATTTTATACCAGCTTCGATCCTTTCACCAGTCAGGATCAGGTCAGTAAACCCAACAGAGGAATTACCAATGAGATGGTTGAAGAATGGACCAGATAGGGTCCCCAAGAACATGTCCACTAGTTCACGATCTGTCAATGGTGGCTGCACCCTTCCAGCCAGGTCTCTCCATTTCTGTGCGTACTCCTTAAAACCTTCGCCCGTTCCCAGTGACATACCCTGGAGTTGGGTACGCGTGGGAGCGAGGTCAGAATTATACTGATACTGCTTATAAAAAGTAGTGGCCAAGTCCTCCCAGTTACGAATGTTGGTTCCATCCAGCTGATAGAACCATTCGAGGTGAGTCCCTGAAAGACTCTCCTGGAAGAAATGGATCCATAAGTTCTTGTCTATTGTGTAAGGCTGGATCTTCCTTACATAAGAGCAGAGGTGCATTTTAGGACAGGAAGCCCCGTCGTACTTCACAAAGGCAGGCGCCTTGAACTTGTGTGGGATCACCACCCCAGAAGATAAACCCAAGTCTCCGAAATCCAACCCAGGCACCCGTTGAATCTCCATAGCATTTAACCTGTCCTCCAGCTGTTTGTACTGGTCCTCAGCAGGAGGGTACTGTTCATCATTGAAGTCTGTCTCGGTGTCAGAGACCACATGACTAGGAACCTCTCTCCCTTGGTGACTGCCTTCTCCAACAGATGGAGTAGTCCTCTCAGCTTCATTCTGCAGTGTATTCCCGAGTCTGCGTCCAGTGTTGAACAGCACAGTCCTCTTCTTCTTCTTCTTCTTCAGGAGCAAGGCCTTCAGCTCTTGTTGTCCTTGGGCCAAGTTCATGACCATTTCCTGAAACTGGGCGTTCTGGGCCTGGAGGGCCTTGATAGCTTGCTCGGTAGTTGGTTCAGGATTCATGATGACTGAGTGCTGAAATAAACAGCGAAGAAGATTAAGCAACCTGTAGAAAAAGGGTACCTGTTATGCACATGATGTATGATATGCTATTTATGCAATGCATTCAAGGGTTCGAAAGTTCAAATTCGTTGTAGCCAAAAAGAACACACTTTTATTAGGAAATAATTTGTTCAGTACATCAGGGCCTCATGGGCAAAATATTACAAAATAATTAATCCCAAAAGACACTGCACATCCTCTTTGGAGAAATGTAAGTATTGAGGGTCTTTTCCTCGTGCAGTAGGCGGGTGAGCTCCAAGACCTTCTTCTCACTGGCATGTAGACTGGCTTCAAGAGAATTCCGTTCTTCCTTGAGTTGGATCCGGCTTTTCTGCATTTCTTCCCAAGATGTAGGCATGTCAGGATGTTGAATGGTGTAGGGCACCTCTCCTTCCAAGACTGGTTCTTTGATCACAGGGAGAACATGAGGATATGGCATCACCAGCTTCTGGGAGCGGGCTCGTACCCACTTGAGATAAGGCTCCAGGGGGATGGAGTTCTTGTGCCCCAGCGTCTTGCTATCTACCCTGTTGGGCATTCTCCAAGCTCTGATGAATCTCTGGCGAAGTCCTTGTGCATCGTTGTCGAAGTCAAAAACTATGTCAGGAATTAACATATCATGAGGGCCATCCCTCAGAGCATATCCAAACTGCCTCAAAGCCAGACAGGGGTTGTAAGTAATACCTCCTCTGATTCCAAGTAAAGGTACATTAGGAAACTCCCCGCAACGATCAATGATAGTGACATTCTCTCTGGACCGAGAACACCAATGTATATCAGCATGTGTAAGGGTCATCAATCGTTGTGACCATCTCAAACCCCGCTCGTTCTTCAAAACTGATTGTGGAAGGTACGAAATAAACCACCTTGCCAGGAGAGGAGTGCAGCACATGAGAACACCTCTTTTTCTCATGGTTCGAGTGTAACATGAGTGAAGGATGTCCCCAAGCAACGTAGGTATAGGATTCCTGGACATGAAGATCTTGACAGCATGGATATCTATAAGCTGATCTGGATTAGGGAACAACACCAACCCATAGACGAGGAGTGCCACAACTTCTTCAAAAGCTTGTAGGTCAAGGGAGTTCCAACATTCTTGTGCTTTCTCAAACAGAAACTTGGCCAAGAACCCTTTGATACCACTTCTAACTTCCCAATGTCCCTTAATGTCAGATGGTTGTAGGCATAATGCTTTAGCAACCTCTTCAAGTTTTGGCTCCTTTTCTGTACCGTTGTAGGGTAGTTGACTAAGGATAGGAATCTTCAGAAGCTGAGAAAACTCTTCCAAAGTAGGCACCAGTTGATAATTCGGGAAAGTAAAACAGTGGTGTAGAGGGTCAAAGAACTGGAACAACACTTTCACCATATCCTCTTCAATGTTGGTATTGACTAAGCTGATGAGTCTACCATGCCTTTCACTGAATGAAGAGTTCTCGGGAATCCTGGATGTAAGCTCCTTAAGCTGAGGAGGGACCCTTACAAGGTTGACCTGAATTGTCTTTCTGCGGATAGTTTCCATGTCCTACAAAACAAGAACAAAGATGAAGATTCGAACCCCTGAAGTGGTTAGTCAATGCATATGATGTTGTATGATGTTATGATGCTATGATAAGGCACACCACAAGTATTCACAAAAAGCAAACATGATAGGGCACACAAGTCACACCACAGCCCTTAGAGTTTAGGCCAGCATGAAGTTTAGGTACTACCCTCTTGAAGTTGGTGGGCTCAAAAACCTCTCCTATCAAAAGTAATCGGGTTCTAAGGAGCTCAATATCATTGGGTTGTTTTCTGTGTTCATTGTTTTGATTTAGCCACTGAACTGGAGATCAAAATATTCCAAGAAAACAACCCTCAATGAGTGTAGTATCGAGTATCAACCAACTTCGGACTGCACCAAAGTCAGTTATCTCACTACCCCTAAAGAGGCCAGGATGGTTCAGTTAAGGTTCCTAAGGTCAGTTGATGCTTCACGACACCACGCGGCGGCCCCATACTCTTCTTGACTTGACTCAAGGGTTACCGGTACTCACCAAAGTGCCACATCAACGTAGCAAACTGCTTCAACCGTGTCGGTATACCCCGCACAATTCCCTCACAGTTTGTTGCTACTTTCTAAGAAGGTATCCCCCAGATCCGGGTTAGGATCTATGAAACTCCCAAGACAGGCCCAACAATATTAAAGCAAACAAATTAGGCAATTGAAAACACAAGTGATCTTAGTCCTAAGGTACACCTCACTTTTAAGTCTCCCCAGCAGAGTCGTCAGTTCTGTGATCGGTGGAAATAGAACTGACTGTTTTTTAGCTGGTTTCGCGAAATGTCGCGGTAAGCAAGAGTCGCCACCGTCTTTTATGTTCTCCAACATGGAAAGGACAAAAGTGCAGCAAAATTCCTTATTCGAGAATGTTTCTCGGTTCGGGAGGTAAATTTATAGAAAGGGAAGGTGTTAGCACCCTTTCTATCCATGGTTATCCATGGGCTCTTAGGTACTTGCTCTTATGTTTTCAAAAAATTTGTTTGCTTTTCAAGTGTGTGTGGGTTTTGAAAAAGTTCGTTTGAAAACTTCTAGGTAACTCTTGTATCAGTCCTCCAGAGTGTATGAAGTATTGTTTGAAAACTTTTTTTGAAAGTGTAAGGTGTGAAAAGTATTTTGTTTGTTTTGAAAAGAGCAAGTACCCATGAGTCATCTACCTACCCTAAGGAATTAAGCTGTGTAAGAGTCCTTTAGATAGTGCTATCCCACCATTGAGAGGTAGGTAGCACCATCGTTGGAGGTGTTCGGGTCAATTCGATTATCGGGGCATGTGTGGTCACCGAAGCAATGGTAGGACACCTTAGAAGTAACCCTAATGTCCTAGATCCTTTTATCCGAGGCAACCGTTTCGAGGCGACTGGATCTTTAGACAAAGGGTGACCTCTAAGACGTCCTATACTTGATGACCACGTTTCGAGGCAACCAGTGAGGCGTACCCTAGGAGTGGCATGTGATTTGTGTGTTGTTTTTCAGTTAATGTTTTTGTACACGTTATTTGTGAGCTACGGATTAATTTTATTTACATACATTCTTTCATGCATTTAACAGTTAGGGGTGCGGAAAGTAAATTGCGGAAATATAAATTCTACGCTATTACAAGGCGCGGGTCTATACATCGCCAAAAATACAAAGACCCGTTTTGATAAAGTGCGGAAAGTAAAGAAAGCAATAAACCTAATTACTATTACATTCTTGAAGCAGTTACATAATAATCAAAATAAAATAAATGTGCGCGAATAAAAATTAATCGGGAATGCCTTAAAGGTTTTGACCCTTTTAAGAAAAGAAATGAATTTTTTTGTCCTTTTTTGTGATTTAAATGAAATTAAAACTAATGATTAAATTAATTAATTTATTTATTAAAAGAAAAAAAATGTTTTTTTTGTGTTTTTATGAAAATAAAATAAAAGGAAATAAAAATTAAAAGTTAATAAACCTAATTCTAAATTTATTTTGGTTATTAAAAAAAAGGTTAAAGTTGCCTAATTAAAACTATTTTATTTATTAGTATTTTATTTACAAAAATAAAATGAAATTAATAATAATAATAATAATGTTAGTTCTCTTTTTGATTTTTTTATGAAAATATTAATTAAGTTAATAATACTAATAATTAATAATAAAAAAAGGTTATAAAAGAAAAGAAAAATAAAGAGATAAAGAGAAATAATAAAACCAAAGGGAGGTATGGGCCAGAAATGGGGTGTTCTGAATTGAATTGTGAGGCCCATTTGAATCCAGCTCGTTGACTTTCTGGACTGCCTGCGCCTCTGTTGACTTATGAGCATGGTGCTCATCATTTTCTGGCCCTTGGATCTGCTTCTGAGGCCACTTGGCGCCCTCCTGGGTGAGGTGTGTGATATGCCTTCTTTGGAATGTTGCACAAGAAAGCGTTAGAAAAAACAACATGGAATTATGGGGGGACCTGGGAATCGAACCCAGGCCCCAGAGATTACAAGCCACGTCTCCAGCCACTGCACCACTCTTGCGCGTTTGTTATAATAATAAGAAAAAAACATAATATAAAATAAGCGCACTATATGCTGAAAAAAGGAAAAAGCACGTGCTCATTTTGAATCAGTCAATCACATGTTGCCACGCCCTTCGTCTTCAACCTTTTCCTGTAAAATAAAGAACAAGTAGCGGGGGTTTTAAACCCCCACAAAATGCCAACGCCAAAAATAGCGATTAGGCACATAGGTCAAATAAAAAAGGCGCGATGGTATCAATGGATTCGTCTTGTCCTGCTGAGTTTGACCATATATGTCTTGAGGTCTAATTTTACACTATATGCAAAACCCCAATTCAAAAGCTTTGAAACCCTAGAACCTAACAATGGTGACTTTCGTTTTAGAGCCTTATAATCAAATTAAAATATATAGAAAGCTTCGTAACAATGTCAGCAATGCAAAACAGTAGTCAAAACGTATTAAGGATGCGTAAAAAATGGATTTTGATTATGAAAAAAATGGTGAACCGTGTGACTGTATGGAGGCGATTCTTGAAGGGCTAAGGCTTGTTCTTGATGGCAAAAGGTTCCTGGGAGTGTTGGGAACGCGTTTTGATCCAAAGAGAGGTTTGAATTATGCTGGAAAGTGGTTTTCAGTTTGCAAATTTTCTTCAAGTTTTTGGAATGTACTTTGGCCATTTGAGAGAGTTCTAGGTCGTGAATGATGTATGGGAGGCTTGCATATATGTCTTTGAATGAGAATCAAACAATAATGTGAGTCTTTAAGCCTTGCAATGAAGTTTTGAGATTTCCTCTTTATCACCATTAAAGCATTTGCCATTTTTGTCCAAATTTGAATTTCATGCTTGAAATGGACTGTACACGAATTTGGTATGTGATTCATGACATATCAAGGTCATTCAAACCACAAGATATCCTTGAATTAATTTTTTTGATTTTTATTTGAATTTTATGGATTTAAAATGAATTAAATCAATAAAATTAAATAAAAAATAGAAAAATTAATTTTTAATCTTGAAATAAATCATGGGACACGTGGGTGGCATGGCAAAGCTGAACCAAGTGGGAAAAGTGGGCCCTTTTGTCAAAAAATGAAGTTTCAAGGATAGTTGACTTTGGCCATTTCAAAAAAATTTCCCAACTTCTCCAATGCATATCTTGCTCAATTTTAATCATATGAACATGTTCTTGGACATTTTGGAAAGGTCTTGAAGTCCTCTAACCAATGTATTTGGTCCCATGTCATTTTGATTTACCAATATCAGTTATGGTCTTTGACTTAAAGTGCCTTTTTGTTGACTTTTGAAAATGACCTATAATGTTGAAATTCATAACTTTTTGTGGGAGCATTTCTTGGACTTGGAATGTGAAGATGAATTGTAGGAAATGTCCTCCCCTTCAACATGAGAATTGGATGGGATTTTTCTGATGAACCATGAAAAAGTTATGCCTTGGTCAAGTTACAGTTGACTTTTTAACTGTCCAAAAATAGAAACTTTTGACACCTTGATGATTTTTGAGCCATTCTTGTGGAATCATGATCAAGACTTGATCAAATGATGATTGTGGCCTCAAAATAAGATGTTGACCAAAAATTTTTACTTTTGACTGCCAAATGACCATTTTGCCCCTACAGTTGATTGTGAAGCAATTTGGGTTTTTGACTGTGCAACTTGATGTTGTGAGTCTTGAAACTTGACATGTGGATGCTTGACAATGTGTATGAGCATATGGGACTTGATTGAGCCCTTGAAAACCTCAACTTCCTTGCAAGAACCAAAACCCTAATTTGACTGGCTTAGGAGGATGGTTGACTGTGTAGCCCTTGAGTAGATTTGAGCAATTTGAAATGATGCTTGTCAAAACTTTGAAGAATATGGGAGGGCAAATTTTGGGGTACAACAATACCATCTCCAATCGGTTGGCCAGGTGCCCCAGTATAATATGCATCACCAAGCATATCATGTCTTAAAGAAATAATAGACATCATCATCAGAGTTTCCATGACCTGGCTTACCTGAGTCTTTAATCAATTATCTTCCTACTTGTAGAAGTTTCTGACTACGAGCCAAAGCATGCATGTACCACTCAGAGTTATTCCATAACTGATCTCTGAGCATGTGAGGTGAGAAATCAAGTTGAACCTTTGAAGAGAACCCTAGGTTTGAATAAGAATCCCCAATCTTCGGGTACCTGTTACGAATGCATGAATATGCATGGGGTGCATGAATGAATGCCATGTCATGTTCTGTCATTTCCAAGGGATTTACGCGCTTTTATTTTGATTTTGCGCAAGTAAGGGATGGAAGATTTTAGCACAAGACTTGCAAATGTGATTCCTTGGAAATAATAGAACATGTATGTTAAGCATGTGGTTAGCCATGTTATATATGCAAAGGCATGAGATCAAAGAGGATTAAGGTTCCATCATTTCTGAATATGATTGTTGCACTATTCTGAATCATGTGAGTATCATCAGATCAAAGGTCCGACATAGCTTCTGCACATATAAGAACCAAGTACCATGTGGATCTCCCATTATACGGGGTCAAGGCTTCTGGAACATCGGATACTGTTAAACATTTTCTGAATATGTTGGGAATACCAAGATCGAAGGCTCGAATGAATCTCCAGGTAAAAAAGTCAGAAACTTAGAAAATAAATCTGAGAACCTTACGATCATCAATAGAGTATAGCACCTGCATAAAGTCATAACAGAAATCCAGAACATAGCCATTAGAACCAATAGTCACTGTCTGAGCATAGTCACCATCTGAATATGAATAACCATCTGAACATAGTCACCATCTGTACCTGTGATAGAAATTCCCTCCCCACTCACGGGTGAAAACTAGGTCAAGGTAAGACAATGGTAACTCGAAAATCATGGGTCCTCCTGAAAGTGCTATGGGCTTACCCACAGACGTGGGTGCCGATAGTAATTCATTTGAACCTCATATGAGCGTGGTATATGACATGACTGCACTAATCGGACCACGTCCTATAGCCGTCATGCCCCCACTCTATTCCTAGGTGTCCTAGTGCACTCTGGCCAGGGTACTGGGCCTTTTACCTCAATAGTAGCATCCCCACCCACACAAGAAGAAAATCCAGTACAACAGTAGTAGATGGAAGACAGTAAAATGCAATTCATACGTATGGTCAAGTATATACAAAATGAATGAATAAAATGAAAGCGTAAAGATAAACACCCAAATGAAAGAAAGCAAGAGCTAGGAGCGACTCCGATATGGACCAGCATTTGGTCGACCTTTCCCCAGTGAAGTCGCCAGCTGAAACAATCGGCTAAAAATTATCGAAACAATAAAGTCGCCATCGAACGTCTTTTATCCCATACGTAGGGAAAGGTAAAAATCGAGAAAACCTGAGAAGGGAGAAGTCACGGTCTTGTGGCTGAGAGATCGGGTAAGGGAGTCTATTACGCGAGGGGAAGGTATTAGCACCCCACACGCCCGTAATACTCTACAGTATCCACTCTCGTTATTTATCTTATGGGTGTGTTTGATCTATGCTTACTGTTTATTATTGCTAAAGGGAGAATGCATGCAAAAGAAAAGAGAAAAGAATGTAGGGAAAATAAAATTATGCTCGCTTGGGCCCTACCCCAATGCCTACGTATTCGTTTTGAGGAATCAGAGCTACCGTAGTTCGGCTCATATGTTTTTGTTTGTTTTTGTTTTTTATGGACGAAGTTAATTCCGCCTTCTGCCGCAGCTTGACCTTTGGAGACTTATGCGTTGGCACATAAGTAAATTAATCGTGTCCTTACCTGAAAAGGGTTTCTTAAAGAAAGGTTCTCGAGCGCACAAATGGTTTGAGTTGGTTTGTATTTTTGTTGCAGATAATGACTAGTCGACCTCAAGAGAGAGATATTAGTCGCTTTTCTACTTAGCCATGAAAGGAGTCTTTGAGAATTGAACCACACCTAAACTTGAGATGAAGAACAATAAGATCGAGAAGAGACTCGCTTATCATTTCCCATACTAAGCAAAGGCATGATTCTCATCAGTAGTTTTAAAGTGTTTTGAATTTTTGAAAGAAAAAGAAGTTTCTGTTTTAGTGCGAATGCAAACGGGGAAAAAAGTCAAAGGGGACTAGCCTATTTCTACACCTAATGTTATTGTGCGTTAATAGACCTGAAGTTAGAATTTTGAGGGAATTCTACCTAATGTTAGCATGCATATGGTTTGTGATAAAGCCCTACTTCTCATGATTTTTAGAAAAGCAGTAAAGTACGAGAATGAGGAATAAACTAAAGTCACGATGATACCGAACGGAGGAAGTCCGTTGCTTCTTTAAAGCCATGCAAGCAATAAGAAAACTCTACGGAAACTGCTCCGCGCGAGTGATCAAAGAATTAGCCTCCGAGCATCCCATATTGCAAAAGTTGCATCAATATTCTATCACAAAATCTTAGCTAAAGATGAAAACGAAAATGGTTACTAAACATAAATACTAATAGAAAATTCTAATTAAAATTCTAAAAAAGAAATTCTAGAAAAATTCTATTATATACTACCACTTTTTTATTATTATTATTTTCTTATAGAGAAAGTTCTAACAAACAAGCAAGAATTAATTCCTAAATCAAAAACTAACAAGTTTTTATGGATTTTAGAATTTTATCATAAAAAGAAATAGACAAAATTATATGCAAAAATAAAATCTTAAAGATTATGAGGACAAGCGGTGTAGTATTGAAATCAGGGTGTTAGGCCCATCTTAGCAAGGATCCAGAAACTCCTTTTTGTTATTCATAAGCATCATGTATTAAAAAAAGAAAAAAAAACCAGAAGCAGGCCTAAGAGTATTCAGTTTTGGTCCAGTAATTTTCAATAACACCAACCCAATTGTTTATTCTATTTTTTATTACTTAGCAATATATGTAATCTATTGAATTAAAAAATTAAATGAAAAGAACTAAATAGAAAAAGGGGTTAGGGTTACAAACAAGTGATCATTCAGCTTCTCACTCTCAAACTCAATCGTTTATGTCATCACATTCCCCTCTTCTTTATCACCATCGCAGAAATGCTCCGGCCACCACACGTTTGTGAACGACTGTGCTCATTCTGATCACTTCTTCTTACTGCCAACCTCCTCTTCGATCTCCTTCCATTCATGATTCAATCTTCTTTTCTCTGCTCGATTTTAACTTCGTCTGCTGCGTTGCAGAAGCTTATTCTCCATCGCTCAACCTCACCAATCCGCCTTTGACACCGTGCATTCGTCTGCTTCAGTTTTCGTAGTTCAAGCAAACCAACGAACAATAACACTAATGAAATGATAAAGGAAGAGGCTGAAGACTATTGCCTGCCGGAGATAGTTCGGTGCCTCTTCCATGGTGATAACGATGAGAAATCCACAAGACAAACCCAGGTACATGTTTGCTTTCGATCTTGCTTCTTCTCTTTTGTGATTCAGCAGCGGCGGTTCTCTTCTTCCCGACTCAACTTCTACGACGGACTCCATGTCACTGTCACCATTTTTGTTCAAGCTTCCTGGATTCACCTCTATCTGCTTCTCTCATGGCACCGACTCAAATCCATCGCCATTACCAGAATTTTGGCCTTTTGTTGTTCTTGTTGTGTGCGCGTCGTCGATCTGTGCAGAGGGATCGATGAACTGATGATCAATCTTGAGGCATGTTCATGATGGAAATGAGGCGAAAATTGATGTACGTGATTCACGGAGAGGAAGATACGAATTCAAAGAAAGCAGCGATGATGAAGGTTACGTGAAATCGTTGATGAATGAAGCCGCAAGGTTAATGCGGTATTGATGTTGTGATGAAGATTCAAGTGATGCCTATTGCGGATTCGTCGACGCGGATGTTGAAGATTGAAGCATTTGTAAGAGTTTGTTGCAGAAGGATGAGTGAGCTGCGAATTCCTGAGTTCTTCTGAACCTTCTTGGTGAGTTCTCGTTTTTCTCCCTCCTGTTATCAATCCCTTATTTCTTTTGTGAATCCTTTTTTATGTTGTGAATCTCCTCTCTTTATTCTGATTATGCATATGCTGTTGGATCTGTTGATGCGAATTTGTTGTGTATTATTGTTGATATTTGCGGTAGAGATTTTTTGTGAAATGGTCGTTGTTTCGATGTTAAATGCTGCAGATTGATGAAACTATTAAGAGCAGAAGAGGGTTATGATGGAAAGAGAAATCGAGAGTCGACTGAATCAAGGTGAGCCGGTTTTTTTTTATATCCTGTTAGTTATGTGGAGGTTGGTTGCAAATGTGCTATGGGTTGGTTCTATGCCAACTGAACTGGAAGTTAGAGTTTTTTTTATAGAATTGGTTTAGGTGGTTAGGAGAGGTTTGTTATGAATCTGTTAGGTGGTTAGGAGAGGTTTGTTATGAATCTGTTAGGTGGTTAGGAGATGTAGAGGTTAGTTATTCAGTTATAGGTTATGATGCTGTAAGTTATTTAAAAGTTAGTTGGAGATTTTGAAGTTAAGAACTGTTATGAAGAATTTAGTTGAACTATGCTGTTAGAAGTTGGTTACAGGTTGAGTTTATCGTAACCCTCCAATTCTTAATTGGTTACAAGGAACAAATGAATAAGATCAATTCTAATTTTTTATTTGTTTTTATCCCTAAACAGGGGGAATTCTGTTTACAATCTGTTTTGGTGTTTTTTCCTCTCGTGCGGGGTAGCAAATATGATTTTCTGATTAATTTTGGAATCATAAATTGAATCATTTTTTTTGTTGATTTTTCGGTGCAGGTTCATGTTTGGATATCAGGGCTATTGGGATGCAAAGGCAAAAAGAAAACACCAAGTGAGGATTTGAATGAGTTTGGAGATGATATGAAGTTGGAACAAAGACGCATAACACAAAGTTTTGGAAGCTTGAAGTTTGGGTTAAAGGTTGAAGCATGAAGAATGATTGAAAATTAGGATAGGTTTTGGTAAAAAATGTATAGATGTTGTGTATAATTGTAATGGAATTTGGACTTGTATTTATTTGAATACATATTGGAATGTATGTTGATTTTATTTCTACTTAATGAAAATGCTTTTATATGAATTCAAATAATCATGGTATGAATCCAAAATATTTGCAAGGTAATCAAAAGAGACGTGAATCTTGAATGAATCCATGAGAGGCTATTTGGACGATATTTTGATGGTTGGATGAATTCGATGCATGCTTTTTCATACTTGTGATTTGAATTCCAAGAAAAGCCACGCAAATATTTAAGAACTTTGATTTTCTCCAAATCCACTTCAAATATTAATGAATGAATTCTAATCAAACTATAGCTTCAGTGAATCCCTAATTCAATTCAATTTTCCGATCTAAACCAAATTTGCGTGTCAAGCAATAATAAATTTGAAAGAGTGACGCCTTGATTACAATCCACATCTTGTACCATGTCCCGACTATATGAGCACTAGAATAACGATGTCTTGGACCCCTGAAGAAGATATTCAAGATGACTTTCAACTTAGACCTTGGTTCACATAGTTTTTACTTAAACCTTTAGTGAAACCCTAGTGATGCTTCCCTTGACGAGGATGACAACCTTATAGCTTGATAGGGGAGAAGTTCACAATAATTAAGAATCCAAACCCTAGTTCCGTAAACCACAGTTACTGGGAAACCAACTGATTCAAGCCTGAGTGAAGATGAGGACCATCAAAGCCATAGAAACCCTAATTCCATCATATCACTGATTCCATGCCAAATTATGTTGTTAGCGAATGTATGCAATGTTAAATGACCTAATGGAGATATGTAATGAGAAAAGCGAGACAATTCATAAACCAGATAAAAGTAGAAGGGTAGGACAAATTTGGGGTATTACAGAAGGAACTTGGTGAAGAACAAAGATTACAAGTCATCCAGATGAATCCACAATTCTCCATATGTGACTTCAAATGGTCATAACTTGGTCAATTTTTATCACCTTGAGTCCATTATTTTTCCATAATGATCTTGAAGATGTGTACTTTATGCCTTCTTTTATATGCAAAGTGAGAAAATGGATGGAAGTTGCCTTAAATATGCAAAAGGTTATAGGTCATTTCATGATTTTTGGCCAACTTCAACAAGTCATAACTTGCTCAATTTTTGGAGATTTTGTGTGGTTCAGGTTTCAAAATGTCATTCAAGAGATCTACTTTATTCCATCTTTTTTGGTCAAGAGCAAATTCCAAGTGGAAGGCCATGTTTGGATGCAAAAGATTATAGGTCATTTTTGAAGAAGAATTTGAAATATTTCGAAGTATGGAAAGTCAACTATTTTTCTTCAACTTTGACCCCATGTAACTTTTAGCTCAAGCATCCATTTGATTCCATTCTTTTTCCATTGCAAAGCTTGTAACCTCATCTTTCCAAAGCATCAAGAATCATGCCCTAAGACCCCTTGAGTTGGAAATGCCGTGGATTTTAACTTGGTAACTTAAAACTGAATTTTTCACAAAGTCAGAATTTTGAAATCCATAATGTGACTTCTAAACACAATATTTATGCGCGTTTTTGATTTAAACTTGATTAGCAAACTTTCCAAGAGTGATTAGCACCCCAAAACGCAAGATTTGGTTGAGTTTTGATGGAAATGAAGTCACACTTCACTCGTGCTCGACCTTCACTCAATTTCCCTCCAAACTTCCTTGTTTCTTCAAATTTTAATTCCCATTCACTTCCCTATAAATAGAGGGTCATCCCCCATCCATTTTCGGAAGCTTGGAAAGCCAAAAACACCCTGCCAAAACCTCACACGAACCCATCTTTTTTGAATTCAGTTTCTGAGATTTAAGCTCCATTTTCCAAAATTCTTTGTGCATTCATCATCCTTGATCATCATATAAACTCTCCAGCACTTAAACCAATCAAAACGAGCCATAATTCAAGCTACAAAAGTCCAATTTCAGAGCTTCTTCCTTGAACTTCGAAAAGGTAGAATTCTCCACCATTTGGATCCAAATCAAGGACTAATCTATTCTACTCCTTCTCTTGATTCTAATGTTGCTTACAATTTTTAAATCCATTGAGAATTGAGATAGAAATCTCAAATCGAAGGTGCTCGCTATTTTCTGGGTTTTTGATTCATATCTCTCTTCATACTTTATATAAATTTGGCGCGATGGTTGTGTTAGAATCGTCTTGAAGAGACGAGTTCAATGATGCTAGCCTGGGATCCTAATTTTTCCATTTGAAGGATCTCACAAAATCCCCATTGCAGGGTGTCTGGGGGTTTAAGACGATGACATGTCTCGTCTCAGCCAATGATAGCGTGCCAAACGTTTTAATTTCATAGGTTGCCCTTTTTCTGATCCCATGTGTATCTCACTAAGGTCCATATCAAGCACAGCGCGTCTGGTCCACTGGATTAGCTTACTAATATGTTTTGACTATGATTTTATGGTCCATATTTTTTTGGTTTTATTTTATTTTCTAATTTTATATTTTTATTGATTAAATTTTCAAAAATTCATAACTCCTTTATTTTTTATCCAAAAATTATGAAAAAATTTACAAAAATAATTTGAATTATTTCTGATCTCATGACTATTTTTTCACATTTTTATTTTGACATTTGGTATTTTTTATATTTTTTGTATTATTTGCTTTCTTTTAATTACTTAAAAAAAATACTTTCTGACATTTTTTAATTCTGAAAAAATTCATAAATATTATTTTGCATATTTTTGACTTTCTGGAAATTTTATGGAATTTTATGTTGAGGTTTACTATTTTTGACATATCTTATGTTTGTTTGAGCAATTTTAAATAGTTTAAAAATAGTTTCTGACTTTTAAAAATTACCAAAATTTTTATAAAAATATTTGGATCCATTTCTGATTTTTCTATGGCCTTCTCACTTCTTGATTAATTTGAACATAATTGATATTTTTCTCATTATTTTCTTTTTAAAAAAAATATTTTTTAATCCTTTTTTTTATTAAATATGATATTATTTTGTGATTATTTTCTGGCTAATCTTGGGTTAAGTTTTGGATCATGAACTTTGTTAACATCATTGGATCCATGGTGTTGAGTTTAACTCCACAAAAATGGATGAATGATTTTAATAATAGTTTGATTAAAATTTAATTCAAATGTGGGTTTGTATATATTTTTTTACCCTATCCCTCTTCATCCCATCCCCTTCTTATTGCACTAAATGTTGTTGGAGCATGATCTCCATATCATGTCTCAAAATAAATGGTGCATAGATTGCTATTGACCGGCCTCAAAATAGGTGCGACTTCTATATAAGTCCACTTATGATTGCTTAACATAGCGCTGAATTTTGTCCCGATTCAAATAAATGATCATTCGTGGCCCAAACTTATGATTGCAAACCCAAGTATGTTAATTTGATCTCTTTGATACAATAACCTTGAGATTCATTGTGTGGAGGCTTTGGTTCTACCAATCCTCTAATGGATCTACAAAACTTTTGGTCAACACGGATCACTTAAACATCGTTGATCATTAAATGGTACTTGTGAGAATTCCAAATGGATGATATACTTGACGAAAAGCAAATGCAACTTGTCGTGTGGATGCTTTGATTCTACCAATCCTCTAATGAGTTCCAAATGCAAGTTTCAAGATGGTCATCCAACTAACCACTAATTATTGACTTGTTTTATCTTATGCTTTTATTCTTTTTTATGCTTTATGTACCGTTTACTTTTCTTTTTTTTGCATTTACATTTCATGCTATTTTCATCTTTGCTCATTTGAGCGTTTATTTTCTTGCCATTTTTACTTTGCTCACTTGAGCTTTTCTTTTCCTTTCTTAAGATACTTAATAATCAACACAAACCCTAAAAAAACCTTTAATGGCACTTGGACTATTTGGTTACTATCATTGGCATTATGGAGTATGAGACTTTTTCTTGGACTTAGTATTAGAAACCTTAGCCTATCTTGGAGACCTTGTGATCTTATCTGATTATTTTGTATGGAGTTCTTGAGGTTTACCTCAAGACATTGGGTTGCTTGTTTGTGTTTGTGTGCAGGTTTTTGTGATTACATTCTCTGTTTGTAATCTGGAATTCACCCGTATAGAGTCGTTACTCTGCCCAATTTTTGTGAAGACTTAATAAACTTGAAGTTTTTGTTCTCTCAAGAGGTCTAGTATCTTTACTTGCTTGGTTTCAATCCAAAGAATGGGAATTCTATCTTGACACATAATGTCAAGTATTGGCTTCTTGTTGGTTAAATGGTTCTTATCCTTAGCTTTTATCTTATGCTTTAGGATAGTCTCTTCTTCTCCTCCCATCTTATTTAATTTCAAAAACCTTCTCCCTCCTTTTGAAAACTCTTCTTGTTTTGAAACTTAAACTACTTTCATAATAAACTTGGACTTATGTCCATGCATTTTCAAAACATTTTCATAAATAAACTTCAATCAATTTAATAATACCTTGACTTTTTTTTTGTGAGAAGACTAAAAGTCAATCAATCTCATTTAAAATTATTTTGCCACTTTGGCTTTTATCTTTAAACTTTTCTCAAAAGATTAGACTCTTGTCAATCCTTGTAGTGATGCAAACAATTATACTTCTACAATATATAAAGAAGAGAGATATTTTCCACTTGGGTGTTGAGTGAGGCATTGTTGATTTTAAAATCCAAGCCATATCCTCCACTTTGAGATGATGCAAATTCTCCTTTCTCATGATTATAGGTAGTAAGTATGTTTTCCATACGGAGAATGACGATGATGTCTTATCTCTTAAAATCAACCAACACATTTGTGTTTCAAATTTTTAAAAGAGGAACTACGTGTACCCTGATCCCCTATTGCACGAAAGGTGGTACGTAGGCACTAAAGGTTCGCAACCGCGGCGGGTGCAAAAATCATAAAAAATATATTTCTCTTCTCACCTCCATCATCCATTTTATATACAACATATTTTATAGCCAAAATATACAGATTTTTCAAAGAGTTTCCTGTGGAGTACCGTAGATGTTTAGGGTGCTAATACCTTCCCTTTGCATAACCAACCCCCTTACCTTGAATCTTTCCCCCTGTTTTTGGGTTACTCACTCTTTTACCATTCCTTTAGAAACAATAAAGCGTTGTGGCGATTTTTATTTTTGATTTGTATAAAGTCTAGTCAATCCAATGACTTAGTCTTGAACATTTCAACCGCTACATTATGAAGGGAAAAATGGATTCTCGATAGTGGATGTTCAAGACACATGAGAAGAGACATATCTCTTTTCTTCGACTTTATGGTGAAGAAGAAAGGTTGTGTATCCTACGATGAACACATCAAAGGTGAAATACTCGGAAAAGGTAGTATAGGTAATCCCCCAACTGTTACTATCTCAACTGTTGTGTTAGTTGAAGGTCTTAGACATAATCTTCTTAGTATTAGTCAATTATGCGATAATTGTTACAAGGTAAATTTTGCCAAAGATTGTTGCATAATTGAACATACTGAAAAGAAAGATTGTATGTTTAATATTTTGAGAGTTAGTAATATCTATATGCTTGACTTAAGAGAAATTTCCTTAAATAATGCCCAATGACTTGTTAACTTGAGTGAAGACTCTTAGCTATGGCATGGACGTTTAGCTCATGTCAACTTTGATTTACTTAATAAACTAGTTACAAAAGATTTAGTAATTGGTCTACCAAAAATGAATTTTTCAAAAGACCATTTATGCGATGCATGTCAAAAGGGTAAGCAAACAAGGGTCTCTTTTAAATCAAAGAATGTTGTTTCAACATCGAGACCACTTGAGCTCCTTCACATGGATTTATTTGGTCCCTCGTGTACTAAAAGCATAGGTGGAAATTATTATGGTCTTATAATTATAGACGATTACTCAAGATTTTGTTGGACTACTTTCTTACGTAGCAAAGATGAAATGTTCTCGACTTTCACGCGTTTTGCCAAGTTAGCTCAAAACAAATTAAATATAAAAATTGTTGCCATTCGAAGTGATCATGGAAGTGAGTTTGAAAATCATCTTTTTGAAGAATATTGTGATAAATTTGGAATTGAACATAACTTTTCAGCTCATAGAATTCCACAATAAAATGGTATTGTGGAGCATAAAAATTGTGTTTTGGCGGAGTTGGCAAGAACAATGCTCAATGATTGTTGTGATCGGTGGATTTAGAATTGACTGTTTAACGCTGGTTCGCGAAATGTCACGGAAGCAAGAGTCACCACCGTCTTTTATTTTCTCCAACATGGACAGGACAAAAGCACAGCAAAATTCCTTATGAGATAGTTTCTCGGTTCGGGAGGTAGACTTATAGAAAGGGAAGGTGTTAACACCCTTTCTATCCATGGTTATCCATGGGCTCTTAGATACTTTCTCATTGTGTTTTCAAAAGTGTTTGCTTTTCAAGTGGGTTTGAAAAAGTTTCGTTTAAAGATTTCTAAATAACTCTTGTATCAGTCCTTAAGAGTGTTTGAAAAATTGTTTCGAAAGCTTTTCGAAAGTGTCGGTGTGAAAAGATTTTTGATTTGTTTTTGAATAGAGCAAGTATCTATGAGTCATCTACCTACCCTAAGGAATTAAGCTGTGTAGAAGTCCTTTAGGTAGTGCCATCCCACCATTGAGAGGTAGGTAGCACCACCGTTGGAGGTGTTCGGGTCAATTCGAGTGTTAGGGACAGTGTGGTCACCGAAGCAACAGTTAGGACACCTTAGAAGCTACCCTTATGTCCTTGATCCTTTTTATTCCGAGGCAACCGTTTCGAGGCAACTATTCTGAGGCAACCGTTTCGAGGCAACTTTTCTGAGGCAACCGAATCATGGACATAAGGACTTACTAAGACGTCCCATACTTGACGACCACGTTTCGAAGGCAACATGTGAGGCGTACCCTAAGAGTGGTGTGTGAATTTGTGTGTTATTTTCATGTTAAGTTTATCTTTGATCATTGTATTGTGAGCTACGCTTGTTTTTAATTAGCCATACATTCTTTCATGCAAAGTTTAGAATTCAAGAGTGCGGAAATTTAAATGCGGAAAGATAAATCCTACGCTATTACAAGGCGCGGGTCTATACATCGCCAAATTACAAAGACCCGTTTTGATAAAATGCGGAAAGTAAAAAGACCTAATTACTATTACAAGCCTTGAGCAGTTACATAATATTCGAAAAGAAAAAAGAATAACGTGCAAAAGAATAAAAGTTAAGACGTCCGAGGGTTTTTACCCTTTTGAAATTAAATTGAATTAAAAGTCTAATTATTATTTGATTAAAGAAAAGAAATTGTTTTTTTTCATGTTTTTTTGTATTTATGAAAATAAAGAATTTACAAGGAAACCCTAATTCTAGATTGTTTTTAATTATTTAAGAAAATATTCAAGTTAATCTAATTTACACTAATTAATTAAATTACATGTTTATTTACAAAAATAATAATTAATAAGAATAATAAATAATGAGAAAAATGATTTAATTAAAAAAAGAATAAAATGTCAAAACCTAATTCTATGTATTTTATTTATTAAGAAAAGTGTCAAAATTAAAACCTAAATTAATCTAATTAATTGTTAGAGTTTATTTACAAAAATATCTTAATAGTGAATTTAATATTAATAAAAAAAATAAACATTTTTTGGTTTCTGATTTTCATTATGGAAAAATATTTTAGGTGAATTAAATAAAATAATTAACAATTTAAAAAGAATTGAAAAGAAAAGAGAAAAAAATTAAAAAAATATAATACAAACATAGGGGGTATCTGGCCCATTTTGGAGGTTTTTGTGAAGTAATTTGGCCCATTGAATCAAAGCCTTGTTGACTTTCAGGAATTACATGCTTGATGGTTGACCCAGGTGTATGATGGTCTTCCTTCTGTGGCCACTAGATTGATCTCACGTCCACTTGGCAGGCACGGGCATGGGCGTGCATGGTAGAACGTTGGATGGAAACTGCATGGGAATATGTTAAGACAAAAATTATTGAACATATGGGGGGACCTGGGAATCGAACCCAGGTCCCTATACCTGCAAGACAACTCATCAGCCAACTGAGCTATGGCGTGCGTTTGTTATTTGGATAGATAAAAAACATAATATACAAAAACATTAATTAGTGGTGTAAACAAAAAATTACGCGCCAGTATTTGAATCCCCCTATCATGTAATGACACGCTGGCCTTCTTCTTCATCTTTGTACCTGCAAATATGAAGAAATAGCGGGGGTTTTAAACCCCCACTAAATAGCACAGTGCATAATAGCAAATAGGCGTACAGGTAACATAAATTAAGCGCGAGGAGATGGTTTGCTTCGTCTTGATGTCACGAATTCATCCATACCAGTTTGAAGGTCCAATTTTACAGTATATGGGAATCCCTAATTTGAAGCTTCTGAAACCCTAGGTTTCATCCATGGCAGATTTGGATACAAGCATCGTTAGTTCAATTAAATGTTACCAATCGCTTCAGAACATCATTATTAGTGTAAATCAACAAATAAAACACATGAATAATGCATGAAAATTAAAAAACGATTATGGAAAAGTTTGTGATAAACGCGATGCTATTCTACCAATTCTTGGAGTATGGAGACTGGAAAGTGGTTGCAACACGTTCAGAGAAGTCTCAGCAAGGGTTTGGAATAGGTTTTAGGCTTTGAATGATCCTACAAACATGAAATCAGTTTTCAAGTTTTTTGTGAAAAATTGCAATTTTGTTCTGAGTTCTTAGCAGCCTTTTCGTGTGTATTTGAATAGGGTTGAGTTGTGCATATGTAAGTGAATGAAATTAGGTCAAGAAAACAAGCCCAAGGTCCATGAATTGATGATTTGAAGATTTGATTTTCTCATATCTTTTTCAATCTTTTTTCCATGCCAATCTTGCCAAATATGGATGATATTGTCCCCTTGAGATGGTGCACGAAATCTCTTGCATATAATGAACATATTTGCTGCACCAAAAAGATTTAAAACCATTATTTGATATTTTTCTCATAATTAAATTTAATTAAATGAATTAATAAGAATAAAAATTCAATTAATTAATTAAAAATAAGAAAATAAATCCCTTTGAGCTTAATGGGTCGTGCATATGCTTTGGGTAATGATTCAAGGAAGAATTTGAGGCCCATTAGCATTTTTGAAGCTTTTAAAACAAAGTTGACTTTTCAAAATTCCCAAAAATTTCCCAACTTCTCCAAGGCATATCTTGCTCAATTTTGAAGCTATGAACATGTTCTTGGACATTTTGGAAAGGTCTTGAAGTCCTATAACCAATGCCTTTGGTCCCATGTCATTTTGATTTACCAATATCAAGTTATGGTCTTTGACTTAAAGTGCCTTTTTGTTGACTTTTGAAAATGACCTATAATGTTGAAATTGATAACTTTTTGTGAGAGCATTTCTTGGACTTGAAGTGTGAAGATGAGTTGTAGGAAATGTCATTCTCTTCAAAATGAGATTTGGATGGAATTTTTCTGATAAACCATGAAGAAGTTATGCCTTGGTCAATTTGCAGTTGACTTTTTAGCTGTCCAAAAATAGAAACTTTTGCATCTTGAGACTTTTTGAGCCATGCTTTGAGAAATCATGATCAATAATTGATCAAATGATGTTTGTGGCTTCAAAATAAGATGTTGACCAAAAAATTTGACTTTTGACTGTCAAATGACCATTTTGCCCCTACAGTTGACTGTGGTGCAATTAGGGTTTTTGACTGTACAATTTGATGTTGTGAGTCTTGAAACTTGACATATGGATGCTTGGAAATGTATGTAGGCATATGGGACTTGATTGGACCCTTGGAAACCTCCACTTCTTTGCCAGAACCAAAACCCTAATTTTGACTGTGTTAGGAGGCAATTGGACTGTGCAACCTTTGAGGGATTTTGAATTATCTGGAGATTGATCTTGGCAAATCTTGAAGAATATGGGAGGGCAAATTTTGGGGTACAACAGTTGCCCCTGTTCAATGTTCTTAGACCTGAGGATGTAGATTGGCTGGCGTGCCTTTCGTAATCTGAAGGTGGAAGATGATTGAACACTAGAGTGCCCAGAAATTTGCACTCACATAGTAGAATGTCAGCAGTATGATGACGGGAATGGGATTACAGATGCCATTTGGAGACTGATGGATAGGGGGATGGGCTTATTGATACTATCTGGAGGTTGTTGGTAAATGGAGAGATGGGCTTATAGATGCCATCGAGAGGTTGTCGATCGCGTAAGAGATTCCTTAGCGAGAACTTGCGTACCTGAGAAAGAAAATAATTACCTGGCCTGTTACAGGAGTTGATCTTCAAACTCTTTATGTAGATGTGCCCTGGATGGATACAGGAATCGAGTCTGGAATTAGTCGTCAACAGATACACCCTGGCAAGATACAGGAATCGGATCTTCGAACTCTTCAGACGTGCCCTGGCAGGATACGGGAATCGAGTCTGGAATATAGTCGTTAACAGATACACCCTGGCAAGATACAGGAATCGGATCTTTGAACTCTTCAGACGTGCCCTGGCAGGATACAGGAATCGAGTTTGGAATATAGTCGTCAACAAATACACCCTGGCAAGATACAGGAATCGGATCTTCAAACTCTTCAGACGTGCCCTGGCAGGATACAGAAATCGAGTCTGGAATTAGTCGTCAACAGATACACCCTGGCAAGATACAGGAATCGGATCTTCAAACTCTTCAGACGTGCCCTGGCAGGATACAGGAATCGAGTCTGGAATTAGTCGTCAACAGATACACCCTGGCAAGATACAAGAATCGGATCTTTAGTTGCGACAGTTGATAGCAATTATCTTTGTATTGACCTTTGTCCTGAAAAGACAAAACGTTACTTGTGTGTAATGTCATGATGTATGACATGCGTGATGTTCTCAGAATAAATGAGATTGTATGTTCATGATGCGTATGTGCATGCTATAATGTATGAAGATGTGATGTTTATGAATGTATGTTTTGTCTAGGAAAGTAAATCCTTGACGGGTGCCGGGAAGTTAACTCCTGGGCTGATGTTTGAAGAGTAGAGCTTTGTTTCCGCTGGGGATGATGGTTGCAAGAATACCGGTAGGAGAAGATGACTCCGTTGGGGAATAAACTTGGCAAATAGATTACTCTGCGGGGAGTGCACTCTGTGGGGAAAGAGAGGTACTTCGCTGAGGTTTGATGATAACTCCGTTGGGGATACCATTGATCTGTTATGTTGAAGGAATTGATGAACTCCGCTGGGGGATAGGAAGACTTCGTCGGGGACGATCTTTCTGTGATAATTGGCTGAGGATAACCCAGTTATATCCTGGTGGGGAAATAACCTTTGAATAAAGTCCGGGGAGACGCGTTCGTGCTCTGCAGGGGATAAGCTTTCCAGAATCTACTGGGGATAAGCTTCCTACTGGGGAGATGGATTGAAATTTCCTGGGGAAACTTTTCAGATTGGACTGGGGAATGGCTCCGCTGGATGTCCGGTATACCGTCGGGGAACAATCTTAGATCAAGATTGTCGGGGATGCTTGTTAGGAATGTTTGCATACTCCGCTGGGGAATATTGAGATCTTCTGGGAGTAATCCAACTTCCTTAAGGCTGACAATATACTAACTCTGCTTGGGAAGAGGGTCGCTGACTTGCTGGAGATGTTGGGTCTGTTTGGGGCTGATGGGAGACCAACTGCTTGGGGAGAATTGTTGAATCTTGGTTCACTCTCTGGGGAATTAAGGCATCTTGGTTACATTCTTCAGCCGAACTTACCTTGGTACCTTGGTGGACAGAGCAACCGGATCGCTTAGACAATTCTTATTGCCCCATTTTCTGCGAGAGAAGGTACCTGTGGAGGTGCTTGACGACTGCTGATCGACGAATCTTCTTCTGGTAGGCAAGTGACGAGATGACGGGACATAGTCGTACGCTTTGATCCCTAATTTTTGCCTGGACCGCCTGTGATCGGTGGATCTGGAACTGATTGTTTAACGCTGGATCGCGAAATGTCGCGGTAAGCAAGAGTCGCCATCGTCTTTTATTTTCTCCAACATGGACAGGACAAAAGCACAGCAAAATTCCTTATGAGAACGTTTCTCGGTTCGGGATGTAGATTTGTAGAAAGGGAAGGTGTTAGCACCCTTTCTATCCATGGTTATCCATGGGCTCTTAGATACTTGCTCATTGTGTTTTCAAAAGTGTTTGCTTTTCAATTGTGAGTAGGTTTGAAAAAGTTTCGTTTAAAGATTTCGGAATAACTCTTGTATCAGTCCTCAAGAGTGTTTGAAAAATTATTTTGAAAGCTTTTTGAAAGTGTCGGTGTGAAAAGAGTTTTTATTTTGTTTTTGAATAGAGCAAGTATCCATGAGTCATCTACCTACCCTAAGGAATTAGGCTGTGTAAATGTCCTTAAGGTAGTGCCATCCCACCATTGAGAGGTAGGTAGCACCACCGTTGGAGGTGTTCGGGTCAATTCGTTTGTAGGGACAATGTGGTCACCAGAGCAACATTAGGACACCTTAGAAGCTACCCTTATGCCATTGATCATGGACATAAGGACTTACTAAAACGTCCTATACTCGACGACCACGTTTCGAAGGCAAGGCAACAGTGAGGCGTACCCTAAGAGTGGTGTGTGAATTGGTGTGTTGTTTTCATGTTAATATTTATCTTGTACATGTATCATGGTGATCTACGCTTGTTTTTATTTTAGGCCATACATTCTTTCATGCAATTATAATTTAAAAGTGCGGAAATTTAAATGCGGAAAGTAAAATCCTACGCTATTACAAGGCGCGGGTCTATACATCGCCAAATTAACAAAGACCTGTTTTAATAAAAGATGCGGAAAGTAAAAAACCTAATTATTATTACATGGCTTGAGCAATTACATAATATTCACAAAGAAAAAATAAGAATAAATGCGCGAAAGAATTAAAGTTGCACGTTCGAGGGCGTTGGATCCTTTTGAAATTAAATTGAATTAAAAGTTAATTAATTATTTTATTAAAAGAAAAGAAATGTTTTTTTAGGTTTTTTTGTATTTATGAAATAAAGAAAAGAAAAATTCAAAAGAAACCCTAATTCTAAGTTATTTTTAATTATTAAAGAAAAGGTTAAAGTTTAAAACCTAATTTACACTAATTAATTATTTTACATATTTATTTACAAAATATTTAGTAATTAATAATAATAATGAGAAAAAAATATTTAAAAAAAGATGAAAAGGTTAAAAACCCTAATTTCTACATATTTTAATTTATTAAGAAAACATTAAAGTTTTAAAACCTAATTTACTAAATTAATGGTTAGAATTTATTTACAAAATAAATTAATAGTGAATTAAATATTAATTAAACATATTTTTAGTTTTCTGATTTTTATATTATGAAAATTAATTTATGAAATTTAAAGAAAACAATTAAAACAATTAGAAGAATAAAAAGAAAAATTAAATAAGAAATAAAAATGATGCAAACCATGGGGGGTATTCAGACCCAAAGGGAGGTATGATTTGAGAAATTTGGCCCATTGAATCAAGGCCCTGTTTGACTTTCCAGGATAGAGTGCATGTTCATTGACTGGCGTGCATGGTAGACATCCTCTAATAGCCTTTGGATTGAAGCTCATGGACGCGTGGCAGGTTTGGATGTGAACGTGCATGATGGACTTTGGATGAAGTGCTGCATAGAAACACATTAAGGAAAAAGATATGAAATATGTGGGGGGACCTGGGAATCGAACCCAGGTCCCAGTACCTGCAGGACACCTCAGCCACCAACCAGGCTATTGCGTTTCTTTGTTAACATAGTGCATGGGAAACATAATATACAAAAAATGTTAGTTAGTGGTATTAACAAAAATTTGCGCGCCAGTATTTGAAGTGTCCAACCATCAGATGACACATATGCGTCTTCTTCGTTTTGTACCTGCAAATATAACCAAATAGTGGGGGTTTTAAACCCCCACTAAGTACCACCAGGAAAAATAGCGATTAAACAATGGGCAAATATAAAAAAGGCGCGAGGTCATGGGATGATTCGTCTTCATGTCACGAATTCAATGGCATAGGTTTGGTGGCCTGATTTTTCCATATGAAGAAACCCCTAATTTTGAGCTTCTGAAAACCTAATATCCATCAATGGTAGATTTTGATATAGGCATTGTTAGTTCAATTAAATGGTACCATTCGCTTCAGAACATCAACATTAGCAAGAATCAACAATTAAAACTCATGAATAATGCATGTAAATTAAAAAACGATAATGGACATGTTTGTGAAAAGTGCAATGATGTTCTACCAATTCTTGGCGTTGGGAGACTGGTTCTTGATTGCAACACGTTCCTTGATGGTCTAGCAATGCGTTGGAATAGATTTTAGGCTTTGAAACGTGCTGTAGCTATGATTTCAGATTCCAACTTTTGATGAAAATTTTCAATTTTGTTATGAAGCTTCTTGAGCAATTTTTCGTGTGTCTCAGCATTAGGTTATGTTGTGCCTTTGTATTTGAGTGAAATTAGGTCAAAACCAAGCCCAAAGATCCATTGATTTAATGATTTCAATATTTGATGTTGTTCATATCTTTTCCAATCTTTTTGCCATGAAAATCATGCCAATTATGGAAGATTTGGCCTTGTTGATTGATGCACGAAATCTCTTACATGTGTGGAAGATATTTGCTGCATAAAAAAGAT
The DNA here is from genome assembly GCA_948472305.1 of Vicia faba. Classification (NCBI taxonomy): domain Eukaryota; kingdom Viridiplantae; phylum Streptophyta; class Magnoliopsida; order Fabales; family Fabaceae; genus Vicia; species Vicia faba. The sequence goes on along the minus strand of OX451741.1, from coordinate 1,360,816,316 downwards.
TTAAAAACATGATTTGGTATTTTTCTTATATTTAAACTTAATTAAATGAATTAATGATAATAAAAATTCAAATAATTAATCAAAAATAAGAAAATAACTCCCTTTGAGCTTAATGGGTCGTGCATAGCCTTTGGGTAATGATTCATGGAAGAATTTGTGGCCCATTTAGCATTTTTTAAGCCTTTTGTGCAAAGTTGACTTTTCAAAATTCCCAAAAATTTCCCAACTTCTCCAAGGCATATCTTGCTCAATTTTGAAGCTATGAACATGTTCTTGGACATTTTGGAAAGGTATTGAAGTCCTATAACCAATGCCTTTGGTCCCATGTCATTTTGATTTACCAATCTCAAGTTATGGTCTTTGACTTAAAGTGCCTTTTTGTTGACTTTTGAAAATGACCTATAATGTTGAAATTGATAACTTTTTGTGAGATCATTTCTAGGATTTGGAGTGTGAAGATGAGTTGTAGGAAATGTCATTATCTTCAAAATGAGCTTTGGATGGGATTTTTCTGATAAACCATGAAGAAGTTATGCCTTGGTCAATTTGCAGTTGACTTTTTCAGCTGTCCCAAAATTGAAACTTTTGCATCTTGAGACTTTTTGAGCCATGCTTGTGAAATCATGATCAAGAATTGATCAAATGATGTTTGTGGCTTCAAAATAAGATGTTGACCAAAAATTTTGACTTTTGACTGTCAAATGACCATTTTGCCCCTACAGTTGACTGTGAGGCAATTAGGGTTTTTTACTGTGCAACTTGATGCTGTGAGTCTTGAAACTTGACATATGAATGCTTGACAATGTATGTAGGCATATGGGACTTGATTGGACCCTTGGAAACTTCAATTTTCTTTGCAAGAACCAAAACCCTAATTTTGACTGTGTTATGAGGCAATTGGACTGTGTAACCCTTGAGAGATTTTGAACCATCTGGAGTTTGATCTTGATAAATCTTGAAGAATATGGGAGGGCAAATTTTGGGGTACAACACCGCCCTTTCGGGTTTTCAGTCCACCGGGATACCCATTTTTGCCCAAGCCGCCTTTTCAGGTTTTCGACTTACCGGGTGTACAGATTTTTTTCATTTTCATCCCTTATTTTGCCCGAACCCTTTTGATTCGTCGGGAAGCCCTTATTTTTGCCTAGGTGTGTCAACCTAGCGGGTCTTTGATTATGCATAGTATTTTTTCCGACTATGTCCATACTCTCAGAGTGTAGGGAGTTGCCCCTGTCAATAGCGTTGTATTTCCATACTACCAGAAGATGTTTGATCATGCAAGACTCGTTGTTGGAATTCAGGTCCAATGCCCTAAGTGATTCAGGCAGAGGTTTGCCCCAGGTTGGTTGGCCTTTTGAGAGATTCTCTGAATCTTGACTTAACTGCCCCAGATGATAGACAAATGCTCATGCCTGCCCCTTGATCAGAAGTGCTTTTGTTCACTTAGATATTCGTCGTGTGAATTTCTCTACTGTTCAAACAAAAAGTCATATGCAAACAATGTTATATCATAAATGCAACGCTTATGTCTGTCTTGAAGATTTTGAAAATGCATTTTTCAGTAAAGCAAGCAAATTTTGTAAAATGTGATGTCAACTCGTTGTTTTACCGCAAGCTTTAAGGAGTCAGGATACCTTTTGTAACAGTACACTTTCGAACTAACCCATGCTTCAGCTAGGACTTTTAAGGGTTGTAACGTGGCCTGGTTCACGGTTTAAGAAACAAAGGATAAAGGCTCAAGTTTATTTGTACCCACCCGTTCTTCGTGATGTTCTTCAAACCTAAACTCAGCTGATCGTGCGTTAGACCCTTTTTTGAGTCTTGGTTTTGACATTCCGGTGATGGTTCGGATGTTGACAATTTATTTTGAATAGGTGTGATCGGTGGATCTGGAACTGACTGTTTAAAGCTGGTTCGCGAAATGTCGCGGAAGCAAGAGTCGCCACCGTCTTTTATTTTCTCCAAATGGAAAGGACAAAAGCACAGAAAAATTCCTTAAAAGAGATTGCTCTCGGTTCGGGAGGTAGGTTATAGAAAGGGAAGGTGTTAGCACCCTTTCTATCCATGGTTATCCATGGGCTCTTAGATACTTGCTCAATGTGTTTTCAAAATTGTTTGCTTGCTTTTCAATGTGGGTTTCAAAAATATTCTTTGAAAAGTTTCAGTTCAACTCGTACGTCAGAGTGTTTGAGAAGTTTGTTTTGAAAGTTTTTGAAAGTGTGTTGGTGTGAAAAGTACTTTGATTTGTTTGAAATTAGAGCAAGTATCCTTGAGAACCTACCTACCCTAAGGAATTCGTCTGTGTAAATGTCCTTTAAAGTAGTGCCATCCCACCATTGAGAGGTAGGTAGCACCACTGTTGGAGGTGTTCGGGTCAATTCGAGTTTTAGGGACGTGGTGATCACCGGAGCAATGGGAAGACACCTTAGAAGCTACCCTCATGCCAGGTTCCCGGATCATGAGGACTTACTAAGACGTCTTCTACTCGACGACCACCTTTCGAAAGGCAAGGCAACAGTGAGGCGTACCCTAGGGGTGGTGTGTGCGAATTGTGTGTCATGTTTCAATTATTTTGTCTTGTCATGTTTGTTGTGATCTACGCTTGATTTTATTTTTAAGTCCATACATTCTTTCATGCATATTTATTAACAGTTATATATTTGCGAGAAAATAAATCTAAACTATTACAAATGGCGCGGGTCCACATCGCCAAAATAAACCGAACCCGATTTGACTGAAAGTAAAAGAGCAATAAAATAAAAGTGCGAGAAATAAAGTAAAAATTATTACAAGGCTTTGGGGCATATACAGAATTATAATAAGCGAGATAAAATAAATGCGCAAATTGAATAAATTATAAACGTGGGCGTTGGACCCTTTTGCAATAAACTAAAATTAATGGAGAATTAAAATTAAAGTTAAATGTTTTGGTATTTTTGTATTTGTTAGATTTAATGAGAAAAAAGAGTTAATTGAAATTAAATTAAAAGGCCACCCTAATTCTAATATTTTTATTTATTATGAAGGAATTAAAATATAATCTACATTAAACCCTAATTTGTTTATGTACAATTTTTAATTTATGAAAATAAATAAATAATATTATTATTCTGAAAAAAGGGGAAAATTAAAAAGAAAATAAAAAGTTATTAAACCTAAACTCTATTTTTTGGATTTTAGTTATTAAAAGAATTAAATTTGAAAACCTAATTAAAACTAAATAATTACAAACATTTATTTAGAAAATAATTAAAATAAAAATTATATTTTTTTATTGGTCTTTTCTGATTTTTGAAGGTTTTTATATTTTGTTAAAAAAATAATTAATTAAATAGATAGCAAATAAAAGAAATAAAAAGAAAGATTAAAGAAAGAAAAAAAAATAAAATAATAAGGCAAACCAGGGGGGGTAGTCCCCAATTCAGGAGGTATAGGCCTGGAATTTCTGGCCCATTAGCTTTGAGGTCCATTGACTTTTTTGATCAGGTGTGATGCCTTTGACCAAGTGTAGCGTATTCCTTAGACCTAAGCCTTGGATCTGATTCCCTTGGACACATGGCCGTTGATCCTTGGCAGCGTATGGTGGAATGTTTTACTGAGCCTGCATGGGAATTTGAAGTGAAAAATAATATTGAAACTTTGCAAGACCTGGGATTTGAACCCAGGTCATGAGGGTTAATGGAATTCACGCTTGCCATCTGAGCCAGTACGCATATGTTACTATATTACAACAAATAAATAATAAAAAAGAAACAAGTGCGTTAGTGGCTTTCTGGCGCGAGAATTCAAACGCGCCTATCACGTGTTGACACGGAGTCATCTTCCTCCCTGTCCCTGAAAACAAAACGAAATAGGCAACGGTTTCTGGGCGTTGCATTAGGTGAGCTATAAAAAAATAGCGAATAGCTCAGCTTCAAACATAAATTAGGCGCGATGGTTGGAATTTGTTCGTCTCTAGGCGCTGAGTTCAACCATGGTGGTCGTGGGTCCTGATTTTTCCTCTATGCAAAAGCCCCAATTCCAGAAACCTGCAACCCTAGAAATTGAAAATGGCGAAATCGCGTATGTGGCACAACAATGCAATTGAACCTAATGGTTAGCTCTAGAAACTCATAAGGAACATAAATCCACAGTTAGAATGTCATGATGATGCTTAGAATGTAAAACACGATTGCCACTTTTTTGCTGTACAGTTTGAGTTGTAGCTACCGTTTCTTCGCGTTTTGATTGAGGTTAGGGGTTGGCACACCTTCAGAGTTTGTCCAAGAAACTATTAGAAAAAGAATTGAGGCTTAAAACTCTCCCTAGATTAGTTTTCAGTTTTGCATTATATGGCTAATTTTTCAAATTGTCCAATGGCTTTTCAGCGCAGCATATGGTATATTATGGTTAGGGTTTGACTTAGGGCTTATGCTGGAAGGGAATTGGCTTGCTATTTGACCTTAATTCATGCTTAAGAAAGAACAAGTCCTAGGGTTTTCACCCTTAACCATTTTTCCTCCTTTTTAGCCAAGACCTAGTATGCAATTTAACCCTAGCCTGATTTCTTGAGTTGGCCCATGATACATGGAAGTTGTCCAAATTCACATGACACTATTCCATTGGTTTTTGAATTTTATTTGAATTTTCAAAGATTTAAAATGAATTAAATCATCAAAAATTAAATAAAATAAAAAAAATCAATATTTGGTCTTGAAATTAACCATGGGACACGTGTGTGGCATGACAAGGATGAATCAAGTGGAAGAAGGTGGGCCCTTTTGTCAAAAATTGGAGTTTCAAGGATAGTTGACTTTTGCCATTTCACAAAAATTTCCCAACTTCTACAAGGCATAACTTGCTCAATATTTAAGCTTTTCACATGTTCTTGGACATTTTGGAAAGGTCTTTGAGTCCTCTAACCAATGCCTTTTGTCCCATGTCATTTTGATTTTCCAATCTCAAGTTATGGCCTTTGACTTAAAGTCCCTTTTTGTTGACTTTTGAAAATGACCTATAATGTTGAAATTGATAACTTTTTGTGAGAGCATTTCTTGGACTTGAAGTATGAAGATGAGTTGTAGGAAATGTCTTTCTCTTCAAAATGAGCTTTGGATGGAATTTTTCTGATAATCCATGTGAAAGTTATGCCTTGGTCAAATTCAGTTGACTTTTTCAACTGTCCAAATATAGCAACTTTTGCATCTTCGATGATTTCTGAGCCAAATTTTGAGAATCATGATCAAGCATTGATCAAATGATGTTTGTGGCTTCAAAATGATATGTTGACCAAAAATTTGAACTTTTGACTGCCAAATGACCATTTTGCCCCTACAGTTGATTGTAGTGCAATTTAGGGTTTTGACTGTGCAATTTCGAGCTGAATGCCTTGAAACTTGATATGAGGATGCTTGACCATGTTTGTAAGCATATGAGACTTGATTGGACCTTTGAACACTTCATTTTCTTGATCAGAACACAAACCCTAGTTTTGACTGTATAGGAGACTGTTGCACTGCACAACCCTTGGGGAATTTTGTAGCTTGGCTTGGCAATTTCTTGAGGAATATGGGAGGGAAAATTTTGGGGTATAACAGTTGCCCCTGTTCAATCTTCTTAGACCTGAGGATGCAGATTGGCTGACGTGCCTTTCGTAATCCGAGGGTAAAAGATGATTGGACACTAGAGTGCCCGGAAATTTGCGCTCACATGTTAGCAATTTGCGCTCACATGTTAGCAGTGTGATGGAATGGGCTTATAGATGCCATTTAGAGATTGATCGCGTAAGAGATTCCTTAGCGAGAACCTGCATACCTGCAAAAGAAAAAATGAGTACCTGACACGTTGCAGGAGCTGATTTTAGATGCTTGGTATAGATGTGTCCGGACTGGTTACAGGAGCTGAGTCTGGAGCTTCAAACGCTGATGAATGAACCAGGGATGGTTACTGCCTTAGCATGAATGGTAAGAGAGCCTTGGGCGACTTTAACTTCAACAACGCTCGTTGAGAAAAATCTGGGGTGTCTTCTACTGGGATAAGAATCAGGGAGATCTTAGGGTCGATCCGACTGAACCAGAGAGGCCTTTGACTGGGTAAGAATCAAGAAAATCTTAAGGTCGATTTAACTGAACTGGTCTAGGTCTTGAAATGTCTTCAACTGGATAAGCATCAGGGAGATCTTAGGATCGATCTGACTGAACCAGAGAAGGCCTTTGACTGGATAAGCATCAGGAAAATCTTGGGACGATTTAACTGAACCGGTCTAGGTCTTGAAATGTCTTCAACTGGATAAGCATCAGGGAGATCTTAGGGTCGATCTGACTGAACCAGAGAGGCCTTTGACTGGATAAGCATCAGGAAAATCTTGGGGTCGATTTAACTGAACCGGTCTAGGTCTTGAAATGTCTTCAACTGGATGAGCATCAGGGAGATCTTAGGGTCGATCTGACTGAACCAGAGAAGGCCTTTGACTGGATAAGCATCAGGAAAATCTTGGGACGATTTAACTGAACCGGTCTAGGTCTTGAAATGTCTTCAACTGGATAAGCATCAGGGAGATCTTAGGGTCGATCTGACTGAACCAGAGAAGGCCTTTGACTGGGTAAGAATCAGGAAAATCTTGGGACGATTTAACTGAACCGGTCTAGGTCTTGAAATGTCTTCAACTGGATAAGTATCAGGGAGATCTTAGGGTCGATCTGACTGAACCAGAGAAGGCCTTTGACTGGATAAGCATCGGGAAAATCTTGGGACGATTTAACCGAACCGGTCTAGGTCTTGAAATGTCTTCTACTGGGATAAGAATCAGGGAGATCTTAGGGTCGATCTGACTGAACCAGAGAGGCCTTTGACTGGGTAAGAATCAGGAAAATCTTGGGACGATTTAACTGAACCGGTCTAGGTCTTGAAATGTCTTCAACTGGATAAGCATCAGGGAGATCTTAGGGTCGATCTGACTGAACCAGAGAAGGCCTTTGACTGGGTAAGAATCAGGAAAATCTTGGGACGATTTAACTGAACCGGTCTAGGTCTTGAAATGTCTTCAACTGGATAAGTATCAGGGAGATCTTAGGGTCGATCTGACTGAACCAGAGAAGGCCTTTGACTAGATAAGCATCGGGAAAATCTTGGGACGATTTAACCGAACCGGTCTAGGTCTTGAAATGTCTTCAACTGGATAAGCATCAGGGAGATCTTAGGGTCGATCTGACTGAACCAGAGAAGGCCTTTGACTGGATAAGCATCAGGAAAATCTTGGGACGATTTAACTGAACCGGTCTAGGTCTTGAAATGTCTTGAGAACTTAACTGGATCTTTCCTGAAAGATAAAAGTCAGTCATATGCAATGCATGATATGGATCAAGCAATGATGTTCTCAACATAAATGAGATTTGTATGATGCAGTGCGTTATGCATGCTACAATGATGTATGTGATGTTTTATGTATGTTTTTGTCTAGGAAAGTAAATCCTTGACGGGTGCCGGGAAATCGTATCCTGGGCTGATGTCGGAGAATAGATTTTGCTTCCGCTGGGGATAATAGTAGTTGCAAGGATACCGGTAGGAGACGATGACTCCGTTGCGGAATAAACTTGGCGAATGGAAGATTCTGCGGGGAGAAAAGATACTCTAGCGATCATGCTGGGAAGCAATACTCTGTGGGGATAGAGAAATGCTTTGCTGAGTGTTAATAATAGTTTGCTGGGGATACCCTTGTTGTACTGAAAGCGTTGATGGACTTCGCTGGGGTAAGAAGACTTCGTCGAGGACACTCTTTCCGTGGTTTTTGGCTGAGGATAACCCAGTTATATCCTGTTGAGGAAATAACTCTTTAAATCAAGCCAGACGACGCGTTCGTGTTTTGTGAAGAATAAGCTTCCAGAATTTACTGGGGATAAGCTTACTGCTTGGGGAGATGAATTCCATTTTTCCTGGGGAATTTGGATGGGACTCTCCTGGGGAAGTTTTGATATGCTGGGGAAGTGATTCCTTTGAATGTTGATGTATGCCGCCGGGGAACAATCTTTAGATCAAGACTGCCGGGGATGCTTGTTAAGAATATATGTGTACTGCTGCTGGGGATGTATTGAGATCTACTGGAGGATACTCAATTTCTTTGAGGTTGATTGTATAGCTTTGCTTGGAGAAGAGTGTACTGACTTGCTGGCTCACTCTCTGGGGAATTGAGATATCTGGTTATGTTCTTCAGCCGAACTCGCCTTGGTACCTTGGAGGATAGAACAACTGGATTGCTTAGACAACTCTTTATTGCCCCTGTTTCTGTGGGAGAAGATACCCGTGGCGGTGCTTGATGACTGCCGATTGACAAATCTTCTTCTGGTAGGAAAGTGACGAGATGACGGAACATAGTCGTATGCTTTGATCCCTAACTTTTGCCTGGACCGCCCTTTCGGGTTTTCAGTCCACCGAGATACCCATTTTTGCCCAAGCCGCCTTTTCAGGTTTTCGACTTGCCGGGTGTACAGTTTTTCATATTCATCCCTTGTTTTTGCCTGAACCCTTTTGGTTCGCCGGGAAGCCCTTATTTTTGCCTAGGTGTGTCAACCTAGCGGGTCTTTGATTGTGCGCAGTGTCTTTTCGACTATGTCCATGTTCTCAGAATGTAGGGAATTGCCCCTGTTAGAATTGTTTTGTCATGCGACCAGAAGATCTTCGTTTGATCGTCCAATGCCCCAAGTGACTTAGACGGAGATTTGCCCCAGGCTGGTTGGCCTTTTTGAGAGATTCTCCGAATCTTGACTTAACTGCCCCAGATGATGGACAATAGTCATGCCATGCCCCTTGATTGGAGGTACTTCTGTTCATTAGGCATTCGTCGTGTGAATTTCCTTGTTGTTCAAACAAAAAGTCATGTGCAAACAAAGTTATGTTAAAAATGCAAAGCTTATGTCTGTCTTGAAGATTTTGAAAATGCATTCTTTTTCATAAAACAAGTGAATGTTTGTAAAACGTGATGTCAACTCCGTATTTACCGTAGGCCTTAAGGAGTCAGGATACCTTTCGTAACAGTATGCTTTCGAACTAACCCCTGCTTCAGCTGGGACTTTTGAGGGTTATAACGTGGCCTGGTTCACGGTTTAAGAAACAAAGAATAAAGGCTCAAATTATTTGTACCCACCCACTCTTCGTGACGTTCTTCAAACCTAAACTCAGTTGATCATGCGTTAGACCTTGTTTGAGTCTTCGTTCTGATTTTCCGGTGATGGTTCAGTCATTGATGATTTATTCTGAATAGGCAGTCATCATTTTTTGTCGAGGGTTTGTAAGACCTTTTTCTTGTCTGATTTTTGTTATCCCTTTCTTTTTTGCCTGAACTGTTTCCTTTTTTGGAATTTCAGTCAGCGGGATGCCCCAGTTTTGTAAGTCTCCTTCATGGGTTTTGACTTAAGGGGTTTTTTTTATTTTTGAGATAATGACTGCCTTTCTTTATTGATTATTCGGAACCATCACTGTCTTTCTTCGTTTTGTTTTGTAAGGACCTCTTTGGTGCCATTCGTTAAGCACTTGGATCAACTGAGAGAACTACCCTGCCCCAGGTTATGATAAAGGGTTTTAAATTTCGCAAATAAAAACTCCTACTTCTTTGGCTCAGAGGGGTTGACGAGGGATTATCTTCCTTATTACTCCAGTGTTTAGGGATTGAAACTATGCCTGTACCTCATCAGCGGGGTCTGTTCAACAGCATACTGTAACGATTGTGGTATCGTTTTCGTCATCCTCCCTCAAGAGGCTTAGAATTATTAATCGAGAGTTGACATCAGAAAAAATATGAAAACAATTTGCATATAGTGAATACGAATATATTACTTCAAAACAGACATATGCGATGCATTAATGAAATAACAATGTTTTAATCATGAGTAAATGTTTGAACAAAAGAAAATTGCAACTTGAACATTCGAATGAACAAAAATTTCTAGTCTCAGGGCTTGTCACTTCAAATGGTGAGCCTTGGAGGGATGGTAGAAAAATTCAGCCTGACCATCTTGTGTGAATTCCAGTGCTCCTTCATCAATCAGGTCCTGGATCTTGTTTTTCAAAGCCCAACACTCGTTTGCATCATGTCCTGGACAGGCAGAGTGGTAGACACACCTTTTATTGGGATCATAAGCAGGATGTGCTGTGTTGGGGTTCTGGGGATGAGCCCTTAATGTGATCAGGTTCAATCTCAACAGGCGTTGTAAAGCTTGAAACAGCGACATATTGAGCGGGGTGAACTGCCTCCTGGGCTTGTCTGTCTGAAGTTGGTGAAGTTGCTGCTGAATTGGTGACACTGGAGCCATATGAGGAGCTTTCTCCTTGCCTCTTTGTCTCAAAGGTGGTTGAACGATGATTGGCTTTTTACCCTTAGATGTTTGCCCCAGTTGGTTACCCTGAAGCAGTTTGTTGATGAGAACCTCGAGCTCATCTTGTCTTTGAGTTAAACCCTGAATGGCAGTCATCTTCCCCAGCATCTGGGCTTTCATTGCATCTATCTCAGCTTGCAGGCGTTCCAGCCGTTCGTCCTCAGTACTGTTCTTGGCAAAAGTCTCCATGAGAAGTGTCCTTAGCTCCTCCTGCCCCTTGGATAGATTCAGGAGGATTTCCCCAAACCGAGTCTCTTGAGCAAGAAGGTCCTGGTTGTCTGGTTGGAAAGCCATTGCTGAAATAAACAGCGGGAAAGGTAAGTAACCTGCAACAAGGGTACCTGTTATGCAATGATATGTATGATATGCATGCAATGATTTCAAGGACCTCGTGGGGTAAACAGAGAAACTTGTTAGAGTTGGAAACTGGCAACTTGATTGAAAGAACTTCATGTTGTTGAGAGTCCTTCCTCAAGGGTCAAAGGCTCACCATATCCAGTGGGTCATAGCCCCTGACAACCTTGGCTAGAGGAAAATAAATCCTCCTTGCCCCTTGCTGGGATAGTTGGTTCATCATGACCTGCATCACAAGCCCTTGAGATCCTTGAAATGGGTTAGGAGGTATGCAATGGTATGATGTCATGATATGCATGGGGTAATGTGAGTAACCCTATTATGAGTCCCAATTAAGGACTATAAACAGACCCCGCAAGAAATTCAGTATACTTTGTTATGAGTCCCAATTAAGGACTATAAACAAAACCTGCAAGAAATTTGGTAAACCTTGTCATGAGTCCTAGTTAAGGGCTATAAACAAGACCTGCAAGAAACTAGTGTCAAGTAACAAGCACGCAGATAGTCAAGTACGAAGGCACACGAGTCACACAAAAGAGCCCTTAGGGTTCAGGCCAGCATGGGGTCTGGGTAGTACCCTCTTGAAGTTGGTGGGCTCAACCTGTCCTATTAGAAGTGACCGGGTTCTAAGGATCCCAATATCACGGGATGGCTTTCATTGTTCATCGTTTCGATTTAGCCACTGAACTGGCGACCGAAATATCCCAGGAAAGCAACCCTCAATTGAGTGTAGTATCGAGTATCAACCAACCTCGGACTGCACCAAAGTCAGTTATCTCACTACCCTAAAGAGGCCAAGATGGTTCAATTAAGGTTCCTAAGGTCTGTTGATGCTTCACGACACCACGCAGAGGCCCCGTACTCTCCTTGACTGAACTCAAGGGTTACCGGTACACACCAAAGTGCCACATCAACGTAGCAAACTGTTTCAACCATGTCGGTATACCCCGCACAGTTCCCTCACAGCCTTGTTGCTACTTTCTAAAAGGGTATCCCCCAGATCCGGGTTAGGATCTATAGAACTCCCAAGACAGTCCCACAATAATAAAGCAAACAAGGAAAGCAATTGAAAACACAATGATCTTAGTCCTAAGGTACACCTCACTTTAAGTTTAGTCCCCAGCAGAGTCGCCAGTTCTGTGATCGGTGGATCTGGAACTGACTGTTTAAAGCTGGTTCGCGAAATGTCGCGGAAGCAAGAGTCGCCACCGTCTTTTATTTTCTCCAAATGGAAAGGACAAAAGCACAGAAAAATTCCTTAAAAGAGATTGCTCTCGGTTCGGGAGGTAGGTTATAGAAAGGGAAGGTGTTAGCACCCTTTCTATCCATGGTTATCCATGGGCTCTTAGATACTTGCTCAATGTGTTTTCAAAATTGTTTGCTTGCTTTTCAATGTGGGTTTCAAAAATATTCTTTGAAAAGTTTCAGTTCAACTCGTACGTCGGAGTGTTTGAGAAGTTTGTTTTGAAAGTTTTTGAAAGTGTGTTGGTGTGAAAAGTACTTTGATTTGTTTGAAATTAGAGCAAGTATCCTTGAGAACCTACCTACCCTAAGGAATTCGTCTGTGTAAATGTCCTTTAAAGTAGTGCCATCCCACCATTGAGAGGTAGGTAGCACCACTGTTGGAGGTGTTCGGGTCAATTCGAGTTTTAGGGACGTGGTGATCACCGGAGCAATGGGAAGACACCTTAGAAGCTACCCTCATGCCAGGTTCCCGGATCATGAGGACTTACTAAGACGTCTTCTACTCGACGACCACCTTTCGAAAGGCAAGGCAACAGTGAGGCGTACCCTAGGGGTGGTGTGTGCGAATTGTGTGTCATGTTTCAATTATTTTGTCTTGTCATGTTTGTTGTGATCTACGCTTGATTTTATTTTTAAGTCCATACATTCTTTCATGCATATTTATTAACAGTTATATATTTGCGAGAAAATAAATCTAAACTATTACAAATGGCGCGGGTCCACATCGCCAAAATAAACCGAACCCGATTTGACTGAAAGTAAAAGAGCAATAAAATAAAAGTGCGATAAATAAAGTAAAAATTATTACAAGGCTTTGGGGCATATACAGAATTATAATAAGCGAGATAAAATAAATGCGCAAATTGAATAAATTATAAACGTGGGCGTTGGACCCTTTTGCAATAAACTAAAATTAATGGAGAATTAAAATTAAAGTTAAATGTTTTGGTATTTTTGTATTTGTTAGATTTAATGAGAAAAAAGAGTTAATTGAAATTAAATTAAAAGGCCACCCTAATTCTAATATTTTTATTTATTATGAAGGAATTAAAATATAATCTACATTAAACCCTAATTTGTTTATGTACAATTTTTAATTTATGAAAATAAATAAATAATATTATTATTCTGAAAAAAGGGGAAAATTAAAAAGAAAATAAAAAGTTATTAAACCTAAACTCTATTTTTTGGATTTTAGTTATTAAAAGAATTAAATTTGAAAACCTAATTAAAACTAAATAATTACAAACATTTATTTAGAAAATAATTAAAATAAAAATTATATTTTTTTATTGGTCTTTTCTGATTTTTGAAGGTTTTTATATTTTGTTAAAAAAATAATTAATTAAATAGATAGCAAATAAAAGAAATAAAAAGAAAGATTAAAGAAAGAAAAAAAAATAAAATAATAAGGCAAACCAGGGGGGGTAGTCCCCAATTCAGGAGGTATAGGCCTGGAATTTCTGGCCCATTAGCTTTGAGGTCCATTGACTTTTTTGATCAGGTGTGATGCCTTTGACCAAGTGTAGCGTATTCCTTAGACCTAAGCCTTGGATCTGATTCCCTTGGACACATGGCCGTTGATCCTTGGCAGCGTATGGTGGAATGTTTTACTGAGCCTGCATGGGAATTTGAAGTGAAAAATAATATTGAAACTTTGCAAGACCTGGGATTTGAACCCAGGTCATGAGGGTTAATGGAATTCACGCTTGCCATCTGAGCCAGTACGCATATGTTACTATATTACAACAAATAAATAATAAAAAAGAAACAAGTGCGTTAGTGGCTTTCTGGCGCGAGAATTCAAACGCGCCTATCACGTGTTGACACGGAGTCATCTTCCTCCCTGTCCCTGAAAACAAAACGAAATAGGCAACGGTTTCTGGGCGTTGCATTAGGTGAGCTATAAAAAAATAGCGAATAGCTCAGCTTCAAACATAAATTAGGCGCGATGGTTGGAATTTGTTCGTCTCTAGGCGCTGAGTTCAACCATGGTGGTCGTGGGTCCTGATTTTTCCTCTATGCAAAAGCCCCAATTCCAGAAACCTGCAACCCTAGAAATTGAAAATGGCGAAATCGCGTATGTGGCACAACAATGCAATTGAACCTAATGGTTAGCTCTAGAAACTCATAAGGAACATAAATCCACAGTTAGAATGTCATGATGATGCTTAGAATGTAAAACACGATTGCCACTTTTTTGCTGTACAGTTTGAGTTGTAGCTACCGTTTCTTCGCGTTTTGATTGAGGTTAGGGGTTGGCACACCTTCAGAGTTTGTCCAAGAAACTATTAGAAAAAGAATTGAGGCTTAAAACTCTCCCTAGATTAGTTTTCAGTTTTGCATTATATGGCTAATTTTTCAAATTGTCCAATGGCTTTTCAGCGCAGCATATGGTATATTATGGTTAGGGTTTGACTTAGGGCTTATGCTGGAAGGGAATTGGCTTGCTATTTGACCTTAATTCATGCTTAGGAAAGAACAAGTCCTAGGGTTTTCACCCTTAACCATTTTTCCTCCTTTTTAGCCAAGACCTAGTATGCAATTTAACCCTAGCCTGATTTCTTGAGTTGGCCCATGATACATGGAAGTTGTCCAAATTCACATGACACTATTCCATTGGTTTTTGAATTTTATTTGAATTTTCAAAGATTTAAAATGAATTAAATCATCAAAAATTAAATAAAATAAAAAAAATCAATATTTGGTCTTGAAATTAACCATGGGACACGTGTGTGGCATGACAAGGATGAATCAAGTGGAAGAAGGTGGGCCCTTTTGTCAAAAATTGGAGTTTCAAGGATAGTTGACTTTTGCCATTTCACAAAAATTTCCCAACTTCTACAAGGCATAACTTGCTCAATATTTAAGCTTTTCACATGTTCTTGGACATTTTGGAAAGGTCTTTGAGTTCTCTAACCAATGCCTTTGGTCCCATGTCATTTTGATTTTCCAATCTCAAGTTATGGCCTTTGACTTAAAGTCCCTTTTTGTTGACTTTTGAAAATGACCTATAATGTTGAAATTGATAACTTTTTGTGAGAGCATTTCTTGGACTTGAAGTATGAAGATGAGTTGTAGGAAATGTCTTTCTCTTCAAAATGAGCTTTGGATGGAATTTTTCTGATAATCCATGTGAAAGTTATGCCTTGGTCAAATTCAGTTGACTTTTTCAGCTGTCCAAATATAGCAACTTTTGCATCTTCGATGATTTCTGAGCCAAATTTTGAGAATCATGATCAAGCATTGATCAAATGATGTTTGTGGCTTCAAAATGATATGTTGACCAAAAATTTGAACTTTTGACTGCCAAATGACCATTTTGCCCCTACAGTTGATTGTAGTGCAATTTAGGGTTTTGACTGTGCAATTTCGAGCTGAATGCCTTGAAACTTGATATGAGGATGCTTGACCATGTTTGTAAGCATATGAGACTTGATTGGACCTTTGAACACTTCATTTTCTTGATCAGAACACAAACCCTAGTTTTGACTGTATAGGAGACTGTTGCACTGCACAACCCTTGGGGAATTTTGTAGCTTGGCTTGGCAATTTCTTGAGGAATATGGGAGGGCAAATTTTGGGGTATAACAATAGGCAGTCATTTCTTTTTGTTGAGGGTTTATAGGACCTCTTTCTTTTTGATTGTGTTATCCCTGTTTTTTGCCTGAACTGTTTCTTTTGTGATTACAGTCAGCGGGATGCCCCAGTTTTCATAAGTCTCCTTCATAGGTTTTGACTTAATGGATTTTTATTTTGAGAAGTAATGACTGTCTGTCTGTATGATTGATCGGAACCATCATCGTCTTTCTTTGTTTTATAAGGACCTCTTTGGTGCCATTTGTTATGCACTTGGATCAACTGAGAGAACTACCCTGCCCTAGGTTATGATTAAGGGTTTTAAATTTCGAAAAGAAAAAACTCCTACTTCTTTGGCTCAGAGGGGTTGACGAGGGATTATCTTCCTATAACTCCAGTGTTTAGGAATTGAAACAATGCCTGTACCTCATCAGCGGGGTCTGTCCAAAAGCATACTGTAGATTGTGGTATCGTTTTCGTCATCCTCCCTCAAGAGGCTTAGAGTTTTTTAATTGAGAGCTGATCATCACAGAAAAATGAAAGTAATTTGCAATATAGTGAATACAAAATAATTACTTCAAAACAGACATGTGCGATGCATTAATGAAATAACAACGTTTGATATGAATAAAATGTTCGAACAATCAAAAGAAAATTACAACTTGAAAGATCCTAATGAACAAAAAGTCTTCTCGTCTCAAGACTTGTTACTTCAAATGGTGAGTCCTGTAGGGCTGGTAGAAGCGCTCAGCCTGACCCACTTGGGTGAAATCCACTGCTCCTTCATTAATCAGGTCATGGACCTTGTTCTTCAGAGCCCAGCAGTCGGCAGTTTCATGTCCAGGACTATCAGAGTGGTATGCACATCTTTTGTTGGGATGATAGTTAGGAGCAGAGATGTTGGGGTTCCGGGGAGGATCCCTTAGTGTAATCAGATTCAACCTCAACAGGTGTTGTAAAGCTTGAAACAATGACATGTTGAGCTGGGTGAATTGCCTCCTGGGCTGGTTTGGCTTGCCCTGATCAACCTGTTGCTCTGGGCGAGGTTGATGCTGGGCTTGTGAAGTGGTAGCAATTCGGAGAGGTCTATTCTTCTCCATACCATACTCTTGTCCTCTTGGAAGCTGAATAATTACCTGGTCTCTGACTTGGGCTGGTTGCTTCATGTCTCGATGAAGCTGACTGATCATGGTCCTCAACTCTTCTTGCTCCCGAGCTAAGCCTTGGATGAGAGCCATTTGCCCCAGCATCTGGGTTCTCATTGTGTCTACCTCAGCTTGCGAACGTTTCAGCCGGTCGTCTTTATCATCTTCGGGACTTTTCTTGGCCAAATTCCCCATGAGGAGTGTCCTTAACTCCTCTTGCCCCTTGGATAGGCTCAGGAAGATCTCCCTGAACTGAGTCTCTTGAGCGTGAGGACCCTGGTTATCTTGTTGGGAAGCCATTGCTGAAATAAACAGCGAAGAAGGTAAGTGACCTGCAACTAAGGTACCTGTTATGCAATGATGTGTATGATATATGTATGCAAAGTTTTCAAGGATCTCGCGGGGTAAACAAGAAAATTGTTAGAATCTGAATTTTGTAGCTTGATTGAAGGAACTTCATGTTGTTGAGAGTCCTTCTTCAAGAGTCAAAGGCTCACCATATCCAGTGGGTCATAGCCCCTGACAACCTTGGCTAGAGGAAAATAAATCCCCTTTGCCCCTTGCTAGACATTGGATTCATCATGACCTGCATCACAAGCCCTTGAGATCCTTGAAATGGATTAGTCTTTATGTAGGATGCATGCAATGGTATGATGTTATGTTGTGCATGGGGTAAGGTAGGTAAACCATGTTATGAGTCCCAATTAAGGACTGTAAACAAAACCTGCAAGAAAATCAAGTGTCAGATAACAAGCATGCAAATAGTCAAGTTGGAAGGCACACAAGTCACACAAGAGAGCCCTTAGAGTTTGGGCCAGCATGAAGTTAGGGGTACTACCCTCTTGAAGTTGGTGGGCTCAAAACCTGTCGTATCAGAAGTAACCGGGTTCTAAGGGTCCCAATATCATTGGATTGCTTTCATTGTTCATCGTTTCGATTTAGCCACTGAACTGGCGACCGAAATATTCCAAGAAAACAACCCTCAACTGAGTGTAGTAACGAGTATCAACCAACCTCGGACTGCACCAAAGTCAGTTATCTCACTACCCTAAAGAGGCCAAGATGGTTCAATTAAGGTTCCTATGGTCAGTTGATGCTTCACGACACCACGCGGCGGCCCCGTACTCTCCTTGACTGGACTCAAGGGTTACCGGTACTCACCAAAGTGCCACATCAATGTAGCAGACTGCTTCAACCATGTCGGTATACCCCGCACAGTTCCCTCACAGTCTTGTTGCTACTTTCTAAGAAGGTATCCCCCAGATCCGGGTTAGGATCTATAGAACTCCCAAGACAGTACCCACAATAATAAAGCAAACAATTCAGACAATTGAAAACACAAGTAATCTTAGTCCTAAGGTACACCTCACTTTAAAGAGTCCCCAGCAGAGTCGCCAGTTCTGTGATCGGTGGATTTAGAACTGACTGTTTAACGCTGGTTCGCGAAATGTCGCGGAAGCAAGAGTCGTCACCGTCTTTTATTTTCTCCAACATGGACAGGACAAAAGCACAGCAAAATTCCTTATGAGATAGTTTCTCGGTTCGGGAGGTAGATTTATAGAAAGGGAAGGTGTTAGCACCCTTTCTATCCATGGTTATCCATGGGCTCTTAGATACTTGCTCATTATGTTTTAAAAAGTGTTTTCTTTTCAAGTGGGTTTGAAAAAGTTTCGTTTAAAGATTTCTAAATAACTCTTGTATCAGTCCTCAAGAGTGTTTGAAAAATTGTTTTGAAAGCTTTTCGAAAGTGTCGGTGTGAAAAGAGTTTTGATTTGTTTTTGAATAGAGCAAGTATCTATGAGTCATCTACCTACCCTAAGGAATTAAGCTGTGTAGAAGTCCTTTAGGTAGTGCCATCCCACCATTGAGAGGTAGGTAGCACCACCGTTGGAGGTGTTCGGGTCAATTCGAGTGTTAGGGACAGTGTGGTCACCGAAGCAACAGTTAGGACACCTTAGAAGCTACCCTTATGTCCTTGATCCTTTTTATTCCGAGGCAACCGTTTCGAGGCAACTATTCCGAGGCAACCGTTTCGAGGCAACTTTTCCGAGGCAACCGGATCATGGACATAAGGACTTACTAAGACGTCCCATACTTGACGACCACGTTTCGAAGGCAACAGGTGAGGCGTACCCTAAGAGTGGTGTGTGAATTTGTGTGTTGTTTTCATGTTAAGTTTATCTTTGATCATTGTATTGTGAGCTACGCTTGTTTTTAATTAGCCATACATTCTTTCATGCAAAGTTTAGAATTCAAGAGTGCGGAAATTTAAATGCGGAAAGATAAATCCTACGCTATTACAAGGCGCGGGTCTATACATCGCCAAATTACAAAGACCCGTTTTGATAAAATGCGGAAAGTAAAAAGACCTAATTACTATTACAAGCCTTGAGCAGTTACATAATATTCGAAAAGAAAAAAGAATAACGTGCGAAAGAATAAAAGTTAAGACGTCCGAGGGTTTTGACCCTTTTGAAATTAAATTGAATTAAAAGTCTAATTATTATTTGATTAAAGAAAAGAATTTTTTTTTAATGTTTTTTTGTATTTATGAAAATAAAGAATTTACAAGGAAACCCTAATTCTAGATTGTTTTTAATTATTTAAGAAAATATTCAAGTTAATCTAATTTACACTAATTAATTAAATTACATGTTTATTTACAAAAATAATAATTAATAAGAATAATAAATAATGAGAAAAATGATTTAATTAAGAAAAAGAATAAAATGTCAAAACCTAATTCTATGTATTTTATTTATTAAGAAAAGTGTCAAAATTAAAACCTAAATTAATCTAATTAATTGTTAGAGTTTATTTACAAAAATATCTTAATAGTGAATTTAATATTAATAAAAAAAATATAAAAAAATTTTGGTTTCTGATTTTCATTATGGAAAAATATTTTAGGTGAATTAAATAAAATAATTAACAAAGCCTTGAATCAAAGCCTTGTTGTGAAGTAATTTGGGGTATCTGGCCCATTTTGGAGGTTTTTGTGAAGTAATTTGGCCCATTGAATCAAAGTCTTGTTGACTTTCAGAAATTACATGCTTGATGGTTGACCCAGGTGTATGATGGTCTTCCTTCTGTGGCCACTAGATTGATCTCACGTCCACTTGGCAGGCACAGGCATGGGCGTGCATGGTAGAACGTTGGATGGAAACTGCATGGGAATATGTTAAGACAAAAATTATTGAACATATGGGGGGACCTGGGAATCGAACCCAGGTCCCTATACCTGCAAGACAACTCATCAGCCAACTGAGTTATGGCGTGCGTTTGTTATTTGGATAGATAAAAAACATAATATACAAAAACATTAATTAGTGGTGTAAACAAAAAATTACGCGCCAGTATTTGAATCCCCCTATCATGTAATGACACGCTGGCCTTCTTCTTCATCTTTGTACCTGCAAATATGAACAAATAGTGGGGGTTTTAAACCCCCACTAAATACCACAGTGCATAATAGCGAATAGGCGTACAGGTAACATAAATTAAGTGCGAGGAGATGGTTTGCTTCGTCTTGATGTCACGAATTCATCCATACCAGTTTGAAGGTCCAATTTTATAGTATATGGGAATCCCTAATTTGAAGCTTCTGAAACCCTAGGTTTCATCCATGGCAGATTTGGATACAAGCATCGTTAGTTCAATTAAATGTTACCAATCGCTTCAGAACATCATTATTAGTGTAAATCAACAAATAAAACACATGAATAATGCATGAAAATTAAAAAACGATTATGGAAAAGTTTGTGATAAACGCGATGCTATTCTACCAATTCTTGGAGTATGGAGACTGGAAAGTGGTTGCAACACGTTCAGAGAAGTCTCAGCAAGGGTTTGGAATAGGTTTTAGGCTTTGAATGATCCTTCAAACACGAAATCAGTTTTCAAGTTTTTTGTGAAAAATTGCAATTTTGTTCTGAGTTCTTAGCAGCCTTTTCGTGTGTATTTGAATAGGGTTGAGTTGTGCATATGTAAGTGAATGAAATTAGGTCAAGAAAACAAGCCCAAGGTCCATGAATTGATGATTTGAAGATTTGATTTTCTCATATCTTTTTCAATCTTTTTTCCATGCCAATCTTGCCAAATATGGATGATATTGTCCCCTTGAGATGGTGCACGAAATCTCTTGCATATAATGAACATATTTGCTGCACCAAAAAGATTTAAAACCATTATTTGATATTTTTCTCATAATTAAATTTAATTAAATGAATTAATAAGAATAAAAATTCAATTAATTAATTAAAAATAAGAAAATAAATCCCTTTGAGCTTAATGGGTCGTGCATATGCTTTGGGTAATGATTCAAGGAAGAATTTGAGGCCCATTAGCATTTTTGAAGCTTTTGAAACAAAGTTGACTTTTCAAAATTCCCAAAAATTTCCCAACTTCTCCAAGGCATATCTTGCTCAATTTTGAAGCTATGAACATGTTCTTGGACATTTTGGAAAGGTCTTGAAGTCCTCTAACCAATGCCTTTGGTCCCATGTCATTTTGATTTACCAATCTCAAGTTATGGTCTTTGACTTAAAGTGCCTTTTTGTTGACTTTTGAAAATGACCTATAATGTTGAAATTGATAACTTTTTGTGAGAGAATTTCTTGGACTTGAAGTGTGAAGATGAGCTGTATGAAATGTCATTCTCTTCAAAATGAGCTTTGGATGGAATTTTTCTGATAAACCATGAAGAAGTTATGCCTTGGTCAATTTGCAGTTGACTTTTTAGTTGTCCAAAAATAGAAACTTTTGCATCTTGAGACTTTTTGAGCCATGCTTTGAGAAATCATGATCAAGAATTGATCAAATGATGTTTGTGGCTTCAAAATAAGATGTTGACCAAAAAATTTGACTTTTGACTGTCAAATGACCATTTTGCCCCTGCAGTTGACTGTGGTGCAATTAGGGTTTTTGACTGTACAATTTGATGCTGTGAGTCTTGAAACTTGACATATGGATGCTTGGCAATGTATGTAGGCATATGGGACTTGATTGGACCCTTGGAAACCTCCACTTCTTTGCCAGAACCAAAACCCTAATTTTGACTGTGTTAGGAGGCAATTGGACTGTGCAACCTTTGAGGGATTTTGAATTATCTGGAGATTGATCTTGGCAAATCTTGAAGAATATGAGAGGGCAAATTTTGGGGTACAACAATTGTTGTCTACAAAAATACTTCTGGGCCGATGCTATTAGCACGACATGTTATGTCTTGAATAGGATACTTATTCGTCCCATTCTTGACAGAACTCCCTATGAACTTTTAAAAGTTAGAAAACCAAATTTATCTCATCTTCGTGTCTTTGGATGTAAATAATTTATTTTAAATAATGGTAAAGATAATCTTGGGAAATTTGACGTAAAAATCGATGAAGGTATTTTTCTTGGATACTCTCAATCTAGCAAAGCATATAGATTTTATAATAAAATATTACTTATTATTGAGGAGTCGGTCCATGTTGCTTTTGATGAGACTTCCATAAATAGTGTTGAGAAAGGTAGTTCTTTTCATGGTGTAGGTACATCTACAGAAGACATACTCAAGGACACCGATACAGGAGTTGATCAACCTAAATCGGTAGATATTAAGAAGGAAGAAGATGACAACCAAGAAAAGAAGGATGATGAAAGTCATGAAGAAAATGATGGTCTTCCATTGGAATGGAGAACCTCCAAGGATCATCCAGTTGAAAATATTATTGGTGATATCACCAAAGGGGAAACTACTCGCTCTAAAAATGCTAAAGATGCCTTACTTGATGAGCATTGGCTTATGACAATGCAAGAAGAATTGAATCAATTTAAAAGAAATGATGTTTGATACCTTGTTCCTCGTCCACAAAATCATCAAATTATAGGCACTCGATGGGTATTTAGGAATAAGCTTGATGAACATGGTGTGATAATAAGAAATAAGGCTCGTCTTGCGGCTCAAGGTTATAATCAAGATGAGGGTATTTATTATGAGGAGACCTATGCTCCGGTTTCCCAACTTAAGGTTATACGCCTTTTATTAGCTTATGCATGTTCAAAGAACTTTAAATTATATCAAATGGACGTAAAAAGTGTGTTCCTTAATGGATACATAAGTCAAGAAGTGTATGTCGTGCGACCTCTCGGTTTTGAAAATGATGAGTTTCCTAATCATGTGTTCAAGCTAAAACGTGCATTGTATGGTCTTAAACAAGCCCCTATGGCATGATATGATCGACTTAGTAAGTTTTTTCTAGAACAAGGATACTCTAGAGGAAAAGTTGATATTACACTCTTTATTAAACATCAAGGAATGGCGTAAGAATGTGGCTTTGCGCGTGAGACTGTTGCCAACAACGTGTCCTTTTGCGAGACCCACGTGGCAGCTATTTGGAATGCCATCATTTTCTAGAGCAGTCTAAGAGTCCAATTAATGACGACCTTTCGCATGCTACCCCCGTTCGGTGGGGACTATGTATAAAAGGGAAATCAAGAGATTCACTTGACATTTTCAGGTTCTCTCTTCTCCTGTTTCTCCTGCGTTCGCCAGTTGCTCTGTTGTTCCAACGCCTCTGTAGACGTCTTTACTGTTCATCTTCTCCAAGTAAGCAATTTTGTCTTTAAACGTGATTTTTTTAGGTTTTTAGATCAAACACGTGAATCTTTCTATGAATGGATGAATCTCTGGATGAAGTTCATGGATTCAGGATGAAGATTAATGAACTTCATCTGGGTTCATGAATACAGATGAAGATTCATGGATTATTAGTGAGTTTCATCTTGACTTGCGTCATGATCGTCCCTCTTTCGAGTGCGGAGGATTTGGGCAAGTTTCCCTGTCGACTAAATGTCCCAGCGTAAGGGTATCGATATCTTCTATGTTAGATGTCGAGGGCTTGGATCGAGGATCATTCCTCGATGCGCTCATCGCCCTTTCATTTGATTTGTGATGGAAGGGTGAATTTGATGATGTTAAATTCATTGTTTCCCCCTACTTTTCAGGTACAATGGCTTAACTAGTCGAGGAAAATATTGTGCGAGACATCAACATGGGCGAAGCTGTGGTCGCGGTCGACCCTATGGCTTGGGTTATGCCCGAACCCCGAAATAAGAGATCATGTTTTGTGAAGGATGCTTCTGACGCATTCAATGTCCCTGAGGACAACGCAGAAGGTGCCCCTGCCTCCTGGATGCTCCAAATCCCTCACAGAAACAGGAGGATATGCTCATCTTTTTTGTGCAAATGCTTTTCCATGTATGAATTTTCTTTTAAGGAAGCGAGGATGCATTTGCCCTTCACTGATATCCAGGTGGGAGTTTTTCAATGGCTACAACTGGCACCCTCTCAACTTCATTCAAACGTGCTTGTGTTCATGCAAGCATTTGAGCTCTTCTTCCAATACCTTAAGATTGGTGCCACTCTGACTCTTTTCTTCTGTAACTTCCATTTCCAACAGCAGACCATTGACGGGCGACATGCCTGGGTGTCATTCAAGCAGTTCGGGAAACTCTTCTGACCGTACCTGGAATCTGTATGAAACTTCAAAGATAGGTACTTTGCCGTGAAGTCTCTTACTGATACGGTCGTGGATTCTCTGTACACCTGTTCGGAGGAGGTCGGGGATGGTCGGATAGTGACTAGACTCACGGCGAAGTTTCCTCTTGAGTGGTAATGGAAACATTTTGAGCAGAAGCCCGAGTGTTACACGGTAAAGCCTGAGGACTTAGATGCCCATGACAGGCTTTCTTATGACAAGCTAGTGGCTTATGTCAAGAGCTTATCTCCAAAAAAGTGTGTGGACATAGATAATAACTTCCTTTTTGATGATAATGGGGAGTGTGATCGGTGGAAATAGAACTGACTGTTTTTTAAGCTGGTTCGCAAAATGTCGCGGTAAGCAAGAGTCGCCACCGTCTTTTATGTTCTCCAATATGGAAAGGACAAAAGCAAAGCAAAATTCCTTTTCGAGATGTTTCTCGGTTCGGGAGGTAGATTTATAGAAAGGGAAGGTATTAGCACCCTTTCTATCCATGGTTATCCATGGGCTCTTAGGTACTTGCTCTTATGTTTTCAAAAATTGTTTGCTTTTCAAGTGTGTGTGGGTTTTGAAAAAGTTTCGTTTGAAAGATTTCTAAGTAACTCTTGTATCTGTCCTCAAGAGTGTATGAAAAATTTGTTTGAAAACTTTTTGAAAGTGTCAGTGTGAAAAGTTTGTTTTTGTTCGTTTTGAAAAGAGCAAGTACCCACGAGAATCTACCTACTCTAAGGAATTAGGCTGTGTAAGAGTCCTTTATACAGTGCTAACCCACTATTGAGAAGTAGGAAGCACCGTCGTTGGAGGTATTCGAGTCAATTCGATTAAGGGACAGTGTGGTCACCGAAGCAATAGTAGGACACCTTAGAAGTAACCCTAATGTCCTAGATCCTTTTTTATCCGAGGCAACCGTTTCGAGGCGACTGGATCTTTAGACAGGAGGGCGACCTCTAAAACACCTTATACTTGACGACCACGTTCGAGGCAACCAGTGAGGCGTACCCTAGGAGTGGCATGTGCTTGTGTGTTGTTTCAGTTTATATTTATCTTTGATCATGCATTTGTGAGCTAGGGATTAATTTTATTTGGCATATAGTCTTGCAGGCATATTAACAGTTAAGAGTGCGGAAAATAAATTGCGGAAAGGTAAAGCTACGCTATTACAAGGCGCGGGTCTATACATCACCAAAAACAAAAACCCGTTTATGAAAATAAATGCGGAAAGTAAAGAAAGCGGTAAACCCTAATTAACTATTACATCCTTTGAGCATATACATAAATAATCAAGAATAATGATAATGCGCGAAAGAAATTAAATCAGGACGTCCTAGGGTTTTTTGACCCTTTTGAGAAATAAAGAAATTTTTAGTCTTGTCCTTTTTGCAATTAATCAAATATTAAACCTAAACCTAATTAATTAATTAATTAAAAGAAAAGTGTTTTTTGTGTTTTTTAAGTTTTTAATGAAAATAAAAATAAAAGAAAATTTAAAGTCAAGAAAACCCTAATTCTAGATTGTTTTTATTTATTGTAAAAAGTTAAAATTACCTAATTAAACTAAGTCAATTTGGTTAGTATTTATTTACAAAATAATGAATTAAAGTGAAATTAATAATTAATAAAAATAAATAATATTTTAAGTTCCTGATTTTATTATGAAAATTAATTTATGAGTTAAACTAAATAATAATAATAGTTATAATAATTAAAAAAAGGAAATAAAAAGAAAGAAAAAAGAAATAGAAAGAAAACCAGGGGGGTGTTGGACCCATAGGAGGTAAAAGTTAAGCAATTCTGGCCCAATAGCACAAAGCCTTTGTTGACCTTCCCGGTTGTCCACGCCTGCATTGACTCATGAGCACCATGGTCTTCATTCTTTGACCACTGGATTGAGGGTTGTGGACACTTGGCATGATGATGCCTGGAGGGCATATGGTGTACCACCCTTGGAACGCTGCATGCAAGTATGAGAAGAAAAACAATATAACGCGTTTAGGGGGACCTGGGGATCAAACCCAGGTCCCAATGGTTATTGGACACGCTTTTCACCAACTCAACCACCTGCTTGCTTTTGTTAATACAATGATCAATAAATAATATATTAAGAAACCAACAATTATGCAATAAAGCAAAACGCGCGCATATTATTTGAATAGACCAATAGCCTGCTTCCACATCTTGTCTTCTTCGTTGAAACCTGCAGAAAAACAAATCAAATAGCGGGGGTTTTTTAACCCCCACAATATGGAAAAGGAAAAATAGCGATTAGGATTCTACGCTATATAAATAGAGCGCGAGCATGGCTTTGTGTTTGTCTCGTTCCAGCGATCTCAACCATAGGCGTTGGAGGTTCTAATTTTACCTATATAGCAAAGCCCCAAATCAAGAGCTTGGAAACCCTAGAATTCTCCAATGGTGATTTGCACTTCAGGGCACCATAAGACAATTAACCAATACCAAAAGCTTCAGAAAGGTTAGAGCAATGCAAAGCATACAAAAAGACACATTAAATATACAGGAATTATGAGCTTCGATTATGGAAAAGAAACCAAACCGTGTGACTTGTTCTGGGCGTTTCCTTGAGGTAAAACACTTGGTTTCGATTGCAAATTGTTTGAGTATGCTAGCAACGTGTTTGAATCAAGAAAAGGCTTTGAATTGTGCTGGAAGGTTGATTTCAGTTTTCAACTTTTTCTTGATTTTTTGGAATTTGGTTATGGTGTTTTGCAGCAGCTTTGCACGTCCAAGGCTTTAGGTTTAGCTTCAGCATATATAGTATAATGGAATTAGGGTAAATCTTGGTCAAAAATCCATTGTATTGAAGTTTGTATATTTGATTTTCAATCAAGTATTTTTGCATCTTTTTGATTGCCAAAACTTGCCAAAATTGGATATTTTTGCTTCTTTGATGGATGCACGGAATTTCCAGCTTGCCCTGATCTTATTTGCTTCACAAAAGATTTGAAAAACATATCTTGGCATTTTCCTATAATTAAATCAATTAAATGAATTAATAATCAATAAAAAATTCAATTAATTAATTAAAAATAAGAAAATAAATCAATTTAAGCTCAATGGGTCGTGCATAGGCCTTGGACAATGTTTCAAGAAAGAATTTGAGGCCCATTAGCAAAAATGAGGTGTTTTAGGCAAAGTTGACTTTTGTAAATTCCCAAAAATTTCCCAACTTCTCCAATGCATATCTTGCTCAATTTTGAAGCTATGAACATGTTCTTGGACATTTTGGAAAGGCCTTGAAGTCCTCTAACCAATGCCTTTGGTCCCATGTCATTTTGATTTACCAATATCAAGTTATGGTCTTTGACTTAAAGTGCCTTTTTGTTGACTTTTGAAATTGACCTATAATGTAGAAATTGATAACTTTTTGTGAGAGCATTTATTGGACTTGGAATGTGAAGATGAGTTGTAGGAATTGTCATCCCCTTCAAAATGAGCATTGGATGTGATTTTTCTGATGAACCATGAAAAAGTTATGCCCTGGTCAAGTTACAGTTGACTTTTCAACTGTCCAAAAATAGAAACTTTTGGCATCTTGATGATTTTTGAACCATTCTTGTGGAATCATGATCAAGACTTGATCAAATGATGATTGTGGCTTCAAAATAAGATGTTGACCAAAAATTTTGACTTTTGACTGTAAAATGACCATTTTGCCCCTGCAGTTGATTGTGAAGCAATTAGGGCTTTTGACTGTGCAATTTGATGCTGTGAGACTTGAGACTTGGCATGTAGATGCTTGGCAATGTATATATACACATGAGACTTGATTGGACCATTGAAAACTTCCAATTTCTTGAGAGAACCAAAACCCTAATTTCAGCTGGCTTAGGAGGTGGTTTGGATTGTGCAACCCTTGAGAAATCTTGAACCATCTGAAGATGATTCTTGATAAATCTTGAAGAATATGGGAGGGCAAATTTTGGGGTACAACAGTTGCCCCTGTTCAATCTTCTTAGACCTGAGGATGCAGATTGGCTTGCGTGCCTTTCGTGATCCGAAGGTGGTGGATGATTGAACACTAGAGTGCCCAGAAATTTGCACTCGCATAATAGAATACCAGCGATGTGATGGCGGGAATGGGCTTACAGATGCCATTTGGAGGGACGGTGGATAGGAGGATGGGCTTATAGATGCCATCTGGATATGCGACAGAACTTTGTCGGGAATGGGCTTATAGTTGCCATTTGGAAATGTGATGGATAGTTGTGGAGATGGGCTTATAGATGCCATCGGAAGGTGTCGATCGCGTAAGAGATTCCTTAGCGAGAACTTGCATACTTTGAGAAAGAAAGATAATTTCCTGGCCTGTTACAGGTGTTGATCTTCAAACTCTTCATGCAGATATGCCCTGGCTAGATACAGGTATCGAATCTACAATCAATCGCTCACAGATATGCCCTGGCTAGATACAGGTATCGAATCCGGAACTAGTCGTCTACAGATATGCCCTGGCTAGATACAGGAATCGAATCTCTAAACTCTTCATGCATACATGCCCTGGCCAGATACAGGAATCGAATCTACAATCAGTTACTCACAGATATGCCCTGGCTAGATACAGGAATCGAATCCAGAATTTGTCGTCTACAGATATGCCCTGGCTGGATACAGGAATCGAATCTCTAAAATCTTCATGCAGACATGCCCTGGCCGGATACAGGTGTCGAATCTACAATCAGTTACTCACAGATATGCCCTAGCTAGATACAGGAATCGAATCCGGAATTTGTCGTCTACAGATATGCCCTGGCTGGATACAGGAATCGAATCTCTAAACTCTTCATGCAGACATGCCCTGGCTGGATACAGGTATCGAATCTACAATCAGTTACTCACAGATATGCCATCGCTAGATACAGGAATCGAATCTGGAATTTGTCGTCTACAGATATGCTCTGGCTGGATACAGGAATCGAATCTCTAAACTCTTCATGCAGATATGCCCTGGCTGGATACAGGTATCAAATATACAATCAATTACTCACAGATATGCCCTGGCTAGATACAGGAATCGAATCTGGAATTGCGACAGTTGATAGTAATCATCTTTGTACTGACCTTTTTCCTGAAAAGGCAAAACATCAGTTGTATGCAATGTCATGATGTATGAAATGCATGATGTCATGATGTTCTCAAGAATAAATGAGATTGTGTGCTTATGATGCGTATATGCATGCGTCATGGTGTATAATAATGTGATGTTTATGAATGTATTTTCGTCTAGGAAAATAGATCCTTGACGAACGCCGGGAGCTTGTTAAATCCTGGGCTGATGTTTGAAGAGTAAAGTTCTTCGTTTCCGCTGGGGATGATGATTGCAAGAATAAACCGGTAGGAGAAGATGACTCCGTTTGGGGAATAAACTTGTCGGAGAGATTACTCTGCGGGGAATTACTCTGTGGGAAGAGATACTTCGCTGAGATTTTGATGATAACTCCGTTGGGGATTCCAATGATAAGTTATGTTGGAAGATTTGATGAACTCCGCTGGGGGTAGGAAGAACTTCTCTGAGGACGATCTTTCCGTGGTAATTAGCTAAGGATAACCCAGTTATAGGCTCTGGTGGGGAATAACCTTCTGAATAAAGTCGGGGAGAGCGTTCGTACTCTGCAGGGGATAAGCTTCCAGAATCTACTGGGGATAAACTTCCAGAATCTACCGGGGAGGATGATTCAACTTCCCTGGGGAAAATTTTGAACTGTACTGGGGAAGTGGCTCCACTGGGTGTCTGTATTCCGCCGGGGAACAATCTTATATTTTGTCGAGGAATATTAAGACTGTCGGGGATGCTTGTTGGGAAATATCTGTATACTCCGTTGGGGAATGTTGAGATATTCTGGGGATACCCAACTTCCTTAGGGTTGGCAGTAGACTAACTCTGCTTGGGGAGAGTGTTGCTGACTTGCTGGATACTGTGCCTTTTTGGGGCTGATGGGAGACCAACTCTACTAGGGGAGAGTATTGCTGAATCCTGTCTTACTCTACGGGGAGCGAAGGTATCTTGGTCATATTCTTCAGCTGAACTTACCTTGTACCTGGGTGGACAGAGCAACTAGATCGCTTAGACAATTCTGATTTCCCCTGTTTCTGATGTCACCTGTAATTAGTCCTTTGTTTCGCATGCAAATATTTATGATTAGCAATTAATGTCAAATGCATATATCAAAAATGAACATTGGACGTTCTTCACAAGACAAAACAGAAAAAGGAAAAACAATTGGCAATTTGTCTGAAAAAGTGGATTTGTATTGATTTTGAAATTTGCCTGTAAATAGGCGTTTATGTACAAGAGGCTGACGTCCTAGCAAGAGAACGCCGCCAGACAAAATAGAGTTTTATATAATTTGTACAAAGGAAAGCAAAACAGCTATGTGAAAACAATAATCCCACTGGGTTCCAACTCTGCTATCGCCTTTATGTCTTCAAGCGTCTCATCACTTTGCTGCTCAGTTGAAGATGAAGCTGACTGATCGATGTCGTCTGAACCTGATAGTTGATACCAAAGGTCTGGATGCAAGGTGATCCAATGAGACATAGTATTACGCTTATCCCTAACTTTTTGCCTGGACCGCCCTTTCGGGTTTTCAGTCCACCGGGATACCCATTTTTGCCCAAGCCGCCTTTTCAGGTTTTTGACTTGCCGGGTGTACAGATTTTTTCATTTCATCCCTTATTTTTGCCCGAACCCTTTTGGTTCGCCGGGGAGCCCTTATTTTTGCCTAGGTCAGTCAACCTAGCGGGTCTTTTATTCATGCGTAGTATCTTTTTACTATGTCTGCATTGGCAGGGTGAGGAAGGTCGTCACCATCCATGGTGGTTAGAATCATAGCTCCTCCTGAGAACATATGTTTAACCACAAATGGCCCTTCGTACGTAGGGGTCCATTTGCCCCTGGGATCACTTTGAGGAAGAATGATGCGCTTGATTACCAGGTCTCTGACTTGATACTCTTGTGGTCTGACCTTCTTGTTAAACGCCCTGATCATCCGTTTTTGGTACGTTTGACCATGACAAATAGCAGTGAGTCTCTTTTCGTCAATTAGGTTTAATTGATCAAGTCGAGTCTGGATCCAGTCATCTTCGCTCAAACCTGCATCCTTCATTATCCGGAGAGAGGGTATCTGGACTTCAATAGGCAAGACTGCCTCCATGCCATAGACCAAGGAAAAGGGTGTTGCCCCTGTTGACGTCCGTACTGAGGTACGGTACCCATGAAGAGCAAACGGTAACATTTCGTGCCAATCTTTGTACGTCACTGTCATTTTCTGCACAATCTTCTTGATATTCTTATTAGCTGCTTCTACAGCCTCATTCATCTTCGGTCGGTAGGGAGAAGAGTTATGGTGCTGTATCTTGAATTGCTCGCAGAGCTCATTGATCATATTGTTGTTAAGATTGGTACCATTATCCGTAATGATCCTCTCTGGTACACCGTATCGACAGATCAGGTTATGCCGAATTAACCGTGCCACGACATTCTTGGTTACAGTGGCAAAGGAAGCTGCTTCAACCCACTTTGTAAAGTAATCAATCGCTACCAGGATGAAACGATGCTCGTTGGATGCCGTAGGTCTGATCTCGTCGATCATATCAATGCCCCACATTGCAAAAGGCCAAGGTGTTGTCAAGATGTTCATAGGAACTGGAGGAATGTGCACCTTATCAGCATAAATCTGGCACTTATGACACGTCCGAGAATGTTGGTAACAATATGCTTCCATTGTGGACCAGAAATATCCTGCCCGAAGGATTTTCTTCGCCATGGTATGTCCACTGGAGTGTGTTCCGAAGGTACCCTCATGTAGCTCTACCATGATCCTTTCTGCTTCAGTCTTATCCACACAACGCAGTAAGGTCGAATCATGGTTTCGCTTGTAAAGAATGCCATTGCTGAGGAAGAACTTTGCTGCGAACCTTCTCAAAAACTTCTTGTCGTTAACAGATGCACCCTCGGGATATTCTTGAGCTTCCAAGTACCTCTTCACTTCATGATACCAAGGATTTTCAGTTACCTCTTCAGTCTCAAGGTCACAGCAATATGCAGGTTCATCCAGTTTCCAGATAATGATCCGGGGAGCCTCGTTATCCCATTTGACTTTGAACATAGAAGCCATCGTAGCCAGCGCGTCCGCCAACGGATTCTCCTCTCTTGGGAAGTGTTCAAAAGTTATCTCCGTGAAATGGGGGATCAATGTCAACACACACTCCTTGTAAGGAATAAGATTTGGGTGTTTCGTATCCCACTCGCCTTTGATCTGGCTGATCACGAGAGCGGAATCTCCGAAGACACTCAGAAACTTGATCCTTAAGTCAATTGCAGCTTGAAGACCCATGATGCATGCCTCATACTCCGCCGTGTTGTTGGTGCAGTTGAAACATAGTCGGACAGTAAGTGGAGTATGAGTGCCTTTTGGAGATATGATCACAGTGCCAATACCATTACCCAAAGCATTTGAGGCTCCGTCAAAGTGCATAGACCATCAGGATCCTTCCTCGGGTCCTTCATCCGGTCCAGGTACTTCACAATCAGTCACTACCATGATATTCTCGTCTGGAAATTCAAAGTTCATGGACTGGTAGTCATCCACTGCCTGGTGTGCTAAATGGTCTGCCAATACACTTCCCTTGATTGCTTTTTGAGTCGTGTACTGGATGTCGTATTCTGTCAAGATCATTTGCCATCTTGCTATTCTTCCGGACAAGGCAGGCTTTTCGAATATGTACTTGATTGGATCCATTTTTGAAATCAACAGAGTAGTGTGAGTCAACATATACTGTCTCAGCCGGCGAGCAGCCCATACCAAAGCGCAGCAAGTTTTCTCGAGCAGTGAGTATCGGGTATCACAGTCGGTAAACTTTTTGCTAAGGTAATAAATAGCGTGCTCTTTTCGGCCAGACTCGTCATGCTGCCCCAGCACACACCCCATTGAGCTGTCAAGTACTGTCAAGTATAGTATCAGAGGTCTCCCTTCCACCGGTGGCATAAGAATGGGTGGTTCTTGGAGATACTCTTTGATTCTGTCAAAAGCAGCCTGGCATTCATCGTTCCAACGTACTACTTGATCTTTCTTCAGCAGCTTGAAGATTGGTTCACAGGTAGCAGTTAGATGTGAGATGAATCGGGCAATGTAGTTCAGCCGTCCTAGAAAGCCTCTGACTTCCTTCTCTGTCTTGGGAACTGGCATCTCTTGTATGGCTTTTACTTTGGCAGGGTCTACTTGAATACCTTTGTCGCTCACGACGAAGCCTAGCAATTTTCCAGATCTCACCCCAAAGGTGCACTTGTTTGGGTTCAATCTCAGCTTGTACAACTTCAGACGGTCAAACAGCTTCTGTAGATGGTCAAGGTGTTCCTCCTCAGTTTGGGACCTTGCAATCATATCATCGACGTATACTTCGATCTCATGATGGATCATGTCATGAAACAAAGCAACCATGGCACGTTGGTAGGTTGCCCCAGCATTTTTCAACCCAAAAGGCATGACCTTGTAGTAAAAGGTGCCCCACTGAGTAACAAAAGTGGTCTTCTCCATGTCTTCAGGAGCCATATTGATCTGATTATAACCGGAGAAGCCGTCCATGAAGGAGAACACCATGTGCTGAGCAGTATTGTCAACCAGAACGTCGATATGAGGCAGAGGGAAGTCATCCTTAGGGCTGGCCCTATTAAAATCCCTGTAGTCAACACACATTCGGACCTTACCATCCTTTTTCAGAACTGGAACCACGTTGGCAACCCACTGAGGGTAAGTAGTCACTGCTAGAAACCCGGCATCAAATTGTTTCATAACCTCAGCTTTGATTTTCTCGGACATCTCCGGACGCATATGGCGGACCTTCTGTTTAATCGGAGGGCAGTCTTCCTTGGTAGGCAGGTGATGAACCACAATGTCAGTATCCAACCCAGGCATGTCTTCGTAAGACCAGGCAAAGATTTCCACATAGTCATGTAGCATCTGAATCAACCGTTGTTTCACACTGAGCTCTAGATTGGCACCAATCTTGACTTCCTTTCTGTCTGTCTCAGTACCCAGATTTACCGTTTCCACTGGCTCTTCATGTGGCTGAATGGCCCTCTCTTCCTGGAGTAACAGTCTTGCAAGCTCACCAGGCACTTCGCAATCATCTTCCCCTTCATCTTCGGCTAAGTTGATCGGATTTTCGAAGTCATAACTGGCAGTAGCAGAGTCGTTACCAGTGAGATCCAGAGTGGATTGGAACCTGTATAAGTGAGTGTGTGTAAATATAGCTGTTTTGCAATATATAAAGAAAGGAAAGGAGCGCAAGATTTGAAATGCGAAAAACGTCCAATTCTTTTATTCATGATATATGAAAATGACAAATAATAAGCCCTCACAAATGAAGCCACGGTGCCCCGGGTAAGACACCGGGCCATAAAGTTTCAAATTATTGTTCGTTACAAATTCAAAACAAAGGAGTTCATTACTGAGTGACAAAAATAATAGGTATGAAATCTTTGGCAGTCCAGTTGTTCGGTCCACCGTCGGTCGTTGGGTAGATTCAGTTGTTGAATTCAGATTCCTCCGCATCGTCTTCAATAGCATTCACTCCCGGGTTGGTGATTAACACAGGAGGTCTTCCAATCCTTGCTTTGCGAACAGCCCTCTAAGCTTCTGCAGTGAAACCCAAACCAAACTTGTCAGTCTTCGGAGTAAAATCAGGAAGTCGGCCCCAGTTTGCACACTCACCCTTCTCAACCACAGCCTGGGCATCCTTCAAGGAAGCCATCTTCAAAGGAGAATCTTCTTCAGTCACAGTCTCTACTGATGCCAATGTTGGAGGAACCTCTTCAAAGTGTTGAAAGGGGGTCTCAATGAACTCCCCATTCATCTCTATGTACCGGAACAAGTTGAGGTGGCTGACCATGTATTCTTCCTCCCCCTGCACTATCACAATTTTCCCTCTGACCGGGTATTTCAGCTTTTGATGTAGAGTTGAGGTCACAGCTCCAGCCTTGTGGATCCATGGACGACCCAGCAAACAAGAATAGGACGGTCGGATGTCCATAACATAGAAAGTAGAATCAAAAACTTGAGAACCAACCCTGATTGGAATGTCAACTTCACCATGTACCATCCTCTTCGACCCGTCAAAGGCCCAGACAACAATGTTGCTTGGCTTGAGCTCTAAACCATCACAATCTAGCCTGTCTAGAGCTTTCTTGGGTAATACGTTTAATGAAGAACCAGTGTCAACCAGCACATGGGCAAGAGTAGTGCCCCTGCATTCAATGGAGACATGCAGGGCATCATTATGGTTCTTTCCTTTGGCAGTCAGATCGGCGTCAGAGAAACCCAACCCATTATCAGCAGTCAAGTTGGCCATACAATCAGTAAATTAATCAGCAGACGTTTCTTGTGGCACGTGGGCCGTCTTCAGGAAGGAGATCAGAGCCTTGGCATGGGCCTCTGAACACAACAATAGTGATAGCATAGAAATCTTTGATGGGGTGTGCCCCAGCTGCTCAACTACATTGAAATCACTTTTCTTAATGATCTTGAGAATCTCTTCCATCTCTTGCTGGGAAGCCTCAACAGTGGTTGTCTTTGGTGCCTCCGTACGGGCAGGCACATCAGTAGCAATCCCTTTGCCCCGAGCGTCAGATGGCTCGGCAACAGGGGTAGAAACTTGATCAGGAGGGGAAACAGGCACACTGGCAGGTGTGATGACAAGAGGTCTTTGAATAGTTGGTGGCGCAATATCTGGTGAGAACAGCCTACCACTACGAGTAACCTTAGAAGGCCCGGTGATATTGGTGATGCTGGTACTGGTATCAAACTCTTGCTTTACTCCGAGCATATAAACATCTGCCCCATAGTGCCACGGGACAGCTTTGTCAAACTTATAGTGGATGGGCCCCGGAACAGTGATGATGATAGGTGCAATCTTGTGAACAGGCATTATTTGGACAGGCTGCTTTGAGGGAGCCTTAGGAGAGTAAATAGTAACAACAGACACTTCTTCAGCAGGGACAGTAGGAACAACAATCTTCTTGAACAAGATCTCTTTGCTATCCATCAGGCTTTGGATACCTGATTTCAACAAAGGACAACCAGCGGGTGAAACAGAACAAAGAAGGCAACCTTTACTACATCCCGGAAATAAACCGGCTAGCAACAGGTTCCTCTTGACGGTCAACAACGGAGTAACAATATCATCCACGGAGGCCACATACAGGTCTTCTTCCACAGCATTCACTCCATGCTGGGGCATGGGAGCAGTCACAACATTGGGCCTTTCGGGCGCCTCGAACTGTATTTCTTTAGCATCAATAAGGTCCTGAACCCTATTCCTCAGATCCCAACAATCATCAGTAGAATGCCCCGGGCTATCAGAGTGATAAGCGCAGCGGGCATTGGGGTTGTATTTTAGAGAGGTTGTGTTCACAACCTTTGGAGCTTCCTTGACAGTTACCAGATTGGTTGACAGCAGTTGCGGCAGGATCTGAGACAAGGTCATACTAAGCCAAGTGTACTCCCTTCTGGGTCTCTCACCTCTTGGTTTGTTATATTGCCGAGGAGCGGCAGCAGGCTTAGAAATTACCACCGCGTTGACAGCTTGGCGGCGTTCCGGTTTATTCTGTTTCCTCGACCCATAAACAGCACTAGATTCTTTCTTGAAAGGCTTCTTTTCAGAACTTGAGGATGCACCTTTATGTATCTTCCCCGACTTAATACCAGCTTCTATCCTCTCTCCAGTCAGAATGAGGTCTGTAAACCCTGCAGAAGAATTACCAATCAGGTGGTTAAAGAATGGACCAGACAGGGTCCCCAAGAACATGTACACAAGCTCACAGTCAGTCAACGGTGGCTGCACCCTGCCAGTCAGGTCTCCCCACTTTTGCGCGTACTCCTTAAAACCTTCTCCCGATCCTAGCGACATACCCTGGAGTTGGGTACGTGTAGGAGCGAGGTCGGCATTGTACTGATACTGCTTATAAAATGCAGTATCCAAGTCCTCTCAGTTTCGAATACTGGTTCCATCCAGCTGATAGAACCACTCGAGTTGAGCCCCTGAAAGGCTATCCTGGAAGAAATGGATCCATAAGTTCTTGTCTGCAGTATATGGTTGGATCTTCCTTACATAAGAACGGAGGTGCAGCTTAGGGCAGGAAGCCCCGTCATACTTCGCAAAAGAAGGTGCCTTGAACTTTTGTGGGATCACCACCCTAGAAGATAAACCTAGATCCCCAAAATCCAACCCAGGCACCTGTTGAATCTCCATGGCACTCAGACGGTCCTCCAGTTGCTTATACATGTCCTCCGCAGGAGGGTACTGTTCATCATTGAAATCCGTCTCGTTGTCGGAGACCACAGGACTAGGAACCCTTCCCCCTTGGGGACTGTCTTTCCCTACAGAGGAAGCAGCTTGATCAGTCTCATTTTGCAGTGTATTACCAAACCTCCGTCCAGTGTTGAACAGTACAGTTCTCTTCTTCTTCTTCTTCACCAGCAGAGCCTTCAATTCCTCTTGACCTTGGGCTAAGCTCATGACCGGCTCTTGAAACTGGGCATTCTGGGCCTGGAGGGCCTTGATGGCTTGTTCATTGGATGATTCAGGATTCATGATGACTGCTGAAATAAACAGCGAAGAAGATTAAGCAACCTGTAAAAAAAGAGTACTTGTTATGCACATGATGCATGATATGCTATTTATGCAATGCATTCAAGGGTTCGAAAGTTCAAATTCGTTGTAGACAAAAAAGGAACACACGTTATATTAAGAAATAATTTGTTCAGTACATCAGGGCCTCATGGGCAAAACATTACAAAAATAATTAATCCCAAAAGACACTGCGCATCCTCTTTGGAGCTATGTAAGTGTTGAGAGTCTTTTCCTCGTGAAGCAGGCGGGTGAGCTCCAGAACCTTCTTCTCACTGGCATGTAGACTGGTTTCAAGAGAATTATGTTCTTCCTTGAGTTGGATCCAGCTCTTTTGCATTTCTTCCCAAGATGTCGGCATGTCTGGATGTTGGATGGTGTAGGGCACCTCTCCTTCCAAAATTGGCTCTTTGATCACGGGGAGAACATGAGGATATGGCATCACCAGTTTCTGGGAGCGGGCTCATACCCACTTGAGATAAGGCTCCAAGGGGATGGAGTTCTTGTGCCCCAGTGTCTTACTATCTACCCTGTTGGGCATCCTCCAAGCTTTGATGAATCTCTGGCGAAGTCCTTGCGTATCTTTGTCGAAGTCAAAAAATATGTCAGGAATCAACATGTCATGAGGGCCATCCCTCCGAGCATATCCAAACTGTCTCAAAGCCAGACATGGGTTGTAAGTAATTCCCCCTCTAATTCCAAGTAAAGGAACATTAGGAAACTCTCTGCAACGATCAATGATAGTGACGTTTTCTCTGGACCGAGAACACCAATGTATATCAGCATGTGTAAGAGTCATTAACCGTTGTGACCATCTCAAACCCAGCTCGTTCTTCAAAACTGATTGTGGAAGGTGTGAAATAAACCACCTTGCCAGGCGAGGAGTGCAGCACATGAGAACACCTCTTTTTTTCATGGTTCGAGTATAACATGAATGGAGAATGTCCCCGAGCAACGTAGGTATAAGATTCCTGGATATGAAGATCTTGACAGCATTGATATCTATAAGCTGATCCAGATTCTGGAAAAACACCAACCCATAGACAAGGAGTGCCACAACTTCTTCAAAGGCTTGTAGGTCAAGGGAGTTCCAACATTCTTGTGCTTTCTCAAACAGGAACTTTGCCAAAAATCCTTTGATGCCACTTCTGATTTCCCAATGTCCCTTGATGTCATATGGTTGTAGGTGTAATGCTTTATGTGATACGGCAGGAGAACTGACTTGAGGTTTTGCGTTTTGTATTCGCACTTGTTCGGTTGAGCAAGAGTCGCCACCGACTTTTTATTTTATCCTAAAGGAAAGGTTAAAAGCACGGGAAAAAACCTTTTGAGATGTTTTATGGGTTCGGGGGGTAGATTATGAAAAGGGAAGGTATTAGCACCCTTTTCATCCATGGTTATCCATGGGCTCTTAGTTTACTTGGTTTTAGATCACTTGCCTTGATTTTCGATTGCTTGAAATGGTGTGTGTGTGTGTGTGTTTTGAAAAATGTTTTGAAATAGACGCCTTTGTTTCGGCAACCATTGTAATGACTCGTGTTTGAGTATATACGAAGGTGTGTATCTTTTCGAAAAGATGTTTCAAATGTTTTTTGAAAGTTTGTTTTGAAAGTGTTTGTGAAGTGAGGTTTGAAAAGTGGGCAAGGGTTTTTGCAAGATGATCAAGTAACTAAGAGTTTGTCTACCCCTATTGTACTCAAAGGTTTTTTTCTCATGTTTTAACCCTTTTTTAACAATTTTTCTCCACCATTGTATTTGATGGGCAATCTTGCGTTTAGGATGTTTAACGGGACAGGCGCGGGTCATCGTATGGACCATGAATGCAATGGTGCCAAGTGTCTTTGGCAATTTTGTTTGAAGGGACTATGATCATTTTTGATTAAGCAACTTTCAAAAGCGTCATCGAGGGACTTATGATCATTTGAATTATTTTGCTAAAGAAACTCGACGTGCAAGCATGGCCCATTTTGGAAGGCAACAACCAGGATTACCCTAGGGGTGTAAGTGTGATTGTGTATTAATTTCATGCATTTGTCTTGTATTAGGTTATCTAGTGTTTGATTTTATGTACATACAAACCCTAGGTCTAACCATGGTATATTTGAAAGCGATAAATTACGGGAATTTAAAGTCTACGCTATTACAAATAAGTATCCGGGAGTGGGGGTACAAATTTACAAATGAGGATGAGACTTTAGGAGAGTAGTGTCCAAATAATTTACAACCAAATCGAATTGCGCAAATGTAAAATATAATGTATAGCAATGTATAAGAATAGAAAATGTATATGTGTAAAGCAAAGTAAATGTATCGACGTATTTGTGTATTGTAACTGTGTAAGTGTATGTGTAAATGTATTAAGATAATCAAATATGTATTGTAAATGTGTATGTGATTTATTTACAAGTGAGATGTGAACTTAATGAAAAATTAAGTGTTTGTTATATATTTTGTATTTTTTATCTTGTATTTGTTAATATGTTGTTTATCATGTTTTGT
Source organism: Vicia faba (assembly GCA_948472305.1). Classification (NCBI taxonomy): domain Eukaryota; kingdom Viridiplantae; phylum Streptophyta; class Magnoliopsida; order Fabales; family Fabaceae; genus Vicia; species Vicia faba. The sequence continues at coordinate 1,360,775,984 of OX451741.1, read as the reverse complement.
ACTTTTGTTAATTATGGACAAACATTTTAAATGAAAAAAAAGTTTTAAGTTTAAGAAAAAGAAAAGGTTTTAAGTTCTATGTATTATGTATTAATGTTAGTGTATTTGTATTTAGTATTTTTAAGTACAAAAAGATTTATTAAAAGAGTTTTTTAGATAAAATCTATTAACCTAATTATATATATTAATATTTATGTATTTTAATGAATATCCTTATGTATAAAAAAGAAAAGAAAAATGTTTCAAATTTAAGAAAAAAAGTTAATGTTTGTATATTTTCTAAAATGTAACAATTAATAATATTTTGTAAAAAGGTGTTATTTTATTTAACAAAACAAAAAGTAATATATATTAGTTTAAATAAAAAAGGATGATAAATAAAAGGATGTTAGTTTTAAAAAAAAGGAAAATGGGCTCAAGGGTGGACGTTTGGCCCATACTGATGCTGATGGAAATAAGGAAACGAGGGGTGCCAATTGGTTTCGTAAATGGGCTTAGGCTGATGAGAAGGGCAAGGCCCACTTTGCTTCACAAATCAATTTGCAAGGGGTTTGAGTTATTGTTTCAGAAGGGGATTCTAGGGTTTCAGATTGAGAACAGAGGCGCGCCGTTTACTTCACTTCCTCTTCATCTTCTTAAGCAAGCCTCTGAGTTAACACCTCCGTCCAAGGCCACCAGGCGCCGCCGTTCATCCTCTTCCCTCCATGGTCGCTCAGTGATGGCTACAAGGTTTGATCTCTGTCTCTAACGCGTTAGGGTTTTCACTAATTCCTTTTGCATGTTCTGATTTCGCATTTTGATTTTATGTTGTTATTGTTGTTTCTGTTGAGGTGTATGAAAGGAAAGAAATAATATTACCTTTGTTGGAGGAGGATGGCGGACGTGGAGGCGTCTAGGACGGCTGAGGGCGGAGGAAGCGGTGATGATGCGCGCTTTGCTTGGAAACCCTAGTATTCTGTATTTTTTTGCCTTTTTGTGTGTTATGATGATTATCTGAGAACACCTCGTTATCTTCTTCTTCTATTTGCCCTTCACTTTTATTGCTTTTGAAACGCTCGCTTATTTTCCTCTTTGAACACTTATGTTGCCTTTTCTTGATTGTTGGCTTATGTATGATGATATGCTTGCTTGATGTTGGTTATTGCCTTGTATGCTTAGTTCATGGTTTGCCCTGAGATGCTGAGTTGCCTGTGTACCCTGAGATGCTTGATATGTTGCCTCTCTGATATGTTTCTGAGTGATGGTTATGTTGTATTATTGGCCCAATGATAAAACCTTTCTGAGGGTTTGGTGGCTTTGATCTGACCCTGGTATAAAATTTGTGTTATTTGAATGGGCTTGGCCTTTGACAGGTTGATATTCAGCAGGCTTTAGGCTTAGTGTGCTTACAGGCCTGTGTTGTGAGTTTGACAGGTGAAGGTTTTGAATGATTTTGGCTTGGGCTTGAAGCTTGATGCTTCAAGTCTGCCTGAAGCAGGTTAAATGCAGGTTTAGGGCTTGTGTTGTTTAGAGGCAAAGGCTTATGCAGGTTTGGCTTTTTGATGCTGAAGCTTTGACACAGCTTGTGACTTTTGATTTTGTATTGGAGTTGTTAGTTTGGTGTATGCAGGTTTGTATGGAGGTTGTGATACAGGTTTACAAGCAGGTTCAGGGCTTGTGTTTACTGAGTTTAAACATAGGTTTTAGGCTGGACAGATCTGGGCTTTGGCTTGCTGTTGAAGCAGGTTCAGGGCTTGTGTTTGAAAGGCCTTTTGAGGTTTTGAAGGCAGCTCTATATGTTCTTTTTGAGTTTGTGTTATTTTTTTGGTTATGTAACCTGCCCTCCCTTTGTACTGTGTTATTACAGTTTGTTTTATATATTTCTTTCTTCAAGCCTAAGTCTATAAGCCTCCTTTCTTTTTTCTCTTCTCTCTCTCCAGTACAGATTAAAGCATAAAATATTATTTAAAATCTGTCCTTTTACTGAAAAAGCACTGGCCTGAAAATGATGATATTGAATCTTTGCTTGCAATAGCTGCTTTCCTCTGCATAACTCTTATCTCTTTTTCCATATTTTCTGCTTCTTTGTGACAGCATTTTGTACTTGTTTTGAATAGCCTTTTGATAGCTCTTTGGCAGCTTGTGTAAAGTTTGAAATTGGAACTTTGTAGTTCTAGTTCAGTTCAGTTTGCCTTTGGATTTTGTTTGGCATTTTATGAACTATGCAGCTTTGTGCACTTTTCAATTGATTTTGTTCCTTTGGTTGAAAACTTGAAACTAGGCAGCATGTGTAACAATTTTGAATTTGTGCAAATTATACTTTTGTGCATTTCATTCCTTAATTGCAAGCATTTCTATCCCTCTTTGTGAACCGGGAGAAATCTCGTGATTTGCAGAGAGGGCAAACTGATTACGGCCAGTTGCTTTTAATGATGATCCCAAATATTATGTGTCTGTCTTTTAATTTTATCTGCTTTGACTTTTCTTATTTTCTTTGTTTTGCAGATAAAACTCAATGGAGCCAAAGGAGCAATGGATAGAAGATGAAGACTTTAGGAATTTAGGATAGTTTCAATTTAATTATTTGTAACATTATTATTATAAACAAAGATGTAAATAAATTTACAGTTGTTCAAATAATAGATTGTAACAAACCATTAAAGATGAATAAAAAATCCTCTTTTGATCAATTAATTCCTTTTATTTCCTTTCAATTATTTAACTTAATTATTTGAATTTCTTAAATTAAAACAATTAGAAATAAATCCAATTATTCTGACTTTAGAAAAAAGAAATAATTAATAAACGTCCGGCGTTCCGAATTAAACATAACAATGCACAGTCAAACAAAACGTCCACATGTCCTATTTTCACTGATTTAATCAAACACTGCAAATTCTCAATCCAAATGACTCAGTCCAAATTTCAGAGTAAACTGAGAAGAACTATAAAATTAATTTTTTATGAGAAATATGCGCACAAAAACCCTGATTCTTGGTTAAATGCCAAAGAAGCGTCCGCTTGATCAAAACCTGAGCCAACTCAACCAAACCCTAAGCAAACTGTTTGAACTGTTCCAGAGCCATGAAAACTCTAATTTGGATAGACTGATAAGAAAAAGTCTGTTTGACTGATCCTTATGCCAATCTGGAAAAAAAACAGGAAAAGCCCGAAGCTGTGATTTCTTGTGGAAAAAATACGAGGGCAAATTTTGGGGTACAACAGTTGCCCCTGTTCAATCTTCTTGAACCTGAAGAGTTAGATTGGCGAGTTTGCCTTTCGCGACTCGAAGGTAAAAGGAGATTGGACACTAGAGTGCCCAAAAATTTGCACTCGGTGATGTGATGGTAGAGGGAATGGGCTTACAGATGCCATTTGGCGATGGGCTTAGAGATGCCATCTGGAGATGTGACAGAATCTTGTCGGGGAATTGGCTTATAGATGCCATCTGGGAATTGCTGGTAGGAGGATGGGCTTAAAGATGCCATCTGGAAATGTCTGGAGGAGGATGGGCTTATAGATGCCATATAGGAAGGTGATTGTTGAACTGTATGCCATTGGTGAGTGGATGAGTATCAGAAAGGTATCCATGCTTTGGAACATCTCTGAACTGGGGATAAGCAATAGATTGACATCCATGTTTGGAGAATCCGTAAACTGTTTTCAGGAGTTGGAGTTGAATAAGCAATAGAGCAACATCCGTTGTTGGGAAGCGTCCGTAAACTGTTTTCAAAAGTCTTGAATTGGAGAAGGAACCGATGTAGGGTCTCCTGATGATGAGTCCGTGTAAAACTGCATCTGGATGAATCTGGAATAAGTATCAGAATGTCGTCGTGTCTGGGTCACATCTGAACTATCTCTGGGTGAAGCTGGAATAAGTATCAGAATGTCGCCATGTCTGGGTCACATTTGAACTATTTCTAGAGAGAATCTCAGAAGATGATGATTTTTGTCTGTTGACTGATCTTTCCTGAAAAGGTAAAGAGTTAGTTGTATGCAATGCCATGATGCATGATGCAATATATGTTATATCAATGTTTATGACATGAATGTGATGAATGCGCATGTAAGCTGGTGAGCCGTCTTGCTGAGGATAGATGAATCCTGGATGACTGGAGACAAAAGAATCTTGACTGCTGCCGGGGAAAATAATTCCTGACTGTTGCAGGGGAGGGCAAGAATCTTTTGATTGTTGAAGATGAGAAGTCCTGGGACCACTGTTGGGGAGTCAGGAGCTTGGGTTGTATGCCAATCTACTGGGGATTCCTGTCTTGAGGAGATCTCCACTGAGGAATATTCGAATATCATGTGAGGAAATGAGAATGAGAGTCTTCACTCTGCTTGGGGATTGATAGTTGGAAGTTTTAGCTCCGCTGGGGATCTTGAAACTTGACTCTGAGGGGAATTAGATTCTGTAAGGCTCTCTGGATGGAGATTACAAGAATCTTCTGATTGTTGCAGGTGTTGATCTGGAATAAGTTACGGAATGTCGCCAAATCTTGGGTCACATCTTGAACTATTTCTGAAAGGAAATTCTGGAATAAGTATCGGAATGTCGCCAAATCTGGGTCACATCTTGAACTATCTCTAGAAGCAAATCTTGAATAAGTTACGGAATGTCGCCAAATCTCGGGTCACATCTTGAACTATTTCTGGAAGGAAATTCTGGAATAAGTATCGGAATGTCGCCAAATCTTGGGTCACATCTTGAACTATTTCGGGAAGGAAATTATGGAATAAGTATCAGAATGTCGTCAAACCTGGGTCACATCTGAACTATCTCTAGAATGAAATCTGGAATAAGTTACGGAATGTCGCCAAATCTTGGGTCACATCTTGAACTATTTCTGGAAGGAAATTCTGGATAAGTTATGGAATGTCGCCATCTCTGGGTCACATCTGAAACTATTTCTGGAAGCAAATCTGAACAAGTTATGGAATGTCGCCATCTCTGGGTCACATCTTGAACTATTTCTGGAAGGAAATTCTGGAATAAGTATCGGAATGTCGCCAAATCTTGGGTCACATCTTGAACTATTTCTGGAAGGAAATTCTGGAATAAGTATCGGAATGTCGCCAAACCTGGGTCACATCTGAACTATCTCTAGAATGAAATCTAGAATAAGTTACGGAATGTCACCAAATCTGGGTCACATCTTGAACTATCTCTAGAAGCAAATCTTGAATAAGTTACGGAATGTCGCCAAATCTCGGGTCACATCTTTAACTATTTCTGGAAGGAAATTCTGGAATAAGTATCGGAATGTCGCCAAATCTTGGGTCACATCTTGAACTATTTCTGGAAGGAAATTCTGGAATAAGTATCGGAATGTCGCCAAATCTTGGGTCACATCTTGAACTATTTCTGGAAGGAAATTCTGGAATAAGTATCGGAATGTCGCCAAATCTTGGGTCACATCTTGAACTATTTCTGGAAGGAAATTCTGGAATAAGTATCGGAATGTCGCCAAATCATGGGTCACATCTTGAACTATTTCTGGAAGGAAATTCTGGAATAAGTATCGGAATGTCGCCAAACCTGGGTCACATCTGAACTATCTCTAGAATGAAATCTGGAATAAGTTACGGAATATCGCTAAATCTTGGGTCACATCTTGAACTATTTCTAGATCTTGATTTTGTTAAGGGTCAGAAATTGGGAGTATACCAATCTTCTGAGGTGATGAGAATCTTCATGCTGCCAACGGTCAGAAACTGGGAGTATACCAATCTTCTGAGATTTTTGAGGATGAGAGTCTTCATTCTTGAGAGAAACAAATTTTTTAGTTGTCTATTATCTTGTTAGTGGTTGTAACTTCCAGCAGGTGATGAAGGAATTGTTGAACACTTTTGACATTCGAATGCCCCAAGTGATGATGAAGGAGTCTTGAATCAGATTACTCTGCGAATTGAGAGATTTCTTGAAATCTCGACTGGACTGCCCCAGGTTAACTGAATTTTGAAAGATCTGTTGAAACCTTGATTGGACTGCCCCAGGTTAACTGGATAGTGACATGTCATGCCCCCTTGTTGATAGGAGATTTGTCAATGGAAGTGTCATCCTTTTTGAAGTGATTTGGTTCACTGAGAGAGCTTTCATTCATCGGATATTCGTTGTGTGAATTTCTCCGCTGTCAAACAAATAGCCAAATGTAAACAGTGATATTTAAGCAATGCAAAGTTTATGTTTGTCTTAAAGTTTTGAAAAATGCGTTTTTTAGCAGAAAACTTTTCATAAGACAAATTCAACACAAGATTTAGAGCAAAGCCTTACAGGAGTCAGGATACCTTTGTAACAGTATGCTTTCGAACTAACCCATGCTTCAATTAGGACTTTTGAAGGGTTGTAACGTGGTCTGGTTCACGGTTTAAGAAACAAAGGATAAAGGCTCAAAGTGTATTTGTACCCAACCGCTCTTCGTGATGTTCTTCAAACCTAAGCTCAGTTAATTATGCGTCGCACTCTATTCGAGTTTGGAACGACTTTTTGGGTGATGGTTCACCAGCTGAATTTGGGAGACCGTCATCATCTCCTTTTTCTTTTGCAACATTTTTCATGTTGTCGAGGATTTGTAATGACCTCTCTATTTTGATTTTGATTTGTTATCCCTAACTTTTGCCTGACTGTCTCTGTTTTTGAGATCACAGTCAGCGGGATGCCCCAGCTTTCTTAAGCCTCCTTTACAGGTTTTGGCTTGGTGGGCTTTTCTCTTTTGAGAGATTGACTGCCTATGTGATAGGGAACCACCCTTGTCTTTTGATTCCGGAGGAATGCTTTCTTTTGTTGACGTCGTTCGTTGTGTTACGAATTGAGAGTTTGCGACTTCAATGCGCACTTTTTGAATTAACTGAGAGACTACCCTGCCCCAGGTTTATATCAAAGGTTTCGATTGTTTAGAACAGAAAACTCCTACTTCTTTGGCTCGAAGGGGTTGACTAGGGATTATCTTCCTTATAACTCCAGTGTTTGGGAATTGAAAGAAATGCCTGTACATCATCAGCAAGGTTTGTTCAAAATCATACTGTATGAGATTATGGTATTGTTTCGTCATCCTCCCTCTAAAGGCTTGTAGCTTTTGCAAGAGTTAAATATCATAAAGAAAGCATAAGAGTAGTGAAAATGAATGGATGAATTCAAGACAGACATATGCAATGCATTAATGAAACAAAGTTTGACATTAATAGATAATTGTTTGAATAACAGAAGAAATTACAACTTGGAAATTCAAATGAAGCAAAAGTCTCTCAGCTTGAGCTTTGTCACTCCAGGCGGAGAACTCCTTAACGGAAGATTTTCATTTCGCCGTTTGGCATGAACCTCAGCACTCCAATGTCGATCAGATCTTGAATCTTGTTCTTCAAGGCCCAACAGTCGTCGGTGTCATGCCCCGGGTTGTAGGAGTGGTACACACAAAAAGCGTCGGGATGATAGTTAGGAGCAGAGGTATTGGGCTTCCAGATAGGATCCCTCAGAGCAGTCAGATTGACCTCCAACAAGCGCTCTAGTATCAGAGATGACGGTATGTCAGTCTCCGTGAACTGTCTTCCCGATGTTTCTTGCTTACGCCGATTACCCCGTTGACGCTGGCGAGGTTGTTGTTGGGCTCGTGACCTTGAATCAAGCAGAGGAGCCTTCCCCTTGTCTTCTTGGCTGGAGGGGGGTTGAGTGGTGACTTGCTCTTCAACCTCATATGTTTTCCCCAGTTGGTTGCTCCGAAGCAGTTGGCTGACGAGAACTCTGAGTTCTTCCTGTCTTTGAGACAAGTCTTGGATGAGAGCCATCTGGCCCACTAGTTATCCCATCACTTGGATCCTCAATGTTGCCAAATCAAACTGCAGTTCCCCCAACTGATCACTCCTGGCATTGTTTGAATTCTCCAAGCCCTTTGTGAGGAGAGCTTTCATTTCTTCTTGCCCCAGGGACAGGTTCAAGAACATCTCCTGAAGCTGAGCAGTCTGGTCCTGGATATCCTTGACAGCCCTCTCTAGAGCCATCTCTTACTGAAATAAACAGTATGAGAGTAAGGAAACCTGAAAAAGGAAAAACTGTCAAGATGAAATGCATGATATGTGGATGCATGCTTTCAAGGATCTCTTGGGGTAAACACGAGAGAATGTTAGAGGTTGAACTTCAATCTTTGATTGGAGAACTCTGCACCTGTGGATGTCTTTCCACGAGAATCAAGCTCACCATGTCAAGTGGGTCATAGCCCCTGATTCAAGTTGTTGCACTTGATCTTTGATTGGAGAACTTTGCACCGGTGGATGTCTTTCCACGAGAATCAAGCTCACCATGTCAAGTGGGTCATAGCCCCTGATTCAAGTTGTTGCACTTGATCTTTGATGGCATTTTTTTAGAGGAGAAAACCTCTTGCCCCTTGGTAGACGTCTGGTTCAACGTAACCCTGCATCAAAAGAACCCTCGAGATCTTTGAAATGGTTACTGAAAATGCTATGGTATGATGTTATGATGTTATGTACATGTATGCAGAAGCAAGTGAGTGTATATACAGGTAATCATATTCACACAAAGCAAACAAGTCCTTAGGTTTAGGCTTGCATGGGGTTGTAGGTAAGTACCCTCTTGAAGTTAGTTGGCTCATCCTGTCCTAAAATAGAAACCGGGTTCTAAGGAGCTCAATATCATTGGATTGTTTTCTGTGTTCATTGTTTTGGTTTAGCCACTTAACTGGCGACCAAAATATTCCAAGAAAACAACCCCCAATGAGTGTAGTATCGAGTATCTACCAACCTCGGACTGCACCAAAGTCGGTCATCTCACTACCCCTAAAAAGGCTAGGATGATCAAGTAAGGTTCTAAGAGTTCGTTAGTGCTTCACGACATCACTCAGCGGCCCCGTACTCTCCTTGATTGAACTCAAGGGTTACCAGTACTCACAAATATGTCACACTAACATAGCTTACTGCTTCAACCGTGTCGGTATACCCCGCACAGTTCCCTCACAGTTTTTTTGCTATTTACCTAAGAATGTGCCCCAAATCCGGGTGTAGGATTTACAACAAACCCAAACAAGAACCCAAAAGATAAAGCAATCAAGGCAATCAAAGCAAGAATGTAAAGGTGATCTAAACCCTAAGGTAACCCCACTTTTAAAAAACTCCCCAGCAGAGTCACCAGTTCTGTGATACGGCGGGAGAACTGACTTGAGGTTTTGCGTTTTGTATTCGCACTTGTTCGGTTGAGCAAGAGTCGCCACCGACTTTTTATTTTATCCTAAAGGAAAGGTTAAAAGCACAGGAAAAAACCTTTTGAGATGTTTTGTGGGTTCGGGGGGTAGATTATGAAAAGGGAAGGTATTAGCACCCTTTTTATCCATGGTTATCCATGGGCTCTTAGTTTACTTGGTTTTAGATCACTTGTCTTGATTTTCGATTGCTTGAAATGGTGTGTGTGTGTGTTTTGAAAAATGTTTTGAAATAGACTCCTTTGTTTCGGAAACCATTGTAATGACTCGTGTTTGAGTATATACGAAGGTGTGTATCTTTTCGAAAAGATGTTTCAAATGTTTTTTGAAAGTTTGTTTTGAAAGTGTTTGTGAAGTGGGGTTTGAAAAGTGGGCAAGTGTTTTTGCAAGTTGATCAAGTAACTAAGAGTTTGTCTACCCCTATTGTACTCAAAGGTTTTTTTCTCATGTTTTAACCCTTTTTTAACAATTTTGCTCCACCATTGTATTTGATGGGCAATCTTGCGTTTAGGATGTTTAACGGGACAGGCGCGGGTCATCGTATGGACCATGAATGCAATGGTGCCAAGTGTCTTTGGCAATTTTGTTTGAAGGGACTATGATCATTTTTGATTAAGCAACTTTCGAAAGCGTCATCGAGGGACTTATGATCATTTGAATTGTTTTGCCAAAGAAACTCGACGTGCAAGCATGGCCCATTTTGGAAGGCAACAACCGGGATTACCCTAGGGGTGCAAGTGTGATTGTGTATTGATTTCATGCATTTGTCTTGTATTAGGTTATCTAGCATTTGATTTTATGTACATACAAACCCTAGTTCTAACCATGGTATATTTGAAAGCGATAAATTACGGGAATTTAAAGTCTACGCTATTACAAATAAGTATCCGGGAGTGGGGGTACAAATTTACAAATGGGGATGAGACTTTAGGAGAGTAGTGTCCAAATAATTTACAACCAAATCAAATTGCGCAAATATAAAATATAATGTATAGCAATGTATAAGAATAGCAAATGTATATGTGTAAAGCAAAGTAAATGTATCGACGTATTTGTGTATTGTAACTGTGTAAGTGTATGTGTAAATGTATTAAGATAATCAAATATGTATTGTAAATGTGTATGTGATTTATTTACAAGTGAGATGTGAACTTAATGAAAAATTAAGTGTTTGTTATATATTTTGTATTTTTTATCTTGTATTTGTTAATATGTTGTTTATCATGTTTTGTATTTTTGTTAATTATGGACAAACATTTTAAATGAAAAAAAAGTTTTAAGTTTAAGAAAAAGAAAAGGTTTTAAGTTCTATGTATTATGTATTAATGTTAGTGTATTTGTATTTAGTATTTTTATGTACAAAAAGATTTATTAAAAGAGTTTTTTATATAAAATCTATTAACCTAATTATATATATTAATATTTATGTATTTTAATGAATATCCTTGTGTATAAAAAAGAAAAGAAAAATGTTTCAAATTTAAGAAAAAAAGTTAATGTTTGTATATTTTCTAAAATGTAACAATTAATAATATTTTGTAAAAAGGTGTTATTTTATTTAACAAAACAAAAAGTAATATATATTAGTTTAAATAAAAAAGGATGATAAATAAAAGGATGTTAGTTTAAAACAAAAAAAAAAAGAAAAATGGGCTCAAGGGTGGACGTTTGGCCCATACTGATGCTGATGGAAATAAGGAAACGAGGGGTGCCAATTGGTTTCGTGAATAGGCTTAGGCTGATGAGAAGGGCAAGGCCCACTTTGCTTCACAAATCAATTTGCAAGGGGTTTGAGTTATTGCTTCAGAAGGGGATTCTAGGGTTTCAGATTGAGAACAGAGGTGCGATGTTTACTTCACTTCCTCTTCATCTTCTTAAGCAAGCCTCTGAGTTAACACCTCCGTCCAAGGCCACCAGGCGCCGTCGTTTGTCCTCTTCCCTCCATGGTCGCTCAGTGATGGCTACAAGGTTTGATCTCTGTCTCTAACACGTTAGGGTTTTCACTAATTCCTTTTGCATGTTCTGATTTCACGTTTTGATTTTATGTTGTTATTGTTGTTTCTGTTGAGGTGTATGAAAGGAAAGAAATAATATTACCTTTGTTGGAGGAGGATGGTGGACGTGGAGGCGTCTAGGACGGCTGAGGGCGGAGGAAGCGGTGATGATGCGCGCTTTGCTTGGAAACCCTGGTATTCTGTATTTTTTTGCCTTTTTGTGTGTTATGATGATTATCTGAGAACGCCTCGTTATCTTCTTCTTCTGTTTGCCCTTCATTTCTGTTGCTTTTGAAACGCTCGCTTCTTTTCCTCTTTGAACACTTCTGTTTCCTTTTCTTGATTGCTGGCTTCTGTATGATGATATGCTTGCTTGATGTTGGTTATTGCCTTGTATGCTTAGTTCATGGTTTGCCCTGAGATGCTGAGTTGCCTGTGTACCCTGAGATGCTTGATATGTTGCTTCTCTGATATGTTTCTGAGTGATGGTTATGTTGTATTATTGGCCCAATGATGAAACCTTTCTGAGGGTTTGGTGGCTTTGATCTGACCCTGGTATAAACTTTGTGTTATTTGAATGGGCTTGGCCTTTGACAGGTTGATATTCAGCAGGCTTTAGGCTTAGTGTGCTTACAGGCCTGTGTTGTGAGTTTGACAGGTGAAGGTTTTGAATGATTTTGGCTTGGGCTTGAAGCTTGATGCTTCAAGTCTGCCTGAAGCAGGTTAAATGCAGGTTTAGGGCTTGTGTTGTTTAGAGGCAAAGGCTTATGCAGGTTTGGCTTTTTGATGCTGAAGCTTTGACACAGCTTGTGACTTTTGATTTTGTATTGGAGTTGTTAGTTTGGTGTATGCAGGTTTGTATGGAGGTTGTGATACAGGTTTACAAGCAGGTTCAGGGCTTGTGTTTACTGAGTTTAAACATAGGTTTTAGGCTGGACAGATCTGGGCTTTGGCTTGCTGTTGAAGCAGGTTCAGGGCTTGTGTTTGAAAGGCCTTTTGAGGTTTTGAAGGCAGCTCTATATGTTCTTTTTGAGTTTGTGTTATTTTTTTGGTTATGTAACCTGCCCTCCCTTTGTACTGTGTTATTACAGTTTGTTTTATATATTTCTTTCTTCAAGCCTAAGTCTATAAGCCTCCTTTCTTTTTTCTCTTCTCTCTCTCCAGTACAGATTAAAGCATAAAATATTATTTAAAATTTGTCCTTTTACTGAAAAAGCACTGGCCTGAAAATGATGATATTGAATCTTTGCTTGCAATAGCTGCTTTCCTCTGCATAACTCTTATCTCTTTTTCCATATTTTCTGCTTCTTTGTGACAGCATTTTGTACTTGTTTTGAATAGCCTTTTGATAGCTCTTTGGCAGCTTGTGTAAAGTTTGAAATTGGAACTTTGTAGTTCTAGTTCAGTTCAGTTTGCCTTTGGATTTTGTTTGGCATTTTATGAACTATGCAGCTTTGTGCACTTTTCAATTGATTTGGTTCCTTTGGTTGAAAACTTGAAACTAGGCAGCATGTGTAACAATTTTGAATTTGTGCAAATTATACTTTTGTGCATTTCATTCCTTAATTGCAAGCATTTCTATCCCTCTTTGTGAACCGGGAGAAATCTCGTGATTTGCAGAGAGGGCAAACTGATTACGGCCAGTTGCTTTTAATGATGATCCCAAATATTATGTGTCTGTCTTTTAATTTTATCTGCTTTGACTTTTCTTATTTTCTTTGTTTTGCAGATAAAACTCAATGGAGCCAAAGGAGCAATGGATAGAAGATGAAGACTTTAGGAATTTAGGATAGTTTCAATTTAATTATTTGTAACATTATTATTATAAACAAAGATGTAAATAAATTTACAGTTGTTCAAATAATAGATTGTAACAAACCATTAAAGATGAATAAAAAATCCTCTTTTGATCAATTAATTCCTTTTATTTCCTTTCAATTATTTAACTTAATTATTTGAATTTCTTAAATTAAAACAATTAGAAATAAATCCAATTATTCTGACTTTAGAAAAAAGAAATAATTAATAAACGTCCGGCGTTCCGAATTAAACATAACAATGCACAGTAAAACAAAACGTCCACATGTCCTATTTTCACTGATTTAATCAAACACTGCAAATTCTCAATCCAAATGACTCAGTCCAAATTTCAGAGTAAACTGAGAAGAACTATAAAATTAATTTTTTATGAGAAATATGCGCACAAAAACCCTGATTCTTGGTTAAATGCCAAAGAAGCGTCCGCTTGATCAAAACCTGAGCCAACTCAACCAAACCCTAAGCAAACTGTTTGAACTGTTCCAGAGCCATGAAAACTCTAATTTGGATAGACTGATAAGAAAAAGTCTGTTTGACTGATCCTTATGCCAATCTGGAAAAAAAAACAGGAAAAGCCCGAAGCTGTGATTTCTTGTGGAAAAAATACGAGGGCAAATTTTGGGGTACAACACTTTAGCTACCTCTTCAAGTTTTGGTTCCCTTTCCGCACCGTTGTAGGGTAGTTGACTGAGAATGGGAACCTTCAGAAGCTGAGAAAACTCTTCCAAAGTGGGCACCAATTGATAATCCGGGAAAGTAAAACAGTGGTGCAAGGGATCAAAGAACTGGAACAACACTTTCACCATATCCTCTTCAATGTTGGTATTGACCAAGCTGATGAGTCTACCATGCCTTTCACTAAAGGAAGAGTTCTCGGGAATCCTGGATGTGAGCTCCTTAAGCTGAGGAGGGACCCTTACAAGGTTGATCTGAATTATCTTTCTGCGGATAGTTTCCATGTCCTACAAAACAAGAATAAAGATGAAGATTCGAACTCTTGAAGTGGTTAGTGGATGCATATGATGCTGTATGATGTTATGATAAAAACACACCACAAGTATTCACAAAAGTCAAACATGATAAGCCACACAAGTCACACAAGACAACCCTTAGAGTTTAGGCCAGCATGAAGTTTGGGGTACTACCCTCTTGAAGTTGGTGGGCTCAAAAACCTGTCCTATCAAAAGTAATCGGGTTCTAAGGAGCTCAATATCATTGGGTTGTTTTCTGTGTTCATTGTTTTGATTTAGCCACTGAACCGGCGATCAAAATATTCCAAGAAAACAACCCTCAATGAGTGTAGTATCGAGTATCTACCAACTTCGGACTGCACCAAAGTCGGTCATCTCACTACCCTAAAGAGGCCAGGATGGTCAAGTAAGGTTCCTAAGGTCAGTTGATGCTTCACGACACCATGCGGCGGCCCCGTACTCTCCTTGACTTGACTCAAGGGTTACCGGTACTCACCAAAGTGCCACATCAACGTAGCAACTGCTTCAACCGTGTCGGTATACCCCGCACAGTTCCCTCACAGCTTGTTGCTACCTAAAAGGTTTCCCCCAGATCCAGGTTAGGATCTATGAAACTCCCAAAACAGGCCCACAATATTAAAGCAATCAAAACAGGCAATTGAAAACATAAGTATGATCTAATCATAAGGTACACCTCACTTTTATAAGAGTCCCCAGCAGAGTCGCCAGTTCTGTGATCGGTGGAAATAGAACTGACTGTTTCTTAAGCTGGTTCGCGAAATGTCGCGGTAAGCAAGAGTCGCCTCCGTCTTTTATGTTCTCCAATATGGAAAAGACAAAAGCACAGCAAAATTTCTTTTCGAGATGTTTCTCGTTTCGGGAGGTAGATTTATAGAAAGGGAAGGTATTAGCACCCTTTCTATCCATGGTTATTCATGGGCTCTTAGGTACTTGCTCTTATGTTTTCAAAAATTGTTTACTTTTCAAGTGTGTGTGGGTTTTGAAAAAGTTTCGTTTGAAAGATTTCTAAGTAACTCTTGTATCTGTCTTCAAGAGTGTATGAAAAATTTGTTTGAAAACTTTTTGAAAGTGTCAGTGTGAAAAGTTTGTTTTTGTTCGTTTTGAAAAGAGCAAGTACCCACGAGAATCTACCTGCTCTAAGGAATTAGGCTGTGTAAGAGTCCTTTAGACAGTGCTACCCCACTATTGAGAAGTAGGAAGCACCGTCGTTGGAGGTATTCGGGTCAATTCGATTAAGGGACAGTGTGGTCACCGAAGCAATAGTAGGACACCTTAGAAGTAACCCTAATGTCCTAGATCCTTTTTTATCCGAGGCAACCGTTTCGAGGCGACTGGATCTTTAGACAGGAGGGCGACCTCTAAAACACCCTATACTTGACGACCACGTTCGAGGCAACCAGTGAGGCGTACCCTAGGAGTGGCATGTGCTTGTGTGTTGTTTCAGTTTATATTTATCTTTGATCATGCATTTGTGAGCTACGGATTAATTTTATTTGGCATATAGTCTTGCAGGCATATTAACAGTTAAGAGTGCGGAAAATAAATTGCGGAAAGGTAAAGCTACGCTATTACAAGGCGCGGGTCTATACATCGCCAAAAACAAAAACCCGTTTTGGAAAATAAATGCGGAAAGTAAAGAAAGCGGTAAACCCTAATTAACTATTACATCCTTTGAGCATATACATAAATAATCAAGAATAATGATAATGCGCGAAAGAAATTAAATCAGGACGTCCTAGGGTTTTTTGACCCTTTTGAGAAATAAAGAAATTTTTAGTCTTGTCCTTTTTGCAATTAATCAAATATTAAACCCAAACCTAATTAATTAATTAATTAAAAGAAAAGTGTTTTTTGTGTTTTTTAAGTTTTTAATGAAAATAAAAATAAAAGAAAATTTAAAGTCAAGAAAACCTAATTCTAGATTGTTTTTATTTATTGTAAAAAGTTAAAATTACCTAATTAAACTAAGTCAATTTGGTTAGTATTTATTTACAAAATAATGAATTAAAGTGAAATTAATAATTAATAAAAATAAATAATATTTTAAGTTCCTGATTTTATTATGAAAATTAATTTATGAGTTAAACTAAATAATAATAATAGTTATAATAATTAAAAAAAGGAAAGAAAAAGAAAGAAAAAAGAAATAGAAAGAAAACCAGGGGGGTGTGTTGGACCCATAGGAGGTAAAAGTTAAGCAATTTTGGCCCAATAGCACAAAGCCTTTGTTGACCTTCCTGGTTGTCCACGCCTGCGTTGACTCATGAGCACCATGGTCTTCATTCTTTGACCACTAGATTGAGGGTTGTGGACACTTGGCACGATGATGCCTGGAGGGCATATGGTGTACCACCCTTGGAACGCTGCATGCAAGTATGAGAAGAAAAACAATATAACGCGTTTAGGGGGACCTGGGGATCGAACCCAGGTCCCAATGGTTATTGGACACGCTTTTCACCAACTCAACCACCTGCTTGCTTTTGTTAATACAATGATCAATAAATAATATATTAAGAAACCAACAATTATACAATAAAGCAAAACGCGCGCATATTATTTGAATAGACCAATAGCCTGCTTCCACATCTTGTCTTCTTCGTTGAAACCTGCAGAAAAACAAATCAAATAGCGGGGGTTTTTAACCCCCACAATATGGAAAAGGAAAAATAGTGATTAGGATTCTACGCTATATAAATAGGGCGCGAGCATGGCTTTGTGTTTGTCTCGTTCCAGCGATCTCAACCATAGGAGTTGGAGGTTCTAATTTTACCTATATAGCAAAGCCCCAAATCAAGAGCTTGGAAACCCTAGAATTCTCCAATGGTGATTTGCGTTTCAGGGGCACCATAAGACAATTAACCAATACCAAAAGCTTCAGAAAGGTTAGAGCAATGCAAAGCATACAAAAAATCACATTAAATATGCAGGAATTATGAGCTTCGATTATGGAAAAGAAACCAAACCGTGTGACTTGTTCTGGGCGTTTCCTTGAGATAAAACACTTGGTTTCGATTGCAAATTGTTTCTGAGTATGCTAGCAACGTGTTTGAATCAAGAAAAGGCTTTGAATTGTGCTGGAAGGTTGATTTCAGTTTTCAACTTTTTCTTGATTTTTTGGAATTTGGTTATGGTGTTTTGCAGCAGCTTTGCACGTCCAAGGCTTTAGGTTTAGCTTCAGCATATATAGTATAATGGAATTAGGGTAAATCTTGGTCAAAGATCCATTGTATTGAAGTTTGTATATTTGATTTTCAATCAAGTATTTTTGCATCTTTTTGATTGCCAAAACTTGCCAAAATTGGATATTTTTGCTTCTTTGATGGATGCACGAAATTGCCAGCTTGCCCTGATCTTATTTGCTTCACAAAAGATTTGAAAAACATATCTTGGCATTTTCCTATAATTAAATCAATTAAATGAATTAATAATCAATAAAAAATTCAATTAATTAATTAAAAATAAGAAAATAAATCAATTTAATCTCAATGGGTCGTGCATAGTCCTTGGACAATGTTTCAAGAAAGAATTTGAGGCCCATTAGCAAAAATGAGGTGTTTTAGGCAAAGTTGACTTTTGTAAATTCCCAAAAATTTCTCAACTTCTCCAATGCATATCTTGCTCAATTTTGAAGCTATGAACATGTTCTTGGACATTTTGGAAAGGTCTTGAAGTCCTCTAACCAATGCCTTTGGTCCCATGTCATTTTGATTTACCAATCTCAAGTTATGGTCTTTGACTTAAAGTGCCTTTTTGTTGACTTTTGAAATTGACCTATAATGTAGAAATTGATAACTTTTTGTGAGTGCATTTCTTGGACTTGGAATGTGAAGATAAGTTGTAGGAAATGTCATCCCCTTCAAAATGAGCATTGGATGGGATTTTTCTGATAAACCATGAAAAAGTTATGCCCTGGTCAAGTTACAGTTGACTTTTCAACTGTCCAAAAATAGAAACTTTTGGCATCTTGATGATTTTTGAACCATTCTTGTGGAGTCATAATCAAGACTTGATCAAATGATGATTGTGGCTTCAAAATAAGATGTTGACCAAAATTTTTGACTTTTGACTGTAAAATGACCATTTTTCCCCTGCAGTTGATTGTGAAGCAATTAGGGCTTTTGACTGTGCAATTTGATGCTGTGAGACTTGAGACTTGGCATGTAGATGCTTGGCAATGTATATAGACACATGAGACTTGATTGGACTATTGAAAACTTCCAATTTCTTGAGAGAACCAAAACCCTAATTTCAGCTGGCTTAGGAGGTGGTTTGGATTGTGCAACCCTTGAGAAATCTTGAACCATCTGAAGATGATTCTTGATAAATCTTGAAGAATATGGGAGGGCAAATTTTGGGGTACAACAGGGAGCATCTCTGTGTTCCCCGACTGATAAATACGAAAGCGCTCTTTAGTGCTCCTCTGACGAGGAGGCTTTGAGACTTTTGGGTAGGGGACGTGCCCGTAGTTCTATGTTTGTCTTTTTGTCCTATAGACTAATAGTCTCTTTTTTCATTGCAGGCCAGATGCAGACTCTCTCCGAACGTTTGCTCAAGTTAAGGCCCAAGAATCCATCACACTTGGCGCCCAAAAGTCATTTTTTTGTAATTCTTTTGAACAATATGAACGGATAAACCCCCCAATGCTAGGGGGTGTCCCTGATTTGAATCTGTAATGAGAATGATTTCCTGAGTTCTTTAAGAAAGTTGTTTTCTTATCAATTTAATCGTGCAACATTTTCATGCTTTCCTAATTGGACCAATTATGATTGATTTACGGTTAACAACCAGCTGGACCGCAATTATTAAGGTTTTTGTACGATTAGGCTATAGTAGATATCACATAGGACTAGAGATACCCTATAGTTACCAGATTTAACCCTTGATAAAATAAAGGCTTGACTCCATCAGATATCTCTAAGGACTTAGGATTTAGGATTAAGGTTCAAAGGTTTTCCCACTAAGGACTTAGGGGAAAATATTCTAAAGGGATGATAGTTGAATGTTATGAACTTGTTGAAGAAATCAAGATTCAAGGTCGTTATAGGGAAAATTAGACACCACACCCTAGCATGCTCCTCATATATGTGAAAAAGTCATTTTATATTTATGCTTTTTGTTAAGTGACAATATAAAAACCAAAACTCATATCAAGTTTTGTTTAATTGAACTATGAATTTAACTCGATAATTGCACACAATCCTTGAGATCAACATTCGGGGAATCTTCCTATTATTACAAAGGGAAAAAATAGTACACTTGCTATTTTTCCTATCAAGTTTTTGGCTCCGTTTCCGTGGACTGCCTAGTTATTGAGTATAATTTGAGTTCAATTAAAATTTTATTGCTCTGCAACTAAAATTTCTTTTCTGTAATTTTTATATATTTTTTGTTATTTCTGATTTCTTCTAACCTTTGCATGCGAGGAGAACCCTCAACTAATTTTCCTTTTAACGCAGAAATCGAGAGAACATTGCACACAAGACTCGGACAAGCTAGATTAGAAAGGATGGAATTCAAAGAAGAGAAAATCTATGTCCATTCAGATTCAGAGTCAGAGGAAGAAATTATGGCTGAAGATCCACCAGAGAGACTTCTTGGTGATTATAGTGGGGCAAATGCACCGGGTGGCAAGTTGACAATTGTAAACCATCCAGTGAATGTGAAAAAATTTCAACTGCATTCGAGCATAATCAATTAGCTTGATAGAAGATCTTTCATCGAAAAGGTCAATGAAGATGCCAATAAACACTTGCATAGATTTTTGACTATGAGTACCACGTTGAAGATTAATGGGCATACATTCGCAAAAGACATGACATTGTGAATTTTAAGCAGAAAGACGGAGAGTCGCTGGGTAATGCCTATAAGAAATTCAAGAGGTTATTGGTAGCTTGTCCAACTCATAACATGGACCAAACGAAACAAATGTAGATGTTTGTGAATGGCCTCAGAATGAAGACAAAGCATCTTATTGATACAGCTGATGGTGGCTCATCCAACTTTACAACAGTCACTGGTGTGAAGAAGATTATTGAAGCCATTGCTGAAAATGAGCATCTGGAGCTATATGACAGGGTTGTGATTAAACCAGAGGGGATGATTGATATGAAGTTAGAAATTAATAAGCAACTAAAAATTGAAGTAATTACTGCAGAAGTAGAGAAAAGGCTGAAAGCAATAAACATGAGTACTTAACAGGTAGCTCAGGCTCAACAAGTACAAAAGGTTGTTTGTGAAATTTATAGTGGACCATACATTACTGTGCAATGTCTTGCAACTCCACAACAAATTGAGGAGATAAAATCTTTAAGGCAGGATAATCTATATTCTAACACCTATAATCATGGGTAGAAGAATCATCCTAACTTCTCCTGAAAATATCAACAACAACAAGCTCCTCAAAAGGCATAATGGGAGGTGGCTATTGAAAAGATGGTTGCCCATACCTCTAAATTTCAAGAAGAGGCAAGGAGTAATCACAGAAACACCACAACTGCAATAAAAAATTTCAAAGTTCAAAAGGGACAAATTGCATAATAATTATCGCTACAAGCACAGGGCAATCAGAAAAGTCATGCGAATGTGAATGTTGTCAAAACAAGGAGTGAGAAAGTTGCTATAGAAAAAAAGAAGAGGTGAAGTTTGATGACATTCTCATAGAAGTAGAGCTGGAAGTGAGAGAGAACAAGAAAAAATAGGAAGAAGTCGTAGCACCTGTAAATCCAGTTGAAGAGAAGACTAAACCATCGATCAAGTTGTTGTATCCATCTCGAGTGGCAAAGAAGGACACGAAAGAGAAAGAGTTTGATAAATTTGTCAAATTGTTTTAAAAGATGGAGATCAACATACAGTTCTTTGAAGCACTCGAGAGAATGCCCTTGTACCAGAAATTCATGAAAGAGGTACTCTCAAAAAAGAGACCAACAGAAGATGATCAGGTACATGTTGATGAGAAAATGTGTGTAATCATACCCGAGAAAAAAATTCCTATCAAGCAGAAGGATCTGGGATCTGTTGCAATACCGTGCGCCATAAAAGACAAAAAATTCAAGAGGGTTCTAATTGATTCTGGTTCTAGTGTGAATTTGATTCCATTGTCTATTTTCAAAAAGCTGGGTATTGAGAAGATAGGCGAGAGTGGGACAAAATTGAAATTTGTTGATCATACCATCAAGCAGTCATATAGGATAGCTGAATATGTATTGGTGGAAATTGACAATTTGTTTTTCAAGTTGATTTCCAGATCATGGACATTCCTGAAGATGAAGAGACTCATATCATTCTTGGTCGACCCTTTTTGCTTACTAGTCTATGTGCAATTTTGACATCGAGACAGGTAATTTGACACATAAATCATTTGATGAGCATATAACCTTGAAGGTGTTAGAAATCAAGAAGCAAGGTGCTGGTGGAAAGAATAAATCTTTAGTCAAAATGATCAAAGTAGAAGGAGAAAGCAACAGTTCAAAATCACTCCCAGAAGAAGTCTCAGGAAAAATCTCTCAGGTGGCATCAATAAAAATTCCTAAGCTCAGTCAAGAAGGAAAAAAGAGAAAGAAGAAGGAAAGCTAACCTGAGAAGATGGAGGTTGGAAGTGGCTGGAAGCACAAAGTGGTCAATGCTTTGTTAGAACAGAGTTTGATTCTACAACCCTTAGTTAGAGTTTTGATGATAACAAACACAAAGAACAAATATGCACTCTAAAATTATGTTATTTTATATGCAGAAGTTCTGACCAAAGCAGCATCAGTAGTTAAGCTATAAAAGCTTTCACGCTGGGTAATCAGAATTTGCGCTGAAGAATGATGATCAGAACCTGCGCTTAAGTGAAGTAAACTCTGATTCTGAACAGAAGGATTATAATCTAAGTCATCAATGTTCTGAAGCATCAGCAGCAGGCAAGGATGTAAGATTCTGAAGCGTTACTATTCAATCAAGACAGCATCTCATGCAACGACTTCTTTCAGACAGGATCTTCTCAATATGGAAACTGCTTTAATGTCCATTATCACGCTTAATGTTGGACATGATTCCTTTGCCTATATAAACAAGCTAAGTGATAAAATCATTTACGATTTCAACACACTACTGCAATACAATTCAAAACGCTGCAAGCTTACTCACCTACATTCTACGCTCTAAATTTGTGTAAACTATCACAGTTGTGATAACTGTTTTTGTAACGAAAAACAACTACACAGAATTCTTGTATCTTTGATTAAGACAGTTTTTCCTTGAGATTAACTGGATTATGGTTGTACTCAAGAGGACTTTGACAGTTGTCAAAGTAGTGATTGTAATTTGTTTGTGATTAGTGGATTAAGTCCTCGTTGGAAAGAGGCGAAATCACCTTAACAGGTGGACTGGAGTAGTTTGAGATCAAACGAACCAGGATAAAAATACTGTGTCATTGCGCATTTGATTTTAAGTTTTCAATTCAACCCCCCCTTCTTGTGTTTTTCACTTCTTCAATTGGCATCATAGTGCCTGGTTATGAGTTAATACACTTAACCGTGTCAGTACAAGATCCAAGCTTTTGAAAAACACTATGGTGGGATCAAGCCAAAACATCAGCAATGACTATCATGAAGACAAGGACAGAATCAGTGGAAAACCTCTAGCCTTTGATGGAGAAAATTTTGATTACTGGAAAGACAGAATTGAGAGCTTTTTTCTGGCCCATGATGCTGATCTATGAGACATGGTAACTGATGGATACACACACCTAGTGGATGGAAGTGGTCAGAAGATAGACAGAAAAATGATGTCTGACCAGCAAAAACGTGATTTCAGAAACCATCATAAATCCAGAACAATACTCCTCAGTGTTATATCATACTCAGAATATGAGAAAATTTCAAACAGAGAGACAGCCAAGAACATGTTTGACTCTCTGAGAATGACGC
Source organism: Vicia faba (assembly GCA_948472305.1). Taxonomy (NCBI): domain Eukaryota; kingdom Viridiplantae; phylum Streptophyta; class Magnoliopsida; order Fabales; family Fabaceae; genus Vicia; species Vicia faba. The sequence goes on along the minus strand of OX451741.1, from coordinate 1,360,753,089 downwards.
ATGAAGGCAACATACAAGTCAAAGAAACCAAGGCCCTTGCGCTCATTCAGAAGTATGAGGCATTCAAGATGGAAGATAGTGAATCCATAGAAGCAATGTTCTTAAGATTCCAAATCCTTGTTGTTGGGCTGAAGGTTCTTGACAAAGGATATTCTATTGCTGATCACGTAAAGAAGATCATCAGAAGTCTACCCAAGCAATGGAGGCCAATGGTCACAGAACTTAAGCTAGACAAAGATCTCAACAAGATATCTCTGGAGGAACTTGTCAGCTCCCTCAGAAGTCACAAGATAGAGCTAGAAGAAGACGAGCCTCAAAAGCAAGGTAAGCCACTAACGTTAAAATCTAACAAAAAATCTTATTCTAAGGTTTTGCCGGCTATGGAAGAAACTTATGATGGATCCTCATCAGAAGAAGATGAATTGTCTCTCCTCTCCAGAAGGGTGAATCAACTATGGAAGCAGAGACAAAGGAAATTCAGAAATCCTAGAAGATTAGAGAATCAAAATGAATCCTCCTCCAGATACAGAAAGTCTGAGTCTTCCTCTGGACATAGAAGATCTGAAGGTTCTTCAGGACACAGAAAGCCAAATAACAAGGATATCATCTGCTATGAGTGTAATGAGCAAGGGCACTACAAAAGTGACTGCCTAAGGCTTCAGAAGGAGAAGCCCAAAAAGACTTTCTTCAAGGAGAAGAAGAAAAGCCCCATGGCAACATGGGACGATTCAGATACTTCCGATGGTGACTCAGAGTCAGATGATGAAAGAGAAAATATAGCTCTCAGGGCAAATGTCTCAGAAGACAGTGAAGCTTCTGGTTCAGACTCAGAATCAGACACTGAAGAGGTATTCCCTGACTTCACTATCAACTTTACTAAGGCTGAACTTGCAGAAAGTCTAAATGAAATTCTGGAAAGATATCAACAAATCAGAGTCAAATTCAAGAACCTGAAAAAGGATCTTGCCTATGACTCTGAAAATACTGAAAGTCTCAGATTAGAAAATTCTGAGTTAAAAGAAAAAGTTTCAAAATTAGAAAATGATTTGCAAAACTCTCAGAAGGAAATAATCTCAGAGACTCCCAGTAATGCTGATGAGATCATCAAAGAGTATGATCACAACTTTCAAAAGTTTCTGGCTAAAAACATAGATAGAAGCAAGATGGCTTCAATGATCTATGGAGTTAGCAAAAATGGCAGAAAAGGGATAGGATATCAAGGTAAGGTACCTACACCTAAGAAAGTCATGGACTTAGTCATAAAACGCATGCCACTTAAATCACACTTCATATATGGGCACACACATGACATCAAATACACTAGTAATGATTACTCTGTCAAACCAAAATTTAACCAGAATTTTGGTAAAACTAACAAACCAGGACCCAAAAAGATATGGGTACCTAAGGACAAAATTATATATGTAGCAGATATCTTTAGCAGCAAGGCTAAAAGACCAATCATGGTACCTGGACTCTGGCTGCTCTCGACACATGACGGGAAGAAGGCATATGTTCCAAAGCCTGGAACTTAAACCTAGAGGCTACTTGGGCTTTGAAGGCAACCAAAGAGCAAAGATCATTGGCTCTGGAATAGTAGGTAATGGAAATATTCCCTCTATAAATAATGTGCTATTAGTTGATGGAATAATGCATAACCTTTTATCCATAAGTCAATTAAGTGATAACGGTTATGATATAATCTTTAATCAAAATTCATGCAAAGTTGTTAGTTAGAAAGATGGAACTATCCTGTTTAATGGAAAGAGGGAAAACAACATTTATAAGATAAAACTTTCTGAAATAAAGAGACAGAATGTAAAATGCCTTCTCTCTATTAACAACGAGCAATGGGTCTGGCACAGAAGATTGGGGCATGTTAGTATGAGAAGAATATCTCAGATTAACAAACTCAATCTGGTAAGAGGACTTCCTAATTTGAAGTTCAGCTCAGATTCTCTGTGTGAAGCATGTTAGAAAGGAAAAATTGAAAAACCTGCTTTTAAATCTAAAAATGTTGTTTCCACCTCTAAGCCATTAGAACTTTTGCACATATACTTATTTGGACCAGTGAAAACTGCGTCTTTCAGTGGCAAGAAGTATGGGTTAGTGATCATAGATGACTATAGCAGATGGACATGGGTAAAGTTCTTAAGACACAAGGACGAGTCACACTCTGTGTTCTTTGCATTCTGTAACCAAGTTCAGAATGAAAAGGATCTTAGAATTGTCAAAGTCAGAAGTGATCATGGTGGAGAATTTGAAAATAAAAATTTTGAATCATTTTTTAATGAAAAAGGAACTTGCATGAATTCTCTTGTCCTAGAACTCCCCAACAAAATGGAGTTGTAGAACGAAAGAACAGAACACTACAAGAAATGGCCAGAACCATGATCAATGAGACTAAAATTGCTAAGATCTTATGGGCAGAAGTAATTAACACAGCGTGTTACATTCAGAATAGAATCTCTATAAGAACTATTCTGGAAAATACTCCATATGAATTGTGGAAGAACAGAAAACCCAACATTTCTTATTTCCATCCTTTTGGATGCACTTGTTTCATTCTAAATACTAAAAATTATCTGAACAAGTTTGACTCTAAAGCACAAAAGTGTATCATGTTAGGATACTCTGAACGCTCAAGAGGGTACAAAGTATACAATACAGAAACACAAATTGTTGAAGAGTCAATCAGTGTTAGATTTGATGGTAAGCTTGACCCTCAAAAGTCAAAGCAGAATGAATTCTTTGCATATATAGAAGTTGAATTCACAGGTACTGAAGACAACTCGTCAGAAGTTCTCAACAGAGACGCGCCCACAACCTCAAAGAAATATTGCAAGCAATTCAGCACCTTCAGTTGATCAACTTCAGAAAAGGCTATCCAGAAGCAGTATAGCTCACCCAGAAGATAAGATCCTGGGAAAGAAAGACGATTCAATCAGAACAAGATCAACATTCAGAAACTCTGAAGAATCCCTCATGGGACTAGTCTCTATGATTGAACCAACAACAATTGATGAAGAACTTCTGGACAATGACTGGATTCTAGCAATGCAGGAGGAACTAAATCAGTTCACCAGAAATGACGTATGGGATCTGGTTCCCAAACTAAAAGGATTCAACGTCATTGGAACAAAGTGGGTGTTCAGAAACAAACTGAACAAGCAAGGAGAAGTCATCAGAAACAAAGCACGACTCGTGGCACAAGGTTATAGTTAGCAAGAGGGGATAAACTATACAGAAACCTTTGCTCCAGTCTCCAGGTTATAATCTATCAGACTCTTAATCTCATTTGCTGTACACAATGGCATCACTCTGTATCAGATGGATGTCAAAAGTGCATTCCTAAATGGCTATATAGATGAAGAGGTATATGTGCACCAACCCCCTGGGTTTGAGAATTCCAAACACCCATAATATGTTTTCAAACTAAAAAAGTCACTCTATAGTCTGAAACAAGCTCCCAGAGCTTGGTATGAAAGACTAAGTAACTTCCTGTTAGAAAAGGAATTCACCAGAGGGAAAGTGGACACAACCTTGTTCTGTAAGACATTTAAGAATGACATTTTAGTGTGTTAAATTTATGTTGATGATATCATCTTTGGATCTAATAAACCCTCTATGGGAAGAGAGTTTGCTAAGTGCATGCAGGCAGAGTTTGAGATGAGCTTAATGGGGGAACTCAAATTATTTTTGGGAATTCAGATAAACCAAACTCCAGAAGGAACTTACATTCATCAGAGAAAATATGTCAGAGCACTTCTGAAGAAATTTGATCTCTCAGAATGTAAGCCCTCAAAGACTCCAATACACCCCACGTGCATTCTGGAAAAGGAAGAGGTAAGTAAAAAGGTAGAACAGAAAGTCTACAGAGGTATGATTGGTTCTCTCCTTTATCTGAAGGATTCAAGGCCTGATATTTTATCTAGTGTTTGCTTATGTGCTAGATTCCAATCAGATCCTAGAGAATCTCACTTAACAGCAGTTAAGCGAATTTTCAAGTATCTGAAAGGTACTACTAATCTGGGTTTGTTTTATAGAAAATCCAATGAATACGGCTTAGTAGGATATTGTGACGTTGACTTTGCTGGAGATAGAGTATAACGTAAAAGCACTTCTGGAAGCTTCCAGTTTCTGGGAGACAACCTGATCTCATGGACCAGCAAGATACAGTCCATAATAGCACTGTCAACAACAGAAGTTGAATACATAGCAGCTATTGGATGTAGCACGTAAATGCTCTGGATGAAAAGTCAACTTGAAGACTTCAACATATTTGAGAGTAACATTCCCATCTTCTGTGATAACACTTCAGCTATATGTCTCAGTAAGAATCCTATTTTGCATTCTAGGGCTAAGTATATAGAAATAAAACATCACTTTATTAGGGACTATATTCAGAAAGGAATCCTTACCTTAAAATTTATTGACACAGACCATCAATGGGCTGATATATTTACAAAACCCCTTTCTGAAGATAGATCCAACTTCATTCTGAAACATCTCAGCATGAAGTTATGCCAAGAATAAAATGTTTTATTTTCATATCTTAACGCTCATAACTTTATTGTTTTCTGTGAACATCTGATCAATTTGTCTTCAGAAGTTAGAAGTACAGTTGCCCCAGAATCTATCTATGAAGATCTGAACGTTTCATTTCAAGGATAGAGGAGTGAAGTTCACATCATCAAACACTTTTCATCCTCTCACAAGCTACCTTTTGAGGCTGAACATGCGTTCAAATTCTGAAGGGTCCAAGGCTCTGATTGGATGCATTGAGACACTTGTCAGTGGTAACCATTCAATATCTTTCTAAATCCCCTAATTTTAGGTTTCATTAATGCATATAATCATTACTTATTTTTCTTGCTTACTGTTTACATTTTCAAAAACCTATTTAAACTCAAAATTACTATTTCATTCATTCACTTTTACTCTCTTCAATATTTTCTCTTATTTCAAGTTCTTGTTTTCAAAAACCCTTTCCATCTTCTTCAAAGAACCTGTGTGAACAATGGCATCATCATCAAGTCTCAAGAATCTCAGTGCTCCTGAATCTTCATCAACGGAACTATATGAAGAACCCATAAGAATGCTTCTCACTCTTGTTGACAACCTGGAAGTTCTCTCTGAACTGATCATTGATTTTGAGAGTTTACAAGAAAATGGGTTTAATCTCTATGAAGACGTTACTGCACATGGATGGAACAAGTATTTTGACTGTCTATTGGGTCTAACGTTTCCCATTCTCGTCAAAGAGTTATGGGGAAGAAAATAGTGATAACAGAAGATCTTATTGGGAAACTTATTGGATACAATGGTGGTGGAGTCAGATGCATTGATATGGCAGATAGGTGTTATAACCTAAGATCAATTGCAAGGGAAATCTTCATTTCTAGATAGCCCTCCAGTAAAATCAGAGATGTGAATGATCATCACAGAATCTGGTCCATAATCATTTTGGGATGTATCAATCACATGAAGCCTACAAGCTCTCCTTATTACATCAATATTGATCAGCAATTTCTGTTGTATTTCATTGCAAAGAAGACCAAGATTAATCTTCCACACTTGCTCTTCAACCATCTCAGAACAAGTGTGAAAGAGACCAGAGAAGACGAAAGGACTAAGAGGGATTGGATTCCCCTAGGAAGGTTGATATCATATATTCTAATAGAAAAGAGGCTGATAGAACATCTGACAGAGGTTCAAGAAATAAGCACTTTGGAAGCAACTGCTGGGAAGCCTTTGAACGCCAAGAATCTGAAGAAAATTAAGATCATTGAGAACATTAAGAAGGAACCAACTGTGGCTTCTCATGAGACCATTACTTCAAGGAGAATCCATATGAAGGATTTTCCATTATTTTCTGAGATAGACGCCAACCCAGAAATCATAGTCAGATATCTTGAAGCTTGCAAGGCTGATGGGACTGCTCCAGAAATCAACATTCAAGATCTGCACAAGGCTGCTCCAGAGGTTGCTTTAAATAAATCCAAGAAGAGGAAAGCAACGGGAGAAGGATCCTCTCAGAGGACACCTAAAGCTGTAAAAAAGAAAGGTAATCCATCTTCTGTTTCTATTATAGAATCAATTGTTGTTCCAACATCTGAATTCATTCCCCCTCAACCAACAGAAAATCCTTACCCCCAAACCTTTGAAAATTTTGACATAGAGTTTGATCCATATGTAACTCTAGGTAAATTTTTGAATGAACCTCACTCCCCTAATCCAAATCCAAATCCAGAACATCATCAACCAGAACTTGCTAAAGTTCTATCTGATATTGACATGTTTGATCAAGACTTTTCCTCACCACAACCAGGAAATCCAAAACCACACTCTCCTTCAGATTCTGATACCACTATCCCAATCCCTGGAATAACAGAACCTCTTGCGGTTCGCTTGCCTCTCACTATTCATGATATTCCAGAAATCCCTTCATCATATGAATCCACACCACCAAATACCCCTAACACACCAATTATTATTTATGAATCTCCCACTCCATCACCCATCAACCGTCCAGCTGACAACCTCAGACTTGTCATTGATCCACAAGTGCTGGACAGACTAGCTTCCACCTCATATAAAATTGCCATTCCCAAACCTAAAACAACCGCAACCAAATCAGATGTTGGTAAGAGTCTGTTGATTTTTGAAACAGAAATGCAGGAATGGATCAATTCTTTGAAGCAATCAAGTCAAGAGATTTCTAATCCGGCTGCTTCTGACTCTCTGTGGGAAAGATTCAGAAAATGGCTCAACTCTGAAACTCAGATGCTGAAAGAATTGGGTTATGAAAGGGCTCAACAGAACTTTAGTGATCAGCTGAAAGCCTTCCAAGATCAAGTTCTGAGCCAATGGTGCAAGAAATAAATCCTCCCGCTGGACAATGCTCCCTGGAAAGAGCATCATCCTTCAGAAGTAGCTGAACCAGAATCAGATAGTCTCTCTCTGACTACTGCTCCAGAAGACATGATTGTAGCAGAAGCACTGGCTCAATCAGAAGAGGTTGCAGAATGTTCTGAACAACATGCAACCCCTAAAGAGACACCAGTTTCCTCTCTGGTCATGCAAACTCTGGAAGAGTTGAAGAAAGAGAATGCTTTAATCCATGCCAGACTGGATAAGCAAGAAGATACAAATAAAGAGATCAAAGGTATTCTGGATAAATAAGAAGATACTATAAAGGAAATCAAAGACATTCTGGGCAAGCAGGAAGAGTCAAGCACTCAGATCAAGAGCTTGTTGGAAGCGTTGTTCACACGTCTTCCCCTTCCTTCTTAGATTTTCTTTAAAGAACTGTTTATCTGTAACTTTTATCTTTACCTCCTTGTTTCTGAAACTTGTCATTGCATTCTGTTTTCAATATAATTAATCTTTTTAGCTCTGATTATATTGCTTTTTGATACCTGACAAAAAGGGGGAGAAAGTAAGATATTTTCAATAATGGTATACCGGGACAAAGTCTCAAACATTCTGAATATTTTAATCTCTACTTTCTGAAAAGTTTGAACAGGAACACATTCTGATAGGAGATGCATCAAAAGCTATGATGAGAAGGAACTTCAGGGAAGTAATCAACTCAGGGGGAGTCTCTCTTAAATCTTTTGTTCTCTATTTTTCATTGAAAATTCTAGTTTTTTTCATCATCAAAAAGGGGGAGATTGTTATAACAGAGTTTGATTATACAACCCTTAGTTAGAGTTTTGATGATAACAAACACAAAGAACAAATATGAAATCTAAAATTATGTTATTTTATATGTAGAAGTTCTGACCAAAGCAGCATCAGAAGTTAAGCTATAGAAGCTTTCACGCTGAGGTAATCAGAATTTGCACTGAAGAATGATGATCAGAACCTACGCTTAAGTGAAGTAAACTCTGATTCTGAACAGAAGGATTATAATCTAATTCATCAATGTTCTGGAGCATCATCAACAGGCAAGGATGTAAGCTTCTGGAGTGTTACTATTCAATCAAGACAAAATCTCATGCAACGGCTTCTTTCAGACAGGATCTTCTCAATATGGAAACTGCTTTAATGTCCATTATCACGCTTAATGTTGGACAGGATTCCTTTGCCTATATAAACAAGCTAAGTGATCAAATTGTTTATGATTTCAACACACTACTGCAATACAATTCAAAACGATGCAAGCTTACTCACCTACATTCTACGCTCTAAATTTGTGTAAACTATCACAATTGTGATAACTGTTTTTGTAACGAAAAACAACTACACATAATTCTTGTATCTTTGATTAAGACTGTTTTCCTTGAGATTAACCGGATTGTGGTTGTACTCAAGAGGACTTTGACATTTGTCAAAGTAGTGATTGTAATCTGTTTGTGATTAGTGGATTAAGTCCTTATTGGAGAGAGGCGAAATCACCTTGACGGGTGGACTGGAGTAGTTTGAGATCAAACAAACCAGGATAAAAATATTATGTCATTGCGCATTTGATTTTAAGTTTTCAATTCACCCCCCCCCCCCCCCCTCTTCTTGTGTTTTTCACTTCTTCATGCTTTTGATCTAGATGAGTTTTGGGTTGCGGAAAGGACAAGCAACAAGGTATGGAAGAGGAAGTACCCCCATAAGGGGATGAACCGTCGAACCATGCGATGTTAAACGAAGCGCTTCGTGGGAGGCAACCCATGCTTTTAATAACTTCATTTTTCTTTTTGTGGTTGTTTCATTTTGTCTGCAGGTAATAAAAAGGGAGTCTTGTTGGTGAAATCTAGGAGGCAGCAACATGTGTTGCATTTCCCTCTGCGAGTCACCTTCCTCGAGTTTGTTCTGAAACATTGGGGCCAATGTTTAGTTTAAGTCTGGGTTTTTTTTTATTGCTTTTCTTTTTGAATTATTTATTGGTTCTATGTTAATTTCTATGTAAATCCACGAGTTAAAGTCCTTCCCAAATTTTGTCGAAAAAATTTATTTTATTCAAGAACTTATTTCTCATAGAGTTCGGGAATAGTATATAGAGACAAAGGGATGGTTGTTTGAGGGTAGGAAGTTCAGAATAACATGACATGAATACGAGTCTAACGTGTAGATTTGTACCATGTTACTTGAATTCTGAGAAGTACTCCTCTAGTAGTTTATTTATACAGTCTAGCATAATCTTGATTCACATGCAGGTGGGACTGGTTGAGAAATAAAGAAATCTGGAACCAAATGATGAAAATGAGTTAAAAGGAAACTGGCTCGCTAAGTTGGGTAGCCTTCACCAAGTTATTCATCTCAAAGGGAGTTGATCCCAAACGTCATCCAAAAAGGACAATATATAACTGTAAAGTTTGAAAGTTTCATTGGTAATTAAAAGTAGCAAATGATGCTCATTTGGTGCTGAGACAACAAGAAATATTGATTAGTATTGTGAATGTGATGATTACCACTATTCTCATTGTCTTAATTTGATTGTCCGAATGAAAGAGGAGAAAAATTGGAAAGAGACTGAAGTACAAAGTATAGTTAGAGAGGTGTCCGAAGAGAAAGCTTGGGATTGAGAGGTTCTTACAAAAAAACTCTTCGCGTCATGTGAATTCCAGACGGACTACCTTTTGATCAATTTAAATAGATGTCTCACGTATGAGTACCGAGATGTTATGATTTTCATGATTTCTTGTAATGGTCGCTTGAGGTCAAGCAATAGTTTAAGTTTGGGGGAGTTTGATCAGTGGTTTTTACACAAATATTTCGAAGTTATTTCAGTTATCATTTAATTTACTTATCGAGGTTTTATTTCTTTTTATCTCATATTATGCTTTGGTTTTGTATTTTTGTGTTTTCAGGTTCAAAATATTAAATCAGGACAAATCAGTGCAAATCTCGGAGTTTCGAAAGAAATGCAAATATCCACCTACAAGAGGCCTGACACGGCCACCCGTGTCACCTGACACAGGCCGTGTCAGGATGATAGCTAGGACGAAGCCAGAAATAGGAGAAGTCAGAGGTGTGACACGGGTGCCTGTGTCACCTGACACATCCCGTGTCAGCAGGCCTAATACTTGGCAACTTAAATGAAAAAGGCAGAGGGCCAAGACGGGTGCTCGTGTCATCTGATATAACCCGTGTTGGCAAGAGCAATAATAATTCTGATTTTTGGAGTTTGATATGGTCTTGGATCATTAAGGGTACTTTGGACTTTTTACACTGTTGGGTGATGACCTGATACTGGTTAGGTTTGTTTCTGAGAAGGGAAAAAGGAATTTTGTTGCAGAGAATGAATTTCATAGTTTAGGAGTGATGATATGTGATTCTTGAAGAACAAAGATCTTTCATGAGCGGACGCGATTGAAAACCAAAGTTCCTTCATCATCTGTAATGTCTAATTCTTATATTTTTGTAATTCTTTTGAACAACATGAACGGATAAACCCCCCAATGTTAGGGGTGTCCCTGATTTGAATCTGTAATGACTATGAATTCCTGAGTTCTTTAAGAAAGTTGTTTTCTTATTTAATTTAATCGTGCAACGTTTTCATGCTTTCCTGATCGGACCAATTATGATTAATTTATGGTTAACAACCAGCTGGACCGCAGTTGTTAAGGTTTTTGTACGATTAGGCTATGGTAGATATCACCTAGGACTAGGGATACTCTATAGTTACTAGATTTAACCCTTTATAAAATAAAGGCTTGACTCCATCAAATATCTCTAAGGACTTAGGATTCAGGATGAAGGTTCAAGAGTTTTCCCACTAAAGACTTAGGGAAAAATAATCTAAAGGGCTGGTAGTTGAATGTTATGAACTTATTGAATAAATGAGGATTCAAGGTCGTTATAGAGCAAATTACACACCACACCCTAGCATGCTCCTCATATATGTGAAAAAGCCATTTTATATTTCTACTTTTTGTTAAGTGACAATATCAAAACCAAAACCCATATCAAATTTTGTTTAATTGAACTACAAATTTAACTCGATAATTGCATGCAGTCCTTGAAATTAACGTTCAGGGAATATCCCTATTATTACAAGAGGAAAAAATAGTACACTTGCTATTTTTCTATCATGGGCATACCTCAAATATTTCAAAACCAAGTTGATCTGCTATTTTTTGTTCCACTTTCAGTTTGAGTGTAACCAATCTCTGTCACCAATCCTATGACATCTAAATAAGCCAAGAAAGATAATTGCAAGAAGTTAGACTTGATAATATAAACAAACATCACATAAAGTTAGACATACCTATCAACACACTCCTCTTCCATTTTCCAGTTATAGTATCAATAAATGGAGTGAAATTGAGTGGTTTAAGTGGTGTATGATGTTTGTTTTCATCACCAACACTTGTACCACCATTGAAAGTCAATATATATTTGTGTTCATAAGACTTGAACAAAAGGTCATTCAAGGATACTTGAAAGTTGTCTATGGTATAAGTCTTATCCACGGTTAAGACATAATTATATGCCTGCTTCAACATAGTAGAAACTTTGCAGTGTATATCAGAATCCTGAAATATAATACATGTGTATCAGGTACATTAACATATTTTATAAAAGTTTTCAGAAGTAATGAAAAATCTTTAATGTGTTTATGAAAATAGCAACATCTATAACATAAAAGAAAAATAATTTCACAAAATCATACATGCATCTTAAAAGCAAAGATCTATCATAATAGCGAAAATCTTTTTTAAAACACAAAATAAGTCTTATAGTTAACAGCAGAACAAACCAGGATATCATACATAAATGGATAACAGTTCATGTAAACCCTAAAAAAAAGAATACCCTTGCATATAATAAATGGAAACCAGGTCATACTTACTTCTTTATCAACCAAAATCATTTGAAAGTGTTCCTTATTCCTTGATACAACACTCCATTTGTGATAAACACAAACAACTATTTTCCAAACCTCCTTGCTTTTATTGATGTCTTTGACATTTTCCTAAAGTCTTGCCATTTTGAACTTGAGTGACACCGCATTTGCGTTGAAAGAGTACGAAGGTCGTTGAAAAATCAAATCGTGACGATGGAAGATGAGGGAAAGTGAAAGTTTTGTTGAAGTCTGAACAATGTGAAGAAGAGAGGTGGGTTGAGATGAGAGAGAAGTGAGGTTTGCGTGTGAAGGTTGAGATGAGAGAGAAGTGAGGTTTGTTCAGAAAAAGTGAGTGTTAGTGAAGGGTGTAATTTGTTAATCAAATAATATATTTTGAAATTATAATAGTACTTGTTTTGGAACCAAACAGTTGTACTTCAAGGAACAATATCTAACCGGTTTCATATTTATACACAATTCATAGTAAGTATGTTTGTCGTATAACCAAAAATACAATTTGGTTGCTAAAAATAATTTGTGGATACAAAATGCCCCTCAATTGATGAGGTGGAGGGCAGAGAGGAGAGATTATTATTGTGTTTTCTAAAATATCTAATTTTTTTTTATATTTATAACTATCTATAAAGAAGATACAACTATTTGGGCCGACCTATTTTATTTTTAACTTTACCCTTAAAATTTTGATATTTTTAACTCAATAAGTGGCTTGGCAGGCAGGCATAATCCTCACTCATGGAGCAGTTTAAAAAATTACATAAATATAATTGTCATGGAGAAATAATTGATAAAGACAAATAAAACTAGAATACAATTGATAGCAAATAAAACTGCTACACTATAAATATTTGTCCGAGCATAGTATACTTGGGACTAGGCATGACAAATAAATCCGCCATCGCTGGGCTCCGGCCGCCCCCGTCCCGAAATTAGCAGGGAAAATCCGGTTTAACCGGGGGCGGGTGTGGGTGCAGGAAAAACCTGATTTTTATTTACGGGTGCGGGGGCGGGTGATGCTAGTACCAGCCTTGAATCCACACCCATCCCGCATCCGCTAACTAAATTTAATTTATTTTTAATAGTTTTATTACTCATTTACACTTTTTAATGTTATAATATCATATTTATTAGAATTTTTTTTTTGAAAATACAATTTAAATAGTAATATCAACCATAAAAATTGCTTTTAAAATAATCAATTATTTAGTTTAATTATTGATTTTTATTCTTATTGAAAAAAATATAAATTTTAAAAAAATTAAAATTTTATTCGGGCGGGTGCGAAGAAATCTGTTTTTATTGAGATTGGAGGCGGAGGAACAAATATTAACCCCGATCGAACTTGAGGACGGAGACGGATATTGATCTGGGTGACAGGTGCAAGATTAAGTGTGCTTAAATCCGTCCCGATCCGCCCCATTGTCATCCCAATTTGGGACACAATTCCAACATACCATCCATTCCATTAGAAAAACATTGAAATAAAAATAAACACGACCCTTTATGTTTTCAATATATTTCAACAAACAAATTGAAGTTTGTTACTTTTTTGTTCAAATCTTTTTTTCATTTTCTCTTATCATTCTTCTAAAGCTTGAATTGTTAGCCAAATTTATAATTTTTGTGATGTTTGTAATAAATAGTTTATAGTTTAAAATCATGAAAATAATATTTAAAGATGAAATTCAAACATATTTGAGTGAAAGAAATTGGGAATGATAAATCATTTCTGGAAATAAAAAACTGCAACACTAATCAGAGCAAAATGACATTTGGTCCTGTAATTTATATATGGTCTCCTATCAATTGATCTTCTGCATAACATTTCATTTGTTTATTTGTTTTATTTGTTTTCAGTTTTATTGTAATCAATTCCTTCCATATTTATTAAGTGAAATCAATAAATGAGTTTTTTTAGACTTTAATGAAAGTAATTTTTGTTTAATATGTTTAAATATGAATCATTCCTTTACAGTTTATTGGTTGTATTTGAGAACAATGTGTTCTTAAATTATTTTAATTGTTAATAGTATCTACACTGCAATCAATTTAACCAAACAATAGAAAAAATATATTAACAATGGTTTTATTTTCCTAATTACACTTTACTTTGCCTTGGAGTCTCTTACACGTTTTAAATTGATTTGTTTATTCTTTCTATTTACAATGTTGTCTCACAGTTGTGTAATATATATGTTTGATTCACAGTTGTGTAATAGTTATATTTGATTGGTTCGAATATTTTTCTATTTGATAGTTACAACATTGTTTACTTTATTTTGATTTATTTATTTTATAATTTAGTTGTATTTTTAATATATAGATGTAGGAGAGACTATAACAAGTAGTTTCAATTAAGAACTTGATAAAATGCATGTTTACTGTGAATTTTTACAGATGAGAATTGTCTTTAAAACCATATATATTTTCACCATATTAATATTGGTTTAATGAAGAGAGATTATAATTTTGTGTGGGTACATCTATAATAACGTACAAAGAGATATAATTTTTTGGTTTGACTCTTTTTTATTCTACATTTTCCTTGCTTAACCACTTTTTTTTTCTTTTATTTATTATTAAATAAAACAAGGAAGTTATACCAAAATTGAATTGTGGAAGAGAAGTTGAGCAGTTACCACATTTTATCAATAGATGAGAATGTAGAGCAAAATTGTAACATTAGAAAGAAAAGAAGAAAAAAAAGAGTAGAGGAAGAATAATACAAGCACATTAGAGGATTTTCTTGCTTAAATTAGTGTTTTCATGCTTAAATTACTATTTTTTTTGGTATATGTCTTCTTATGCTTAAATTACAATTTTTTTTTTTTTGTATATGTTATATCTTTGATATTGCATGAGTGTTTTCTTACTTAACTTAGTTTATCTTTTAAAGACGCTACTTTATGTTTAATTATTTAGAAAAATTATTGGTATATTTTATATTTATTTTGTCTTTGATTTTTATAATTAGTGTGTTTTGTGCAATTATGATTTTGATTTTTGATTTTAAACTATTTATTGAAATGAAAGATTTGTCGGAAGTGAAAAAGTGTTATGGAATATGACTAGAGATTGGAAGACATCTTGAAAATTTTGTGGCAAGACCTAAACCTCAATGTTATATCCATGAGTAAAAAGATGTAGAGATGTTCATTTTGGGAATCCTAACACTTGAAAAAGGGAGTCAAGAAGATGATACAAAAGATGAATATGAAAGTGAAAGTGAAGGGAGTCAAGAAGATGAAGATGAAAGTGGAGAGAGGATTACATTATTTTGATAAATTTTAATTATTATAATATGTTATTTACAATGTTAAGTTGGTTTCTATAACACTTTTAATGATGTAGATGACTTAAACTTCATTATAGAAAACATATTAAAAGCGAATATTTATCATCTTACTTTTATTTTTAATAATTGTGTCTAATTAATATTGTCTTTAAGGGGTCAAATACACAAAAAAAACTTCATAAAAGACATACATACATCAGAATAATAAAAAAAGCGGACAGACAAATATAAGACTTACATTGAATTGAGAGAGAGAGAGAGTTGAGAGAGAGGCTAAAAGCATCATATAAGACATACATGATCTAGCACGCTTTTGTTTGTTTTGCTTCTCCTTTAATTCACGCATATGCGCACTAAAAACACTAAAACATACAATCACAAAAGGGAGACGTGAAGATATCTATAATATAAGAAAATTAATTCTATCAAAACTCTATATTTTGTCCTTTTGTTCCAAAATCACAACACGTGGTTTACTTAGAAGCAAAAATTATTTATTTACTTATTTCAATCTATTTCATTTCAATCTATTTCATTTCAATCTTCCAATATCATTTTAATTTTTTTCCTCTACGTGGTCTTGACAGTTACAATAATCACGTTGCTGTTTAATTTTTCTCAAATCCCTGTTCTTTCCGATTCTTTTCTTAAATCCCTATTCTTCATCTTTCTGATTCCTATTTCCTTCTCAAATCTTTCTGTTGCAACATCCAAATTTTTCTGATTCCTATTCTTTTCCCAAATCCCTATTCCTCATCTTCTTCATTTCCCATTTTCTTCATCATCTTCGTCAATTGCAATTTCTTAGTGGCGGGCATTTTCGTTGGCTGGTGGTGGTGGGAGTTGAAACGCAAACGACGAACAAGACACCCACTCTCCTCAGGATTATATTTTCTGATTTATTTTTTCTATGTGGAACAGGAGCAGGGAGGAAACTGACGCATGATTTTCTATCGCTATACAGTAATTCAACTGTTGAACAAGATCCAAGGTCATCTGCTCAAGATACTGATTTTTTTATATAATTTTTGGTAATTATTATGCAAAACGATTCGTTGTGAGGGATTTTACTTTCCTCTATTTTACTTTCCCCTATCATGTTGTATAAATTTTTGTTAAGCCGGTACTACAATCAACATGCAAACTTTTCCGATCTCCATGAAATTGTATCTGATATGATTTTGTTTGTCTCATCTCAGTTCAATAGGGAGGTGATGGCTCTCTTAAATCCCTGCCTCCAAAGCATGTTGACACTAGAATGGGTTTTGAATGATTGACCTCTATTCTACAGAACAAAATGAACAATTATGACACTTGTAAGTTCAGATGCGCCTAAGAGGGGGGGGGGGTGAATTAGGTTCTTTAAAACTTTTTCTGAATTGTATGAATATTTTTTTCACGAGTTTCTTTTCTTTCTTTTTCTGATAAGTGATGAAAGCAGTAAATGCAGAAAGTAAAGAACACAATGATGTATCCTGGTTTCCCTCACAGTCCGAGAGTACTCCAGTCCCCTTTCAACATGAAAGAGATTTCCTTATTGTTGGTAATTTGTACAAAGACTACCTAACAAGCCAAGAACAATCCTCTTGGACCAAGAACAATCCTCTTGGATTTTCACTAAGACCACAAAGAGAACAATCCTTCCTAAGTGTCTTTCTTGTTTCCAACAATCCTGAAAACAAGTATACAATAGTTTGTTTGATTTGTATAAGAGTTCGAAAGATGAAAGAGCAATGTCAATCACTTGATTGATCTTTTCTATTCAATATGAAATTTAAGATGTAATACTCTTCTAAGTGCTCAAGAACAATTTTCTGTATGCATATGAAAATGATGAACAAAAATCTTGAGTATAAAGAGTATGATTCAAAGAATAGAAAGTAATTGTTACATTTTGGTGATTGTTGTTCTATTGATGTATTTTCAAAATTCTAAATGAAAATAATTTATAGTGTAGTAATACCTCTTCAATGAATCATAGCAATGTTTAAACCATTTTTACTAAAAGAATGTATTTGAAAAGATACAAAGATTGCCATGAAAAGGTGTTACCAAAGGTTGCTGGAAAAATAATTTTTTTCAAAATTTAAGGCACAACAACCGGTTGCACCAAAGCAACAATTGATTGCAGCACAACAACGTTTAAAATTTTTGTAAAATATAACTATGACAACCGATTGTCATTTAGGAGCAATTGGTTGCTCTAAAGCCAACGTTCAAAAAATTTGAAAATAAAACACATGACAATCGATTGCTGCTAGACGACAACCGATTGTATGTCAAACAGAAGCAAAATTTTCTTGGATGCAACCGATTGTCGTTTGATGACAATCGATTGCTTGTGTACAAAAATTTAAAAATCATTATTTTTAAAGATTTGAAGCAATTTAAAATATCCTTCTTCAATCATACATAGTATATACTCAAAATATTATTTTAATAAATTAAATACATGATTAAAAATAGTTTTGAGCACTAAGAGCATAAGATCAAAAATATCATATACCTTAAGCCATAAGTCTTGAAATGTTGATTTTGATCAATGAATCTTTGCTTGAGATAAATCTTCTATCTTGATCCATTCATTTTTGCATGCTAGCTTGTCTTCATCAAAACATTTGGAAAGCTTGATTTCACATTCTCCCCCTTTTTGATGATGACAACCATTGCTTGAAGTTTGGAGTGCATCTTGGTTTTCTCTAATCAAGTTGTTTAAAACTCCCCCTAAGTCAAAGACTCCCCCTTGATCTATTGCATGAGGGTTTTGAAGATTGCTTGCTTGCTGCAATTTGGGTTAGAGAAACACAAAAGAAACTACAAAGTTTTCTCCCCCTTTGTCATTAGCAAAAAGGAATGGGAAAGAAGATCATAAAAATTTTGCACATAGAAACAACATAGCATAAATAAATTTTGCATACATAGATATAACAGAAACAAAATGCACAAAACGAAAAGGATCACAATACATGAATTTAGTAATAAAAACATGGATCATGATATATTACCATAAAGTTAAGATTAAGATCATAGCCATGTACCTTAATTAGATAATGTCATTTTCTTCCAAGATACCTAGCTCTCTTCGAATCTTGAAAAATGGTTCTCTTGCCACCGGTTTAGTGAAAATATCTGCTAGTTGATTATGTGTATCCACGAAGGTGACTTCGACATCTCCTTGAAGTACATGATCACGAAGAAAGTGATGTCGAATGTCGATATGCTTTGTTCTAGAATGCATCACAGGATTTTTTGTAATGTTGATTGCACTTGTGTTGTTGCGTCGGAGTGGAATACATCCAAGGTCGAGTCCGTAGTCACGGAGTTGTTGCTTGAGCCATAGAATTTGCGCACAACAACT
Source organism: Vicia faba (assembly GCA_948472305.1). NCBI lineage: Eukaryota > Viridiplantae > Streptophyta > Magnoliopsida > Fabales > Fabaceae > Vicia > Vicia faba. The sequence continues at coordinate 1,360,734,633 of OX451741.1, read as the reverse complement.
ACCCGCTGCAATATATTCCGCCTCGGCCGTACTGAGAGCCACACAAGCTTGTTTCTTGCATGCCCAAGAGACTAATGCATTTCCCAAAATGTGACAAGTGCCACTTGTGCTTTTTCTATCTGTTTTACATCCTGCATAATCAGCGTCAGAATAACCAATTAAATTGCATATATTACCTTTTGGGTACCATAGGCCGACATTGGTTGTTCCTTTGAGATATTTCATGATTCTTTTTACCGCCATGAGGTGAGATTCTTTCGGGTTTGCTTGAAATCATGCACACGGACATACACTGAACATGATGTCAGGACGACTTGCCGTCAAGTATAACATTGATCCAATCATGCCTCGATATTTAGTAATATCAATGGAAATACCAGATTCATCTTGATCAACATAAGTACCGGAGCCCATTGGCGTGTGCATTGATTTGTAATTATCCATATCAAACTTTTTCAGAAGTTCCTTGCAATATTTTGATTGATTGATGAATATACCATCTTTCAGTTGCTTAATTTGCAATCCAAGGAAATAGTTCATCTTGCCCATCATAGACATCTCAAATTCTCCTTGCATCATCAACAAGAATTCTTCACACAAATCTTGATTAGTTGAACCAAATATAATATCATCGACATAGACTTGTACTAATAAAGTGTTACCTTTGATCTTCTTTATGAACAAGGTGTTATCCACTTTACCTTTCTCGAAACCTTTTTCACATAAGAAAGTACTGAGTCTGTCATACCATGCTCTAGGTGCTTGTTTTAAGCCATAAAGAGCTTTTCTCAACTTAAAGACATGTGAAGGATTCTTGAAGTCTTCAAAGCCTGGGGGTTGTTTGACATAGACTTCTTCATTGATGTAGCCATTTAAGAATGCACTTTTGACGTCCATTTGGTAAAGCTGAAAATTCAATGAACAAGCGTAAGCAAGTAAAACACGGATAGCTTCTAACCTTGCAACTAGGCGAAAGTTTCTTCAAAGTCAATTCCCTCTTCTTGGTTGTATCCTTGGGCTACCAATATTTCTTTGTTTCGGACAATTATACCGTTCTCATCAAGTTTATTTTTGAACACCCATCTTGTACCTATGATGTGTTTGTCACTTGGTCTAGGAACAAGTTCCCAAACTTGATTTCTCTCGAACTGATTTAATTCTTCTTGCATAGCAATCATCCATTGGTTGTCTCCTAATGCGTCGTCAACTTTGGAAGGTTCGATTTGAGAAACGAACGCCATGTTCAAGCAAGCATCTTTGAGATTCAATCTTGTTGAAACGCCTTGACTGATGTCACCGATGGTTTTATCAATAGGGTGATCTCTATGGGTTCTCCATTCCTTAGGTAGATCATTGACATTTGATTCTTCCGGAATTTGTTTTTCTTGTTGTTCCAATTGATTCTCATTGTTGGTCTTGGAGCCATCTTCTTGAGGAATATCAAGGTTGTCTTTGTCGTTGTTAAGGACAAAACATTTGCAGCCAAAGACATGAAAGAATGAAATATTTGGTTTCCTTCCTCGAAAGAGTTCATACGGAGTCTTCTTCAAAATAGGTCGAATATTAACTCTATTGCTTACAAAGCATGTTGTGCTTACAGCATCCGCCCAAAAGTATTTTGGAAGGTTTAAGTCACTAAGCATTGTCCTTGAAAGTTCAATAAGAGACATATTCTTCCTCTCTACAACTCCATTCTGTTGAGGAGTCCTTGGTGCTGAGAAATTATGTGATATTCCATGTTCTTCACAGAAATCTTCAAAGGAGGAATTCTGGAATTCTCCACCATGGTCGCTTCTTATGGAGGCAATAGATAGTGACTTCTCATTTTGAATTTGCTTTGCATATTTCTTGAACGCCTTGAATGCATCATTTTTATGCACTAAAAAGAGTGTCCAAGTATATCTAGAAAAGTCATCAACAATAACTAGAGCGTATACATTACCTCCGAAGCTCCTTGTTCTTGAAGGGCCAAACAAGTCCATATGAAGCAATTGTAGTGGCCTAGTAGTTGATACCACATTCTTGGATTTGAAAGTTGATTTTGTTTGCTTTCCCTTTTGACATGCATCGCAAAGTCTATCTTTAATGAACTTTATCTTAGGCAGTCCAACAACAAGGTCATGCTTAATCAATTTGTTTAAATGTTCCATATGAATATGAGTGATTCTTTTGTGCCATAGCCATGAGTCGTTGTTGTTTTCCATGAGACATTTAACCTTCAAAGACAAATCGTTAAGGGAAATCATAAAAATATTATTTACTCTTTTACCTTTAAGTTTAGCCTCATGTGTGACTTCATCTTCTATCAAACATTCATCTTTAGTGAACTTGATCTTGAAACCTTTGTCACAAAGTTGGCTAATACTTAGGAGATTGTGCTTTAGTCCTTCGACATAAAGAACATCTTCAATTGATGTGAAAGGTGGACCACCAACTTTGCATATGCCAAGAATCTTTCCTTTGTTGTTATCTCCATACGTCACATAACCCTTGGCCTTAAGCGTTAGATGTGAAAAATTTTCGATATCTCCCGTCATATGCTTGGAACAACCACTATCGAGATACCATAGATTTGAAGTGGTCTTCAAGCTTACCTCATCATCTTCGCTTTCAGAGTGGCGTGATGCCATTAACGCAAGATTTGCACTTTCGTCGCTATCGGAGTCGGATGACGAACTTAGTTCAACATCTTCCCATGCAACATATGCTTTCTTATCTTTTGATTCCTTCTTTCCTTTGTAGCCACTTTTCTTTGAAAGTTTTGGACAGTCCGGTTTGATGTGACCTTGTTTACCACATTTATAACATGTAACTTCTTGTGTTGATGAGGATCCTTCCTTCTTCTTGAAGTGTTTCTTCTTCTTTGAGTGCGAGAAGGCTTTGTCATTTTTACCAAAGAATTTTCCAACTCTTCTAACGAGAAGCATGAAGTTTTCATCTTCATCATGATTATCTTTCTTTTCGTCTTCCTTGGAGTGATCTTCAAGGCAATGTTCTTAGACTTCTTTTCTTGATTTTCACGTTTTTCCAATCTACCAAGTTCTGTCTCGTATTCTTGAAGTTTTCAGAACAAGGTTGCGGATGTCATAGTAGCGAGACTCTTCTTTTCTGAGATTGTCGTTACCTTTGGTTGCCATTCTCTAGTCAAGGATATGAGCACTTTTAGATTCAATTCATCATTAGTCAATGTTTTGCCAAGTGCCCTTAGATGATTTGTTAGATGCACAAATCTCTTTTGTAAATCAAGAATGGATTCTCCGGGTTGCATGCGGAACAATTCATATTCTTGACTTAACGTATTAAGTCTTGATCTCTTAACTTCAGTTGTTCCTTCATGTGTTTCAACCAGTGTATCCCAAATTTCTTTTGCTGTTGTACATGCTGAGACACGGAAGAATTCATCCATACTAAGTGCACTTTGAAGGAGGTTTATTGCCTTTTTTTCATATAAGACCTTTTTCTTATCATCACCATCCCATGCAGTTTTAGGCTTTGATGAACCAACGCCGTTTACTACAGTTACCGAAACAAAAGGGCCATTTTGGACAGCATCCCATATTTCTTCTCCTAGTGCTTCTAGATGAGCCTTCATACGGATCTTCCATAAATCAAAATATTCACCACAGAATAGAGGAGGCTTGTTGCTACTGCCACCATCTCTGAACACATAATTGTTGTTTGCGGAAGCCATTCTGGATCTAGTAGGAACAGGTTACCTATAACCTGCTCTGATGCCAATTGTAAGTTCAGATGCGCCTAAGAGGGGGTGAATTAGGTTCTTTAAAACTTTTTCTGAATTGTATGAATATTTTTTCACGAGTTTCTTTTCTTTCTTTTTCTGATAAGTGATGAAAGCAGTAAATGCGGAAAGTAAAGAACACAATGATGTATCCTAGTTCCCCTCACAGTCCAGAGTACTCCAGTCCCCTTTCAACATGAAAGAGATTTCCTTATTGTTGGTAATTTGTACAAAGACTACCTAACAAGCCAAGAACAATCCTCTTGGACCAAGAACAATCCTCTTGGATTTTCACTAAGACCACAAAGAGAACAATCCTCCCTAAGTGTCTTTCTTGTTTCCAACAATCCTGAAAACAAGTATACAATAGTTTGTTTGATTTGTATAAGAGTTTGAAAGATGAAAGAGCAATGTCTATCACTTGATTGATCGTTTCTATTCAATATGAAATTTAAGATGTAATACTCTTCTAAGTGCTCAAGAACAATTTTCAGTATGCATATGAAAATGATGAACAAAAATCTTGAGTATAAAGAGTATGATTCAAAGAATAGAAAGTAATTGTTACATTTTGGTGATTGTTGTTCTATTGATGTATTTTCAAAATTCTAAATGAAAATAATTTATAGTGTAGTAATACCTCTTCAATGAATCATAACAATGTTTAAACCATTTTTACTCAAAGAATGTATTTGAAAAGATACAAAGATTGCCATGAAAAAGTGTTACCAAAGGTTGCTGGAAAAATAAAAAAATTTCAAAATTTAAGGCACGACAACCGATTGCACCAAAGCAATAATCGACTGCAGCACAGTAACGTTTAAAAAATTTGTAAAATATAACTATGACAAACGATTGTCATTTAGGAGCAATTGGTTGCTCTAAAGCCAACGTTTAAAAATTTTGAAAATAAAACACATGACAATCGATTGCTGCTAGACAACAACCGGTTGTATGTCAAACAGAAGCAAAAGTTTCTTGGATGCAACCGATTGTCGTTTGATGACAATCGATTTCTTGTGTACAAAAATTTAAAAATCATTATTTTTAAAGATTTGAAGCAATTTAAAATATCATTCTTCAATCATACATAGTATATACTCAAAATATTATTTTAATAAATTAAATGCATGATTAAAAATAGTTTTGAGCACTAAGAGCATAAGATAAAAAATCTCATATACCTTAAGCCATAAGTCTTGAAATGTTGATCTTGATCAATGAATATTTGCTTGAGATAAATCTTCTATCTTGATCCATTCATTTTTGCATGCTAGCTTGTCTTCATCAAAACATTTAGAAAGCTTGATTTCACAACACTGATGTCTTCGTTCCTATTTTCGACGATATTCAGCTGGTATGGTTATTCAGGAATTAAAGCTTATCACATTTCTATATAAATAGGATTGATAAATAGCTCAGAATATGAATTCATATTTTGCAAATTGTTACCTAGCAGGCTGAAGCTGGTATTGCATGGGGAAAGCACACTAGGGTGATTCCTGTCATTCAAATTATTTTAAATGTGATTTTCAATGTTATTTCAATATTATTTTCAATATTATTTCAATATTATTTTAAATGTTATTTTAAGCAAGTTTCTTTCAATATTATTTCAATTTTTCAGGTAATTGCTTGAAGAACAAATACCCACATTCATTAACAAATCACGTTTTCAGGTAGCTGGCAAAGTAGTTGGAAAAGTTTGATTCTGTTTGTCTCATCACAGTTCAATAAGGAGGCTGGTGGCTCTCTTAAATCCCTGCCTGCAAAGCATGTTGACACTGGGATGGGTTTTGAACGATTGACCTCTATTCTATAGAACAAAATCTGCTAAATTTCAGGTTCGCAATATTCTTTATGTTTGGCTGATGTTTATGGATATTATTTTCCACATGTAATTTAATTTAGCATGTATTTTCTCTGGCGCTTCTGATGCAGCATATCTAGCGGAATTCTTGGTACTTTATATATACTCTTTTTGGATGCTTTATTGGGCATAGGTGATGGAGTTCTAATGACACAACTCAATGCTTTGCTAGGAATGCATTTTAAGCATGACATGGTACACAAATGCAATCTACCTCTTCAATTACGCAGAAACACATTTTAATTTATGTGATAGACATCCTAATTATTTATTGTTCTCATATTGTGCATATGCTTTTTGCTTGATTAATTTCTTGGTCATTTTATCTTAATGATCATTTTATCTTTTCCCAATATCTCTAATGTCAAATCGATATCAACATGTGGACAAGCTGCTATACAGAAGCAGGAAATGTTGTTGATCAGACAATTGGAGCCATCAAAATAGTAAGACACTTGCATCAATGTGTAGTTATAACAATTTAGTTCAATTTTGCTACCTGCAATCAAACTATGATGTATCTGACATTTGTTTTGTAAAATTGACCAGGTTGCGTCTTTTACCGGGGAGAAAAAGGCAATAGAAGAGTACAACAGTAAGTTAAAAGTTGCTTATATGAGTACGGTTCAACAAGGAACTACGACATGATTTGGAATGGGGTTACTTTCATTGATTGTGTTTATCACCTATGGACTTGCAATATGGTATGGTTCCATGTTAGTCCTTGAGAAGGGATATACTGGTGGAACTGTTATGAGTATAATCATAGCTCTTATGACTGGTGGAATGTAAGTGTGAAATTTGTATCGAAAACGATAAACTTTTTGACATGATAATTGTATAGACCTTCAATGAGCATAAGATTTCAGTCATTTACAGGTCATTGGGTCAGATATCTCCATGCATGGATGCATCTACTACAGAACAAGCAGCCACATATAAAATGTTTGAGACAATTAAAAGAAAGCCGAAAATTGATGCATATGACACAAATGATGAAATCTTGGAGGACATAAAGGGAGATATTGAACTCAAAGATGTTTAATTTAGATACCCTGTGAGGCCGGACGTGCAAATATTTGCTGGATTTTCACTGTTTGTTCCAAGTGACACAACTATTGCTTTGGTGGGTCAAAGTGGAAGTGGAAAGTCTACTGTGATCAGAATTTATCCTCTATGATTTGTGGAATGTTTGAATTATAACTATTATTTATACCTGATGTTAGCTTTGGTTTATTTTCTTATCAGTGTGGAACCAAACAAGAAAGATTGTTAGGAACCTCTTACAATGATAATCATCTCAATATCAGATCTGTTTTAGAAGCTTCATTTTCTTCCAGTAGTCTCGACGAAAGCTCAGGAAAATTCAAACTTGATACACTCTAATGAACGTAAAAATGATTCACAATTTCAATTACTTTAATATCTTTCTGATCTTTAATTGAATTACAAGATGTGGTTTCACCCTGATTCCGTGAATTTCTCGTATAGCTAGCAGGAACCAATGGAACATGACGACGAACTCTTAGATTCTGCAACGTCTTTTAATAAAAGGAAGTATAAGAAAATACTATTTCATATTGTCAACCAAATTCCTATGATTTTACAATGTTTATATTCTTTTGATGGTCATGAAACTCCTTTTTTTTTGTCTTAGCAGGTTTTCGAAATATGTATGTATTGTCTTATTGTCCTGCATTTTTTAATTTAATGTTCATATATCTTAATGCTGAGTTTTCTGATGCTCATATAATGTTCTGTGATGTATACAATGGAATATTGGAGATATAAACAAACCAAAGTTTTATGGTATGCTTTATACAATCAATATGTCGTTTTATATCATATGAAACTAATAAATATTCGTGTGAAGGAATTTTACAAAGTGTTTTTTGAATACATGTTTTGAAGACACAAAGAGCGCATGTTGTGGACTTGGTTTAAATGGTCCAATGATAGGGTGCATCTCTACATAAATGGCATGTAATCAAGATTCATCACATATCACATAAAATCGTGGTTTATTCAAATTTTGCAACACTAAATCGTTGCTATTTGACAACATTTTGTTAAATTGTGGTTTATTCAAATTCTGCTACACCGAATCGCTGCTATTTGACAACATTTCATTTTTATTCTCATCGTTTGAAGCCGGGTTGCAGTGCAGCTTCTCACTTCCAAAATTGGTTTTAGGTACCATAATATGAATTATGACATTTAAGGATGTACTTTATGTTAAATTGTAATTCATAGTGTCGAAAAGATTTGATTTGTTTTAGATTTAAATAGATTTGATTTAAGTCTAGAATATATTTGATTTGATTTAGTAACAAAAAGATATTTTTGGGCTTTGGGCTTAGGGTGTAAGCTCAATTATAAATAGAGGGAGTAACCCCTATTTTGGAAGCAAGTCAATTCATTGTAATCACAGAATTTGCAGTTGCAAGTGATTAAGAAAGTTTTCCACAGTTTGTGGGCAGAGAGAAACTCTGCAGAAATTATTTGTCTTGTCTTCTTTTCTTTGTTTGTCTCATAATTAAATTGTCATTGTGGTAGAAATTCATCATAGAGTTTTGGTGGATTTCCAACATCTGGTATCAAGAGCTTTTGTTTCGATTCAAGGGAAGTGTCAATTAAGAACGATTGAAGAATTCAAGATGACAAGTTATGGGAATGCAAACTATCCAGCAACGCTACCAATTCTGAAAGTTGACAACTATGAGAATTGGTGCAAACAGATGAAAGTCTTATTCAGGTGTCAAGGTCTTTGGGATCTTGTAAAAGATAGAGTCGAAGCGCTTGGCAAAAACGCTTCAGAAGAAGAAAAGAAGAAATACATAGTGTGATCGGTGGATCTGGAACTGACTGTTTAACGCTGGTTCGCGAAATGTCGTGGAAGCAAGAGTCGCCACCGTCTTTTATTTTCTCCAAATGGAAAGGACAAAAGCACAGAAAAATTCCTTATAGAGATTGCTCTCGGTTCGGGAGGTAGATTATAGAAAGGGAAGGTGTTAGCACCCTTTCTATCCATGGTTATCCATGGGCTCTTAGATACTTGCTCATTTGTGTTTTCAAAAAATGGTTTATTTGCTTTTCAACTGTGGGTTTAAAAAAGTTTCTTTGAAAATTTCAGTTCGACTCTTGTATCGGTCCTCAAGAGTGTTTGAAAAGTTGCTTTCGAAAGCTTTTTGAAAAGGTGTCAGTGTGAAAAGTATTTTTTTGGTTTGTTTTGAAATTAGAGCAAGTATCTAGAGTCGTCTACCTACCCTAAGGAATTCGTCTGTGTAAATGTCCTTAAAGTAGTGCCATCCCACCATTGAGAGGTAGGTAGCACCACCGTTGGAGGTGTTCGGGTCAATTCGAGGGTTCGGGACATGGTGATCACCGGAGCAATGAGAAGATACCTTAGAAGCTACCCTCATGCCATGTTCATGGACATGAGGACTTACTAAAACATCCTCTACTCGACGACTACCTTTCGAGGGGCAAGGCAACAGTGAGGCGTACCCTAGGGGTGGTGTGTGATTTGTGTGTCGTTTTCATATATTTTTGTCTTGTCCATACATTGGTGATCTACGCGTTGTTTTTATTTTTGACATTCATTCTTTCATGCAAATTAATTAACAGTTAAAAAGATGCGGAATTAAAAGGTCTACGCTATTACAAAGGCGCAGGTCCACATCGCCAAATTAATCCAGGACCCGAAAAATAAAAATGCGGAAAAGATAAATGTCTAATTAAGCTATTACATGGCTTTGGTAGAATTACATGAATATTCACAAAAAGGGAAATAAGAATAAAAATGCGCGAAGAAGTAAAGTCGGGAATGCGAGGGCGTTGGACCCTTTTTAGGAAATTAAATTACGATTAACAAATTAATTAAGTTAAATGAGAAAAGGAAATTATTTTTTTGAGTTTTTTTGTATTTATGGATTTTAATGAGAATTAATGGAATTAAAACCTAATTCTAGCTATTTTTAATTTATTAAAAAAATGTGAAAATTGAACCTAAAATTAACCTAATTATTTACATGGCAATTTATTTACAAAAATAATAATTAATAATTAATATGGTGAAAAAGAAAAGAAAAGGATAAAAGTATAAACCCTAATTCTACATTTTTTAATTTATTAAGGAAAACATTTAAAATTAAATCTAGCATTAAAACTAAATTAATTAATAAGATTTTTTACAAAAAATGTTAAATAAAATATATTTTTGTTTTTTGTCTTTTCTGATTTTTATTATTTTGTTTTATGTTAAAGAAAACAAATCAATGTAAAGAAATAAATTAAAATTAAACAAATCAAATAAAATAGAAAGAAAATAAAAAGAAGGAAAGGAAGCAAACCCATGGGGTGTTGACCCCAATTTGGAGGTCATGTGGTAGCAATCAGGCTCAATAGAACTTTGGCCTTTTTTGACTTTTCATGCTGGCGTGTGGAACGTTTGACCTATGCACATGGTGGTCTTCAGATCAAGACCACTGGATTGACACTCTGAGACATGTGGCATGCTTGGATAGTGGTCGTATGGTAGTCTTCTAAGGGGAACGCTACATGTAAGCATGGAAAGAAAAATAATATGGAGAAAGGAGGGGACCTGGGAATCGAACCCAGGTCCCAGAGGTTACCAAATCAACGCCTTGCCACTTGATCCACTTACGCGCTTTGTATGTAATATAACAAATAAACAATATCAGGCAAAATAATGTTTAGTGATGTTTTTTCGCGCGAAATTCAAACGCACCAACCGCTGGCTTACACATCACCTTCTTCTCCAATTGTTTGCTTTGCCTGGAAAAAAAACAAACTGAATAGCGGGGGTTTTAAACCCCCACTAAGTGATAAGCATAAAAATAGCGAATAGGCCCTGGTTGCTCATAAATTGAGCGCGACCTATGGATTGAATTCGTGTGAAGCGTCCCGTTCTAATGGCCCTGGTCTCGTGTCACAATTTTTCCAGAACAAAGAAGCCCCAAATTTACAGTCATGAAACCCTAGCAAGCTTCAATGGTAACTTTGCATATAGGGCACGAAAACTCAATTAAAGTACATGGTTAGCTTTAGAATGAATAAATTAACACAAATCAATCATTAGAAATTGAAAACAACGCATGAATCATGAGACATGAACATGAAAAAAGTTATGAACAGGACGGGTTCGTCCTACCAATTCCTCGCGTTAGAAGTAATGGTTTTGATCCAGAAACGTTCCTTGAGGCCTCAGGAATGCAATGGGATTGTTCTCTTGCCTTGAAACGCTTTGAAATCGTGTTTTCAGTTTTGAAATTTTCTTGAAAAAGTGCAAAGTTTGTTTATGGTTTTGGGCGCAGCTTCAAGGTTGTTGGCATTAGGTTTTGCATCTGACTTATGTATGGGATGGATTAGGGTTGAATTTTGAGCCAAAAGATCAATGCATTGATGAAAGAAGTATTTGATTTTCATGGCATATTTCTTCAAATCTTTTCCATGTGTTTTGATGCCAATCATGACCAAATCACCTTGATTCTTTCCATATTAGATAGTGCACGAAATCTTGAAGGTATTCTATGCACAAAAAGATTTGAAAAGCATGGATGAGTATTTTTTTCATATTTTATTTAATTAAATGTATTAATGGTGATTAAAAATTCAAATAAATAATAAAAAATGATGAAATAACTCCCCTTGGGCCAAATGGTCGTGCATAGCCTTTGGATGATGAATCTTGGAAAGAAAATGTGGCCCATTAGAAAATTTGAGGCATTTGAAGTAAAGTTGACTTTTCAAAATTCCCAAAAATTTCCCAACTTCCACAAGGCATATCTTGCTCAATTTTTAAGCTTTGATCATGTTCTTTGACATTTTGGAAAGGTCTTGAAGTCCTCTAACCAATGCCTTTGGTCCCATGTCATTTTGATTTTCCAATCTCAAGTTATGGTCTTTGACTTAAAGTCCTTTTTTGTTGACTTTTGAAAATGACCTATAATGTTGAAATTGATAACTTTTTGTGAGAGCATTTCTTGGACTTTAAGTGTGAAGAGGAGTTGTAGGAAATTTCTTTCTCTTCAAAATGAGCTTTGGATGGAATTTTTCTGATAAACCATGTGGAAGTTATGCCTTGGTCAAGTTACAGTTGACTTTTTCAACTGTCCAAATATGAAAACTTTTGCATCTTGAGACTTTTTGAGCCATGCTTTGAGAATCATGATCAAGAATTGATCAAATGATGTTTGTGGCTTCAAAATGAGATGTTGACCAAAAATTTGAACTTTTGACTGTCAAATGACCATTTTGTCCCTGCAGTTGACTGTTGAGCAATTAGGGTTTTTGACTGTGCAATTTTGTGCTGTAAGTCTTGAAACTTGGCATGAGGATGCTTGACCATGTTTATAGGCATGTGGGACTTGATTGGACCCTTGGAAACTTCAATTTCTTTGACAGAACCAAAACCTTAGTTTTTGACTGTTAGGAGGCCCTTGAATTGTGCAACCCTTGGGGAGATTTTGAAGCGTGCTCTTTACAATTCTTGAAGAATATGGGAGGGCAAATTTTGGGGTACAACACATAGAATATGAGAAGCTGAGTTATAAAGCATTATTTATAATTCATCAATGTGTCAGCCCAGACAATTTCGAAAAGGTTAGTGATTCAGAATCTGCAAAAGAAGTTTGGGAGATCCTTGAGAAGTCTTTTGGAGGCGCTGAGAAGGTGAAAGAAGTGAGGTTACAAACTCACAAAAGGACCTATGAACTACTTCAGATGGAAGACAGTGAAAGCATATCTGATTTCTTCACTAGAGTTACAAAACTAGTAAATTAAAGCAAGATATATTGAGAAGCGTTAACAACAAGAGATGTTGTATCGAAGATCTTGAGATCTTTAGCTCCTAAGTTCGACCACATAGTGGTGGCGATAGAAGAGGGGAAAGACTTGTCGAAATTGACAAAGGAAGAGCTTCAAGGGACACTTGAATCTCATGAACAAAGAATGAATGGAAGAGTTGCAGGCAAATCGAAGAGTGATGTGGCCTTGCAGGCACATTCAACAAAAGAGACAAAAGGCAAAGGAAAGTGTTTCGACAGAGGTAGAGGTGGCTACAACAAATCGAATGGTCGAGGAAACCAAATCTAAGGAGACGTATCGAATCAAAGAGGACCATACCAAGGAAACCAAAGAGGTGGTGTTGCAAATAGAGGAAGAGGTGGTGGTCGAAAACCTGATAAGAGTCGCATTCAATGTTACAATTGTCAGAAGTATGGACACTATGCGAGTGATTGTCCAGAAAAACGAAAGAATCAAGAAAGTGATGCAAAGCTTGCAAAACATGAAGAAGAAGAAGAAGAAGAAGAAGAAGAAGAGATGATACTGATGGTCACAATAAGAGATAAATATAGATTCAAGGACTAATGGTACTTGGATTCAGGATGTTCATCACATATGTTTGGAAGGAAAGACTGGTTTGTCAATATAAAGCCCTCAATGAAAAATATGGTAAAATTTGCAAATGACAATACCCTAGCAGCTGAAGGTATTGGTGATGTTATGATTATGAGGAAAGATGGCAAAAGGTCAATAATCTCCAATTTATTGTACATACCAGGCATGAAGAGCAATTTTCTCAGTACAGGGTAGTTGGTCAAAAAGAATTATAAAGTGTCAATCGAAGATAAGTTGATGAGAGTCGTTGATGCAAATGGGAGATTAATCTTGAAGGCTCCTATGTCTCAGAATCGAACCTTCAAGATTGAACTAAATGTGATGGAGCACAAGTGCCTTTCGACTGCAGCTAGCAGAGATGAATGGATATGGCATTATAGACTAGGCCATCTCAACTTCAGAGACATCAGAGATTTGAAGAGAAGAAATATGGTTTCAGGATTGCCAGAAATTGACATTCCAAACGAGGTATGTGAGGAATGTGTGCAAGCGAAGCAACACAAGAATAACTTCAGCAATGATGCAGGAAGCAGATCGAAGGCTATTCTTGAAGTCATATATTCTGATGTATGTGGATCAATCCAGGTGGATTCGATGGGAGGTAACAAATACTTTGTTACATTCATAGATGATTTCAGTCGAAAGCTATGGACTTACCTGATCAAGAAGAAAAGTGAAGTGATCGAAGTATTTACCAAGTTTAAGTCTATGGTCGAAAGACAGAGTGGTCGAAAGCTCAAAGTTTTGAGAACTGATGGTGGTGGAGAATATGTGTCGAAAGACTTCGACAGGATATGTGAAAAGGAAGGGATTATGCATGAGGTGGTGCCACCCTATACTCCACAACAAAATGGAATTTCAGAAAGGAAAAATCGAACCATCATGAATATGGTGAGAAGTATGTTGAAAGGCAAGAATCTACCTAAAGAGTTTTGGGGTGAAGCTGTTTCGACTGCAACATACATTTTGAGTAGATGTCCTACAAAGAAGCTAGAAGGAATTACTCCAAAAGAATGTTGGTCTGGTGTGAAACCTAGCTTGAGTCATTTGAAGGTATTTGGATCTATTGCACATAGACATGTGCCAGATCAGTTGAGAAGAAAACTTGATGACAAGTCAAGTCAAATGATTCTAGTTGGATATCATTCGACAGGAGGATACAAGTTGTTCGGTCCAGTGAAAAAGCATATTGTGATTAGCAGGGACGTGATCATAGATGAGTTTAAAGAATGGGATTGGACTGAAAATATCAAGAAAGATTCAGTGGGAATCCTTCTTGAAGATCCAGAAACTCAAGTCGAAAGAGAAGTTCGACAAGAGGAACCAACAGATATACCAAGTACAAGCAGGCCTCAAAGAACAAGACGCATGCCTGCAAGATTGCAAGATTGTGTGATTACATCAGATGATGTAATAGATAATGAAGGTGAGCTGGTACATTATGCTTTCTATGCAGATGTCGAACCTGTTAATGCAGCTGAAGCATTAAAGGATTCGAAGTGGGTGAAAGCAATGAACGAAGAAGTAAAGTCTATCGAAGAAAACAACACTTGGTCACTTGTCGAATTGCCTCAAGGCAAAAAGGCAATTGAAGTCAAGTGGGTATACAAAGTGAAAACAAATTCGAAAGGTGAAGTAACTCGACACAAAGCAAGACTTGTGGCAAAAGGATTTCTACAGAAAGAAGGAATAGACTTCGACGAAGTTTTTGCACCTGTTGCTAGGATCGAAACAATCAGGTTGGTTGTTGGTCTAGCAGAAATAAACAATTGGCACATATGTCAGATGGACGTGAAATGTGCATTCCTAAATGGACCCTTAGATGAAGAAGTCTATGTTAAACAACCAGTTGGATTTGTGAAACATGACGAAGAAAGAAAGGTGTACAGGCTACATAAAGCCCTGTATGGATTGAAACAAGCTCCAAGGGTTTGGAATAAGAAAATTGATAGTTTTCTAAGGGAGAAGGAATTTGTGAAGTGCACAACTGAACATGGAGCATATGTAAGAAGAAGCAAGAGTAAATTGCTTATACTATGTGTTGTACCCCAAAATTTGCCCTCCCATATTCTTCAAGAAATTGCAAAGCCAAGTCACAAAATTCCCCAAGGGTTGCACAGTGCAAGGGCCTCCTAAACAGTCAAAATTAGGGTTTTGAGTCTGATCAAGAAAAGGAAGTTTTCAAAGGCTCAATCAAGTCTCATATGCTTATAAACATGGTCAAGCATCCTCATATCAAGTTTCAAGGCATTCAGCTCAAGATTGCACAGTCAAAACCCTAAATTGCACTACAGTCAACTGTAGGGGCAAAATGGTCATTTGACAGTCAAAAGTTCAAATTTTTGGTCAACATATCATTTTGAAGCCACAAACATCATTTGATCAATGCTTGATCATGATTCTCAAAATTTGGCTCAGAAAATCATCAAGATGCAAAAGTTTCCTTATTTGGACAGCTGAAAAAGTCAACTGAAATTGACCAGGGCATAACTTTCACATGGATCATCAGAAAAATTCCATCCAAAGCTCATTTTGAAGAGAAAGACATTTCCTACAACTCATCTTCATACTTCAAGTCCAAGAAATGCTCTCACAAAAAGTTATCAATTTCAACATTACAGGTCATTTTCAAAAGTCAACAAAAAGGGACTTTAAGTCAAAGGCCATAACTTGAGATTGCAAAATCAAAATGACATGGGACCAAAGGCATTGGTTAAAGGACTCAAAGACCTTTCCAAAATGTCCAAGAACATGAGAAAAGCTTAAAAATTGAGCAAGTTATGCATTGGAGAAGTTGGGAAATTTTTGTGAAATGGCAAAAGTCAACTATCCTTGAAACTTCAATTTTTGACAAAAGGGCCCACTTTCTTCCACTTGATTCAGCCTTGTCATGCCACACACGTGTCCCATGATTAGTTTCAAGATCAAACATTGATTTTTCTATTTTATTTAATTTTTGATAATTTAATTCATTTTAAATCTTTAAAAATTCAAATAAAATTCAAAAACCAATGGAATAGTGTCATTTGAATTTGGACAACTTCCATATATCATGGGCCAGCTCAAAAACTCATGCTAGGGTTAAATTGCACACCAAGTCTTGGTTTGCTTAAAAAAAGGGAAAATTGGTTAATGGTGAAAACCCTAGGACTAGTTCTCTCATGGGCATGAATCAAGGCCAACTAACAAGCTAATTCTCTTCCCTCATAAGTGCTAAGTCAAACCCTAACCACAACAGACTAAAAGCTGCGCTGAGAAGCCCTACACAAACTTGAAAAATTGCTTAGAAACTCAAATTCTGAAATCACTACTAGAGGGCGATTAAAAGCTTGATTCTTTTTCTAGTAGCTTCCTCAAACTCTCCTGATCACATTCCAATCACAAACAAGAACCAAAACGCAAAGAAGTGGTATCTATAACTCAAACTGTAAAGCAAAACTTGTGAAATCGTATATCATGATTCATACATCTTTGTGCATTTTTGTTTATTGATTCTTGTTCATATTGAAGTTTCCAAGCTAACCATTGCCTTTAATTGTGTTTTCATTGACCATACGCGAATCTACCATGTTTGGATATTAGGGTTACAGTTTTTCAAAATTGGGGTTTTCTACCCAAGGCAAAATTAAAGCTCAAGACTACTGCCATTGCATTTATCACGTCCAGACAAGGAGGTTCCAACCCTCGCGCTCAATTTATGAGCGTCGAGGGTCTATTCGTTATTTTTTTATATATGGGTTTAGGCAACGCAACGAAAACCGTTGCCTATATGTTTTGTGTTACAGAGGTGATGAGGGAGATGATGCGTTGTCAACCAACGATACGCCATTTTGAATCTTCGCGCGTTGAAGGCCACTAACTCTCTTTTCTTTTTATTATATTCATTAATCATTATATGTTAAAAGTAACTCAAGTGCTTCAGTGGCAGGCGTATTCCTTTGCATTGTCCAAGACCTGGGTTCGAGTCCCAGGTCTGTGTAAACCTCATACTATTTTTCAATACTAATTCCTATGCAGCGCTTCCATTGCAAGATCTTCATGCACGCCCAGAAATCACCATCCACGCGTCCAAAGCATCCAATTCAAAGGCCAGGATTCAAGGAGCACAATAAACTCCAGTCAACGCTGAAGCAAGCTAGCAAAAAGTCAGCAAGGCCATAACACAAATGGGCCTGAAATGCTAAGGCCTTACCTCCAAATTGGGGCTACCCCCCCTTGGTTTGCCTTCTCTTTCTTTCTATTTTATTTCTTTTCAAATTATTATTTTCTTTATTAGTTTAATTAATTTATTTTTTTAACAAAATACAAAAACATCAAAAAATCAGAAAAAGGATAAAAACATAAAAAATATTTATTTTATTTATTTTCTTGTAGATAATTAACATGTAAATTAATTTAGTAAAATAGGTTTTAACTTTAATTCCTTTTAATAAATAAAAAATCCAAAAATATAGCATTAGGTTAATGACTTTTTTATTCCTTTTAATTTTCCTTGTTTTTTGCCATAATATTAGTAATTTTCATAATTAAACTTGTAAATTAATTAGGGTTGCATTTAGGTTAGATTTTAATATTTTCTTAATAACTAAAAATCCAAAAATATAGCATTAGGTTTAATGACTTTTTATTCCTTTTAATTTTCCTTGTTTTTTGCCATAATATTAGTGATTTATTTATTTTCATAATTGAACTTGTAAACTAATTAGGGTTGCATTTAGGTTAAATTTTAATACTTTCATAATAAACTTAAAAATAATTAGAACTAGGTCTAACATTTCATGTTGGTTTTTTTAATTAATTCCTTTTTATTAAATCTCAAAAAACACAAAAATACTAAAAAACATTTTCTTTTAATTCTTAATTTTAATTCCTTATTAATAATATTTCGCAAAAGGATCCAACGCCCATGTTCGTAATTTATTTTCGCGCATTTATTTTATGTCGTTTATTATAATTATGTAATTCTCCCAAAGCGTTGTAACAATTATACTTTTTCGCACTTTTATTTAATTTCTTTATTTTCTTGTCAAATCGGGTCCGGTTTAATTTTGGCGATGTGGACCCGCGCCATTTGTAATAGTCTTAGATTTACTTTTCCCGCAACTTTTAACTGTTAACAAAAGCATGAAAGAATGTATGGACTTAAAATAAAATCAAGCGTAGAACACCAACAAACGTGACAAGACAAATAACTGAAACATGACACACAATTCGCACACACCACACCTAGGGTACGCCTCACTGTTGCCTTTCGAAAGGTGGTCGTCGAGTAGAGGACGTCTTAGTAAGTCCTCATGATCCGGGAACCTGGCATGAGGGTAGCTTCTAAGGTGTCTTCCCATTGCTCTGGTGATCACCATGTCTCTACAAACTCGAATTGACCCGAACACCTCCAACGGTGGTGCTACCTACCTCTCAATGGTGGGATGGCACTACTTTAAAGGACATTTACACAGACGAATTCCTTAGGGTAGGTGGGTTCTCAAGGATACTTGCTCTCTTCAAAACAAAATCAAAAATACTTTTCACACCAACACACTTTCAAAAACTTTCAAAACAAACTTTTCAAACACTCTGACGTACGAGTTGAACTGAAACTTTTCAAAGAATATTTTTGAAACCCACATTGAAAAGCAAACAAACAATTTTGAAAACACATTGAGCAAGTATCTAAGAGCCCATGGATAACCATGGATAGAAAGGGTGCTAACACCTTCCCTTTCTATAATCTACCTCCCGAACCGAGAGCAATCTCTTTAAGGAATTTTTCTGTGCTTTTGTCCTTTCCATTTGGAGAAAATAAAAGACGGTGGCGACTCTTGCTTCCGCGACATTTCGCGAACCAGCTTTAAAACAGTCAGTTCCAGATCCACCGATCACAGAACTGGCGACTCTGCTGGGGAGATTAAACTTAAAGTGAGGTGTACCTTAGGGCTAGTTCATAACTGTGTTTTCAATTGTTTTCATTGTGTGCTTTAAATTGTGGGTTACTTGGGAGTTCTATAGATCCTAACCCGGATCTGGGGGATACCTTCTTAGAAAGTAGCAACAAGGCTGTGAGGGAACTGTGCGGGGTATACCGACATGGTTGAAACAGTCTGCTACGTTGATGTGACACTTTGGTGTGTACCGGTAACCCTTGAGTTCAGTCAAGGAGAGTACGGGGCTTCCGCGTGGTGTCATGAAGCATCAACAGACCTTAGGAACCTTAATTGAACCATCTTGGCCTCTTTAGGGTAGTGAGGTAACTGACTTTGGTGCAGTCCGAGGTTGGTTGATACTCGATACTACACTCAATTGAGGGTTGCTTTCCTGGAATATTTCGGTCGCCAGTTCAGTGGCTAAATCGAAACGATGAACAATGAAAGCAATCCCGTGATATTGGGAACCTTAGAACCCGGTTACTTTGATAGGACAGGTTGAACCCACCAACTTCAAGAGGGTACTACCCAGACTCCATGCTGGCCTAAACTTTAAGGGTTTCTCTTGTGTGACTTGTGTGCCTTCCTACTTGAACTACTTGCATGCTTATTACCTGACATTTGTCTCTTGCAGGTTGTGTTTGTAGTCCTTAATTAGGACTCATAACAGGGTATCCTAAGTTTCTTGCAGGTTTTTGCAGTCCTTAATTGGGACTCATAACAGGGTTACTCACATTACCCCATGCATATCATGACATCATACTATTGCATACATCCTAACCCATTTCAAGGATCTCAAGGGCTTGTGATACAGGTCATATAAATCAAACATCTAGCAAGGGGCAAAGAGGATTTATTTTCCTCTAGCCAATGTTGTCAGAGGCTATGACCCACTTGATATGGTGAGCTCTGACTCCTGAAGAAGGTTCCCTAACCAAGGTTGTTTGGAAATCAAAACCAGACATGATGACTAAAGTCAGGGGCTATGACCCACTTGATATGGTGAGCCTTTGACTCTTGAAGAAGAGTTCTCAATAACATGGGTGTCCTTCAATCAAGCTCTAAATTCCAATGCTAACAAATTTTCTTGTTTACCCCGCGAGATCCTTGAAAACATTGCATGCATATCATACTCATCCTTACATAACAGGTATCTTTGTTGCAGGTCACTTACCTTTCCCGCTGTTTATTTCAGCAATGGCTTCACAACAAGACAACCAGGACCTTCTTGCTCAAGAGGCTCGGCTCGGGGACATCCTCCTGAATTTATCCAAGGGGCAGGAGGAGTTAAGGACACTTCTCACGGGGACTTTGGTCAGGAACAATGCTGAGGATGACAAGGACGAACAGCTGAAACGTCTACAAGCTGAGGTAGACACATTGAAGACCCAGATGCTGGGGCAAAGGACCCTCATTCAAGGTTTAGCTCAGGAGCAAGGAGAGCTGAGGGCCATGATCAGTCAGCTTCATCAAGACATGAAGCAACCAACCCAAGTCAGGGACCAAGTCATGGAACAGCTTCCAAGAGGGCAAAGGCCGGGCCCAATGAATAGACCTCTCCAAATTGCTACTACTTCACAAGCCCAGCATCAACGGGGTAATCGGCGCAAGCGATACACTCCTGGAAGACATTTCACTGAGACTGGCATACCACCATCTCTAATGCTGAAACACTTATTGGAGGCCAATCTGATTACTTTGAAAGGTCCTCCCCAGAATCCTGGCACCTCTGCTCCTACTTATAACCCTGATAAAAGATGTGCCTACCATTCTGACAGTCCTGGACATGACACCGATGACTGTTGGAGCTTGAAGAACAAGATCCAGGACTTGGTCGACGGAAGGGTGCTGGAGTTCATGCCGGGTGGCCAAATGAAATTCTTCTGCTGAGAATCTTCCATTTGAAGTGACAAATCCTGAGACTGGAAAGTTTTGTTCATTCGAATGTTCAAGTTGCGATTTTCTTTTGTTCAAACATTTATTCATGTTAAAACATTATTATTCCATTAATGCATCGCTTATGTCTATTTTTGAATCAATATATTCGCATTCACTATATGCAAACTATTTTCATATTTTTTTTTCTGATGTCAACTCTGGATCTAAACTCTAAGCCTCTTGAGGGAGGATGACGAAAATGATACCATAATCTACAGTATGCTTTTGAACAGACCCCGCTGATGAGGTACAGGCATAGTTTCAATCCCTAAACACTGGAGTAATAAGGAAGGTAATCCCTCGTCAACCCCTCTGAGCCAAAGAAGTAGGAGTTTTTATTTGCGAAATTTAAAACCCTTTATCATAACCTGGGGCAGGGTAGTTCTCTCAGTTGATCCAAGTGCATAACGAATAGCACCAAGGAGGTCCTTGCAAAACAAAGAAAGACAGTGATGGTTCCGGATAATCAATAAAGAAAGGTAGTCATTACCAAAACAAAAAAAAACTAAAGCCCAAAGAGTCAAAACCCATGAAGGAGACTTACAAAATTGGGGCATCCCACTGACTGTAATTCCAAAAAAGGAAACAGTTCAGGCAAAAAAAGAAAGGGATAACAAAAATCAAGAAAGAGGTCTTACCAACCCTCAACAAGAAAGGAATGACTGCCTATTCAAAAGAAGTTATCAACATTTGAACCATTATTGGAACGTCAAAGCAAAGACTCAAACAAGGTCTAACGCACGATCAACTGAGTTTAGGTTTGGAGAACATCACGAAGAGCGGGTGGGTACAAATAAAATTTGAGCCTTTATCCTTTGTTTCTTAAACCGTGAACCAGGCCACGTTATAACCCTCAAAAGTCCTAGCTGAAGCATGGGTTAGCTCGAAAGCATACTGTCACGAAAGGTATCCTGACTCCTGAAGGCCTACGGTAAATACGGAGTTGACATCACGTTTTACAAACATTCACTTGTTTTATGAAAAGAATGCATTTTCAAAATCTTCAAGACAGACATAAGCTTTGCATTTTTAACATAACTTTGTTTGCATATGACTTTTTGTTTGAACAGCAAGGAAATTCGCACGACGAATGCCTAATGAACAGAAGTACCTCCAATCAAGGGGCATGGCATGACTATTGTCCATCATCTGGGGCAGTTAAGTCAAGATTCGGAGAATCTCTCAAAAAGGCCAACCAGCCTGGGGCAAATCTCCGTCTAAGTCACTTGGGGCATTGGACGATCAAACGAAGATCTTCTGGTGGCATGACAAAACAATTCTAACAGGGGCAATTCCCTACATCCTGAGGACACGGACATAGTCGAAAAAATACTGCGCATAATCAAAGACCCGCTAGGTTGACATACCTAGGCAAAAGTAAGGGCTTCCCGGCGAACCAAAAGGGTTCGGGCAAAATGAAGGGATGAAATGAAAAAATTTGTACACCCGGCAACCTGGAAAGGCGGCTTGGGCAAAAATGGGTACCCCGGTGGACTGAAAACCCGAAAGGGCGGTCCAGGCAAAAATTAGGGATCAAAGCGTACGACTATGTCCTGTCATCTCGTCACCTGCCTACCAGAAGAAGGTTTGTCCATCAGCAAGCTATCAGCACCTCTCAGGTCTTCCTCTCCCACCTCAGAAACAGGGGCAATAAGGAGTTGTCTAAGAGCAATCTAATTGTTCTGTCCTCCAAGGTATCAAAACAGGTTAGGCTGAAGAACATAGCCGGCATATCTCAATTCCCCAGAGAGTAAGTCAGCAGTCAGTGCATTCTTATCCAAGCAAAATTATCAAATCTCAAGGAAGTTGAGTATCCTCCAGCCGATCTCAAACATTCCCCAACAGCATATATTCTTAACAAGCATCCCCGGCAGCCTTGGTCTAAAGATTGTTCCCCGGTGGCATACAAACATTCAAAGGAATCACTTCCCCCGCAGTTCAAAACTCCCCAGAAGAGTCCAATTAGTTTCCCCAGGAAAGTTGGAATTTATATCTCCCCAAGCAGTAAGCTTATCCCCAGTAAATTCTGGAAGCTTATCCTTCGCAGAGCACGAACGCGTCGTCCGGCTTGATTTAAAGAGTTATTTCCTTAACAGGATATAACTGGGTTATCCTCAGCCAAAAGCCACGGAAAGAGCGTCGTCGACAAAGTCTTCTTATCCCCAGCAAGCTATTATCAACATTCAGCAAGGCATTCCTCTTCCCCACAGAGTATTGTTCCCCAGCATGGCCGCTAGAGCATTTTTCTCCCCGCAGAATCCTCCACTTGCCAAGTTTATTCCGCAACGGAGTCATCTTCTCCTACCGGTATCCTTGCAGTTATCATCCCCAGCGGAAGCAGAATCTATTCTTCGATATCAGCCCAGGATACGACTTCCCGGCACCCGTCAAGGATTCACTTTCCTAGACAAAAACATACATAAAACATCACATACATCATTATAGCATGCATGTACACATCATATCTTACAAATCTCATTTATGTTGAGAACATCATTGCTTGATCCATATCATGCATTGCATATGACTGACTTTTACCTTTCAGGAAAGATCCAGTTAAGTTCTCAAGCTACATTTCAAGACCTAGACCGGTTCAGTTAAATCGTCCCAAGATTTTCCTGATGCTTATCCAGTCAAAGGCTTCTCTGGTTCAGTCAGATCGACCCTAAGATCTCCCTGATGCTTATCCAGTTGAAGACATTTCAAGACCTAGACCGGTTCAGTTAAATCGTCCTAAGATTTTCCTGATGCTTATCCAGTCAAAGGCCTTCTCTGGTTCAGTCAGATCGACCCTAAGATCTCCCTGATGCTTATCCAGTTGAAGACATTTCAAGACCTAGACCGGTTCAGTTAAATCGTCCCTAAGATTTTCCTGATGCTTATCCAGTCAAAGGCCTCTCTGGTTCAGTCAGATCGACCCTAAGATCTCCCTGATGCTTATCCAGTTGAAGACATTTCAAGACCTAGACCGGTTCAGTTAAATCGTCCCTAAGATTTTCCTGATGCTTATCCAGTCAAAGGCCTCTCTGGTTCAGTCAGATCGACCCTAAGATCTCCCTGATGCTTATCCAGTTGAAGACACCCCAGATTTTTCTCAACGAGCGTTGTTGAAGTTAAAATCACCCAGATTTTTCTCAACGAGCGTCGTTGAAGTTAAAGTCACCAAAATTTTTCTCAACAAGCGTTGTTGAAGTTAAAGTCACCCAAGATGTTTTTCTCAACAAGCGTTGTTGAAGTTAAAGTCACCCAAGGTTCTCTTACCATTCATGCTAAGGTAGTAATCATCCCTGGTTCTTTCATCGCCGTTTGAAGCTCCAGACTCAGCTCCTGTAACCAGTCAGGATACATCTATACTAGGCATCTAAAAATCAGCTCCTGCAACGTGTCAGGTACTCATTTTCTGTTTTGCAGGTATACAGATTCTCGCCAAGGAATCTCTTACGCAATCAAAACATCCAGATGGCAACTATAAGCCCATTTCACCATCACTGCCACTATGTGAGCGCAAATTTCTGGGCACTCTAGTGTCCAATCATCTTCTACCCTCGGATTACGAAAGGCACGTCAGCCAATCTGCATCCTCAGGTCTAAGAAGATTGAACAGGGGCAACTGTTGTACCCCAAAATTTGCCCTCCCATATTCTTCAAGAAATTGCCAAGCCAAGTCACAAAATTCCCCAAGGGTTGCACAGTGCAAGGGCCTCCTAAACAGTCAAAATTAGGGTTTTGAGTCTAATCAAGAAAAGGAAGTTTTCAAAGGCTCAATCAAGTCTCATATGCTTATAAACATGGTCAAGCATCCTCATATCAAGTTTCAAGGCATTCAGCTCAAGATTGCACAGTCAAAACCCTAAATTGCACTACAGTCAACTGTAGGGGCAAAATGGTCATTTGACAGTCAAAAGTTCAAATTTTTGGTCAACATATCATTTTGAAGCCACAAACATCATTTGATCAATGCTTGATCATGATTCTCAAAATTTGGCTCAGAAAATCATCAAGATGCAAAAGTTTCCTTATTTGGACAGCTGAAAAAGTCAACTGAAATTGACCAGGGCATAACTTTCACATAGATCATCAGAAAAATTCCATCCAAAGCTCATTTTGAAGAGAAAGACATTTCCTACAACTCATCTTCATACTTCAAGTCCAAGAAATGCTCTCACAAAAAGTTATCAATTTCAACATTACAGGTCATTTTCAAAAGTCAACAAAAAGGGACTTTAAGTCAAAGGCCATAACTTGAGATTGGAAAATCAAAATGACATGGGACCAAAGGCATTGGTTAAAGGACTCAAAGACCTTTCCAAAATGTCCAAGAACATGAGAAAAGCTTAAAAATTGAGCAAGTTATGCATTGGAGAAGTTGGGAAATTTTTGTGAAATGGCAAAAGTCAACTATCCTTGAAACTTCAATTTTTGACAAAAGGGCCCACTTTCTTCCACTTGATTCAGCCTTGTCATGCCACACACGTGTCCCATGATTAGTTTCAAGATCAAACATTGATTTTTCTATTTTATTTAATTTTTGATAATTTAATTCATTTTAAATCTTTAAAAATTCAAATAAAATTCAAAAACCAATGGAATAGTGTCATTTGAATTTGGACAACTTCCATATATCATGGGCCAGCTCAAAAACTCATGCTAGGGTTAAATTGCACACCAAGTCTTGGTTTGCTTAAAAAAAGGGAAAATTGGTTAATGGTGAAAACCCTAGGACTAGTTCTCTCATGGGCATGAATCAAGGCCAACTAACAAGCTAATTCTCTTCCCTCATAAGTGCTAAGTCAAACCCTAACCACAACAGACTAAAAGCTGCGCTGAGAAGCCCTACACAAACTTGAAAAATTGCTTAGAAACTCAAATTCTGAAATCACTACTAGAGGGCGATTAAAAGCTTGATTCTTTTTCTAATAGCTTCCTCAAACTCTCCTGATCACATTCCAATCACAAACAAGAACCAAAACGCAAAGAAGTGGTATCTATAACTCAAACTGTAAAGCAAAACTTGTGAAATCGTATATCATGATTCATACATCTTTGTGCATTTTTGTTTATTGATTCTTGTTCATATTGAAGTTTCCAAGCTAACCATTGCCTTTAATTGTGTTTTCATTGACCATACGCGAATCTACCATGTTTGGATATTAGGGTTACAGTTTTTCAAAATTGGGGTTTTCTACCCAAGGCAAAATTAAAGCTCAAGACTACTGCCATTGCATTTATCACGTCCAGACAAGGAGGTTCCAACCCTCGCGCTCAATTTATGAGCGTCGAGGGTCTATTCGTTATTTTTTGATATATGGGTTTAGGCAACGCAACGAAAACCGTTGCCAATATGTTTTGTGTTACAGAGGTGATGAGGGAGATGATGCGTTGTCAACCAACGATACGCCATTTTGAATCTTCGCGCGTTGAAGGCCACTAACTCTCTTTTCTTTTTATTATATTCATTAATCATTATATGTTAAAAGTAACTCAAGTGCTTCAGTGGCAGGCGTATTCCTTTGCATTGTCCAAGACCTGGGTTCGAGTCCCAGGTCTGTGTAAACCTCATACTATTTTTCAATACTAATTCCTATGCAGCGCTTCCATTGCAAGATCTTCATGCACGCCCAGAAATCACCATCCACGCGTCCAAAGCATCCAATTCAAAGGCCAGGATTCAAGGAGCACAATAAACTCCAGTCAACGCTGAAGCAAGCTAGCAAAAAGTCAGCAAGGCCATAACACAAATGGGCCTGAAATGCTAAGGCCTTACCTCCAAATTGGGGCTACCCCCCCTTGGTTTGCCTTCTCTTTCTTTCTATTTTATTTCTT
Organism: Vicia faba; assembly: GCA_948472305.1. NCBI lineage: Eukaryota > Viridiplantae > Streptophyta > Magnoliopsida > Fabales > Fabaceae > Vicia > Vicia faba. The sequence continues at coordinate 1,360,707,920 of OX451741.1, read as the reverse complement.
TTCAAATTATTATTTTCTTTATTAGTTTAATTAATTTATTTTTTTAACAAAATACAAAAACATCAAAAAATCAGAAAAAGGATAAAAACATAAAAAATATTTATTTTATTTATTTTCTTGTAGATAATTAACATGTAAATTAATTTAGTAAAATAGGTTTTAACTTTAATTCCTTTTAATAAATAAAAAATCCAAAAATATAGCATTAGGTTAATGACTTTTTTATTCCTTTTAATTTTCCTTGTTTTTTGCCATAATATTAGTAATTTTCATAATTAAACTTGTAAATTAATTAGGGTTGCATTTAGGTTAGATTTTAATATTTTCTTAATAACTAAAAATCCAAAAATATAGCATTAGGTTTAATGACTTTTTATTCCTTTTAATTTTCCTTGTTTTTTGCCATAATATTAGTGATTTATTTATTTTCATAATTGAACTTGTAAACTAATTAGGGTTGCATTTAGGTTAAATTTTAATACTTTCATAATAAACTTAAAAATAATTAGAACTAGGTCTAACATTTCATGTTGGTTTTTTTAATTAATTCCTTTTTATTAAATCTCAAAAAACACAAAAATACTAAAAACATTTTCTTTTAATTCTTAATTTTAATTCCTTATTAATAATATTTCGCAAAAGGATCCAACGCCCATGTTCGTAATTTATTTTCGCGCATTTATTTTATGTCGTTTATTATAATTATGTAATTCTCCCAAAGCGTTGTAACAATTATACTTTTTCGCACTTTTATTTAATTTCTTTATTTTCTTGTCAAATCGGGTCCGGTTTAATTTTGGCGATGTGGACCCGCGCCATTTGTAATAGTCTTAGATTTACTTTTCCCGCAACTTTTAACTGTTAACAAAAGCATGAAAGAATGTATGGACTTAAAATAAAATCAAGCGTAGAACACCAACAAACGTGACAAGACAAATAACTGAAACATGACACACAATTCGCACACACCACACCTAGGGTACGCCTCACTGTTGCCTTTCGAAAGGTGGTCGTCGAGTAGAGGACGTCTTAGTAAGTCCTCATGATCCGGGAACCTGGCATGAGGGTAGCTTCTAAGGTGTCTTCCCATTGCTCTGGTGATCACCATGTCCCTACAAACTCGAATTGACCCGAACACCTCCAACGGTGGTGCTACCTACCTCTCAATGGTGGGATGGCACTACTTTAAAGGACATTTACACAGACGAATTCCTTAGGGTAGGTGGGTTCTCAAGGATACTTGCTCTCTTCAAAACAAAATCAAAAATACTTTTCACACCAACACACTTTCAAAAACTTTCAAAACAAACTTTTCAAACACTCTGACGTACGAGTTGAACTGAAACTTTTCAAAGAATATTTTTGAAACCCACATTGAAAAGCAAACAAACAATTTTGAAAACACATTGAGCAAGTATCTAAGAGCCCATGGATAACCATGGATAGAAAGGGTGCTAACACCTTCCCTTTCTATAATCTACCTCCCGAACCGAGAGCAATCTCTTTAAGGAATTTTTCTGTGCTTTTGTCCTTTCCATTTGGAGAAAATAAAAGACGGTGGCGACTTTTGCTTCCGCGACATTTCGCGAACCAGCTTTAAAACAGTCAGTTCCAGATCCACCGATCACACTATGTCTCGATGTAGATGATTTGTTGATAACAGGTAGCTGCAAGAGTGAGATCGAAGACTTTAAAGGTGATCTCAGCAAAGAATTCAAAATGTCTAATTTGGATGAGATTTCATATTTCCTTGGTATCGAATTCTACAAGAGCAATAAAGGTTTGATGATGCATCAAAGAAGATATGCAGGAGAAATTCTCAAGAGGTTTGAGATGGAAGAATGCAACTCAACTTCGACACCTGCAGAACCAAGACTGCAACTGTCGAAAGATGCAGATGAAGATGATGTTGATCCAACCCAATACAGAAGACTTATTGGATTATTGAGATACCTTTGTCATACAAGGCCTGACTTAGCATACAATGTAGGTATGGTAAGTAGATTCATGCAGAAGCCAAAGGTATCACATCTAGCAGCAGTGAAGAGGATACTAAGGTATCTCAAAGGAACTTTCGATTATGGCATTTTGTTTCCTGCAGCTGATAAAGGAAAAGAATGCAAGTTAGTGGGATACACTGATTCGAGTTGGTGTAGTGATGCTGAAGATCGAAAGTCAACAGCAGGATATGTGTTTATTCTAGGTGGTGCACCAGTTGCTTGGAATTCAAGAAAGGAACCAGTAGTGGCATTATCATCATGCGAAGTAGAATACATAGCTGCTTCTCTTTGTGCATGTCAAGCAACTGGGATGGTGAACTTGGTCGAAGAGATAACAGGGAAAAATCATGGAGCAATTACCATGAAGATAGACAGCATGTCAGCTATTAATCTGGCGAAGAACCCAATAGCACATGGTCGAAGTAAGCACATCGAAATGAGGTTTCATTATCTTCGAGAGCAGGTAGCAGATGAGAAGATGAATTTGGAACACTGCAGAACTGAGAATCAGATTGCAGACATCATGACGAAGGGAGTGCAAGTCAAAGTATTCAGAAAGCTAAGAGCCATGGTGAACATAGACAGTTTAGACACAATGAATTAGGTGGTGTGTTAAATTGTAATTCATAGTGTCGAAAAGATTTGATTTGTTTTAGATTTAAATAGATTTGATTTAAGTCTAGAATAGATTTGATTTGATTTAGTAATAAAAATATATTTTTGGGCTTTGGGCTTAGGGTGTAAGCTCAATTATAAATAGAGGGAGTAACCCCTATTTTGGAAGCAAGTCAATTCATTGTAATCAGAGAATTTGCAGTTGCAAGTGATTAAGAAAGTTTTCCACAGTTTGTGAGCAGAGAAACTCTGCAGAAATTATTTGTCTTGTCTTCTTTTCTTTGTTTGTCTCATAATTAAATTGTCATTGTGGTAGAAATTCATCATAGTGTTTTGGTGGATTTCCAATACTTTAGATGGACACATTATACTTATTGAATGCTATTTTTGCTTTTAGATAATTTGAACAACAGAGAGAACTCAGAGAGAAAGGTCTACAGACAACCTCTGACCAAGGTACTCATGATGGATCTATTGATAGCAAAGAGTCATCTCCTGACAAGAATGTCAATAATCAAATTAATAAGGCTTCTTACTTTCTCTCATTACAAGTGTACTCCATATATATTATATGTACTCCTCTTATCCTTTTCCGCCTTATTTGCTCCAATCATGCTTATCTATTTTTTAAATTTCACTTGAAGGAGAAACAAGGTTAAAGGAAGAGTGCGCTGACAGCGGTTACGAAACCCGTCTTGAGAAACTACTTATAATTCAATCTATTTGCTTATGCTATCTGACTTGTATGGGTTGCATGCTGCAATTAAAGCTATATATACTGCAATAGAGTAGATTTGGGCTTTAGCTAGATGAATGTTACTGTCAAAATATAAGAAATGTTGCCAAAAAATTGCCGAAAAGCATGGTCGAAGGCAGTATTTCCGTAAGGCTGCACATGAGGCCGGAGGCGAAAAAAATGGATCATATTTGGTTAAATCTGATCAATGTAGGTATGTACTTATGTGTTTAATGTATATTCAGCTAAAGATTGAGCGGGTAGCCACATGAAATAGTCTTTTTTTTATAGTTCTGGAATATTGATTTTAACAATATCGTCTCTGAATCATGTGATATATCGTCTCCAACTTATTCCATTCTAATTTTCTGAAATTGAAGAGATTCATATATATATGTTCATCCACGTATGATGTCATAATTAAGTTTTGTTGACAAATCTTCTGCAGCATAAATGTTTAAAACAATTTCCTAGGAGCTAAACTTGCTGCATTGCTTAAACTTCAAAAAACTGAAAAAAGTTATTATTTCTAATTGAAGTAAGGTATTATTCCTAACTGTTAAAGAGTTTGGGGATCATAATAGAGCTGGTATTGAGGGTACTTTGCATAGAATATCTATATTTGACTACTGATTTTTCAATCAGAATTGTAGGTACGGTCCAAACCTCCATTAGTTTACTTTGCATCTATTTGGATTTCGCTTTTTTTGCTACAGAGATGGGAGGCACTACCGGGTGATCCTCTATCTGTTGATGATACTAATGTAGATGATTGTTACACTATGTTGACATGCTATAATGAAATTGTTGGAAATCTTGGTATGATGTAAACTTGGAGTGGGAGTTGGAATAATTTATTGACATTAAATGGACAATAAATGAGCACAAGTACGAACTAGCATGGAAGTGAATTTGAAAAGATTCATTTTAGTCCCGAAAGAGTGGAAATTAATTAATATTAATATTATTATTAATTAATTAATAGATGGTGATGTGTCATGCACAAAAGACCAAGTCTTAACCTAATTATTGACTGGTTTTTGCTTGCCCTCCAAAAGACCAAGTTTTAACCTAATTATTCACTGGTTATTGACTGTGCCAATTCCACCTCTCCCACGATCTTCTCCCACTAGACTTGTTCCATTCAGTCGGACCTTTTCACTTATAAATTAAGTTGTTTCGGTTCATTTGGGCAGTTCCAGAATTTACTTCTACAATTCTTCTCTCTTCTCTCTCATCACTCACTTCATCTATAATTTTGTTCTCTCTTATTTTCGACTGGATCACTTCGTATCCAGATACTAAGACTGGTTAATTACCATCCGAAGGTGTCATTTTACGAACGACTAATTATAGTGCAAGTAATTGTCATAATTGAACGGGCTGTTTTATCCTGGAGGCGTCGTCGAAACTCGACTGCTTTGCATTAATATTGGCAGTACGACGAAACGTCTTAAAGAAAGCGACCTAGTACGCGACTCGTCCCGATACTTTTCCTTTGTGCCATCTTTTAAAAATCCGGCTTCTACAATTTTAAGACGTTTTCATAACTGCCATGGCTACTGAGGAAATTATCGGTACTAGCGTTGCCGCTTCTGTCTCTGACAAACCATTTAAGTTTGAGGGTTCCAATTTCAAACGTTGGCAAGCTAAGATGAAAATTTTCTTAACTTTAAAGAAGGTTGCCTACGTTCTGACTGAGGATATCCTTGTTGCTCCATCTGGATCAAACGAACTAAGTAATGGTAAGTCAACCATGGAATCAGACGGAACTTCTAAAATGTCTGACTTAGACTCCGCTGCTAAAGATGCGGCAGATAACTTACAGCTCCAAAAAGAAATCGCCTTATGGCAAGAAAATGACTACCTCTGTAAAAATCACATTCTGAACAGTCTTGCTGATGATCTCTATGATTACTACAGCAATTACAAGACTGCTAAACAGGTATGGGAGGCTCTGCAGAAGAAATATGATACTGAAGAAGCTGGTGCAAAAAAAAATATGCTGTCAGTCGCTACTTGAATTATAAAATGGTGGATGAAAGGTCTATGGAAGCTCAAAGCCACGAGATACAGAAGATTGCTCATGAAATCATAACTGAAGGTATGCCTCTCAATGAACAATTTCAAATTGCTGTTATAATTGACAAGCTGCCTCCTGGTTGGAAAGATTTTAAAAACCTACTCCGACATAAAACTAAAGAATTTTCAATCGAGAGTTTGATTACCCGCCTTCGAATTGAAGAGGAAGCTCGAAGACAAGATCAGAAAGATGAAGTCTTAGTTGTTTCAAACAACAAAAAGAAATTCGGTGCGGTTTTGAAGCCTACGGGCAAACCTTTAAAGAATCAGAACCGTAATACTGTGAACCGAATTAAGAATGGGAATCCCTCTAGGGCCCCATATACTCCAATTCCTAGGCAGCAACCACCATCCCAGAGAAATGATGCTCCGGTTTTCACTTGCTACAATTATGGGAAACCGGGTCATATGGCTAAGAAATGTAAGAGCAGGCCTAAATCTGCTACTGACCCAAATGCACAGGTAAACCTGACTGATGAGCAATTCATTGCTATGATCACTGAAGTCAACATGGTTGATGGAAGCGATGGATGGTGGATAGACATTGGCGCCTCTCGCCATGTTTGTGATGATCGTGCTATGTTTAAGACATACATGAATACTGAAGATAAGAAAGTGTTGTTGGGAGATGCCCACACCACTAATGTTGCTGGAATCGGAGATGTTGAGCTGAAGTTCACTTCAGGAAAGACCTTGATCTTGAAGGACGTCATGCACGTTCCTGAAATTAGGAAGAATCTTGTTTCTGGTTTCCTTTTAAATAAGGTTGGGTTTAGTCAAACTATAGGGGCAGATTTGTACACCATCACTAAGAATGGTATTTTTGTTGGGAAAGGGTACGCCACTGATGGCATGTTTAAGTTAAATGTTGATTTGAATAGAATTTGTCCTTCTGTTTATTTTCTGCGTGATTTTAATATTTGGCATGCTAGACTTTGTCACGTTAATAAGCGAATTATGTATAATGCAAGCAACTTAGGCCTGATCCCTAAACTAAATGTCAATGATTCAAATAAATGTGAATATTGTACTCAAGCTAAGATAATTAAGACATCGCATAAATCAATTCTAAGAGAATCTGATCCCCTAGATCTTATACACTCTGATATATGTGAATTAGATGGAACTTTGACTAGGAACAGTAAACATTATTTTATCACCTTTATTGATGATTGTTCTGATTATACTTATGTATACTTAATGAATAATAAAAGTGAAGCACTTGATATGTTTAAGTTGTATGTAACCGAAATTGAGAATCAACTTAGTAAGAAGATCAAGAGACTTCGTAGTGATAGGGGAACTGAATATGACTCTGGTCTATTTAAGGACTTTTATAAAGAACATGGAATTATACATGAAACGACTGCTCCATATTCTCCTGAAATGAATGGTAAAGCAGAAAGAAAGAATAGAACTCTTACTGAACTTGTCGTTGCAATTATGATGAATTCTGGTGCTGCACCTCACTGGTGGGGGGAAATTTTATTGACTGTTTGCTATGTCCTGAATAGAATCCCCAAGTCAAAATGTAAGATCTCTCCTTACGAGATATTAAAGAAAAGACAACCAAACTTGTCTTATTTGAGAACTTGGGGCTCTCTGGCTTATGTCAGAATTCCGGATCCGAAGCGAGTTAAACTCGCTAGTAGAGCATATGAATGTGTTTTCATTGGATATGCAGCAAACAATAAAGCATATAGGTTTTATGACCTAATAGAAAAAGTGATCATAGAATCAAATGATGCTGAATTCTATGAAGACAAATTTCCCTTCAAATTGAGAAATAGTGGGGGCACACAATCGAGTCACACTCCTGTGATAAGAAGCACAAAATGCAACGCCAATATAGAAACAGAACTTCGACGAAGTAAACGAGTAAGCGTCTCTAAAGACTATGGGCCTGACTATGCGGCTTATAATGTAGAAGAAGATCCAATGAATCTTCAAGAAGCCTTGTCCTCTCTGGATGCTGATTTGTGGCAAGAGGCTATCAATGATGAGATAGAATCTCTAGAATCCAATAAGACCTAGAACTTAGTAGACTTGCCTCCTGGTTGCAAACCAATTGGTTGTAAATGGGTTTTGAAAAGAAAACTAAAACCTGATGGAACTATTGATAAATACAAGGCTCGCCTTGTTGCCAAGGGTTTTAGACAAAGAAAATATAGATTTCTTCGACACCTTTTCTCCAGTCACTAGAATTACATCCATTAGGGTACTTATTTCAATAGCTGCTATTTATAACTTAATAGTACACCAAATGGATGTAAAAACAACTTTTTTAAATGGTGACTTAGAAGAAGAAATCTATATGGAACAACCAAAAGGGTTTGTAATCTATGGACAAGAAAACAAGGTCTGTAAGTTAAATAAGTCATTGTATGGACTAAAACAAGCTCCTAAGTAATGGCATGAAAAATTTGATAACTTAATGATATCAAGTGGGTACAAAGTGAATGAAAGTGACAAATGCGTTTACTATAAATCTGAGAACCGCATTTGCACTATCATATGTCTTTATGTTGACGATCTACTCATATTTGGATCTAACATTCAGACCATTAATGATGTGAAATCATTGTTGTGCAACAACTTTGATATGAAAGATCTCGGAGAAGCAAATGTGATCCTTGGCATCAAGATCACGAGATCCGAACAAGGAATTTCTTTGGATCAATCACATTATATGGAGAAGATCTTAAAGAAATATAATTACTTTGAATGTAAACCTGCATGCACACCATATGATCCAAGTGTGAAACTATTTAAGAACACTGGAGAAAGTGTCAGACAATCAGAGTATGCGAGCATCATTGGCAGTCTTAGGTATGCCACTGATTGTACTAGACCCGACATTGCATATGTCGTAGGATTGTTATGCAGGTTTACGAGTAGACCGAGTAAAGAGCACTGGAAAGCTATTGAACGAGTCATGAGGTACCTCAAAAGGACCATGGATCTCGACCTACATTATCATAAGTTTCCTGTTGTACTAGAAGGGTACAGTGATGCAGATTGGAATACTTTGTCAGATGATTCCAAAGCTACTAATGGCTATATATTTAGCATAGCTGGAGGAGCTGTATCTTGGAAATCAAAGAAACAAACTATTCTAGCTCAGTCCACAATGGAATCTGAGATGATAGCACTAGCCACAGCTAGTGAAGAAGTAAGTTAGTTGAGATGCTTGCTAGCTGAGATCCCTTTATGGGAAAAACCTATGCCAGTTGTGTTGATCCACTGCGATAGTACTGCGGCTATTGCAAAAATTGAGAACCGTTATTATAACGTTAAAAGACGTTAAATAAGAAGGAAGCACAACACTGTTAGAGACTGTATCTCTAAAGGAGCTGTAAGAGTGGATCATATACGCACTGATGAAAATTTAGCAGATCCTTTGACGAAAGGATTAGCTGGAGAGAAAGTCCATAATACATCCAAAAGGATGGGACTAATGCCTATAAAGAAATGAGTTGCTCATAATGGTAACCCGACCTAGATGACTGGAGATCCCAAGAAATAGGTTCAATGGGTAATAACAATTTATGAGTAATATGAGATGATCATGCAAGTAAAGCATGAATCCTGAAGTAATAAGAGGATGAGATAATAGAAACTCTTAATGAGATCTATACTCTGTATGAGGGAGTACGTAGGCTACAAGAGTACTCTTGATAGACTCACCTATGTGACTGTGGAACTTAGGCCGGTTCCTATGGAATTACGAGGCAGGATTCCTAGAGCCTTCACTAAACCGGGATATACGTGCAGGGCCATTAAAGCACGGGCTATTAGAATACACCTTAAGAAAAGGTTGTGTGCGGGTCTGATGTCTGAGATAGAGTTCAAGACAATAGTGTCACTCTTGTTGAATCAGAATCCTACTTGCTACGCAAAGGTTCAAGTCGTAAACACCTTTGCTTATGCACAATCTTAGAAACGTTTGACGTACTTCTAAAAATCACCTTTTAAATTCAAGTGGGGGATTGTTGGAAATCTTGGTATGATGTAAACTTGGAGTGGGAGTTGGAATAATTTATTGACATTAAATGGGTAATAAATGAGCACAAGTAAGAACTAGCATGGAAGTGAATTTGAAAAGATTCATTTTAGCCCCGAAAGAGTGGAAATTAATTAATATTAATATTATTATTAATTAATTAATAGATGGTGATGTGTCATGCACAAAAGACCAAGTCTTAACCTAATTATTGACTGGTTTTTGCTTGCCCTCCAAAAGACCAAGTCTTAACCTAATTATTCACTGGTTATTGACTGGGCCAATTCCACCTCTCCCACGATCTTCTCCCACTAGACCTGTTCCATTCAGTTGGACCTTTTCACTTATAAATTAAGTTGTTTCGGTTCATTTGGGCAGTTCCAGAATTTACTTCTACAATTCTTCTCTCTTCTCTCTCATCACTCACTTCATCTATAATTTTCTTCTCTCTTATTTTCGACTGGATCACTTCGTATCCAGATACTAAGACTGGTTAATTACCATCCGAAGGTGTCATTTTACGAACGACTAATTATAGTGCAAGTAATTGTCGTAATTGAACGGGCTGTTTTATCCTGGAGGCGTCGTCGAAACTCGACTGCTTTGCATTAATATTGGCAGTACGACGAAACGTCTTAAAGAAAGCGACCTAGTACGCGACTCGTCCCAATACTTTTCCTTTGTGCCATCTTTTAAAAATCCGGTTTCTACAGAAATAGATTGTTATGTAACGGAATTTAGATAAGACATATTTTATTTTAAGTTCCAACTGCTACAGCTCTCTTTCATCTTTCTTTTTTAAATTGTAGTTAGTAAAGCTTAGAGGCTCAACTTAATTAACATAAAAGCCTAAAGCATTATATGTTTATAGTTCACTCAGTATGAAACAAGTGTGGGAGATTAAAGATTGTTTCATTTAAATTTTTATTGAACTTCTTATTAATTATGGTCATGATGTATTATTATGGTTCTTGAATGAGCTTATCTTTAACATTTGGCTTCTGATTAATGATATGTGTTCAAAAAAGTTTGAATGATTAATATCTCACACTTTGATGTGTTCAGTATGAGTGCAACATTTGTGAAATTGATTTTTCATTTCAACTTTGAATCATAAAATGAGATATTGAGAGTGCAACTTATGCTTCAATCTCTCTATGATGCAGGCGTGACAATAGTATTCTTTTGATTTTGTTATGAAATATCAGTGGTCAAATATAGCTAAATGATAATTTTCCTGGTGATTATGACTCTTATTAAAAATGATGCAAATTTCATTCTTTTCTGTTTTTAATTAAGAGTGTATATTTGAGATTTTTTTTGGAATAACCAGGTATTAAAAAAAATCGCAAATAACCATGTTTCGGAGAAAATTACGCAAATAACCATGTTTCAGAAAACCCCACAAGGGAGGAGCCAACCCAGTTGGCGCATCCACTCTCCATTTAGCCCTTGGCGCCTCCTTTCTCTTTTAGCCAAGTGAGATGACACATGCACTTTAAAAGTGAGAGGACGCGTTATCTCACTTGGCTCTTAGGGAAAAATGCAATTTTTATAAATAATTCGTCTGTTTCTCCGTCATTCCTCACACTTTCTCGCACTGTTCTCTTTTTTTTCTCTGTTATTTGCGTCATGACATCACCCATGATTTTTACTAGAGATGGTTATGTTATTTTCTCCGCCACAAAACCTCCGATGAAAATGAAATTCTGGCACATTCACTCCATGGAGCGTCTGAAGAGGGAGTTGATGCGATGACTAGAGGGAGACATCGAGGAGGGGAACAAATTAGAAGGATCCAACGAAGATGAACAACAACCTCACTTGCGACAGGAAGACACACGTGTTACATGCATGCAGAGATGTCTTCTCCAAGGCTGTCACCTAGCCTGCACCTACACTGCAACCCATGTCACCTCTTATTCGCCAACAGGGATGGTGACACCTTTCATTTTTGTACTCTTTCACTAAGTTCAATGGCGCCTCCCTTCACGTCCAATCGTGTTACATGCATGCAGATATGCCTTCTCCAAGGCTGTCACATAGCCTGCATCTACACTACAACCCATGCCACCTCTTATTCGCCAACAGGGATGGAGACACCTTTCATTTTTGTACTCTTTCGCCAAGTCCAATGACGCCTCCCTTCACGTCCAATCGTGTTACATGCATGCAAAGATGCCTTCCCCAACGCTGCCACATAGCTTGCACCTACACTACAAGAGTGACAATTATCATGCATGCATGCACCCACCTACCACCTCACTTACTCTATGATAAAATTTTACCTATAAATACAGAGCCTCACATACTTCTATTGCATCCACAATCGTCTCACTCCCTGCTACAAACTCTTTCATAATCTCATACAATTTCAAACTTTTTCATAATCTCAGACAATTTCAACAATGGCTCTTCTCACAATGGGCGATTCTCACAGAGGCACAAGGAACAACATTGCAGCGTTTGTAAGTTTCTTGTATACTTATACATTTTTCATACTTCTATTAATGCTTTATTCATCTTACCTGCTCTTACACTTTTTACATTCTTAACTTAGGATACTAAAAGATTCAGAATTCGGTCACACAACTACCTTGCTCCCGACCCGTTGATCATACCCTATCTCGAGTACGCAGGTTTCAGAAACGTTATAAAGATCTCCAACTGTACGATTGATTCAAAGTTCATACTTGCAATGTTGGAAAGATGGAGACCAGAGACCCATACATTTCATCTACCAATAGGTGAATGTACTGTCACACTAAAGGACGCGTACATGTTATTGGGTCTCCCTATCGACGGTAAGGCGGTTAACGGGTCGGTTCAAAAACTCAATTCTCCGTGTGAAGAATTGTTGGGCAGGGATATGGTTAAAGGTGGTGGTGCGAGAGGTCAGGGTATACTACTTACTAAGCTAAAAAATCATTATGCGACTCTGAAATTGAACGGAAATTCCTCCGAGCTAGCTAAGGTAATAAAAGCTAAAAATTATATAATGATACTATTTGGAACCTTTTTAATTCCCGAAAGTATGGGAAATAGTGTAAATTTTATGTATTTAAATTTACTTAGAGACTTCGAAAAAACTAGAAAGTATAGTTGGGGTTCTGCTGTTTTAGCCTATCTATACAGTTCCTTGTGTAAAAATGCAATCAAGGAAAAATGTACATTTTATGGTTGCGCTTTTTTACTTCAAGCCTGGGGTTGGTGGAGAATGGAGTCCCTAAACCCCGTCAAGAACAACACATTCGTTTTCCCATACGCAACAAAGTAAGTCATCAACTTATATCATTTATTATTATTCATCTCTTCACCAAATATATGATAAAAATAAAATATTTTTCAATTCCTTTAGGTACTGCGTGAGGGGTATGGATTACGGTAAGAATCCAAGATTCAATGTCACTCTATACCGCAATCTATTGGATCACCTTGGCCCGGATGATGTACGTCATACCTTTCAACTTTTCTACTTTTAAATTATTTATTTATTACGTTTTCATTAAGCTGATTTAATTTTATCCGCAGTTTGTTTGGAGACCATATTTGGGTCTGGACCATGAATCAAACCCCGAGGATGCAATAATTTGGAGTGCAAAGACTGCAATCATACAGTTCAATGTTGTGGAGATGCACCACAGCGACTGTGTCAAGATGCAGTTTGGAATGCATCAAGAGATACCCTACGATCCGACTTGTTTGTCCCCGTGGCATCTCAAAAGGGTCGACGCCCAATGGGGTCTTACCAACTGAAAAGATTTTACTCCATAATGGTGTAAGATGTGGCAGAGGCGTCACCGACATGTCTTGCAATTCCCAGTTTTCCTCAACCATGGTAATATGTGACACACTAATCAGTATTTAGCTTGGTACATATCGATTAGTACCCCAGAAATGCACGTGTCTCATCCAAGGTATTTGGTTGATCCACGAACACAATGGGCACAACCCTCATTTCCCCAACAACAAACCTAACACACATCAACCTCCCACCAACCCCCCGACGAAACAGAATCACAAACACCCAACCACAATACAATTACACCCACATGCCCCACAACCAACCACAATCACCACCCCAGTACCAATACCCCCATATGCCTCACACCCAACCATAATTTCAATCACAATACTAATACACCCGCATACCCCACACACAATTCCAGTTTTCTACATATCCCAATATGGGCCCCTCAACATCCAACCTTAGCCCTGATCTGGGATTGTCCGAAGATTATGAACCAACTGACCCAACTTACCATCAACCACAACATCACCAAAGCACTCAACATTCCCAATACTAAACACCCCAAGATCCATTTCCTTGCTACCCCCCATACACAGACGACCAGTGCTACAGACCAACCATGGAACCCCACCCACCACCAACACGACCAAACTTTGAGGGTATGTGCAACCGAATATACCAAAGCGGATCTTCTAGATATGGAGATCTGACCGATTTCATAGATCCGGAACGCATTGACTTCGTTGGGCCATCGACCCTGCCACAACAGGAAACACGACAAAACTCAGCACGGGAAAAGCGATGACGGGGATGCGGAACCGGGGGTCATTACTGGGTTTCGGGGGACCACTGATTAATCTGTATTTTTTATGTAATCGTTATATGTGTAATCATATTGTGTAAATAAAAAGTCAATTTTCTTAATCCTATATCGTTTACGTAACGTACCACATTTAAAATAAAAAACGCAAAAAACTGTCTGCCTTTTGCACTAAGGCGCCATCTCACTTGGCTTAAGGCAAACCTTTTACACATAGGCGCCAAGTGAGATGACGCCTCCCATTTAAATTAAGGTGCATGCGCCAACTGGGTTGACTCCTCTCTTGTGGGGTTTTCTGAAACATGATTATTTGCGTAATTTTCTCCGAAACATGATTATTTGCGATTTTTTTTAATACCTAATTATTCCAAAAAAAATTCTATATTTAAATTATTTGTTCGATTATGATATTTTTTTCTTTCATTTAATTTTTATTATATTTTAGAAATAAATGCGCGTCTCATTCCAATACGCGTACAAATACGCAGATATCCCACTGATTAAAATACTAAAACATATTGAAAATGAATACTATTTATCATTTTACTTTTAACATTAATAATTATGTTAAAATAATATAATTTTTTATACGATATATAAAAAACTCATAAAAAATATACACGTTAGCAGTAAAAAAGCGGACAAATTAGTCGGAACGGTAGTTATAGATAACATTAATAAAAAAAACCGTGCGTTGCATCCGGTAAATCGCGTATAAATTCCGTCAAAAGAAATACATAAACCTGCTTCCTCGCTGCTAAGTCCGCGGCACCAGTTTGTTTGATTTCTCCGCCGTCGTAAGTTCTCTCCTTCAATTCATCTCTTTCTGTCTTTATTCTTATTTTACAAACCCTCATGTTTCATCCAATTCGTCGTTTCAAACCCTAGAATAAACTCTTTACGCACCGTGATTCTTCGTATTACATCAATTTTTGCCTTCAATTCGTGCTGAATATGGTTGCTGATTTTTAATTGATATTTGTTCATGCTTTTATTTCAGATGGTAGCTAAACCACTTATCACCGAGCTTGTTGCTCTTACAGAGAAGAAGATGGACATGACACTAGGTATGTTTTTTTTTTTTGTTATATCACATTGATCATAACCTTTTTGTATACCATCCTTTTTATTGTTTTTGATATATTTAATGTTGGTGTTGTTCACAGATGACATAATCAAAATGTCTAAAAACCCTAAGTTTACAACAAAGCAATCTAGGGTTTCGGTAAGTGTTTTTGCTTTTGAATATTTCTTTGCTTATTTGTTTGTTCATGGTACTTCATAGTTATTGTTTTGCTTGATTGATTCATATTAATGTCTATGCAGAACAAGAGCAAAAAATTTACAAACAGTTTTGCACAAGATAGATCTTTTAAGGCGCGCCGGTACATGGAGTCAAGATCTTCTCTTAGACAAGTATGTGTATGAAGCACCACAGTCATATTATGTTTTCATTTTTGTACATATTTCCGATATTAACTCGTTCAGTTGCGGTTCTTAGGGAGTTCTTGCAAAAAGAAGGTCAAATTTCCAGGGAAACCAATTTCCCCTTGCAACTGAGGTTGCGCGTAGGGTTGTTGCTGCTCCTCTGCACTATGGAGGTGCTAACCGAAATAAGATGGCTAACTGGAATAAACCAAGGTATTATGTTTTTCTTTGATTGCTATGTGCACACATGTTATGCATCAGAACATGAGAGAAATTTGAGGCTGAATATGTTAACTTTTGAGTGACGTGGTTGAGAGCTGTGGCTAACTTTATTTGTAAATCGATGCATCATTGCAGGTAACCCATGGTCCATTTGTGATTTTGATGACATCATAAACATGTCTCCCATTTATAAGATATTTTTCCTTTGCAAATGGAGTTGGTTTGATATTTTGAATGAGTTGAGAGGCAGACACGTGTTTATGGAATTCTGAAATGCTTGCATTATATCATAGTAACAATATCCTGAATACTTCATGGTTCGAGTGGATTGATGTTTGATGTGCTACGGAATATGGATGTTCTCCTAAATAAGTGGAGTTATGTTGTTTGAGCAGACTGGTGATGTGAAGGGATATTACTAGTTAGAGGACACCAGTTTTGCCAGAAACATGTTGCTAGGAACGATGACTTAAGATTGTTCTTCCTAATGTATCTATAAAACCATTTAAGGGCGATTATAATTCTGAGTTGAGGGGGCCCAATACAACATCATCTACCCGACGTTAAAAAAAAATTACGACACCAACTTTAGTATGACAAAAATGTAGTTGTAGAACTTGGAGGGGTCACAATAATTTCATTCTACATTATTAAGTGAAGTTTAAGACTTTGGAGGGACATGCCACTCTATTGTGCCCCTAGCTCTGTCCTTTTGTTCCCATTAGACAAGCACAAAAGGCAGGGCAGTATTGTTACTCTTATTAATGGCTGGTCTGTATTGAGAAACAGCTCTGCAGCATTTCAGTTTGTTTGGCAGGGCTGCAACAAACTAAGAACCTCTTATCATGACTTTCAGTTCAAAGGCACAAGCTCATGTTATTATCATTACATATGTATATGCACCTTATTTCCTCATTATGAGTTGCAAGGTCACGCCTCTTGCTGGTCATCTATTTTCAATGAACTTTGTCAACTTCAACACCACGTTGGTTATAGATACCTGATGTTTTAGTTAGTTGAGTAAATGCTGCTAGATGTGTTCAGTGGTCAGAAAGTTTGGGATGGTGCACCTACTTCTTGCTACTATAATATTTCATGTTGTCTGGTTCTTGTTTCTTTTTGCAACTACTAATAGAAGCAATGTCTGTTCATTACGTGATAAGAAAATAAAGTCCTAGAGTCACTGTTTTGGATTTATCTGTGGGGAAAGTTTGTGATTGGCAATCAGGCATTTAAGGTTGTGTATTTCCGTGTCTGGTAAGCACTGTGATGGGAAGAGGATGCTCTTTAAACATTTGTTTATATCTAAGCTCTTTTTAGAACTTAACCAAGGTGTGTATATGGTGTGTGTTGGTAGGGAAACAGTATCCTAGTTACCAAGCTAGATATTTGTTGCTACATTAAAGCAAATATGATTTTCATGAAGTCATCTTGGAAGCCTCAAGGTCTTTTCAATTGGTCTACTTGGATTACAACCTCCATGGTATTAAAATTAATATGGCCTGTAGTGAGCTTTGAACAAGTTGTTGGGCACTGCTAGCACAAACTCCTGATCATGCTGCAGACGGGAGATTTCTTGGGAAATTTTAAAGTTGATCTTCAAATATGCAACCTTTGTTGTTAGATTATCTCTTCTTTCTTTTTAGATGAAATATATAGAATAAGAGCATCAGCATTTTAGCAAGTGATATGTTTGTATACTTTTCTGCTACCGAGCATGTCAGATGCTAATCAATGCCCTTGAGGAATATCTGGAATATTTATCATGTTTCTGCTACTCAATTATTCAATATTCTTTCTGGCTGCAGGTTCCAGGTTCCTGTGAATCAGAGAAGAGCTGCTAGTGGAGGTTTTGCTGCTAAGGTGAGGCATTTTTCTTCTCATGTCCCTGTCTGTGTTCTCGCTCTGTATATTGCATTTTATTATTAAATATTTGAAAGTTGAATATGTTTTTAATTCCTATAAAAACACTATTTCTAGTTTAGTTCCTAGAAAAATCTATTAAAATTATTCATTTTAGCCTCAGCCTTACAAAAACTGGGAATGTGTTTTGAAGGATTAGCAAAGTGATCATTCACTCTTATGGTGATTAGGTTGAACTTAGTATCATCAAACACTAGAAAAGAAATAGTCTTGGAGCTGAATGAAAGTGTCTTCTTTTTATTTTTTAACATGGTTCCGTATAACATTCAGTCGTAAGATTAAGATTTATTCTGTCTGATATGGATTAATAGAGCCCCTTAAGGAAGGGCTTCATTGATATGCAAACCTTATTTATTTTTATTTTTTTTGAATTTGTATTTGTATGTCGCAGCCACTACCTCAACATCATTATCAGCAGCAGCAACAACATCAACATCAATATCAGCAGCAGGATGTCAACATAAAGCCTAATAATCAAAGGCCTCATACATTGGATTCTCTGTTTGCTAATATGAAGGAGCAAAGAATGAAAGCTTTCTCAAGGCAGAACAATGCTGTGCAGCACAATGGAGCTGGTAACGGGAGGCCTCCTTGGGGAAGAGGCCAATATGGCAACTGACAAGATGGTCTAATTGATAGCTTCACAGTCAGTCACTTTCAGTATAGTAGTATGCCTTGGCTGCCAGATTTCCATTCCTAGCATGCTACTTGTATCATTCAAACTCAGTATTACTTTTTATTCATTTGGCTATGATTGTACAGTTCACCTTTTCTTGTGTGGCATTTGCTTCGACTCTGATTAATGTTTGTAGTCTAGGTTGTATGCTGCAATGTGGAATTCATACCGTTAGGTATATTGACTGTCCGAATTGGAACGTTCACATTTATCGACAGGTTTTGATACGCCAATGCAAAAATCCACATACCTTTGATATGGTTAATGGCTTTATCATTTTAATTGTTGTTTTAAAAGAAAAATTAAATCAGTTATTATCTATTTATTAAAAATCAATCGCATAAACTCTCTAAATGATCATTTCATTATAAATTATTTATACTAAGAAATTAATGTTTAAGTAATCAAGTATTAACCTTTTGATTATCATTTTCTATTATAGTATGTCATGTGTTCAATAACACTCATTCTCTCATTTAAAATATCTCTCTCCTCTCTCTCTCTCTCCTCTCTCTCTTCTCTCTCTCTCTCTCAATAATTTATTTTATTATTTTAATCAAATTAACAATTTATTAAATATTATCTTTAATTTAAAAGACAAAACTCTTATTTTTAAATTTAATTTTTTCTCTGTATTTCAGTTTCTTTTTTTTTTCTTTTGTATTATTATTTAATATAATTAAATTTATATAATTATTAATTTTACAATTAAGTAACTCATTTTAAATTTACTTCTCTATACATTTTATATTGTATCAATTAAACTTGTTATGCATTAAGAGACAGGAGCAGGTCAACAATCATAGGTATCATTTCAAGTTTAAAAATGGTATTGTCAAAATGGAAGGGTTCCATAAAACTGTGGAAAAGAACTGGAAGCAGAATATTAAAGGTAAACCAATGTATGTTTTGTGGCAGAAGCTTAAAAGACTTAAGCCCATCATCAAAGAGTTTAAACTTCTCCGTGGAATCCATAGTAAAGTGGAGAGTGCTAGGAAGGAGCTGCTTGAATCCCAAATGCAACTTACTAATGACAGAATGAACAAGGAAAAAATTGAAAAGGTGAAAAGGTGAAAAGCTGGATTGGACATGTGCTCAAATGGACTGAGATTGAAGACATGGACTTGAGGGAAAAAAGCTAAGATTGATTTGCTCAAATTAGGTTATGGAAATAATGCCTATTTCCATGCACCTATCAAAACCAAAAAGAAACATAACTGCAAAAGGAGTATTACTAAGGAGGATGGTAATACTGTGTTTGATCATGATCAGATAGAGCAAGAGGTTATACAGTTTTATGGTTCTCTGATGGGGAAAGTAGAGGAGAGATTGGAGGGAGTTAGCTGTGTAGTCATGAGGGAAGGGGCTCAATTGACCCAAGAGAAAAGAGATTACATAATTCAACCTGTTACCAATAAGGAAATTAGGCCCTTAAAGGTATTGGTGATAACAAAACTCATGTCATTGATGGGTATGAAGATAGCTTTTTCAAAAACACTTGGAGCATAGTTGGTTCAGATGTGTGTGAAGCCGTCAAGGATTTTTCCAGTCAAAGAAGATTGCACAAAGGGTTTAACTATATTGTGGTTGCTTTGATCCCTAAGAGTGTCGAGGCTAAAGCTATTAAGGAATACATACAGTTGTGTTGTTAGAAGAGAGAAATGAGAGATGGATTAGAGAGAGAGAAAAGAAAATTACGGGAATGATTTGTAAAACAAGTATAATGGCTTCAATAATCCAGTATGCATAATTCCATGGTCGATACCATGCACCCTCAATCATAACTGCATGATCAATATCAAGCGTTCCAGATACATACATCCATCGTTTACAATTCATTCGTTCGCAGGGAGTCCAAGCAGACTCCTCAACACCCTTTGGGCCAGGCCCAGTCACTAAACCCACCCCCTTATTTTGTTGTTTTTCTAACCTAAGCAAACTCACACCCCCACCAGCCTAATAGGCCAAGTCCAACATCTGGAATTTGACTCTTACTCCCTACACGCCTCACTTTTACTACGCATTTCAAATTTATACCCAACATCTGAATTCAGGGTCCTACTACCTATACTCTCCTATTTTACTAGCCCAACACAATATACACCCCCTGCATTTTTATTAAAATTATTTTTATTTCTTTTATTATTTATAATTGTTATTTTTTATATTTTAATATATTTATAAATTTTAATATTATTTTATTATTATTATAAAATCAAATATTTATTTTTCAACTCATCCAAATATTTATTTATCTCATTAAAATTATTTTTAATCATGCATTAATAATATGTTTTTATATATTAATACATTAAAAAAAACACTTTAACAACACTAAACTCTTTTTATCAAATTAATTAAATCTAAATCAATTTTCAAAAAGGATAAAGAAAATATTTTAGTCGACTGCGAACTTCATCTAACAACTCCGCTATTCACACACCCAGATTTAGTACAAGGGAAATTCAAAGATCTTCGTAATCCATAAAAAAACACCAACCAACTGCGAACTACAAATTGAGACTCTGATTCCGTCTAAGAGGATACGTAGGCATACAAATAAAATTGTGGCGAGTTCCCTTAATAAAAAATTAAAACCCTATTTTCTAAAGATTGCGTTTCTAAACCCTAGTATCATTGTGAACAAGGTAGATGAGGGATGTCTAACACCTTCCTTTCGTCTAAGAACGAGTTCAACAACTTAGAATCTCAGACCAAATTAGGGTTGTCCTTTATATTCTCTTCTTAAAGATAAAAATTAAGGGTGACGACTCTCAATTTAAAACCGGTTATAACATATGCATCACCCGACGAGATAAAAGCCTCGCCCGACGACGACCCTTAAATACAAGGCCCAAGTTGTTCCACGTATGCAACTAGTAAAAAATATCTTCCCTCGCCTGGCGACATCCTTATCTCTCACCCAGCGAGCTGCTGGCGAGTCCAAGTCAGTAACTATTGGAAAAATGATTCAGTACTCTCGCCACTCTGTCACCCGACGAGGCAGACACGAAGGCTCCTCGTCCAGGCTTCACCCGACGAGACACACCAGAACAACGACTTTTGTTGCATCTTCTGATAACTCCAATGGATCTCTCATCTTGGCCTTATTCCTTTATTGATCAAATAATGCATCTTGGAGCTTTTATTCCTCTTGCTCCAACCATGCTCAGATACCTACAAAATGAATACAAAACTATTAAACGATACACTTTATACACAAAAACGCATTATACACAAACTAAATATATTTATACAAAGAGTTAGTTTATTCAACCGATATTAACAATAAAGAGTCGATAAGTGCAACAAAAAGTATATAAAAAATAACTATAATTTTCACTTATCAAACACTTCCCAACTTGAACTTGTTTGTCCTCAAACAAGAAACAAACAACTCAAAGAAACAAAAACGATCAACCAAAGAATCACGAATCGATAAGTTTTGAAAATGGAAAACAAATGCAATGGTTCAAATTAAAAACAATACACACAAAGTAAACACTTACCACTAAACTACGACTATAACATAAACACGAAACAAATGATAAATACAAAAATCATGTTAAACATTCTAAAACAACACTAGTTCACAAATAAATCACACCTAGCAAAAATAAATCATCGGTAGATGACAAACACACAAAAATGAGGTATTTTCACTCATCCACAATC
This sequence comes from Vicia faba, assembly GCA_948472305.1. NCBI lineage: Eukaryota > Viridiplantae > Streptophyta > Magnoliopsida > Fabales > Fabaceae > Vicia > Vicia faba. The sequence goes on along the minus strand of OX451741.1, from coordinate 1,360,685,989 downwards.
TTGCAAATAATAGACTTAATTACACACTCATCCAAAAATCATGTTGAAGACATAAAAACAAGAATCACAAGAGATTTTCAAGATTGTAATGTGGCTTGGTTAACAAACAAGGGATAAGCCCTAAAGCTAATGGAAACAAAAACTTGCCTTAACCTAAAGGAGTGATCAACTCACAAAGACTCAAACAACAAAATTTTAATCAAACTTCTTCTTCATTCCAAATTTCTCAAATCAATCACAATACTTATTTGCACAATTAGTTGAACTCTTTTTTTTTTTTTTCTTTTTCAAAGTTTTTTTTTTCTTTTCTTTTTTTTCTTTCTCTTTTCACAACCTCATAGCAATCACAACATAAGCACATAAATATTCCTCTCCCCAACTTGAATTCAACCATCATCATAATATGAATACTCCATACTTTCTAAGAAAAGGCAAAAATTCAAACTATAAATCATAGTTGAGGTTTCAAGAAAACAAAGAATCAATATCCATACAAAAAGGAAAATCAACACTCATAGGCAAGCATTAGGTTTAAAAACAACACGAACATGGACAAAAAGGCTCAAAAGGGGATACTAATGATGACACACTCACAAGATGAAATGACTATTTGGCTAGGTAGTTGTGCTCAAAATGAAACAAAATACCTTGATCACTTTCATGCTTCCATAAAATCAACACAAAATAAAAGATTAATCATAATAAAATCCAGTTAAAACAAGAATTGTAGACTCCAGCATATGTGAACAATTGAAAGCTACCTCACAAAAAGGGTAGGAACTAAAGTAATTCACAAATGAAAAAGTATACAAAAGAATGAATGGCATAAAAATTGTAAAAAGTATAAGTATCATGAATATGCTAAAGTATATAAAACGATAAACACATACCTCAAACGTGTACAAAACCTTAACAAAATCATTACCACGCATTCGCAAGTCGAAACGATCAAACTTGACAAATCACCTCAATATCCTCAAGATATTCACAAGAAACTCAAATACAAACACAAAAATGAACACAAATAATATACACATACTAAAAGACCGAATGAAATTGTCTAAACAAATTTAAAAGTGAAGATATGAAATTTAAGAACTAGTCCGAGTTAAATTTTTTTAGACAATTGTATTCAACTACCTAAACTAACAAAAATGAAAAACAATAAAATATGCTTGCTTTACGTTGTAAGCTTGACGCCTGTTATTTAAGAAAGTTCCTTCAAGTTTCTTCCACCCGGTTATTTCTAACCAACACACAAGCAAACATGAAAGGAAACAAACAATGATATAACAAATTTAAAAATATAGTAAACATATACAAATATCAATATGCACAATTAAAATTACAAAATATATACAATATCTACAAAACTCAAAAACAAAGGAATTATCGCAATGCGAAACAATAAATCAATCCCCGACAACGGCGCCATTTTATTGCAGCGACATAGCGATAAACAAAAAATAAAGTATTATTTTTACCGGGTGATATTGGTTATATCGTATCGTGTCCATAAAGATTGGTTATCGAGTCTCCATTCGATAAAACATTCGTTAATGAGTTTAGGAGTTGAATGGGAAGGGTAAAGGGTAAAAGTCATTAACAGGAAATAAATTAATTCTTCATAGGAGAAACTTATCAAGCATGCATATAATTCACTCCTCACAAACTTAAACCTATCTACCAGTTATACTCAACCTACAATACTCGTCAATATCGTCACGTGTCAAACACAACACCCACTATATCACCTTGGTGGAGATCTCTCAACCAACCTCAACAACACATAAGTCAACCGTGCTACTCGCGTTAACAATATCTCAATCAACACAACTAACACAGAGGTATTAATCACAAATACCCAAGTGAATGCCAATTCTAAATCTATCTCTAGAATCTAGAAACTAACAGACTATCATCCTAGATAAGAATTCGAGCAATATTTGTCTATAACAACCCAAATCCCTAGCACAGAGCAAAAATCAAGGACAACAATCCATAAAGATTTGTAAAGCAAGTTTTATATAACGCCATGGGCGACAAATATATACAAGATCAAAGTAAATACATATACAAACCCAACTAAAAGAGAATACACAAAGAAAAAGAGAAATGAACCACATATCTCTCAGTTTGTCAGCGCCGATCGAAGAGAAATCCACCCCATATCATCCATATGCAAGCTCCATAGTTGTTATCTAAGCTAATCCACTATAAAAATAAGGTTGATGGAGTTGGGAGACCAAAATCTACCTCCCAAGACCATAACCCTTACAAATTAATTGAAAAATGAAATGTAAAGAATTTATGTCCCGCACGCATCGCCCGGTGACATAAAAGCCTCGCCCGACAAAGACCCTTAAATACAAGGCATATGTTGCGCCACGTACACAACTGGTAAGAAATATCTTGCCTCGCCCGGCGAAGGGAAGCTTCGCCCGAAGACATCCTTATTTCTTGCCCACCAAGTTGTTGGCGAGTCCAAGTCAATAGCTACTGGAAAAATGATCCAGTCCTCTCACCCCTCCGTCACTCGACGAGGCAGACGCGAAGGCTCCTCGCCCAGGATTCGCCCGACGAGGCACACCAGAACATCAACTTTTGTTGCATCTTCTGCATAACTCTAATGTCTCTCTTATCTTGACCTTATTCTTTTATTGATCCAATAATGCATCTTGGAGCTTTTATTCCTCTTGCTCCAACAATGCTCAAATACCTACAAAATGAATACAAAACTATCAAACGATACACTTTATAAACGAAAAATCATTATACACAAACTAAACGTATTTGTACAAAGAGTTGGGTTATTCAACTGATATTAACAACAAAGTTTGCAACAAAAAGTATATACAAAAATAACTACAATTTTCACTTTTCACACATTTTCGAGGAGAAATCGGGAACATGCTCGAAGTCTACATGGACGACATGATTGTAAAATCCCACGAGGAAACTGATCACACACTCTACCTCGGGAAGGTCTTCGATCAGGCAAGAAGAGTCAAAATGCGATTCAATCCTGACAAGTGCACCTTCGGAGTATGAGCAAGAAAATTCCTTGGCTTCTACCTCACAGAATAGGGAATTAAAGCCAGCCTCGACAAATGTCGAGCATTACCCGAACTCCAACACCCAAATCAAAAAAATCAATCCAGACCCTGAACTGGATGCTCACCTTGTTATCCCATTTTATGGCAAAATCTTGCCAACATGTTCTCTTTTTCAATCTTCTCCGCAAAGAAGTCACTTTTAAGTGGATCGAGGAGTGAGAGTGCATCCTCATCCACCTTAAACGAGCTTAATCTCAACCACCGGTCCTGTCAAGGACAGATAAGGGAGAAACTCTCTACCTCTATCTGGCCATAGCTTCCGAGGCTATTAGCGCTGCTCTCATTCGAGAAACTCCCGAAGGGTAGAAGCCCATCTACTTCAAGAGTAAAGTCCTACAAGGCCCTGAAGTAAGATACCAGCAGATAGAAAAAGTGGCCCTCACACTCATCAATGTAGTGAGAAGGCTGAGATACTACTTCCTAGCACACACCTTCATAGTCCGAATCGACCAACCAATAAAGCAATTACTAGGTTTCCCTGACATGGTGGGTATGATGCTCAAATGGTCACTAGAACTCTTCGTGTTCAACATCAAATATGAGAGCAGAAAAGCCCTTAAAGTGCAAGTATTGTTCGACTTTGTAGCAGATATGACCTCTCCAGCCTCCACAAGTGGTGCACATAAGTGGACCATATTCGTGGATGGAGCTTCTAGCTCCACCAGAAGCGGGGCATGTATCGTCCTGGAAAACGAGGAAGGGATACTGGTCGAAGTATCACCGACGCTATCTTCCCAACCTCAAACAACCAGGCAGAATATGAAGCTCTCCTCACAGGACTCTGCCTGGCCGAAGAATTGGGGGCTAAGGAAGTGAAGATCTTCACAGACTTCCAGCTTGTTGCCTCTCAAGTACGAGGAGAATACCAGGTCAAAAATAACCAACTCTCGGAATATTGGACTCTAGGCCGAGAAAAAAATAAAGAGATTCAACTTTGTGGAGGTACAACATGTTCCCCATGTAGGTACAACATGCTCCCAAGTGCCTGGCGGGACCCAAGCCAGAGGGCCTTCAGCGACCACAAGTATATTCATCTCGACTTCACTGGCAGGAGCCACAGACACATCCTTCCCGACTGCATGTTGTTCAGGCAAGCCCGGTTTCTGCACAGACGGTTCAGATTCAAGCACCCCCAAAGTGCTATCTTCGATAGATGTATATTCGATAGAAATCTGAGCAGAACCGTTGGACTTGTTCAAAAACTCGTCATCAGCACTTTTAGCCATTGTACCTGAAAAGAAGAGGACAAAAGTGAATTCGACATTGAAATCAAATCCACCCTTCCACCACTAATCAAGTGAAAGGGCACAAAGGAATGAAGATCCTGTCCCCGACCAGAGCCCTCACTCAATAGCAAAAATAAAAATAAAACAGACTCTTTTGTCAGGCACATTCACACCGAGCGAGAACACAAAAATCCTGCGAGCAGCTATCCCCCTAACACTTTTGGGTTGAAGCCGCTCCTAGAGATTCATCATTTTTGATAAAGATCATAAATAGAAACCCTGAAATGGCCTCATGCCACCGTTCTCAAGCGACAGAACCACCACTAGACACCAAGACTCCGTCGGGATTCTCACGCTAAGTTACTCTAAACCCTAACCACATGCATTTCTTGGAAGAGAAGCACAAAATCTAACCTAGAACAAACGCAAACCTCATAAAAGGCAGAGGAAATCAAAAACCTTATCGGATTAAAATGAGCGACGATGATGATAAACATAAATCTACGACCGTGATCAACGGAGCAAATAAAAAATTCATTGGGAAGCAACATGGAGCAGAAACAAGCCAGTTGAGCAAAGCGAGAGCAAGTGAAAAATGTGAATGAAGCTACTTTTTTCCTTTTTATAGATTGTCTGCTAGCACGTGAGCGAGCGTGCACCTAGGGAACTCTAAAAGGTGTCATCATCACACCCTAGTTCCTAGGCTAACCATCATTACGCCTCTATGATAGCACGTGGCTCGATGCAAACGTGGTTCACAAACTCCCCAAATTCCAATTGGTTGTTCCTCTCCTTGCAAGACGAACACATCGAGTAACATTCAGATTCCTCGTATGAATTTACCCCTAAAACACAGTAACTTATCAGAACCACTCAACTGTTCCTACACGCCGAGCCTCACTTGTGCTCCTCGTACGAAACCGACCATAGAGCATCCCCGTTTCGCGAGCATGTCTTTAAGTCATCACTCCTCAGCCCAAGAGCAACGACTTAGGGGGCTTCTGTTATGGACTGATCTAATGACTAGAATTGGCCCAATTCGCTCCTACCTCTGGCATAGCCCAACAAGCACTGGCCCAATAACTATGGCTCTAGGTCGGGTACATCTGGTCGACTATTCTGTGGGACTGCGAGACCAACAACGCCGAAATCATGCACTTGCCCATAACAGAAACTTCCTCCCCAATCTGCTCGTTATGCGCCGAGCAGACAACCAAACTAGGGCTCTCAACACGTCTGCCCGTCATCTCATCCTTGCTCGGAGAAGCGACTAGATATAGACACGACTTCCCATTTTGACCAGGTCTTGGCAGTTACCTATTTTCACGAAACCTAATATTTAGGCTCAAAAATAGGGACTAATGGCTATGCGTCGAGGGATTATATAAACCCTTACACTTGTGAGGGCCAGATATCAAATATTCACTCATAAAACCCTAATCTCTTTCTTGTATCTCTTTTCACTCTTTCTCACTAGATCATCAGAGTGCCTTGCATGTCAACCTTCCAGCCAAGCAGACGTTGTCATCTTGACCCACTTTCAAGTTTTAGTCACAAGTACGATCAAAAAGATATCTCATACCTCCGTTTTATCCAAAATCGACATGAAATATTACTAAGTATTTGAGGTTTGACTCCTAACTTCTTCAATTTTAAGTTTTATTTAGAATAAAAAAGGCGCCTATATTTGACAAATCATCTTATAAAAAAACCGAAGGTAAAAAATATTCATGACACATAGCAAATGCAATTTATTTTTTATTTTGTAAATCAAATCATCTAATCCTTCAGTTACTCAAATAACCAAGGCAATGTATCATCATATTTTACTATAAAAGTACTCATTAATAAATTTATACCATAAATCTAACTTATATGTAGTCGCTCCACTCCAAACTAGATTGCATAAGTTTTGAACAAAATATTTTTTCTGCCCTTACAATTTATCCCACATGTTGATGTTGATGTTTTGGAATATAAATCTTCATATGTTGTTAACCAAATGGTATGCAAAAAAAAAAACTGCTCAAGATAACATTTGCGCTCTTTCTTGTGAAAACATTTGCGTTATAAATGCTCAAAAACTCGGGGAACAAATCTTTGGGATGAATTGCAAGTGCATGAAAAAGATCTCATGTTTTGAATAAATAACTTATCAGAATTGGATAAGTTATGGAGTGTTTGTGGAGAACAAAAGGTATACAACTAAATCTCGAATAAGAGCAAATATTTGTCAAACTACATTGTTTCCCAATGTATTACATTGCTTACATAGAATATTAAAATAAAAATATATAACAAATTTTACATCTGATTCATCGTCATCACTTAATAACAAATATTAGATCCTCGTTTCATTAAAATTTAGAGAATGAGAAAATATTGGTTGCAATATAATCTCGATGGCTTTTACATTAATTTGTTTCTGTTATAGAATAAAAAAAGATTAGTTAAATAAAATAAATATACAGTTACATGACTATTGAAGAACACAAATCTTTAGTTAAATAAAATAAATATATAGTTATATGACTATTGAATAACACAAATCTTAAATCTAAATTATTTTCTGCTCTTATAATCTATCACAAACCTTGACTAATAAAGGCTAAATAAAATAATAAAAATAAACAAGATGCTCAATGTGAATGAAATGACTTTTTATTTTTATGAAATGGTATATTTGGTATATTTTTTTAAAGTACAATAGTTTACAAACCATCCATTGATTGAATATTACCCTCGTTAATTTACTAGTTAAAAAAAAATAACTATACCAAAACCCTTCAACACGCTAATGTGTCACACATCCTCTCAAATTTAGTTTTTTATTCGTTAAAAAAACTAGTAGAGGTAAGAAAAAATAATAATATTTATAATAATAATGATGATGTGGAATTGTTGACCCAATCGTAACCGTATCTCGCGTTAGAACGTAATACAACACAACACATGCAGCGTCATTCAGTTCATCAATCGTAACACTCTTTCTTTTTATTTCCGTGTAGTTTCGAATTGCATTGCATTTTCCTTCATCAATGGCGGAAGAGAAATCGTTCATCGTCGAGGTCGAGAAAGCGAGGGAAGCCAAAGACGGTAAGCCATCTTTAGGTCCCGTCTATCGTAGCTGCTTCTCTAAGGAATCATCGGCTCCTTCCATCGAAGGTCTTGATTCATGCTGGGATGTTTTTAGGTCTGTGATTTCATCTTTCGTAGATCGCAATCTTTTTTTTCTTCATAATGTATATGCAAATCAACTCGATTTGATGAATTGAATGCAATGTTTTATTCACCTAATTTTGAAATCTTAGAACCGAATTAGAAGGTTTTGAATTGTGGATTATAATCAGTAATTAATGTAGAATCAGAGATTCTTATTGGATCTCTGAAAAATAAATCTCTTGAAATTAATTTGATAGGTAGATAGATTGATTTAGTAACTGTTTAGTTCAGTTCCAACTTTTCCAAATCACCTCAAAACCAGGATTTTAAAAAACGGTCACGATTTTATGGCAGTGGTTATCAATTTCCACGTGCATATATAACTATACTGATTGCAGTCGTCACTATGTGAATTAATCACAATTTATTCCTTAACATAAAGATGTTCCGTATATGTATCTACTATTTTGTCGCGGCGTTTTTTAGAACCTGCTCAAAACTAGTGCGGCAAATTTTTACATGTAAAACCTTCCTTTTGTAGCTTCTATTTTCCATAATGTTGTAGCTTCTATTTTCCATAATGTTGGTTTTTATTAAACGATATGCAAGACTATTTGCGGGAGCAGATTCTCTCCCATGAGAATCCCTCCAGTCAAATCCTAGCCACACAAAGAATGCTATTAAATTATTTAAAAAAGAGAAAAATAGATTTGAAGGGCTGTGATTAAGACTGGACCAAAAACCAGTGAAAAGTACAATGGAGAATCAACACCAACTATTTAGAGATGTCCATTAACTTAATAATAAATGTGTTTCAAAATAATTATTTCATTTTAATTTTCAATACAACTTTAATTATCAATTTAGTATCTTCCACTTTGCATTTATGAAAAATATAGATATATCAACTTTTACACTATAAAATCATTTTAATAAAAATATTGTTTCATCTCTTAAATTAATACATTTTTTCAGTACGAGTGAATTAATGAATTGAGTAGTTATTTTGAAATAGAGGGAATGACAATGTTTATAATTAATATATGTAGTACTTTAATAAAAGAGAGACAAAATGAGAAAAATTTACACATAGAGAGGGACACGTGAAAAGAGTGATGGTTTAAGTTGTGATTACTTTTGTGGTTACACAGGAATGCTGTTGAGAAGTATCCAACAAATCGAATGCTTGGTCGCCGTGAAATAGTGGATGGGAAAGTAAACACTCTTTTGCCTTTTTTTTCTTTTCATTTTTGACATTCTGCAAATGTATAGTTACTTTTCTAATTTTGTCACACTCTTTGTAGCCTGGAAATTTCAAGTGGCAAACTTACAAGGAAGTGTATGACTTGGTGGTCAAACTTGGAAATTCCATTCGTGCTTGTGGTTATGGAGAAGTAAGTCACATGTGCTTACTCTTTGAAGATTGCTTTCACTTTACTCTTTCTCATTATTTTTTCTTTCCCTTGTTTTATGCTATATTTAGGTAAACAACTTGATTGACAGCTTATAGCACATGTTAAAGAGTCCCACTGAGGGCTTAATATGTCTTTATAAGCGGAGGCATTCTCACCCTACAAGCCGGTTTTGTAGGGTTGAGTTAGGCCCAACTACACTTCTTAACATGGTATTAGAGTCTAGTTTAAGATCCGGTGGACTATCTGTTATCAGGTTTCTGTTATTGGGTCACCCACCATTTATTTCCACGCTCCAGATGTCCAATTTTAGGCGTGAGGGGGTGTGTTAAGAGTCTCACATCGGATGATATATGGCTTGAACATGTCTTTATAAGTGAGAGCAATCTCCACTCTACAAGTTAGTTTTGTAGGGTTGAATTAGACCCAACCACACTTCTCAGCAGCATAAAAGTTTATTATACATGTGTTTATGTATAAGCAATTTATATATCAAAAGATAAGTTCAGAACATATATTATCGACAAAAGTTGTTTTCATAAATTCTCGCAAATGTTATTTTAGTAGATAAATTCAAATAAATCAATCCAAAAAAAGTCATTTTATGTTCTTTGAATGTGTTACCTCCAATTCCTGGATTCTTACTACATAATGTGTTGTTCATTTCTTTTGTTATTTGTACTTCAACATTGATGTACATTGTTTTGCTTACCAAAGACTAATTCAAAATCCTCTTAATTTATTTCTCTTGAACAATACGTGTTTGCTATTAACACTTTGAAATCTTCATGAATGGCTTGGTCATGAAGGATTATGATATCTTTTGCCTCATACATATCAATATCTTTTCTTGCATTGTGTGTATGCAAAGCTAAATAGCTAAATATGTATATTGCTGGTTTCAGGGAGTAAAATGTGGTATTTATGGTGCCAATTGTTCGGAATGGATTATCAGCATGGAGGTACACGTTATTTTGAAATTCTCTCTGTTTTTCTATGCTGTCTTCTTTGCATATAAATTTTCTTCCACTATGTGTTCTTTGAAGGTTTCAGTTGTATTTATCTGTTAATCTTTGTTTGTACCTTTGTGCGGTATATTTATCTTTTTCTTTAATCGTTAATGTAATAATGAGATTGTTCTTCTCTGTTGATGATCCATTTTGAACACAGATGGAAAGCAAGGCTATTTTAAACTGAAACTTTGTTTCATCTATTAAATGTTTGGTTCTCTGTAGGATATCCTCAATCTTCTATAGTGATGATAAATTTTAATACTGCTAAACTAGCTTCAACTATCCTTCCAACTCAAAAAGTTCTTTACATATTTTAAAATAACTGCAGGCCTGCAATGCTCATGGACTTCTTTGTGTTCCTTTATATGATACCTTAGGTATGATCCCACCTTCCTTGGCATTTATCTAGCTTTATCATGTTGTGGACTAATGTAACCACAGCTTAAATATGTTTTCCAATAAGCACACAAGATTCATTATGTGGAGGTAGATATAAAGTTTTTTGCACCATCCGTCAATCATGACCGTTAGATCACTAAAATTGCTTGACTTTAATCGTATCTAGCTTAAAAGTCATATGAAGGGTGCTTTTTGATGGATTGACAAGTATATTTTTACACCAATAGTGTGTCAAAATTAATTGTTAAGTATAATAGGATTTGACAGAAGTCAGTTTAAAATTTATTTTCCAAATGTTAATTTAGGTGCTGGGGCTGTGGAGTTTATCATATGCCATGCAGAAGTCTCAATTGCATTTGTTGAAGAAAAGAAGATACCCGAGGTTCACCAATTGAAATAATCTGTGATATATTAGCAGTGTTTTATTAGTAAGGATAGAATGCGTGTTCTGCAATTTTCTATAAACAGACAGTCTTATCCATATTTTTTTTGAAACTTTTCAGTTATTAAAGACATTTCCAAATGCAGCAAAATATCTCAAGAGTAAATTCCATTGATTTTCTCCATTCCTTTTCTAAAATGAAAGAAGCAACCACCTTTATATATTTATTTATTTGACTATTTTGTGTAGCACTTGTGAGCTTTGGAAAGTTTACTCCAGAACAAAAGCAAGAAGTTGAGAAGTTTGGGTTGATAATGTATTCATGGGATGAATTTTTAGAAGTGGTGAGCTATCAATATTTCGTATTATTACTCTTTTTCCTCCTATCTTATGTAAATTTGTCATGAGAGAAGCTACTTCTATAATTAGTTGGCCGCACCTGCAACTACTCACACAAAATATTAGAATCACTTGCCTTGCTATCTATGTTTCTAACTCTGAGCCTAGAAAGGACAAGAGGAAGTAATGTGTTTCTGTTGTTTTATGGATATTCTGTCGTTGTATTTCTCATTCGAGTTTTTTTATGTATGTCATAGGGTCATGATAAGAGTTTTGATACTCCTGTTAAAAAGAAAAGTGACACATGTACAATAATGTACACAAGTGGGACTACCGGTGATCCCAAGGGAGTATTGATATCCAATGAGAGCATTATTACACTCTTAGCTGGCATAACACAGCTACTGTGTAGTTGCGATGAAGAGGTAGTTTTCTTTTGTCATTTCTTTTTCTTGCATTTATATGAACATTCAAGGGACTCCAAAATGCTTAAATCTTTTCTTATAAGCAAACATTTCCATCTTTTCATAAGAATGCACTTAAGTGTTGTCAACCGCGGATTGCAAAAAATAGCATGTAGATCAAATTATACTGCACAACAATGTTATAGCCCTTGTTTGACAACATTTTGTACCAAGTAACTTATCGCAATACAATAGTAATTTTGTTCAAATTCCTCGACACTGGAGCCCTATAACTGCTATTTTATAAAAACTAAATTGCTCCTAAAATGCATTTTTGGTTTTTGGATAATGAATGTTCTGCTATCCTATGATTACATTCCTAATATCTCTCTTATCTTGTTCCTGCCTGCAGTTGAATGATAAAGATATATTCCTATCATACCTTCCACTTGCACACATCTTTGACAGGGTTGTTGAAGAGGCAATGATATGGGTTGGTGCTTCAATCGGTTTCTGGCGTGGGGTGAGTTTACATACACACACATATATAGATATATTTCATTATTGAATGAAGGCTGAATAGTATGTTGATTTAAAAAAAAAATTAATTTCAAGTAAAGCCAATTTTGTATTTGATGATAATATGAGCACTATTTATTCAATGTGGCTGCAGGATGTCAAATTGTTGATGGAAGACATTGCTGAGTTAAAACCAACGATTTTTATTGCTGTTCCCCGTGTGCTAGATAGAGTGTACACAGGTAAGTTTTTTTCATTGTTGAAAGTTTAGTGATCTTTCCTACATCATGGGATGTTTATGATAAAATTATGATTTTATGAAGAGCAATACTATACTATTTAAGTTAGTTTAGTCATTGAAGTGGTCTATTTTTTGAACTTCTTATTCTCATCCACATTTATTTGAACAGTTTTCCTCTCACCATTAATAATAATTATACTGATAATAATGCAATGGAAATCTCAACCTCCATCTGTTACACAGGCTTGCAACAAAAGCTTAGGGCAGGAGGTTTTGTGAAACAGACAATGTTCAATTTTGCCTACTCATTGTAAGTAATGTGTTTTTGCATTAGTAGAGTTATATGATTGAAATATGATTCATTACTGTATGAGTGTCCATATGTAAATCAAAGCACACAAAATCTCATTTTGAAGATGATGACGCATTGGAATGTTCTGATAATACAAACTATGAAATATGTTGCAGCAAAATGCTTAACATGAAAAGAGGGCAAAAACATGATTCAGCGTCTCCATTATTTGACAAAGTTGTATTTAATAAGGTGATTTTAGTTTCACATATTTTAATTCACTGTTGTCTTGGTCCGAACAAATAACAACGGTAACAAAATTTCCCTGTACTACTACTAATAATGTTTTTGAAACATGGTCAGGTAAAAGATGCTTTAGGAGGTAATGTACGTATTATTTTGTCCGGAGCTGCGCCTCTGTCTAAACATGTTGAAGGTTTCCTGCGTGTGGTGACTTGCGCTCATATCCTACAAGGATATGGTATGTTCTTTCTCAAAATTTGATTTATTATGAACTCCTTTTACCTTTATGTGTGTGACTATTGATGTATTAAATCAGCATAAGTTGGTTTTAGAATATGGACTTAATTTTGGCTGTTGTAGGTCTTACCGAAACATGTGCTGGATCCTTTTTGGCAATACCAAACGAAATAGATATGCTTGGTACTGTTGGCCCTCCTTTACCATATCTGGAGGTGTGTCTGGAATCTGTACCTGAAATGGGATATGATGCACTTGCAACCACACCAAGAGGAGAAATCTGTATGAGGGGAAGTAGTGTATTTTCAGGGTATTACAAACGCGATGACCTTACAAAAGAAGCTATTATCGATGGATGGTTCCATTCAGGTTCTTTAAGTTGAAGTTTTGATGATGTGTATATGTTGTTGCAGTATATGGCACCATTTTATTCATGCATGATTTATTAAACAGGAGATATTGGAGAGTGGCAACCTAATGGAAGTATGAAAATTATCGATCGAAAGAAGAATATATTTAAGCTTTCACAAGGAGAATATGTTGCTGTTGAAAACCTGGAGAATATTTATGCTCAAGTTTCTGCTATTGAATCAGTAAGTCTTCTTAACCCTTTAAATAGTTATGGAGCCCTATGATTTTAACAAATTTATCTTCCCTTAAAGTTTACTTTGGTGTAAAGACTGTAATAAAGGAATTAGCTTCAGCTTCTTTTCATGAGCAGACAATGTTTTGTGACATGTTTATATTGAGTTTTATCCTCCTTAATTTCAGATATGGGTCTACGGAAACAGTTTTGAATACTTCCTTGTGGCTGTTATTAACCCAAACAAGCAAGTGCTTGAAGCTTGGGCAGAAGGAGAAGGTATAAAAATTGACTATGAATCTCTCTGTAAAGATTCTAGGACAACAAAATACATGGTTGGGCAGCTCGCAAAGATTGCAAAGGAAAAGAAGGTCCTATCTTGTTCAAGTTTCATAATATTTTTCTAATTTGTTATACTATATGCATCATATGTTTAACTAGATGAATTTTAGAATTCCTCAAATGGTAGGATTGAAATCACTTGATCACATATCTGTCTGAACTTTAAGAAAATGTGATAAATCATCGTGTATGAAGAGCGTCTGCATTGCAAGTATGTATTGGAACTTCTCGATAAGGTTTCATGTTGATTCTGATTATTGCTCTTTTTTGCAGTTGAAAGGTTTTGAGTTTATAAAAGCCGTCCATCTTGAACCAGTTCCATTTGACATGGAACGTGACCTTATCACACCAACATTTAAGAAAAAAAGACCCCAGCTGCTTAAATATTATCAGGTATAACTTGTTAAAACTCTGGATTTTGTTATGTTTCATATACTTAGAAAATGTTGTAATATTGTCTCAGTACTGATTGCAAGATTTTTTATGCACAGGATATCATTAACGAGATGTACGAGACAACAAAAAATGCCAGTGCCTGAGATAAGCTTTGGGAGACAATTTATTTTATTAATTCTTTCTGTTGACTGTAAATTTATTATTTTTAACAGATGACAATTGGATAGAAATATTCTTTGGTAGGTAACATAAGATCATGTGTTGAAAATATTAAATTCATTCCTCTTGAAGACAATAATCCTTTTACCATTGTCATACCATATTGAGCAGATTTTCAATATTGAAATTTACCATCTTGGGCCGTTGCAGCACATCTCATTTACCTGCGTTTCAAGAACTTTTTGGTTCTTTGTGAATGTTAGAAATGTTAACCATTTTGTTGGATTTTTCTACTGAATCATTTCCTACCATGCCTGCTGAGAATGTTGGTGTGATGAGAAAAAACTTTTCTTATTAGCTGTTCTTGTTTTTTTTTTTAATGCCATTAGATGTTCTTGTTTGATAGTTCAAAGATTTCTATTAGTAGTTATATATTGATTTTGCATTTAAGTAAAAGATTTTTGTTAAAGACAATTGTGTGGACAGGTTGAGATTCTATAGAGTAAAAAGTAATGCCAATATTCAAAAGAAAATTCTAATATATGATATACTTACTGTTGATATTAGTATTTATTTAGAATAAAATATTCTGCAGTATATTCCTTAAATATACTTGATATATTCCTTATATAATTATTACTATTGACGATCTAATCACTATATAATAGAACTTTTGTAGTGCTGCTAAAACATAAGGATTACTTAAATATTTTCTCTTTCTCTTGTATTTCAATATGGCATTTAGAGCTTATTGAAAATTAATTTTTCACTGTGTTTTACCTGATTGACTCAATGTGGTCGTAAAAAAAACAAATTTGGCAAACCGTATTCCAACTCCAATTTTTCTCCAATTCACTGTCGTAACTTATTCTGGCCTTTGTTTTTGTCACTTTTTAGTCACCACTGCCTTACCAGTGCCACTGATTCCGGCATACCCCCAATTGGGAGCAACGTCTCCTCTTATTCGTGTCGCCGCAACACCACACATGTGATAGCGTGTTTGACCTTTGATCACAATGTCTTTTACGTCGCTACAATCTCTTTTCTCTCTAGGCACCATATCTACCCTCGAATTTTATTTTCCATCTCTGAAAATACTACTTCACGTTCAAATAACCTTTATCTCAACTTGTTTGTGCGATATTTTTTTCTCCCTTCAAATACTCATGGTTGGTTTGGTGACTCACCAGGTTCGAAGAGTATTTTCTCCAACTATATCACCTATTCAGTCTCTACAGAGAGGTTGAATGGGTGCAATTACGATAGTTGGACCGCTGACATCACATTTTGGTTCGTGGTCAAAGCTACATGATCACCTCACTACAACGTCTGACACAGTGGTTGAAGCCGGAAAACCAAAATGGGAACAATTCAATACACAGTTGTGCAGCCTAATCAAGTCCATTCTTCATCCTGATATCAAACTGATCTTCTATCCCAATGTCACATGTCAATCAGTTTGGACACGGGAGAAACAACTCTACACAAATGAACTCAACGTCTTTAGGGAATGTGTCACATATCTTGATCAAGTTTATACTACACTTCATGATATTGATGAGCTTCCACCTCCTATTAGATGCACCACAACTGAAAAGAGAAGGAACATGTACAATGTTGGTGCACAAGAAAGATAAAATGAAAAAGAAATATATTTACTGACAGCTTCAAAATAAAGATTTACAATGAATTACAATAACCTACTCCACTAGGCTATTTATACACAAAATTAAATCTAAAATATATCTTCTAACAAAGATATAAGAAGATCTAAGATATATATCTTCTAACAAAGATATAAACACTCTAAAAGATATTCCTAAATATAAATTAATATCTAATTAATTATAAAATCTAAATTAATTCTAACACCATCCCTTAATTTATCTTTACCCAAAACTGACAACACAAATTCCATCCCTTAAACCAAGAAATTGATCATTTTTGATAGCCTTTGTCAGAACATCTGTCAGCTGCTTTTGGATGCTACAATGCACAACTTCTAAAATTCCATTATGAACTTGATTCCTCAGAAAATGATACTTGGTCTCAATATGTTTGCTTCTCCCATGCAACATTGGATTCTTGGCAAGATTGATTGCAGACTTGTTATCAATCATCAACTTCAGAGGTTTATTTATCTCAATCTTCAGATCTTTCAGCAAGTTCAAAATCCACACAGCTTGACATGCAGTCAGAACGCATGTAATATATTCAGCTTCACAAGTTGACAGTGCAACAACAAGTTGCTTCTTGGAACACCAAGAAATAGGACCTCCCAGAAATTTGAATAAGTACCCAGAAGTACTTCTTCTGTCAACTCTATCTCCGCACCAATCAGAATCATAATAACTCAGAAGTTCTGATTCGATCTTTCTTCCAGACGGAAATAACACTCCATATTTCAGAGTTTCCTTCACATACCTCCGAATCCTTACTTCAGCTTGGTAATGAGACCACTTTGGTTTGCTCATAAATCTGCTAACCATTCTAACTGCATAGCTAATATCAGGTATGGTATTACACAAATACCTTAGAGAACCAACCATCTGTTTGAAGGTTGTAGCATCCACATCCTCTGCATCAGAATCAGAGTCCAACTTCTGATTTGTATCAGCAGGTGTGATAGCAACCTTGTAATTCTCTAGCTCAAATCTCTTCAGAAGCTCTAGTTCATACTTCATCTGATGCAAAATGATTCCTTTCTCAGAGTATATAAATTCCATCCCTAGAAAGAAATTCATTTTTCCAAGATCTGTCATCTCAAGTGCATTCATCAAAACTTTCTTGAACTCGGCTATCTCTTGTTCAGAACTTCCTGTGAATAATATGTCATCAACATGAAAACAAACCAGAATCATATTACCTTCTGAAGTATGGTGAACATAAACACCATACTCCATCTCACACTTCTGAAACCCTTGTTCCTTGAAAAACGAATCAAGCTTCAAATTCCAAGCTCTGGGCGCTTGCTTCAATCCGTACAATGCTTTGTGTAATTTGAACACCATCCCTTCCTGATTCTTTTTCTCAAATATAGGAGGTTGTAAAACATACACCTCTTCTTATAATGGACCATTCAGAAATGCAGATTTTACATCTAAATGCATCAGAGGCCAATTCTTGTTAGCAGCTATTGCAATCACTAGTCTGATTGTTTCATGTCTCGCTACAGGTGCAAACACTTCAAAGTAATCCAGCCCAGGCTTCTGTAGAAAGCCCCTTGCTACTAATCTTGATTTGTGTTTTCCAATTGATCCATCTTGCTTTATCTTCTGCTTGAAAACCCATATGACACTGATGGCTTTCTTTCCTTTTGAAATTTCTGTCAGCTTCCAAGTCTTGTTTCTCTCTATAGCATCAAGTTCTTCTTTCATGGCCTGCAACCAGACTTGCTGCTTAAGAGCCTCTTCCGTACTCACGGGTTCGGAGTATACTAACATTACACACTGAATAACTTCTCCTTCAAAGTCTACTTCAGTGTCTTGCAACATGTCAAACTCTAAAAATCTTCTTGATATATTTCTGACTGTATGTGGCCTCTGAACTTGTTCAGAATCATCTTCTGATTCTGGAACAATATCTCCTTTTGTACTTTCTTCAGAAGTTTAACTACCACCATAAGCTCCACTTTTGTTAGCTTCTGGACATCGTTCAGAATCACTACCTTCAGAAATATCATCTTCAAAAATTGGATCACTTTCAGAAGCTCTGCCTTCAGAAGTTCCACTTTCAGAATCATGATCACCGTCAAAGACTGAATTTCCCTTAGAAGCTCCTCCTTCAGAAAGTCCATCCTTAGAGTCGTGATTTCCACCAGAAACTTGATCATCTTTAGAAGTTTGTCCTCCAGAACCTACATATTTAGAGTTTTCTCTTCCAAAAGCATGATCACCACCAAATTCTGGATCATCATCAAAATTTGCATCAGAATCAGATTCACCATCTGACCCACCTTCAGAGTTTCCAGAGTCATCATCTTCAGACTCTTCTTCAGAAGCAGAATCTTCTTCAGACTCAGAATCACCTTCGGATTCTGACTTGTCTTCAGCTTCAAAGTCATCTTCTGACTCTAACTCGTCTTCAAAAACCGCAAATTCTGACTCATCTTCAAAATCTTCAAAGTCGTCATCTGATTCTAACTCAGAGTCATATTCTGATTCTGACTCATACAAAATAACTCCTTCAGAATCAGAATATTCAGAGTCATATTCTTTTTCCCCTTCAGAATCAGAAAATGACAATTTCATTGGTTCCTCATCAAATTCATAAGCCATAAATAGCACAGGTTCATCATCTGAATCTCCTCTGGCTACATTTTCTTCTTCTGACTTCCTTTCTTTGTTTGACCAACAATCTTTGTCATAGTGACCAAAGTTCTTTCAACAATAACACTGAACATTCTTCTTGTCAGACTTCTCCTTTCCCCTCTGGACATTCTTCTGCCTATCAGAGTTTGAAGCTTCTGACTTTTGACCACCATTAGTTCTCTTCCTGGCTTCTGACCAAGTCTGCTTCTGATGCTTCTTACCAGAAGTTACCTTCAGAGCCTGCTGCTCTACTTCCCTCTCAGAAGTTCTTGCAGTCATACGCAACTCATGCTCTTCTAGACTACTTTGCAGCTCTTCAACTCTCATGGTGCTCAGATCTTTGGAATATTCAATTGCTACCACAATATAATTAAACTGAGAAGTTAAAGATCTCAAGATCTTCTCAATAATTACTTGTTGAGACAAAGTTTCTCCACAAGCTTTCATCTCATTAGTGATCAAAATCACTCTAGAGATGTATTCAAAAATCTTCTCATTGTCCTTCATGTTGAGATTCTCATATTTATTTCTGAGAGACTGAAGCTTCACCTTCTTCACTGATGCGTCACCACCGTAACATCTGACCAGTGTGTCCCATGCAGCCTTCGTTGTTTCAGAATCAACAATCTTCTCAAACACATTAGCATTCACACATTGATGGATGTAAAACAACGCCTTCTGATCTTTCTTCCTCAACACCTTCTGTGCTACCTTCTGTGCCTCTGTTGCGTCTGCTTCTAACAGATTATAGCCATCGGTGACAAGATCTAACACATCTTAAGAACCAAATAACACGCGTATCTGGATCTTCCAACGATTCCAGTTTTTGCCATCAAATGCTGGAAGCTTGGAATGGATATCTCCGTCGTTCCCGTTCATCTTCTACTTTGTGCAATTTACGCAGAGTTTTCCAAATCAATGTTTCTCAAAACCCCAGAATCAGAATATTATAATTCTTAATCATAATACTTCTTTTTCCCGTGGATTTCGAACCGGAGCTCTGATGCCAATTATTGGTGCACAAGAAAGATAAAAGGCAAAATAAATATATTTACTAACAACTTCAAAATAAGGATTTACAATGAATTACAATAACCTACTTCACTAGGTTATTTATACACAAAATTAAATCTAAAATATATCTTCTAACAACGATATAAGAAGATCTAAGATATATACCTTCTAACAAAGATATAAACAATCTAAAATATATTCCTAAATATAAATTAATATCTAATTAATTATAAAATCTAAATTAATTCTAACAACACATCACCTTCTTCATGCCCATTGCTCTATATGGTTTTCCTCAAGAGTACTCTGCCATTCGTGCTCATATATTGAGTTCTACTATTGTTCTGAATTTGTATATTGCCTCTGATGTCCTTCTCCGAGTACTTGTAAAACATTCACTTGAGTCTCTTGTTTCCCCCTCATCCCGTGTTGTCCATGCACCTCTTACTTCCTCTGTACCATATGACATTGTTGCCCTTGCGTCTTTGGGAACCAATCAGAACGACGTTCAAAGGGCGCCGTCCAACTCTAAACCTCGTCCTAAGTGTGAGAATTATAACCGACTTAGGCATATTATTGACCACTACTAAAAGTTTCATGGAAAACCTCCACATTAGGTAAATGCGACTCAAGTTGATCATTCAGACATTCTTTAAATTGCCCCTACTCCTGAGAGCTCTACACCAAGCTACAATTATTTTCTCAAGTGGTGTCAAAATGATCATAATTTTGGTTCTAATTCTTTGATTCCACACACTAGTAATTCATTTTTTTACCTCTCTCTATCACATTCTCTTGGCTATTGGTTCCTTGATTCTGGTGTGCCTGATCATGTTTCTGGTAATAGAGATTTGTTCTCTCCCTTCTCTACTTCTGGTTTGTTACCTACTATAACGTCTGGTTCTCCAACCTGGTCCCAAGAGATTGAGAATGTTTAAATTCTAACTTCTCTCTATGTTACTTCTTCTCTCTATGTGTTTGATTGTCCATTTAATTTACTTTCACTAATGATAATATTATCCTAGAGGATCGATGTTCAGGATAGATAATTTGTGTCAGATGTGAGTCTTAAGATATTTACTATCTCTCTGTATCATCTAAGATATACTTTGTCGCAATTAGGTCATCTATTTTTTTACCAACCTACAAAAATTGGTTCCAAGTTTATCAAAATTATCTAATTTACATTGTGAGTCGTGTTAGTTAGAGAAACACACTCGTAGTCACTTTCTCAATCATGTCAATAAACGGGCTTCGTCCCTTTTTATTATTTCTACTTTTGAGTCTAGGTATTTTTGTTATCTTTATTGATGATTTTTCACGTTGCTCATAGTTATTTTCAATAAAAAACATATCTAAATTATTTTCTATTTTTGCATAATTTTATCAAAAAAAAATAATTCAATTTGGCGTGTCTATTCATACCTTAAGTGATAATTCCCGTGAATACTTATCCCAATAATTTAAAAAAATTATGTCATATAATAGTATTATCTACCAAACATATTGCCCACCTACATCTCAACAATATGAGGTATCCCAACGCAAAAATCACACCTCGTAGAAACCACTCGGATCATACTTCTCCATTGTAATGTTCCACTCATGTTATGCTAACAACATGTTTCCTTATAAATCGCATGCCCAAATATGTCCTTAACAATAATATCACTACTTCAATCCTTTTCCCCATTCCCCCTTCACCCAATTCTTCCTCATGTTTTCGGGTCCACATGTTTTATACATAATCTATCTCCTCGAGTTCATAAACTATTAGTTCTATCATTCAAGTATGTATATTTTGATTATCATCAATTCCAAAAAGTTATATTTGATATTTTCCTACACTACAACAATACATCATATGGACCAATGTTATCTTTTTCGAGTTTGTTCTATATTTTGAGTCCAATCACGTAACTCTAGAACTGCTTCAAGAAATTACTCCTAAACCTCTTACGCAAATTATTAATTTCACGTCTACCATTGTTCCTTATGATTCTAAGGACCCACACACACTACGCAGCCATAACAAACATACCTCCATCAACACCCATTGTTAGGATACTACAAGTGTGGAGAGTTTATGAGAGAAAGAAAAAGAAAGGAGTGGAGAGAAATAAATAATAGAAAGAATTTATTTTTAGAAAGTTATGATTTTATTTTAAGTATGTGGTTATGTTGTGGCAATTATGCATTCTGTTTTTGTTTTAAATATATCGTTTGTATTAGGAACTTATGTCATATTCTGTATTTTGAAAATAACCACTTGGTTGTCAAAGAGAGCATGGAGATTTCCTGACTTCTTTGATGAGCATATGCTCTGGATTGTTATTGTCTTTGTTTTATAATATATAAAGGGTGCAGTAGTAAACTAGATTTTGTTTGTGTTGTATTCTCTATTGTATTAATTAGTCTGATCTACCATTGAAGTTCCGAAAGATTCCATTCTTGAGGAAAGCCCCATTTGTTGCGTGAGAAACGCCTTATGCCGAATCGTCAACTTGAAAAATTCAGGGCATCATCGTCTCTGGATGAATTTTGTTTGTCTGCGAAGAAAGTGGAATTACCATCATTTAACAATATTGATCCAGTGGCAAGGATTATGCATGCGAAAACATTTTTTTTTGATGGGTAGTGTATTTCAAATTATTTTTTGTAATAATCAGATATTAAAAAAAAATCGTAAATAACCATGTTTCGAAAAAAATTACGCAAATAACCATGTTTCAGATGACTCTCCAAAGGAGGAGCCATCTCACTTGGCGCCTACACCTATTATTTAAGGGGAGGCGCCATCTCACTTGGCGCCTAGGTGCTTAGGGCTTGCCCTAAGCCAAGTGAGATGGCGCCTTAGTGCATTTCTAGGATAATTTTTGCGTTTTTTTTTTCCAATCGGTGCGTTGCGTATTCAATATAGGATCAACAAAATTGACTTTTTATTTACAAAAAATGATTACACTCATAAGTATTACATAAAAAAATACAGATTATCAAAAAAACAGATTAATCAGTGGTCTCACGGAACCCGGTAATGACCCCCGGTTCCGCATCTCCGTCCTCGCCTTTTCCGTGCTGGGTGTCGTCGCGTTTCCTGCTGTGGCAGGATCGATGACCCAGCGAAGTCAATGCGTTCCGGATCCATGAAATCAGTCAGATCTCCATATCTAGAAGATCCGCTTTGGTACAGTCGGTTACCCATATCCTCAAAGTTTGGTTGTGTTGGCGGTGGGTGGGGTTCCATGGTGGGTCTGTAGCATTGATCGTCTGAGTACGGGGGTAGAAAGGAAATGGATCTTGGGGTGTTTTGGTATTGAGGATGTTGGGTGGTTTGGTGATATTGTGGTTGATGGTAAGTTGGGTCGGTTGGTTCATAATCTTCCGACATTCCTAGATCAGGGCTAAGGCATGATGTTGAGGGGCCCATATTGGGATATACAGAAGACTGAAATTATGTGTGGGGTATGCGTGTGTGTTTGTATTGTGATTGGAATTGCGGTTGGGTGTGAGGCATATGGGGGTATTGGTACTGAGGTGGTGATTATGGTTGGTTGTGGGGCATTTGGGTGTAATTGTGTTGTGATGGCGACTGTGGTTGGGTGTTTGTGGTTCTGTTTCGTCTGGGGGGTTGGTGGGAGGTTGATGTGTGTTGGGTTTGTTGTTGGGGAAATTAGGGTTGTGCCCATTGTGTTCGTGGGTCAACCAAATACCTTGGATGAGACACGTGCATTTCAGAGTTACTAACCGACCTGTACCAAGATAAATACTGATCTGTGTGTCGCATATTTCCATGATTGAGGAAAACTGGAAATTGCAAGACATGTCGGTGACGCCTCTGCCACATCTTACACCATTCTGGAGCAAAGTCTTTCCAGTTGGTAAGACCCCACTGGGCGTCGACCCTTTTGAGATGCCACGGGGACAAACAAGTCGGATCATTGGATATCTCTTGATGCATTCCAAATTGCATCTTCACACGGTCGCTGTGGTGCATCTCCACAATATTGAACTGTATGATTGAAGTCTTGGCGCTCCAAATTGCTGCATCCTCGGGGTTTGGTTCATGGCCCAAACCCAAATATGGTCTCCAGAAAAACTGCACATAAAATTAAATCAGGTTAATGAAAACGTAATATATAAATAACTTAAAAGTAGAAAAGTTGAAAGGTACGACGTACATCATCCGAGCCTAGGTGATCCAATAGATTGCGGTATAGTGCGACATTGAATCTTGGATTCTTGCCGTAATCCATACCCCTCACGCAATACCTAAAGGAAATGAAAAATATTTTATTTTTAGCATATATTTGGTAAAGAGATGAACAGTAATAAATGATATAACTTGATGACTTACTTTGTTGCGTACGGGAAAACGAATGTGTTGTTGTTGACGGGGTTTAGGGACTCCATCCTCCACCAACCCCAGGGTTGAAGTAAAAAAGCGCAGCCATAAAATATACATTTTTCCTTGATTGCATTTTTGCACAAGGAACTATATAGGTGGGCTAAAACAACAGAACCCCAACTATACTTTCTAGTTTTTTCGAAATCTCTAAGTAAATTTAAATATATAAAATTTACATTATTTCCCGTACTTTCGGGAAATAAAAAGGTTCCAAATAGTATCATTAGATAAGTTCTAGCTTTTATTACCCTATCTTGCTCGGAGGAATTTTCGTTTAATTCCAAAGTTGCATAATGATTTTTAAGCTTAGTTAGTAGTATACCCTGACCTCTCGCACCACCACCTTCAACCATATCCCTGCCCAACAATTCTTCACACAGAGAATTGAGTTGTTGAACCGACCCGTTAACGGCCTTACCGTCGACAGGGAGATCCAGTAACATGTACATATCCTCTAGCGTGACGGTACATTCACCTATTGGTAGGTGAAATGTATGGGTCTCTGGTCTCTACCTTTCCAACATTGCAAGTATGAACTTTGAATCAATTGTGCAGTTGGAGATCTTTATAACATGTCCGAAACTTGCATATTCCAGATATGGTACGATAAATGGGTCGGGATCCAGGTAGTTGTGAGACCGGATTCTGAATCTTTTGGTATCCTGAGTTAACAATGTAAAGGTGTAAGATTAAGTAAGATGAACAAAGCATTACCAGAAGTATAAAAAATGTATAACTATAAAAGAAACTTACAAATGCTGCAATGTTGTCCCTTATGCCTCTGTGAGAATCGCCCATTGTGAGAAGAGCCATTGTTGAAAATGCATGAGATTATGAAAGACTTATAAATTGTAAGAGATTATGAAAGACTTTGTAGCAGAGAGTGAGACGATTGTGGGTGTGAGAGAAGTATGTTATGCTCTATATTTATAGGCAAAAAAATTTCATAGAGTAAGTTAGGTGGTAGTTGGTGCATGCATGCATGATAAGTGTCACTCTTGCAGAGTAGGCGCAGGCTAGGTGGCAGCCTTGGAGAAGGCATCTCTGCATGCATGTAACACGATTGGACATTAAGGGAGACGCCATTGGACTTGGCGAAAGAGTACAAAAATGAAAGGTGTCGCCATCCCCATTGACGAATAAGAAGTGGCACAGGTTGCAGAGTAGGCGCAGGCTAGGTGACAGCCTTGGAGAAGCCATGCCTGAATGCATGTAACACTATTGGAGGTGATGAGAGGAGACTTACAGGTTACAATGTAGGTGCAGAGTAGGCGCAAGCTAGGTGGCAGCCTTGGAGAAGGCATATCTGCATGCATGTAACACGATTGGACATTAAGGGAGGCGCCATTAGACTTGGCGAAAGAGTACAAAAATGAAAGGTGTCGCCATCCCCATTGGCGAATAAGAGGTGGCACGGGTTGTAGAGTAGGCGCAGGCTAGGTGATAGCCTTGGAGAAGCCATTCCTGAATGCATGTAACACTATTGGAGGTGATGGGAGGAGACTTACAGGTTACAGTGTAGGTGCAGAGTAGGCACATGCTAGGTGGCAGCCTTGGAGAAGGCATCTCTGCATGCATGTAACACGATTGGACATTAAGGGAGGCACCATTGGACTTGGCGAAAGAGTACAAAAATGAAAGGTGTCGCCATCCCCATTGGCGAATAAGAGGTGGCACGAGTTGCAGAGTATGCGCATGCTAGGTGACAGCCTTGGAGAAGCCATGCCTGAATGCATGTAACACTATTAGAGGTGATGGGAGGTGACTTATAGGTTACAATGTAGGTGCAGAGTAGGCGCAGGCTAGGTGGCAGCCTTGGAGGTTACAGCCTTACTTAATTCAAATTCAGTATGACCTATTTAGTCTTACATTTATCAAAACACTGATTCACTTAATCTGTCAAACCTTCCAACCTTCAAACCTTCATACAATCAAACCTTCAAACCTTCAAACAATCAAACATACAAACCTTCGAATAACTCATAAACTTCAAACCTTCAAACCTTCAAACCTTCCAACCTTCAAACCTTCAAACCTTCAAACAACCATACGCAATGGCCTTTGCACCCCAATATGTCATCAATGCACATTTCAACGGTGAGACATACATTTGTCCCACCTCTGGGTTTTTGTTTAGAGACACAAACAACATTCTATTTCTTTTAAACGGGAAAGCCAATTTCTCGTACTTCAAAAAACGATTAGAGGCCAAACTTGGACGAGGCCCGGTGACACAAATATTTTATCAGAATTCAGTTTTTTTTTGTAACAACCAAATAATATTTTATAAGGTTGAGGTTCAAGATGACGAGGATCTTCAGAATATTTTTTCCAGTCATGTGTATTCTGGGTACGACTCTATTGAGTTGTACATTATGCTGCGAGAGCCTCATGTGACACAAGTGGTTGATCCTTTGGAGACCGAACAAGCAGAGGTAGATGCAGTTGATGAAGAAGAAGAAGATGACGAGTTAGAGTTTGATGAAATGGTGAATGATGATTCCGAAGACGATGGGATACCTGATATTCCTGCAAACGAGATCTACACACCACCTCCGCACATGACAAACTTCAACATGGGAGGAGATGAACCGTCTTCTGATTTATTTTTCAATCCGTATATGCAGTCAGATGAAAACTTAAAAGAGAAGTACAAGTTTCGTAACAGAGATGAATGCATCAGAGCCATAAAAAAATTCCACATGCTCAACTCGGTCTATTTTAAGGTGGACCGTGTCAACCCAGAACGGTATAAGATCAAGTGTGTCCACCCTGATTGTATGTTCAAGCTCACTGCATCATACAGATTAAGAGGTGATTGCTGGGTCATAGGTTCCATGTCTATCCACACGTGTGTCAGTTCTACCCAATCACAGGACCATCGAAAACTTAATTACGATCTCATTTGTCAAGAAATCCTACCACTCATCAGTAACGACCTATCTTTGAAGGTGAAAACCATCATCTCCCACATCACTATGGTTTTTAACTATACTTCGTCTTATCGTAAGGTGTGGTTAGCAAAGACCAAGGCGATTGAAAAGGTGTATGGAAACTGGGAGGAGTCATACCAAGAACTTCCTCGCTACCTGAATGCACTCAAGACTTATTCTCCGGGTACTGTTTACATTCTGGAAACAGTGCCAGCATACGCCCAAGATGGTAGTCAACTAAACGGAAACAGAATATTCAGTCGAGTGTTTTGGGCATTTCAACCTTGCATCACAGGGTTTGCATCATGCAAACCAATTATACAAATTGATGGGACTTGGTTGTATGGGAAATACAAAGGCACGCTACTGATGTCAGTTGCACAAGATGGCAACAGCAACATTTTCCCAATTGCCTTTGCCCTAGTCGAGGGGGAGACCGGTGGTGCTTGGAGCTTTTTTCTGAAAAACCTGCGAACACACGTGGCTCCTCAACCAGATCTCTGTTTGATCTCGGACATACATGCATCCATTGAAAGTGCCTACAATAATCCTGCAAACAGTTGGCATGACCCTCCTTCTACGCATGTCTATTGCGTTAGACATATCGTCCAAAATTTCACGAGGGAGATCAAGGACAAAACACTAAGGAAAGCGGTTATGAATGCGGGATATGCATTGACACAACCCACGTTCAAATATTACCGTACCGAGATTCTTTTGTCAAATCCAGAAGCCGATAGGTGGATCGACAATATACCGGTGGAAAAATGGACTAGGTCATACGACAATGACCAAAGATGGGGGCACATGACAACAAATCTAATTGAATCGATGAATGGGGTATTCAAAGGCAAACGAAACCTCCAGATCATTTCTTTGGTAAAATCTACATATTTTAGGATGGCTTCGTTGTTTGCAAAAAGAGGTGAAATGTGGAATGCGGTGTTGCAATCTGGACAACTATGGAGTGAAAGCTGCATGAAGTACATTAAGGCAGAAAGTTCCAAAGCCAACACTCATATGGTTATATGGTTTGACCGACACAGCCACAACTTCATTGTGAAAGAGACAATCGACCACAACGAGGGCCTGCCAAGACAAGAATATAGGGTTGTACTACCTTCTCGTTGGTGCGATTGTGGCAAGTTTCAAGCCTTTCGCATGCCTTTCTCTCATGTCATTTCCGCTTGTGCTTATACCCATCAAGACGCGCTACAACTTCTGTCACACATTTACAAATCTGAAACGTTGCTCAACATTTACAACAACTTTCCTTTGGTAGCAAAACCAGATTATTGGCCTGCATACAACGGCGAAATAGTGTGGCACAATGACCAAATGCGAAGGAACAAAATGGGTCATCCCAAAAGTAAGCGCATCACAACCGAAATGGACTCCCTTGACAAGCTGGAAAGAAAGTGTGGTTTATGTCGTCAGGTCGGACACAATTGCAAAAATTGTCTGAATCGGGCGTCTGCCTCGACCACATAAAAATTGTACTACATAAAATCTTTCCTTAATTATGTTGTAAACATTAGGGTTTTTCGTTAACAGTATTTGCTACAATAAACATTACGTGTACAAGAAAAAAATACGATATTCCGTCTACCAAATTACAACTGTTAAAACAATTTCATCTGACCCATGCATCATCAACGTTACGTCGCTGTCTGTTTTAACTTCCTCCAACCATACATTAGGTCTTCCTGTCGCATGTGAGGTTGTTGTTCGTCTTCGCTGGATCCTTCGAATTTTTCCCCCTCCACAATGTCTCCATCTAGCCATCGCATCAACTCCTGCTTCAGACGCTCGATGGAGTGAATGTGCCAGAATTTCATTTTCATCGCAGGTTTCATGGCGGAGAAGATAATGTAACCATCTCTGGTAAAAATCCTGGGCGATGTCATGACGCAAATAATAGAGTAAAAAATAATAAAAAAGTGCGAGAAAGTGTGAGAAATGACAGAGAAACGGACGAATTATTTATAAAAACAACATCTTGCCCTAGGAGCCAAGTGAGATGGCGCCTCCTCTCACTTTTAAAGTGCATGCGCCATCTCACTTGGATAAAAGAGAGAGGAGGCGCCAAGTGAGATGACGCCTAGGGCAAAAAGCTTGGTGGAGGCGCCAATTGAGATGGCTCCTCCTTTGGGGAGTCATCTGAAACATGGTTATTTGCATAATTTTTTCCGAAACGTGGTTATTTGCGATTTTTTTAATACCTGGTTATTCAAAAAAAATCGTGTATTTCTGAGGAGGTTGGCATTCAATTAGTCAAATTAAGTATGGAAGGGCCCACAATTCATTGGTTTAATTTGTAGAAGGTTTATGTTAGAAAGTATAATTCTTGTTCAATCGAAATGTCAAAGGATATAAGGTATATGTAGAATAACTTGTTGTATAGGTTATAAGTTGTATTCGACTGAGTTGAATATAGAAGCTATAGTAGTGTCTCGAAAACATGTTTTTGGGCTATAACATGTAGTTAGTTGAAATTGGCATGGACGTTGTATGTATATATAAAGGACTTGTTAGTTTGTAATTTACACACACACACACACATTCAATGCAATCACAATTCAGTTAGAATCATAACAAATTTCCAATCTCTCTTTCTCTATTTTATTCTTCTTCTTCTTCCTCTTTCATAAATAATCTTTCTTGAAAACCCTTTGTTCCAACAAATTGGTATAACAGAGCTCGGTTGCGATTCATAGAAAATGTAATGGAAAACGGAACAACAACGACAACATAATTTCCAACAAATCTACCGATTTTCAAAGGAGAGAACTATCAATGGTGGGTTGCACAAATGAAGGTTATTTTCATATTTCAAGATGTTGTTGAAATCTTGAATGATGGATTACCACAACTGGAAGCAAATGCGACGGAGGCTCAGAAAAATGCGCACAAAGATCAAAGGAAGAAAGATGGTAAAACATTGTTCTTGATTCATCAATGTGTGGATTTTGATGTATTTGAGAAGACAATTGAAGAAGAAACGGCAAAAGAGCGTGGGACAAGTTAAAGAACTTATATGGTGGAGAGGAGAAATTGAAGAAGGTGAAGTTGCAGACGCTAAGGAAGCAATACGAGATAATTCAAATGAAAGAAGATGAATCAATTTCTGCATATTTCTCAAGAATTGTGACACTAACAAATCTGATGAAGGCATGTGGTGAATCAATTATGGATCTGCAGAAGATTGAGAAAGTGTTAATATCTTTAACTGTAGATTTTGACTACATTGTTGTGAC
This sequence comes from Vicia faba, assembly GCA_948472305.1. NCBI lineage: Eukaryota > Viridiplantae > Streptophyta > Magnoliopsida > Fabales > Fabaceae > Vicia > Vicia faba. Next base: position 1,360,655,605 of record OX451741.1, on the reverse strand, counting down.
AATTGAAGAGGCCAAGACTCTATCTCAGACGAAGTTGGAAGAACTTCAAGCTTTATTGGAGGCTCATGAAATGAGGTTGAAATAGAGAAACTCAGAAAGAGAGAAGGTGACTGAACAGGCATTACAATCAAGATTTAGCAAGAAAGCTGGAAAAGAGAAGTCGAAGTAGCGGAAGAATCTTGCTAGTGATGAGAATTCAAGCACGAATACTGATTCGATTAAGAAAGGTGTGGGCAACAATTATTCTGGGAAAAAAGTTGACACGAAAGAGGTGCAATGTTATAATTGTCAAGGTTTTGGTGATTATGCTCGAGAGTGTCGAAGAAAGAAAACAACAAGGGTGAAAGATAATGATGAATCTCAATATGCACGAACTAAAGATAGTGATTCTGATGATGTGTTATTGATGGTGAACACTCAGTCGAACACTGAGAAAAACAACATGTGGTATCTGGATTCAGGATGCAGCAACCACATGATTGAGAATAAAAATTGGTTTACCAAGTTAGATGAGACAATCAAAAAGGTGATAAAGTTTGCAGATGGTAGGCACATCAAATCAGGTGGTAAAGGAGATATTTTGATTGTCAGGAACGATGGTCGAAAGGCCATTATCACTGAAGTGTTGTATGTACCTTCTATGACAAGTAACTTGATATGTGTAGGTCAATTACTTGCAAAAGGTTTCAATATGAAGGTATATAGGGCTGATGAGAGGCTAATAATGAAAGCACCATTGGTGGAAATAAAATGTTCAAAGTTGAACTCAACACATCAGATCACAAATGTCTTGCTTCAAATATAAAAGAAGACATGAATTAGATATGGAACCACATGTATGGACATATAAACTTCAGAAATATATGCATGCTCAATCAGAAAAGGATGGTGTTTGGGTTGCGTTATGTGAAGGAACCAAAGTAGGTGTGTGAGGAATATTGTAAAGCAAAACAAGTGAGGAAGGCATTCAAACATGACCTGCCCGTGAAATCGAAGCAAAAACTGGAGTTGGTTCATTCTGATGTATGTGGGCATTTTGAAGTACAATCAAATGGAGGTAACAAGTATTTCCTTACTTTCATTGGTGAATTTACCAGACATATATGGATTTACCTTATTGAAAGAAAGAGTGAGGTATTCACACAGTCCAAGAAGTTCAAGTTGCATGCTGAGAAACAAAGTGGATGCAAGTTGAAGAAGATGAGAGTTGATGGAGGTGGTGAGTATATGTCTGCAGAATTTGCTAGATTTTGCAACGGGAAAGGTATAGAGCATATGCGGTTATTGAGCCTTATACACCTCAACATCATGGCATAATTAAGAGAAAGAATAGAAGTATACCGAACATGACGAAAAGTATGTTGAAAGCTAAAGATATGCCTAAGAGATTTTAGGTTAAAGCAGCTTCGGCAGTAGTATACATTCTAAACAGGTGTCCAACAAAGAAGATGGTCGGAAGAACACCTTATAAGGCTTGGACAGGGTCGAAGCCAAACGTGAGTTATCTTAGAGTTTTTGGATCAATGTGCTTCAGGCATGTACCTGAACAATTGAGAAAGAAGTTGGATGATCGAAGTGAGATAATGGTGCTTATAGGTTATCATTCGACTAATGCATACAAGTTGTATTCTCCAAACAAAGATTAACTAGTGACCGGTAGAGATGTTCTTGTGGATGAAAGGAAAGGGTGGGACTAGAGTCAAGGTTCATTTCAACAGGAATCAGATATAGTAACAACTGTGTTCAAAGAAGATCAACAAAATGAAGCTTCAACGAGTCGAAAAGAACAAGGTAATGCTTCAACCAGTCAAAATGAAGATCCACCTGTGCAGAATGAAATAAGGTTGATAAGACGAGGACTGAGTCGACAAGGCTAGCTGGATATGAAAGATTTCCAGATTAAGCAGTTGATGTAGATAGTGATTTAATCGAAGAAGCCATGATAATGGCTGAAATAGAACCAATTGATTTGAGAGAAGCCATGAGTAATTCAAATTGGTGTGAAGCCGTGAAAGAAGAAATCATAGCTATTGAGAAGAACAAGACCTGAGAGCTTGTCAAAAGAACTCATAAGAAGCCAATCGATGTAAAGTGGATCTACAAGATGAAACATAGACCAAATGGTGAGATCGCGAAGTATAAAGCAAGATTGGTGGCAAGAAGTTTTCTATAAAAACCTGGTATCGATTTTGACGAAGTCTATGTGCCTGTTGCGAGGCTAGAAACAATCAGAATTGTTGTTTCGACAGCTGCATATAGAGGATGGAAGATACATCAGTCAGATGTAAAGTTAGTATTTTTGAATGGTACATTGGAAGAAGAGGTCTATGTTACTCAACCACCAGGATTCGACGTCAAAGGGTAGGAGTCAAAGGTATATAGATTAAGGAAGGCTCTCTATGGTTTAAAGCAAGCTCCTAGAGCTTGGAATAAGAGAATAGGTAGCTTCCTGATCGAAGCAGGTTTCACAAAATGTGTCTCTGAACATGAAGTGTATATAAATTATGTCAACAGTGTCAGTCGAGTCATTATTTGCCTCTATTTTGATGGCTTACTCACTACTAAAGCAGATGAAGCTGAGATAATGAAAGTGAAGTCGAAACTAATGCAGGAATTTAAAATGTACGACTTAGGGAATCTTTTATATTTCCTGGGAATGGAATTCAAAGATACTGAAGAAGGAGTATTCTTACATCAAACAAAGTATGCCCAAGATATATTGAAGATGTTCAATTTGAGAAAATGTGATGCATCTGTCACTCTATTAGAAACAGGAAAAAAGTTGAGAAAGGAAACAGACGATGAGTTTGTAAGTTCGACCCTATACAAACAAATCATTGGATAATTGAGATATCTTTGCAATACTAGACCCGATATTTGTCAAAGTGTCGGATTATTGAGTCGATTTATGGAGAAACCCCAAGAGTATCATCTCATTGCACTAAAGATGGTGTTGAGATACATAAAGGGAACAGTTGATCATGGTGTGATGTTTCCAAAGAAGTCAAAGAACAACGCAGATGTCAAAGTTCATGAAAACATTGAATCTGATTTTAGTGGAGATCAAGACAAAAAAGAAAAGTACTGCAGGCTACATTTTAATGATCGAAGAGGCTCCAATCTCTTGGAGCTCGAGGAAGCAAAGTATTATGGCTTTGTCATCATGCAAAGTAGAATATGTGTTTGAATCATATGCTGCATGCTAAGTAGCATGGATCAAAATGTTACTTGAAGAACTCAAGATAGTGGAACCTAAGAAGATGAAGTTGTTTGTCGATAATAAGTCAGCTATTGACCTGGCGAATCACCCAGTGTGTCATGGTCGAAGTAAGCACATAGAAATGAGGTATCATTTTCTGAGGGATCAAGATAACAAAGGGAAGTTAGAGATAAAGCATTGCAAGACAAAAGTGCAACTAATTGACATATTTACCAAACATCTGAAGAGAGTCAGATTCGACGAGTTAAAGAGAAGCATCAGGATGAGAAGTCTCGAGAACATGAATTAGGGAGTGTGTTAGAAAGTATAATTCTTGTTCAGTCGAAATTTCAAAGGATATAAGGTGTATGTCGAAATAGCTTCTTGTATAGGTTGTAAGTTGTATTCGACTGAGTCGGATACAACAACTATAATAGTGTCTCGAAAACATATTTTTGGGCTATAACATGTAGTTAGTCGAATTGGGTTTGGGCATTGTATGCCTATATAAAAGGCTTGTTAGTTTGTAATTTACACACATATTCAATGCATTCACAATTCACGTTTACAATTCAGTTAGAATCGTAATAAATTTTCAACCTCTCTTTCTCTATTTTCTTCTTCTTCCTCTTTCCTAAATCATCTTTCTTGAAAACCCTTTGTTCCAACAGTTTCCACTGAGGAACATACTTGGACTAATTTTAAGGAGGTTTTGACTGTAAGATTGAGAGTGGGACACTTGGAGAACCCCTTTGAAGAAATGAAGGACTTGAAATAGACTACATATATGGAATATTACATTGTTAAGTTTGAGTTGTATCCATCACAGTGTAGACGATTACCGGAACAACAATTCATGGGCTACTTTGTTGGTTGCCTACGACATGATATTCAATCCAGGGTGTGAACCTTCAAGCCAAGAAATAGCTATCACGCAATACAATTGGTAAGGGGTGTGGAGTAAGAGATTACAGTTGTCCAAGAGTCGGGTCCTAGTTTTGTGTCACTATCCAAAACAGACTGGTGGGCTTGTACCATAAAATTGTATAGGACCCAACGCGATTCCGACCCTGTTAATGCTTTGGGATCACATACAACAATGAATCCTAAATACTCCACCCCATCGAGAAGAACAATGTGACCAACGCCACTCTCCTTGGTAGTTTATCAACATCATCTCTCGTCCTTAGAACAACGACATCACCAGCCAGAACTACGACAAACGCCATCATGGAGTTATAAATAGTCCTTGTTAGTGCACAAGAATCAATGATGAACAAAAGGAATATATTTAATAGGTAGAGAGAATGACGAATATAAAAGCTGTAAGAGGAATAAAATGTTGCTATTTATGACATTTATAACTAATCTATTTATACACAAAAGAGAATGCCACATAGGCCCTCATAGAATAGACTTAATAACTAAGTTATCTAAAACAATTAGAAATACTAAAATACACTTTAATACCATCCCTTAATTTATGATTTCTAATTAAAACTAACTACACCAATTCGATTCCTTAAGCAAAGAAATTGATCTGTATCGATTGCCTTTGTTATAATATATGTCAGCTGCTTATGGGTGCTACAATGCACAAATTCTAGTACTCTGTTCTGGACTTGACTTCTGAGAAAGTGATACTTTGTCTCAATATGCTTGCTTCTCCCATGTAGATCTGAGTTCTTGGCCAGATTGATTACAAACTTGTTATCAATCACCAGTTTCAGAGGCTTATGTATGTTGATCTTCAGATCCTGCAGTAAATTCAGAAGCCACACAACTTGACATGCAGCTATAGAACCTGCAATGTACTCAGCTTCACACGTTGATAGAGCAACAACAGATTGCTTCTTAGAGAACTAAGAAATAGGACTTCCCAGAAACTTAAACAAGTATTCAAAGGTACTTCTTCTATTAAATCTATCTCCACACCAATCAGAATCAGAGTAACTCATTAACTCTGAATCTGTCTTTGTTCCAGAAGGGAATAGTACTCCAAACTTAAGAGTTCCCTTTATATACCTCAGAATCCTGACAGCAGCTTGGTAATGGGACCACTTAGGTTTACTCATGAACCTACTAACCATTCCAACTACATAACAAATATCAGGTCTGGTATTACACAAATACCTTAGAGAACCAACCAATTGTTTGAAGGTTGTAGCATCCACATCTTCACCATCAGAGTCAGAATCCAATTTATGATTAGTTTCTGATGGTGTAACAACAACTTTATAATTCTATAGCTTAAATATGTTGAGAAGCTCAAGTTCATACTTCAGCTGATGCAAAATGATACCCTTGTCCGAGTACAGAATCCCCATCCCTAGAAAATATACCATATTTTCCAAATTAGTCATGTTAAACTCATTCATCATCACCTCTTTGAACTTGATTATACTTTCTGGACAGCTTCGTGTTAACAATATGTCATCAATATAAAGACATAACATAATCATATTTCCTCCATAATGTTGCACATAAACTCCATATTCCATCTCACACTTATGAAAACCTTGATTATAGAAAAATGAATCAATCTTCAAATTCTAAGCTCTGGGCGCGTACTTCAATCCATACAGAGCTTTATGTAATTCGTACACCATCCCTTCCTGATTCTTTTTCAGAAATCCAGAAGGTTGTGACACGTATACCTCTTCTTGTAATGGACCGTTCAGAAATGCAGACTTCACATCCAGATGTATCAGAGGCCAATTTCTATTTGCATCTAAAGCAATCACCAATCTGATTGTTTCATGTCTACCTACAGGCGCAAACACCTCAAAGTAATCTACCCAGCCACTAGCCTTGCTTTGTGATTGCCAATTGATCCATCTGTATTATATTTGACCTTGAAAATACATCTGACACTGATGGCTTTCTTCTTATCTAGAAGCTTAGTCAACTTCCAAGTCTTGTTTATTTCGATAGCCTCAAGTTCCTCTTTCATGGCATTCAACCATACTTGTTAGACGATATGACATATTTAGAAGGGGGGGGGGGGTTGAATAAATACTTGAATTTTAAAATTTGTTTTTAAACAAAGTTTGAAACGTAGTGAAAGCTACTTGGATACGCTCGCCTAAAAACCATCCTATATTGAAAAGACCGGATATGCGTAAAACCGAATGGAATGAATCAATGAGAATTATTAACACTTAATTCAATTATAATTGATCACTTGTACTCTTTAACTATTGTCAATTACTTCCAATGAATTGTTGAGAAGAAAACTCATAAATTTGTGCTTTTGGACTTTTATCGAGCACTTGGTGTGCGTAATCACACCAAGTCCAATCTATCTTAATTTGTAGTGTTAAAACCAATTATAGAAATCAAAGTGATTACTATAGTCCTTATCAATAGTTCTGTTGCACTAAAAATCCAGACACTTGGAACCACAAGTGCAAATTCACAGATTATAGCAAATAAACAGTAAAAGACGAGAAAAAAAAAATGACATGTGATTTGTTTAGGCAGTTCCCCCTGTCGTCCTCGTTGGGGTACGTTTGCCCCTAATTCTAGAATTTAGAATTAGGATAATTACTATTATGATTTCAAAGTTTGTACAAGAGATAGAAAATAGTCACAACAATTCAAACCCAATATGTTGAATTGAAAACTAAGCTCCTCTCTTCCCTTGATTCGATTTGAACCAAGTATGTCACCAATCTTCGATAAACCTCCGGTTGTAGCTACGTTGTTGAGAACCCAAACCGTTTCTCAAACCCTCTGCTCAGTTGATTTGATCGCAAGATGATAACCCTGATTCTTCCTTCAAAATCCTCCGATTGTAGCTACCTTGTCGAGCGAAACCACAGTTCCTCAATCCCTTAAGCACGACTGAATTTGATGAAGCAAAAAATTGTCAAAAACCCCCAAATTCCAAGATTTTATTCAAGAAAAACCCACAATTACTCAACCCGAACAAGATCGCAATCTTATACTTCATACATTATTAACACACGCTCCGCACCTTGATCGACAAAAAATATTATGTGTAGTTTCCAATGGATGAGTGAGAGGTTGAAGATGATGAGTACCTTGTGTATCTATTTAACTTTTCTTGTTTTTTTTGAAAACCAAATGATAGAACCTTACAAGATTATATATGTTATCTCAATTCAAAACCCAAACTAACAAGCTGGAAAACAGATTTAATGAGCGAACGGTCGACCTATGCAGAAGGGTGACTTGACTTGAGCATTCCTGAAAGTGACATATGACAATGTGCATGATTCATGCGTCGACCTATGAAGAAGGGCGACTTGACCTGAGCATTCCCAAAAGTTCCATATGGCAATGTGCATGATCCATACGTCAACCGCTCCAGGACTATGCGTCGATGCATAGTTCCTAAACATTACTCCCAGGATGAGTCGACCACACAATCGACGTGAGTAAACCTGAGACTTTCCAAAGGACCAACTTGTAATCACGCGCCGACTGGAGCTTTTTTTGAGTCGACTCAAAGCATATAAATTTCCAAAAATACCAATTCTTGAAGACTTTTCATGCTACCTTGTCCACCATATCATCTAGCAACATTTCCAACATGTAGTGGAAGTTTTGACATCATTGAAACCCTTATTTAAGGCACCTTTCTCTCACATACTCACACTTTTTGATGATGGAAAAACTTTTCCTTAGTACCAAGTATCAAAATCTTAATCTTGGAGATTCCCCCCTCTTCTTTGTGCACCCTTTCGTTTCGCTTTGGATTTCGTTTTGGCTTTCATATCATCTGTTCTTGGCTTCCACATGCTTCTCCCCCTTTGACAACATCAAAAACAGACAATGCCATTGGTTAAAAATAACAATAGTCAATACAAGTAACATTAGACCATTATCTACTTTGGCAATCAATAACTCTAACAAACAATCACATAAAGAGATGTTGGAGAAAGGCATAACAAAAAAACATAAATAGACACCAAGCTCATAGTTTAGTTACAAACCGGTGTTCAAAGAGATACAAACAAAAAGTAGTCATAATCCAAAAATAATTAAACAACAAATACTAGCTTAAGTTCATGAAAATAGCGAAGTACAAGACCAAAAAAAACATCAATTTTCATCACTCTCATTTCCTCCTTGTAGTGGTGGATTTGATGGTTGGTTGATATGGAAGTGTTGCATGAAATAGTTGGTGAAGTTAGTGAAGTTGTTCGCTTGAGACTCCATCATCCCATACAAAGTATTGTATCGTTGATCTTGAATGGTAGAGTATACGACAAATTATTCATCGTGTACCCTGACATGGTTTGATAAAGTAGCAAGTCTCTCATTTACAAGTGAAGAATTCTCCTCCCGTTGAAGACGCATAGACTCAAGCAAGTTCAAAATGGTAGCATTGTGTTGTACCCAAAAATTTGCCCTCTCATGTTTTCAAAGGTCTTCCCTTACATGGTTGATAACAAACACTTGCCTAAAGAAAAATAAAGTTTTTGAAGATGAACAAAGTGTCTTTCGATTGGCATCTGGGAAAAGTCTTCGATTGGGCATCCAAAATCCTTCGATCAGGCTTGGTTCACCAGTCTTCAATTAGGCATTTGGCACTCTTCGATCAGGTTTTGGTTCACCAGTCTTCGATTGGGCATTTGGCACTCTTTGATCAGGCTCTGATTAGTAAGCTTCGATTAGGTGCTTGGAACCCTTCGATCAAGCTTTGGTCTGCAAGTCTTCGATTGAGCGCTGGGCCTCCTTCGATCAAGCTTTGGTCTGCAAGTCTTCGATTGAGTGCTGGACCTCCTTCGATCAAGCTTTGGTGTGCAAGTCTTCGATTGAGCAATGGACCTCCTTCGATCAAGCTTTGGTCTGCAAGTCTTCGATTGAGCGCTGGACCTCCTTCGAACAGGCTTTGGTGTGCAAGTCTTCGATTGAGCGCTGGACCCCTTCGATCAAGTCAATTTCACAATGCTTTGACTAGTACTTCAGAGGGTCCTTCGACTGGAACTTCATACTTTACCTCAATAAGAACATCAGAACGAAATATCCTTCAAATGGCATTTCAGTGCAGAGTTTCTCTTAATCTAAGATGCTCTGATGAAGGAAGTTCTGAGCACTTCGAATCAGAACTTAGACTCATCACAAGGCCAAGGGCTGGTCGAAGTTGTCTAATAAGGGATGTTCTAAATAGATTCAAATTGGACTTTGAAGCTGGCAAAGAAGGCAGATTCGAAAGAATGAAGTAGGCTGGCATGACTAAGCAAAAACACATATCCTAACCTGTCAAGAATACCCAAAGTTCACAATGGCACGTGTCCCTTGCAAATATGCAATCGAAGCAGGGGGAGTCTCAATCGAAGGGGCTGTGACTGGAGTAGTTCGAATGGGGACTTTGAAGCAATCGAAGAGAGCAAATTCGAAGGGGCAAATCAGCTATTGATTTCCATCAAGTTGGAGGCCCAAAACAACTCAGAGCAAGCTGGCAGAAACGCATGATTGGATCAAATATGGCAAGTCTTTATGAAAACATCAAATCAAATCTATTCATCATAATGGACCAAGATTTGATACACAAATGTTGACCTAAAATCCTTTGTCCATATAAACCTCAAGCCTCACAAATCAAAGGGGGAACAAAAAAGAAACGCACAAAAACTCTGCAGAAACGGCCATACAACTTTGAGAAAAAAGCTTGAAAAGTGTGAGATTAAAAACAACCTTAGAGGCGAATTCAGACCAAAAGCAAAACGTAGCTCCTTCCCTTGATACCCAATGGAGCTATACCAATCAAAAGGAAACCTCTTCATCACCTATAACACGCTGTAAGTCTCCATGAATTTCGCTCTGCACATGAAATCGTAAATCATCCTCCTTGTATTTTTTTGCCAATTTGATTGCACATTCATACTTGCCATTAAAATTCTAATGATTCTGCATCGTTTGATTTGATTTTCGTGGCTTCTAACTCCATATTCAGAACCTAGGGTTCTTGTCCTTGTTTTTGGGCGTTCCTTGTGCAGATTAAATTAAGGCCAATAATGGCCATGGATGTGTTCAGGGGAAGGAGACGAGTGTGAGGGTGTCCTTAAAGCTCGTTTTCATGGCCTATAGATAGTTTTGGAAGGCAGTTAGGGATTTTGCTACGGATGTAAATCCGCAGGAAACGAACCAGGGGTTTTGGGGAAGACGAAGACGTGTCTTCTTCCCACTGGTCCATTTAAAACGCGCGCCACATTTTTTTATTTTCAGGGAATAATTGTTGGTTTGTTTTATAATATTTGATTAATAATCCACTAACAGGTTAACATCATGGCTCAATTGGTAGCACATCAGTCGAATTGTCCAATGGGACCTGGGTTCGAATCCCAAGTCCCCCAAAACTTTGTTGTGTTTTTCCTTCAGGTATTCAGGCGCAGTATCCCAAGCGTGGACTACCATACGTCCTCAGATCTCAACGTACCAAGTGGCTTCGAGCTAGATCCAAAGGCCAGAACCATTGATCCACCATGGATTCAAGTAAATGCAAGCACAGGCAATCTGGAGGGTCAACAAAGGCCAGTGTTCTGGGCCTGGAAAAAATTGCTGAATCAACCTCCCTTCTTCAGGCCCAGCGCCCCCAAAGTTTGCTCATGTTTTTATTTTCTTTTCATATTTCTTTTGCTTTTTATTATTATTATTAAAAACTAACTAATTAATTAACAAACTAACCTTTTTTTCATAAAAAAAACCAGAAATCAAAAAAATATTATTTTCATCATTAATTTTATTATTTTTGTAAATAAACCATTAACCAATTAATTTAGTTTTTAATTAGGTTTAACTTTAACACTTTTTGCAATAAGTTAAAATTGACTTAGAATTAGGTTTTTTTTTTATATTTCTGATTTTATTTCCTCAATTAAAATAAAACTCAAAAAATATTTTCTTTAATTCCATCATTAATTTAGACTTAATTCTTAAACCAAAAAAGACCAAAAATATGCTTTATTCAATAAAAGGGTCAAAACCCTAAAGGACATTCCGATTCAATTTTCTCGCGTGTATTATTTTTGATCCATAATTGTAATTGCTCCGAGGATGTAATAGCTTTAACTTAGGATTTTATTTACCGCTTTTATTTACTTTTCCGCATTTAATTTCAAGGGTTTGTTTTTGGCGATGTAAATACCCGACGCCTTGTAATAGCTTAGCTTTATTTTCCGCAATTTATTTTCCGCAACCATTAACTGCTAGATGTATGAATAATAGGCTATGCATGAAAAGATCTATCTTAACTTAAAATCAACAGTAGCGCACCATAACATGTAAAGATAATATAACTGAAAATTGACACACTTGCACATGCCACTCCTAGGGTACGCCTCACTTGGTTGCCTCGAACGTGGTCATTGAGTATAGGAAGTTTTAGAGGTCGCCCTCCTGTCCAAAGATCTAAGTTGCCTCGAAACGGTTGCCTCAGATAAAAATGATCTAGGACATTAGGGTTACCGCTAAGGCATCCTAACATTGCTTTAGTGACCACACATCCCTAAAATCGAATTGACCCGAAAACTCCAACGACGGTGCTACCTACTCCTCAATAGTGGGATAGAACTGTCTAAAGGACATTTGCACATTTTAATTCCTTTTTGAGTAGGTAGGTGTTCTTAAGTACTTGCTCTTTTGAAAACAAAAACAAAACTTTTCGCACTTACACTTCTTTCAAACGAAAACTCTTTTCAAACCCATAATCACAAAGAAAAGCAAGCTTTTGAAAACATAGTGAGCAAGTACCTAAGAGCCCGTGGATAACCACGGATATAAAGGGTGCCAACACCTTCACTTTCTATAATCTACCTCCCGAACCCGAGAAACATCTCAAAAAGGAATTTTTCTGTGCTTTTGTCCTTTCCTTGTTGGATAAAATAAAAGACGATGGCGACTCTTGCTTACCGCGACATTTTGCAAAAACAAACGCAAACGCAAACCAGCATTCCAAAACAGTCAGTTCTATTCCCACCGATCACAGAACTGGCGACTCTGCTGGGGATAGCTTATAAGTGAGGTGTACCTTAGGATTAGATCACTATGTTTTCAATTGTATGCTTTGTATGCTTTAATTTTGTGGGCTTGTATCGGAGTTCTATAGATCCTATCCCGGATCTGGGGATACCCTTTAGGTAAGTAGCAATAAACTGTGAGGGATCTGTCCGGCGTAGACCGACACGGATGAAGCAGTAGCTACGTTGGTGTGGCACCTTAGTCTGTACCGATATCCCTTGTGTTGGAACAAGGAGAATATGGGTCTTCTAAGGAGTCATTAAGCACCAACTGACCTTAGAACCTTAAATTGACCAACTTGGCCATAGAACAGTAGCAGCATGCTACACTCATTGAGACTAAACTCTCGCGATGATTCCGGCCGCAAGAAAAGGTTGCTAAACTGGAATTATGACCGATTGAGGGTAGTCAGTGATATTGAGATCCTCTAGAACCCGGTTACTATTTTTAGGACAAGTTTAAACCAACTAAACTAAAAGAGGGTAATGCCTAAACTCCATGCCAGCCTAAACTTAAGGCTATATGTGTGACTTGTGTGCCTTCAAACTTGAACTACTTGCACATTCTTGTTATCTGACAACATGAGTTCCTTGCAGGTTTTGTTTACAGCCCTTATCCAATAATTTGGATTTATCGCAGGGCTTACTTACATCACCTCACACTTTTGCTTAAACTCATAGCATACACATCATAACATCATGCCTTAACATTTCTTTAACCATTTCAAGGATCTCAAGGGTCTGTGATGCAAGTTATGGTAAATCAAATGGCTAGCAAGGGGCAAAGGGGATTTATTTTCCTCTAGACAAGGTCGTCTAGAAACCCAAACACGGTAACTCGAGTCAGGGGCTATGACCCACTCGATATGGTGAGCTTGACTCTTGAAGAAGGACTCTCAGCAACATGAAGCTCCTTCAATCAAGCTACCAGATTAAGATTCTAACAGTTTCTTGTTTACCCCGCGAGATCCTTGAAAACATTGCATACATATATCATACATATCATTGCATAACAGGTCTCCCAATACAGGTCTCTCATGTTCTCGCTGTTTATTTCAGCAATGGCTTTCCAACAAGACAACCAGGATCTTCATACTCAAGAGACTCAGTTCAGGGAAATATTCCTAAACCTATCCAAGGGGCAGGAAGAGTTGAGAACACTCCTCATGGGGAATTTGGTCAAGAAAAGTCCTGAAGACAATAAGGACGAATGGCTGAAACATCTGCAAGCTGAGGTAGATGCAATGAGAACCCAGATGCTGGGGCAGATGGCTCTTATCCAAGGCTTAGCTCGGGAACAAGAAGAGTTGAGAACCATGATCAACCAGCTTCATTAAGACAGATACAACAGTATGAAGCAAACGGTCAAGGCTGGGAATCAAATCATTAATCAGCCTCCAAGAAGACAAGAGTTGGGTATGGGGAAGAATGGACCTCTCCAAGTTGCTACTACCTCACGGGTCCAACAACAACCTTGCCATAAACAACGGGTTAATCAGAGGCCGTTTACCAAGCTCAACATGCCGCTGTCCCAAGCTTTGCAACACCTGTTGAGATTGAATCTGGTGACGTTGGTAGGACCTCATCCGAGTCCTAAGACTTCTTCACCCAACTACAATCCTGATGCAAGGTGTGCATACCATTCTAACAGCCCGGGGCATGATACTGACGACTGTTGGAAGTTGAAGTACAAAATTCAAAACCTGATTGATGAAGGAGCATTGGAATTCACACAAGATGGTCAAGCTGAGTTCTTTTGCCATCCTCCAAGGTTCACCATTTGAAGTGACAAGCACTGAGACGAGAAGACTTTTTGTTCATTAGAATTTTCAATTTGTAATTTTCTTTTGATTGTTCAAACATTTATTCATGTCAAACTTTGTTACTTTATCAATGCATTGCATATGTATGTCTTGAATCAATCCATTCGTATTCACTATATTCAAATTGCTTTCATATTTGTGATGATTAACTCTCGAAAAAAAATTCTAAGCCTTTTGAGGGAGGATGACGAAAACGATACCACGATCTTTACAATATGCTTTTGAATAGACCCCGCTGATGAGGTACATGCATTGTTTCAAATCCTAAATAGTGGAGTTATAAGGAAGATAATCCCTAGTCAACCCCTTTGAGCCAAAGAAGTTGGAGTTTTTCTTTTCATGAATTAAAACCCTTAATTATAACCCGGGGAAGGGTAGTTTTCTCAGTTGATCCAGGTGCACAATGAATGGCATCAAAGAAGTCCTTCCAAAACAAAAGACGGTGTTGGTTCCGTATAATATTAAGGACAAGCAGTCATTATCTCTCAGAAATAAAAGCCCATTAAGTCAAAACCTATGAAGGAGACTTATAAAACTGGGGCATCCCGCTGACTGTAAATATAAAAAGAAACAGTTCAGGCAAAAGACAGAGATAACACAAATCAAAAGAACGAGGTCGCTACAAATCCTCGACAACATGAAAAATGTTACAAAAAAATGATGACTGCCTTCAAAAATCAAACTTGTGTGAACCATCACCAAAAACGTCGTTCCAGACTCATTTGGAGTTCAAATGCACAATTAACTGAGTTTAGGATTGAAGAACATCACAAAGAGCGGGTGGGTACAAATAAAATTGAGCCTTTATCCTTTGTTTCTTAAACCGTGAACCAGGCCACGTTATAACCCTTAAAAGTCCTAGCTGAAGCATGGGTTAGTCCGAAAGCATACTGTTACAAAAGGTATCCTGACTCCTGTAGGGCTTGCTGTAAATCCTGAGTTGACGTCACATTTTACAAAATTTTCCTATCTTACTGAAAAAATGAATTTTCAAAAACTTCAAGACAGACATAAGCTTTGCATTCTTAAAATAACATTGTTTGCATATGACTATTTGTTCAGACAACAGAGAAATTCGCACGACGAATATCTAGTGAACAAAAACCTTTTCAATAAAAAAGGATCACCTCAAGTGGAAAAACACTTCCAATCAAGGGGCACGGCATGATCATTGTCTATCATCTGGGGCAGTCAAGTCAAGATTCAAGGAGTCTCTCAAAAATGCCAAATAACCAGGGGCAAATCTCCGTCTGAATCACTTGGGGCATTGGACATGAATTCCAGTAACGAATCTTGCATGATCAAACATCTTCTGGTAGTATGGCGACACAACACTACTGACAGTGGAAACTCCCTACACTCTGAGAGCGTGGACATAGTCAAAAAAGTACTACGCATAATCAAAGACCCGCTAGGTTGACTGACCTAGGAAAAAATAAGGGCTTCCCGGCGAACCAAAAGGGTTCGGGCAAAAAATAAGGGATGAAAATGAAAAATTTGTACACCCGGCAAGTCGAAAACCTGAAAAGGCGGCTTGGGCAAAAAAGGGTATCCCGATGGACTGAAAACCCGAAAGGGCGGTCCAGGAAAAAATTAGGGATCAAAGCGTACGACTATGTCCTGTCATCTCGTCAATGGCCTACCAGAAGAAGACTTGTCATTTTGGCTGAAAGATACCAAGAACCTCATAGGTGGGGATAATACTTGATCCACAGGGCCTCCGCATGCACCTTCTCCCATAAAAAACAGGGGCAATAAGAATTGTCCGAACTGTGCAGTTGCTCTGTCCACCAGGTACCAAGGTAGGTTCAACTAAAGAATATGACCAAGATACATTCACTCCCCGCAGAATAAGGCAGTAATGGTGGCTCTCCCGGATGAGACTTGCAGCTATGTACAAATCAGCAATACTCTCCCCAAGCAGAGTTGGTCTACCATCAGCCCTAAAAAAGTTGGGTATCCCCAGAAGGTCTTAATATTCCCCAGCGGAGTATAAGGATATTCCCCAGCAAGCATAAGAGTATCCCTGACAGTCTTAATATTCCTCAGCGGAATATAAGAATGTTCCCCGGCAGAATGCAAGATACCCCCCAGTGGAGCCATTTCCCCAGTGCAGTCTAAAAAAGTTTCCCCAATGGAGTTGAATCATCTTCCCCAGTAGATTCTGGAAGCTTATCCCCTGCGAGGCACAAATAAGTCTCCCCAGCCAAATTCAGAGGTTATCCTCACAAGAGTCTAATCGGGTTATCCTCAGCAAGTTGCAATTGAAAGATCATCCCCAGCAAAGTTCTTTCTATCCCCAGCGGAGTTCATCATCAAAATCCCCAACAAAGCTTATCAACGGAATCCCCAGCAGAGTTTATCATTAAGATCTCAGTGAAACATCTCTCCCCCACAGAGTAATTCCCCACAGAATAATCTCTTCACCGTGTTTATTCCCCAACGGAGTTCCTCTCTCCTGAAGGTTTATTCTCACAACCATCTTCATTCATCATCCCCAGCAAAAACGAAGAACTCAACTCTATTCTCCAGTAGCTCCAGGATTTATTTTCCCCAGCTAAAAACATCACATCTTTATACATCATGACATGCATACGCATCATACAACACAAATCTCATTTATTTTGAGAACATCATGACATCATGCATTTCATACATCATGACGTTGCATGCAGCTAACGTTTTACCTTTTTCAGGAAAAGGTCAATCAAAAGATGGCTACCATCAACCTTTTCAAGTCCCAGTTTAATACCTGTAGCAAGCCAGGAAAAATATCTGTGGACGACTGATTGTAGATTAATACCTGTAACAAGCCAGGAAAATTATCTACATGAAGAGATTGAAGATTAATACCTGTAACAAGCCAGGAAAACCTTTCTTTCTCAGGTCAGAGATTAATACCTGAAACCATCCAGGACAGCTATCTCCTCGACCAACCTTTTCAGGTCCCAGTTTAATACCTGTAGCAAGCCAGGAAAATATCTGTGGACGACTGATTGTAGATTAATACCTGTAACAAGCCAGGAAAACCATCTACACAAAGAGATTGAAGATTAATACCTGTAACAAGCCAGGAAAACCTTTCTTTCTCAGGTCAGAGATTAATACCTGAAACCAGCCAGGACAACTATCTCCTCGACCAACCTTTTCAGTCCGAGTTTAATACCTGTAGTAAGCCAGGAAAATATCTATGGACGTCTGATTGTAGATTAATACCTGTAACAAGCCAGGAAAACCATCTACACGAAGAGATTGAAGATTAACACCTGTAACAAGCCAGGAAGACCTTTCTTTCTTAGGTCAGAGATCAATACCTGAAACCATCTAGGACAGATATCTCATTGACCAACCTTTTCAGTCCCAGTTTAATACCTGTAGCAAGCCAGGAAAATATCTGTGGACGACTGATTGAAGATTAATACCTGTAACAAGCCAGGAAAATTATCTACACGAAGAGATTGAAGATTAACACCTGTAACAAGCCATGAAGACTTTCTTTCTCAGGTCAGAGATCAATACTTGAAACTAGCCAGGATAAATATCTCATCGACCAACCTTTTCAGTCCCAGTTTAATATCTGTAGCAAGCCAGGAAAATATCTGTGGACGACTGATTGTAGATTAATACCTGTAACAAGTCAGGAAAATTATCCACACAAAGAGATTGAAGATTAACACCTGTAACAAGCCAGGAAGACCATCTTTCTTTCTCAGGTATGCAAGTTCTCGCTAAGGAATCTCTTATGCAATCGACACTCCTGCAGATGGCATCTATAAGCCCATCCTCCTACCAACAATCTCCAAATGGCATCTGTAAGCCTATTCCCGACCTCACAATGCTGATACTACACCATGCGAGTGCAAATTTCCAGGCACTCTAGTGTTCAATTATCTTCCACCTTCGGATCACGAAAGGCTCGAAAGCCAATCTATATCCTCAGGTTTAAGAAAATTGAACAGGGGTAACTGTTGTACCCCAAAATTTGCCCTCTCATGTTTTCAAAGGTCTTCCCTTACATGGTTGATCACAAACACTTGCCTAAAGAAAAATAAAGTTTTTGAAGATGAACAAAGTGTTTTTCGATTGGCATCTGGGAAAAGTCTTTGATTGGGCATCCAAAATCCTTCGATCAGGCTTGGTTCACCAGTCTTCGATTGGGCATTTGGCACTCTTCGATCAGGTTTTGGTTCACCAGTCTTCGATTAGGCATTTGGCACTCTTCGATCAGGCTCTGATTAGTAAGCTTCGATTAGGTGCTTGGAACCCTTCGATCAAGCTTTGGTCTGCAAGTCTTCGATTGAGCACTGGACCTCCTTCGATCAAGCTTTGGTCTGCAAGTCTTCGATTGAGCGTTGGACCTCCTTCGATCAAGCTTTGGTGTGCAAGTCTTCGATTGAGCGCTGGACCTCCTTCGATCAAGCTTTGGTCTGCAAGTCTTCGATTGAGCGTTGGACCTCCTTCGATCAGGCTTTGGTGTGCAAGTCTTCGATTGAGCGCTGGACCCCTTCGATCAAGTCAATTTCACAATGCTTCGACTAGTACTTCAGAGGGTCCTTCGACTGGAACTTCATACTTTACCTCAATAAGAACATCAAAATGAAATAACCTTCAAATGGCATTTCAGTGCAAAGTTTCTCTTAATCTAAGATGCTCTGATGAAGGAAGTTCTGAGCACTTCGAATCAGAACTTAGACTCATCACAAGGCCAAGGGATGGTCGAAGTTATCTAATAGGGGATGTTTTAAATAGATTCTAATTGGACTTTGAAGCTGGCAAAGAAGGCAGATCCAAAAGAATGAAGTAGGCTGGCATGACTAAGCAAAAACACATATCCTAACCTGTCCAGAATACCCAAAGTTCACAATGGCATGTGTCCCTTGCAAATATGCAATCAAAGCAGGGGGAGTCTCAATCGAAGGGGCTGTGACTGGAGTAGTTCGAATGGGGACTTTGAAGCAATCGAAGAGAGCAAATTCGAAGGGGTAAATCAGCTGTTGATTTCCATCAAGTTGGAGGCCCAAAACAACTCAGAGCAAGCTGGCAGAAACGCATGATTGGATCAAATATGGCAAGTCTTTATGAAAAAATCAAAGCAAATCTCTTCATCATAATGGACCAAGATTTGATACACAAATGTTGACCTAAAATCCTTTGTCCATATAAACCTCAAGCCTCACAAATCAAAGGGGGAACGAAAAAGAAACGCACAAAAACTCTGCAGAAACGGCCATACAACTTTGAGAAAAAAGCTTGAAAAGTGTGAGATTGAAAACAACCTTAGAGGCGAATTCAGACCAAAAGCAAAACGTAGCTCCTTCCCTTGATATCCAGTGGTGCTATACCAATCAAAAGGAAACCTCTTCATCACCTATAACGTGCTGTAAGTCTCCATGAATTTCGCTCTGCACATGAAATCGTAAATCATCCTCCTTGCATTTTTTTGCCAATTTGATTGCACATTCATACTTGCCATTAAAATTCTAATGATTCTGCATCATTTGATTTGATTTTCGTGGATTCTAACTCCATATTCAGAACCTAGGGTTCTTGTCCTTGTTTTTGGGCGTTCCTTGTGCAGATTAAATTAAGGCCAATAATGGCCATGGATGAGTTCAGGGGAAGGAGACGAGTGTGAGGGTGTCCTTAAAGCTTGTTTTCATGGCCTATAGATAGTTTTGGAAGGCAGTTAGGGATTTTGCTACGGATGTAAATCCACAGGAAACGAACCAGGGGTTTGTGGGGAAGATGAAGACGTGTCTTCTTCCCACTGGTCCATTTAAAACACGCGCCACATTTTTTTTATTTTCAGGGAATAATTGTTGGTTTGTTTTATAATATTTGATTAATAATCCACTAACAGGTTAACATCATGGCTCAGTTGGTAGCGCATCAGTCGAATTGTCCAATGGGACCTGGGTTCGAATCCCAAGTCCCCCAAAACTTTGTTGTGTTTTTCCTTCAGGTATTCAGGCGCAGCATCCCAAGCGTGGACTACCATACGTCCTCAGATCTCAACGTACCAAGTGGCTTCGAGCTAGATCCAAAGGCCAGAACCATTGATCCACCATGGATTCAAGTAAATGCAAGCATAGGCAATCTGGAGGGTCAACAAAGGCCAGCGTTCTGGGCCTGGAAAAAATTGCTGAATCAACCTCCCTTCTTCAGGCCCAGCGCCCCCAAAGTTTGCTCATGTTTTTATTTTCTTTTCATATTTCTTTTGCTTTTTATTATTATTATTATTAAAAACTAACTAATTAATTAACAAACTAACCTTTTTTTCATAAAAAAATCAGAAATAAAAAAAATATTATTTTCATCATTAATTTTATTATTTTTGTAAATAAACCATTAACCAATTAATTTAGTTTTTAATTAGGTTTAACTTTAACACTTTTTGCAATAAGTTAAAATTGACTTAGAATTAGTTTTTTTTTATATTTCTGCTTTTATTTCCTCAATTAAAATAAAACTCAAAAAATATTTTCTTTAATTCCATCATTAATTTAGACTTAATTCTTAAACCAAAAAAGACCAAAATATGCTTTATTCAATAAAAGGGTCAAAACCCTAAAGGACATTCCGATTCAATTTTCTCGCGCGTATTATTTTTGATCCATAATTGTAATTGCTCCGAGGATGTAATAGCTTTAACTTAGGATTTTATTTACCGCTTTTATTTACTTTTCTGCATTTAATTTCAAGGGTTTGTTTTTGGCGATGTAAATACCCGACGCCTTGTAATAGCTTAGCTTTATTTTCCGCAATTTATTTTCCGCAATCATTAACTGCTAGATGTATGAATAATAGGCTATGCATGACAAGATCTATATTAACTTAAAATCAACAGTAGTGCACCATAACATGTAAAGATAATATAACTGAAAATTGACACACTTGCACATGCCACTCCTAGGATACGCCTCACTTGGTTGCCTCGAACGTGGTCATTGAGTATAGGAAGTTTTAGAGGTCGCCCTCCTGTCCAAAGATCTAAGTTGCCTCGAAATGGTTGCCTCAGATAAAAATGATCTAGGGCATTAGGGTTACCGCTAAGGCATCCTAACATTGCTTTAGTGACCACACATCCCTAAAATCGAATTGACCTGAAAACTCCAACGACGGTGCTACCTACTCCTCAATAGTGGGATAACACTGTCTAAAGGACATTTGCACAGTTTAATTCCTTTTTGAGTAGGTAGGTGTTCTTAAGTACTTTCTCTTTTGAAAACAAAAACAAATCTTTTCGCACTTACACTTCTTTCAAACGAAAACTCTTTTCAAACCCATAATCACAAAGAAAAGCAAACTTTTGAAAACATAGTGAGCAAGTACCTAAGAGCCCGTGGATAACCACAGATAGAAAGGGTGCCAACACCTTCCCTTTCTATAATCTACCTCCCGAACCCGAGAAACATCTCGAAAAGGAATTTTTCTGTGCTTTTGTCCTTTCCTTGTTGGATAAAATAAAAGACGGTGGCGACTCTTGCTTACCGCGATATTTTGCGAAAACAAACGCAAATGCGAACCAGCATTCCAAAACAGTCAGTTCTATTCCCACCGATCAAACATTGTTTCCACTCTGCACTTCATCTTCATCCATGGCAGCAACGTTCTCACCTTCCTCATTGTCTTTATCATGTTCCTCGTCACTATCATCTCCTTCCTGCAAGCACACATTATTACTTCTTACCACATATCTATACCTTTCCTGACTCGCATCCCATTGGTGACCCATCATAGTTAATGTTTTCTGAGTGAACTCTTGATCAGTTGATAATCCAATTAAGGGAAGACCCAGAACACTAATAGCGGCCTTGTTGAGGACATTTTTAATAAAAGAAGCATAGCCCAACGTTGTTCCTCTACCCAAATCTTTTAGACTATACATTCTACTCGCAATGTAGTAAGGCTAATTGATCCTCATTTTATTCTTGATAGCATAGATCAAGTGCACCTCAGGCTGATCAACCCTTGAGTATCCACCCCTCTTAGGGAGAATAATGCGAGAGACAATCCACTGCAGAATATGGTCAAGCGGTTTCAATGCAGTCGTTGTGACCGACTTTGGAAATAAGGTTCTGTTAACAACACTTTCAGAGTATGGATGTTTCAGCATAGAATTTAGATCAACCTTAAAGTCATATCCCTCAAAGTTATTGATATCAGTGATTTTTATGGCAACCGGACTTGGAGGAAACAATTCAAACTCTGTCCAAATCTCAAAATTAAAAGTATAAACCTTGTTATTCATCTTATATCTAAAAGTGCTCCCATCAAAACTACCTTGAAGACCATTATAAAATTTTTTGATCAACTCTTCATTATATGCAATATCACATTCCAAAAAGACACCGAGTTTCTGAAATCTCAACAACTCAACAACATGTGGTAGATTCAACCTACCTAGGGTTTGCTTGTATACTAAAAATTGGTTAATGATTTTTCTTTTACTAAAGTTCTTTGAATAAGACTCAACCAAATCATCAGAAAGTGAGACAAAGCAATTACCGAATCGAGGTTTTATTGAGAAGAGGAACTTCCTTTTACCAATCTTCTCTTTGTAGGTCTTGATGTAGCCATGGAAGGAAGCTTGAAGAGTTTGAGATATGGGGGTAAAAGATGCTATTAGGGTTTTTGAGAATGTTTTAGGGAAAATAGAGTAGTGAGAGTGAATGAGTAGAGATGATAAGATAAAAACACTTGTCACATAGAATTGTTACAGTCATTGGTTGAAATATCGCACGATGCATCGTCCTACACAGGTCATGCATCGACGCATTGGGCCTTAATTTTGAGAAACACAGGTTCCAGTATGCGTCGATGGTCCCCAGCCACAGGTCGACCTAAGCATGCCTATTTTTCAATTTTGCAAATATTCATGAATTTTAAGACACAATAAAACAGAAATAACCACCTAAGCATAGATCACATATTACAAAGATTGAAAAGTACAAATAATTTTTTTTTACAAGTTTACCAATTTGAGTTATCAAGAGTAGAGTTAGAATGATATTACCTATATGATGTGGGATGACATTTTGCCCTCATAAATAACTTGTTATAAGACTGTAGATAATTCATGAGAGTACAAGTATAAATAAGAGCAATGCAACTAATGTAGTTGCAACCTATCTGAAATATCGAGAACACCAAGTTTCCTACGGATTTGGAAGAAAGGCTTGACCGTAAGAGGTTTTGTGAAAATATTTGCAAGTTGATTAGTGCTGCCAACATGCTCAAATACGACGTCACCTTTTGCTACACGATCCCTAAGGAAGTGATGCCTAATCTCAATATGTTTTGTGCATGAATGTAAAACTGGGTTTTTGGTTAGGTTTATGGCACTAGTGTTGTCACAAAAGATCAGAATATGATCGAGTTTGACATTAAAATCAAGTTGTTATTATTTTAGCCACAAAATTTGGGCACAATAATTACCTGCTGCGACATATTCCGCCTCGGCAGTTGATAAGGCAACAAAAACTTGTTTCTTACTATGCCAACTTACTAAGGAATTTGAAGAGAAGTGACATGTACCACTAGTACTTTTCCTATCCAACTTGCAACTGATAAATTCGGAATCAGAATAACCAACCAAAGAGCAATTATTACCCTTGGAGAACAATAGCCCATACCTAGTCGTACCACAAATATACCTAAGTATGCGCTTAATGGATTTTAGATGTGACTCCTTGGGGCATGATTGATACCTAGCACACATACATACACTAAACATAATGTCGGGATGAGAAACGGTAAGGTAAAGAAGGGAACCGAGCATACCTTTATACCTTTTTACATCAACCGACTTACCATGTTCGTCACGATCAAGATTAACCGCGGTAGGCATTGAAGTGTCAATGATCTTTGATTTTTCCATGTCGAACCACTTTAATAGGTCTTGACAATACTTGGTTTGACTCACAAACGTCCCTTCCTCGAGTTGATTTATTTGAAGTCTAAGAAAGTACTTTAATTCACCCATCATACCCATTTCAAATTCTCCCTGTATCAACTTAGAGAATTCCTTGACCAAGGATATATTAGTAGATCCAAATATAATATAATATACATAAACTTGTACTAAAATTGAATGTTTTCCTTGGAGCTTAATGAAAAAAGTCGTATAGACCTTTCCTCTTGAGAATCATTGTTCTAACAAAAACTTGCTAAGGCGTTCATACCAAGCCCTAGGGGCTTGTTTGAGACCATATAAAGCAATTTTTAGTTTGTAAACATGATTAGGATACTCAAAGTTTTCAAATCTAGGAGGTTGAGATACATAAGCCTCTTAATTAACATAGCCATTTAGAATAGCACTCATAACATCCATTTTATGATCGGTGGGAATAGAAATGACTGTTTTGGAATGCTGGTTCGCGAAATGTCGCGGTAAGCAAGAGTCGCCACCGTCTTTTATTTTCTCCAACAAGGAAAGGACAAAAGCACAGCAAAATTCCTTTTCGAGATGTTTCTCGGGTTCGGGAGGTAGATTATAGAAAGGGAAGGTGTTAGCACCCTTTCTATCTGTGGTTATCCACGGGCTCTTAGGTACTTGCTCACTATGTTTTCAAAAATGTTCGCTTTTCTTGTGTTTGTGGGTTTTGAAAAGTTTGTTTTGAAAAACTTCTAGGTAACTCTTGTATCAGTCCTCAAGAGTGTATGAAGTGTTTGTTTGAAAACTTTTGTCAGAAAAGTGTGAGTGCGAAAAGTATTTTTTTTTGTTTTGAAAGAGCAAGTATCTAAGAACCTCTACCTACTCAAAAGAAATTAAGCTGTGTAAATGTCCTTTAGACAGTTCTATCCCACTATTGAGAAGTAGGTAGCACCGTCGTTGGAGTTTTTCGGGTCAATTCGATTATAGGGACATGTGGTCACCAAAGCAATAGTAGGACGCCTTAGCGGTAACCCTAGTGTCTTAGATCCTTTTTATCCGAGGCAACCGTTTCGAGGCAACTTGGATCTTTAGACAAGAGGGCGACCTCTAAAACACCCTATACTCAATGACCACGTCGAGGCAACCAAGTGAGGCGTACCCTAGGAGTGGCATGTGCGAGTGTGTCAGGATTCAGTTAAGTTATCTTTGCACATTTTATGGTGAGCTACGGGTTGATTTTAATTTTCAGACAAGTCTTGTCATGCATAGTTAACATTTAATAATTTGCGGAAAGTAAATTGCGGAAAGTAAATCTACGCTATTACAAGGCGTCGGGTATTTACATCGCCAAAAACATAACCCTTGAAAAGTAAATGCGAGAAAATAAAGAAAGCGATAAAAAGGTCCTAATTACGCTATTACATTCTCGGAGCAATTACATAAATATGATCGAAAATATTATGCGCGAAAAGAAATTGAATCGGAGAAGTCCTTAGGGTTTTGACCCTTTTTGAGAAAAGGATGAATTTTTAATTATTTTTGCATTTAATTAAACCTAATTCTAATTAATTAAATAAAAGAAATATTTTTTAAGTTTTTTATGTTTTTAATGAAATAAAATAAAATAAAATAAAGTCAAAAGTTAGTAAAAAACCCTAATTCTAATTTATTTTATTTATTATGAAAAAGTCAAAATTAAACCTAATTAAACTAAATTAATTTGTTAGTATTTATTTACAAAATAATAAATTAAAGGTGAAAATAAAAATAATAAAAATATTTTAGTTTTCTGAATTTATTATGAAAATAATTAGTTGAGTTAATTAAATAATAATAATAATAATAGTTATTAAATGAAAAAAGTGTAAAAGAAAAAGAAAGAAACCAGGGGGGGTGCTGGCCCATTAGGAGGTTTGTTAGAAATTTTCCAGCCCATTTATCTCTCAAGCCTGTTTGACTTTGCTGATTGTCCACGCGTGCTTTGACTAGGGAGTACCATGGTCACCATCTCCTGGCCATTAGATTTGTGACTGTGGCCACTTGGAATGCTGGTAAGTGAGGTACATGGTGGAACACGTTGGGAAGCCTGCATGTGATTATGTTAGAAAAGACAATATAAGCGTTTTGGGGGACCTGGGATTCAAACCCAGGTCCCAATGATTCCCAGCCAACATATCATCCACTACGCCAATTGCCTGCTTTTGTTAATATAATAAGAAGCGAATATAATATATGAAAATTAGTAAATATGCTGTAAAGCAAAAAAAACACGCGCGCGTTTTGAATTGCCCAATGGTATACCACCACCTCATCATCTTCTTCGCTGATGCCTGTAAAATAAATGTTAGATAGCGGGAGTTTTTAACCCCCACAAACTGCAACGATGAAAAATAGCGAATAACTCTATAGTTTATATAAATGTTTCGCGAGGGTGGCTTTGTGTTCGTCTGAGTCTCCTGAATTCAATCATGGGTCTCACAAGGCTTAATTTTTCCTGTACTGTAAAGCCCTAATTTGACAGCTTATGAACCCTAAAATTCATCAATGGCATCTTTTGTTTCTGTGCGTTTTAATCCAATTAAACTATACCATCAACTTCATATGAGTTCTAGCAATGCAAAACAAACAAGAAATCATGTCAAATGCTTATGAATCATGAGTTACGATTATGAGAAAAAATGTCAAACCGTGAGACTGTTCTTAAGGATTTCTTGAGCTTTAGCACGTGAATTTGATTGCTACACGTTCCTCACACTTCCTGCAATGTGTTTGAACCAACAAAAGTCCTTGAATTGGCCTGGAATATAGAAAACAGTTTTCAAGTTTTCTTGAATTTTCTTGAATTGGTTATGGCTTTTCTGCAGCAGCTTTCACGTATATGGCATTAGGGTTGGCTTGTGTATATATAGAGGACTGAAATTAGGTTAAAATCTTGAGCCAAAATCCATTGAATTGATGATTGCATATTTGATTGAAAATCAAATATTTTTGAATCTTCATGATTGGAAAAAGTTGCCTAATTTGGAGATTTTTGCATATTTGATTTGTACACGAAATTGCTAGCATATCTTGACCATGTTTGCTTCACAAAAAGATTGAAAAATCAAATCTTTGTATTTTCCTACAATTTAAATTAATTAAATGAATTAATATTGATTAAAAATCCAATTAATTAATAAAAAATAAGAAAATAAATTCATTAGGCTTGATGGGTCGTGCATAAGTCATGAATAAAGTTTCAAGAAGAAATTTGAGGCCCATTAGCAAAAATAAGGTATTTTGAGCAAAGTTGACTTTTGCAAATTCATGAAAATTTCCCAACTTCTCCAATGCATATCTCGCTCAATTTGGATCATATGGACATGTTCTTGGACATTTTGGAAAGGTCTTTAAGTCCTCTAACCAATGCCTTTGGTCCCATGTCATTTGGATTTACCAATCTCAAGTTATGGTCTTTGACTTAAAGTGCATTTTTGTTGACTTTTGAAATTGACCTATAATGTAGAAATTGATAACTTTTTGTGAGAGCATTTCTTGGACTTTGAATATGATGATGGATTGTAGGAAATGTCATCCCCTTCAAAATGAGCATTGGATGGGATTTTTCTGATGAACCATGAAAAAGTTATGCCCTGGTCAAAATACAGTTGACTTTTCTACTGTCCAAAAATAGTAACTTTTTGCATCTTGATGATTTTTGAGCCATTCTTGTGGAATCATGATCAAGACTTGATCAAATGATGATTGTGGACTCAAAATAAGATGTTGACCAAAAATTCTGACTTTTGACTGCAAAATGACCATTTTGACCCTGCAGTTGACTGTGGGTCATATGAGGCTTTTGACTGTGCAATTTGGTACTGTGAGTCTTGAAAATTGGCATGTAGGTGCTTAAGGATGTATATAGGCTTATGATACTTGATTGAATCATTGAAAACCTCAAATTCCTTGAAAGAACCAAAACCCTAATTTCAGTTGGCTTAGGAGGTATTTGGACTGTGCAATCTCTTGAGCAATCTTGAACAATTTGAGGACCACTCTTGAGGAATATGGGAGGGCAAATTTTGGGTTACAACAGTTGCCCCTGTTCAATCTTCTTAAACCTGAGGATGTAGATTGGCTTGCGTGCCTTTCGTGATCCGAAGGTGGAAGATGATTGAACACTAAAGTGCCCAGAAATTTGCACTCGCATGGTGTAGTATCAACAATGTGATGTCGGGAATGGGCTTACAGATGCCATTTGGAGATATGATGGATAGGAGGATGGGATTATAGATGCCATCTGGAGATGTGACAAAATCTTGTCGGGGATGGGCTTATAGATGTCATCTGGAAATGTAATGGATAGTTGTGGAGATGGGCTTAAAGATGCCATATGGAGATTGTTGAATTATTTGAGCTGTTCGAGTAGATAGTTGTCCTGTCCGGTTTCAGGTATTTCTACAATTTGTCGTCCACAGATATTTCCTGGCCTGTTACAGGTGTTGATCTGGAACTTAAGAGAGGTCGGTTGATGAGATAGTTTTCCTATCTGGTTTCAGGTATTAATCTACAATCAATCGTCCACAGATATTTCCTGGCTAGATACAGGTATTAATCTGGAACTTAAGAAAAAGTTGGTCGAGATAGCTTTCTTGTCTGGTTTCAGGTATAGATCTCTGACCTGAGAAATAAAGATGACTTCCTGGCTTGCTACAGGTATTGATCTTCAATCTCTTCATGTAGATAACTTTCCTGGCTAGTTACAAGTATAGATCTACAATCAATCGCTCACAGATATTTCCTGGCTAGATACAGGTATTAATCTGGAACTTAAAAAAAGTTGGTCGAGATAGCTTTCCTGTCTGGTTTCAGGTATAGATTTCTGACCTGAGAAATAAAGATAGTCTTCCTAGCTTGCTACAGGTATTGATCTTCAATCTCTTCATGTAGATAACTTTCCTGGCTAGTTACAGGTATAGATCTATAATCAATCGCTCACAGATATTTCCTGGCTAGATACATGTATTAATCTGGAACTTAAAAAAGTTGGTCGAGATAGCTTTCCTGTCTGGTTTCAGGTATAGATCTCTGACCTGATAAATAAAGATGGTCTCCCTGGCTTGCTACAGGTATTGATCTTCAATCTCTTCATGTAGATAACTTTCCTGGCTAGTTATAGTTATAGATCTACAATCAATCGTCCACAGATACTTCCTGGTTAGTTACAGGTATTAATCCGGAACTTAAAAAAAGGTTGGTCGAGATAGCTTTCCTGTCTGGTTTTAGGTATAGATCTCTGACCTAAGAAATAAAGATGACTTCTTGGCTTGCTACAGGTATTGATCTTCAATCTCTTCAATGTAGATAACTTTCCTGTCTGGTTTCAGGTATAGATCTACAATCAATCGTCCACAGATACTTCCTGGCTAGATACATGTATTAATCTGGAACTTAAGAAAAAGTTGGTCGAGATAGCTTTCCTGTCTGGTTTCAGGTATAGATCTCTAACCTGAGAAAGAAAGATGACTTCCTGGCTTGCTACAGGTATTGATCTTCAATCTCTTCAATGTAGATAACTTTCCTGTCTGGTTTCAGGTATAGATCTACACTCAGTCGTTCACAGATACTTCCTGGCTAGATACAGGTATTGATCTGGAACTGCAAAAGTTGATGGTAATTGTCTTTTGATTGACCTTTTCCTGAAAAGGCAAAACATTAGTTGTATGCAATGTCATGATGTATGAAATGCATGATGTCGTGATGTTCTCAAAATAAATGAGATTGCGTCGTATGCACTTTATCATGTATGTAAATAGGAGGTATGAGATGTGAAATTTTTATGAATGTATTTTCGCCTGGAAAATAAATCCTTGACAAATGCCGGGAAGTTTGTTAAGTCTTGGGCTGATATTGAAGAGTAGAGTTCTTCGTTTCCGCTGGGGATGACGAACGAAGATGATTGCAAGAATAAACCGGTAGGAGAAGATGACTCCGTTGGGGAATAAACCTGGTGAAGAGATTACCCTGCGGGGAATTACTCTGTGGGGAAGAGATGCTTCGATGAGATTTGAACGATAAACTCCACTGCGGATTCCGTTGTTATGCTTTGTTGGGGATTTTGATGAACTCCGCTGGGGGATAGAAAGAACTTCGCTGGGGACGATCTTTCCATTGCAATTTGCCGAGGATAACCCAGTTAGACTCTGGTGGGGAATAACCTTTGTACCCTGCAGGGGATAAGCTTCCAGAATCTACTAGGGAGATGATTCAACTCTCCTGGGGAAAATTTTGAGGAAATGACTCTACTGGGGGTATCTTGTATTCCGCCGGGGAACAATCTTATATTTCTGTCGAAGAATATTAAGACTGCCGGGGATGCTTGCTGAGGAATATCTGTATACTCTGGTAGGGAATATTAAGATCTTATGGGGTACCCAACTTCCCGGGACTGATGGTAGACCAAATCTGCTCGGGGGAGAGTATTGCTGATTTGCTGGGGATACTGTGCCTTCTTAGGGATGATGGGAGACCAACTCTGCTTGGGGAGAGTATTTGCTGAATCTTTCGTAGTTGCAAGTCTCAGTGGGGGATAGTTACCATTACTGTCTTACTCTGCGGGAGTGAAGGTGTCTTGGTCATACTCTTCAACTGAATCTACCTTGTACCTGGAGGACAGAGCAGCTTGTACAGTTCGGACAATTCTTATTGCCCCAGCTTCTGTGGGAGAAGGTACCTGTGGAGGTGCTTGATAACCGCCGATTGACAAATCTTCTTCTGGTAGGCAAGTGACGAGATGACGGGACATAGTCGTACGCTTTAATCCCTAATTTTTGCCTGGACCGCCCTTTCAGGTTTTTAGTCCATCGGGATGCCCTTTTTTTTGCCCAAGCCGCCTTTTCAGGTTTTCGACTTGCCGGGTGTACAAATTTTTTCATTTTTATCCCTCATTTTGCCCGAACCCTTTTGGTTCGCCGGGAAGCCCTTATTTTTGCCTAGGCCAGTCGACCTAGCGGGTCTTTGATTATGCGTAGTATTTTTTTTTGACTATGTCCATGCTCTCAGGATGTAGGGAGGTTGTCACTGTCAGTAGTGTTGTGTTGCCATACTACTAGAAAATCTTCGTTGATCATGCAAGATTCGCTGCTGAAATTCATGCCCAATGCCCCAAGTGACTCGGGCGGAGATTTGCCCCTGGCTATTTGGAATTTTGAGAGATTCCTTGAATCTTGACTTGACTGCCCCAGATGATGGACAATGATCATGCCGTGCCCCTTGATTGGAAGTGCTTTCGTTCACTAGATATTCTTCGTGCGAATTTCTCTACTGTTGAACAAATAGTCATATGCAAACAATATTATTTTAAGAATGCAAAGCTTATGTCTGTCTTCAAATTTTTGAAAATGCAGTTTTCAATAAAACAAGTGAACTTTTGTAAAATGTGATGTCAACTCAGTATTTTACAGCAAGCCTTAAGGAGTCAGGATACCTTTTGTAACAGTATGCTTTCGAACTAACCCATGCTTCAGCTAGGACTTTTAAGGGTTATAACGTGGCCTGGTTCACGGTTTCAAGAAACAAAGGATAAAGACTCAAAATTTATTTGTACCCACCCGCTCTTCGTGATGTTCTTCGATCCTAAACTCAGCTAACCGTGCAGCTAGATCCTGTTTGAGTCTTTGCCCTGATATTCCAGTGATGGTTCGGATATTGACAATTTATTTTGAACAGGCAGTCATTTTGTAACATTTTTCATGTTGTTGAGGATTTGTAGCGACCTCGTTCTTTTTTTGTTTTTATTATCCCTGTTTTTTGCCTGAACTGTTTCTTTTGTGATTACAGTCAGCGGGATGCCCCAGTTTTGTAAGTCTCCTTCATAGGTTTTGACTTATTGGGCTTTTATTTTTGAGAGATAATGACTGTCTGTCCTTACGATTATTCGGAACCATCACTGTCTTTTGTTTCGGAAGGACTTCTTTGATGCCATTTATTGTGCACTTGGATCAACTGAGTAAACTACCCTGCCCCAGGTTATAATTAAGGGTTTTAATTTTTGCGTGAAAAGAAAAAACTCCAACTTCTTTGGCTCAAAGGGGTTGACTAGGGATTATCTTCCTTATAACTCCACTGTTTAGGATTTGAAACAATGCCTGTACTTCATCAGCGGGGTCTGTTCAAAAGCATATTGTAAAGATCGTGGTATCGTTTTCGTCATCCTCCCTCAAAAGGCTTAGAAATTTTTCGAGAGTTGATCATCATAAAAAAATGAGAGCAATTTTAAGCATAGAGAAAACAATTAATTCAAAACAGATACGTGCAATGCATTAATGAAATAAGAGAGTTTGACATGATAATAATTGTTTGAATAAGCAAAGAAAAATACAACTTCAGAATTCAAATGAACCAAAAGTGCTTTCAATCCTAGCCATGTTTTGGCAAGGGAGCAGTGATAACATTGGGAGTCTCGGGCGCTTCGAACTCAACCTCCTTTGCATCGATTAGGTCCTGGACCTTGTTTCTCAGAGCCCAACAATCATCTGTGTTATGCCCCGGGCTGTCAGAGTGATAATTGCAGCGGGCGTTGGGATTGTACTTTGGAGAGGTTGTGTTCACAATCTTCGGAGCTTCTTTCAGAGTCACCAGATTGGTTGTCAGTAATTGTGGCAATATCTGGGACAAGGTCATGCTGAGTCGAGTGAACTGCCTTTTAGGTTTCTCACCCCTGTGTTGGTTATGATACTGAGGAGCAGCAGCAGGCTTTGAAATGACCACCGCGTTGACAGCTTGGCGGCGTTCCAGTTTATTCTGTCTCCTTGAACCATAGACATCACTAGATTCCTTCTTGAACGGTTTCTTTTCAGTGCTCGAGGAAGCACCCTTCTGTATCTTCCCAGACTTGATACCAGCTTCTATTCTCTCACCAGTCAAGATAAGGTCTATAAACCCGGAAGAGGAATTTCCAATCAGATGGTTGAAGAACGGACCAGATAGGGTCCCCAAGAACATATCCACGAGTTCACGGTCAGTTAAAGGCGGCTGCACCCTTCCATCCAGATCTCTCCACTTTTGAGCATATTCCTTAAATCCTTCACCCGTCCCTAGTGACATACCCTGGAGTTGGGTACGCGTAGGAGCGAGGTCGGAATTATACTGATACTGCTTATAAAACGCAGTAGCCAAATCCTCCCAGTTACGAATACTGGCTCCATCCAGCTGATAGAACCACTCGAGTTGAGTCCCTGAAAGACTATCTTGGAAGAAATGGATCCACAAATTCTTGTCAGCTGTATAAGGTTGGATCTTCCTTACATACGATCGGAGGTGCAGCTTAGGACAAGAAGCTCCGTCGTACTTTGCAAAAGTAGGTGCCTTGAACTTATGGGGAATCACCATCCCAGAGGAAAAGCCTAGGTCTCCAAAATCCAACCCGGGCATATTCTGTATCTCCATAGCACTTAAGCGGTCCTCTAGCTGTTTGTACCTATCCTCGGCAGGGGGGTACTGTTCATCATTATAATCTGTCTCGTTGTCGGAGACCACAAGACTAGGGACCCTTCTCTCTTGGGGACTGTCTTTCCCTACAGATGGGGTAGTCAGCTCAACCTCATTCTGCAGTGCATTCCCAAATCTGTGTCCAGTATTGAACAAGACGGTCCTCTTCTTCTTCTTCTTCAAAAGCAGGGTCTTTAACTCCTGTTGACCCTGGGCTAGGCTCATAACCATCTCTTGGAACTGGGCATTCTGGGCCTGAAGGGCCTTGATAGCTTGTTCAGTAGTAGGTTCAGAAGTCATGATGATTGCTGAAATAAACAGCGAAGAAGATAAGTGACCTGTAAAAAGAGTACCTGTTATGCATATGATGAATGGAATGCGTATGATTTATTTTTTCAAAGACAATCGGGATTCAACTTTGTAGACAAAAAGGAAACAAACTTTATTAGATTCAACTTCAGAATTTAAATTGTTCAACAAATTGCCCTTAGGCGTTACAAGAATGAAAATACTGAAAGGTAAATAAAAACTGTAAAAGAAACATCCAAGGCCCATCAATGCTCCCATGGCCTCCTCTTCTCAGTGCAGATATAGTCATTCAGGATCCGCTCGTTCTCCAATTGCTTTTTCAGCTTTTGGATTTTCTGTTCCTGTTCATTAAACCTTTCCCGATAAGAATCCCGTTCTTCCTGCAGTTGCGCCCAAGACCTCTTCAGAGTGTTAACATCAGTGGGTATCTGAGGATGGAGAACAGTTGGAGGGACCCCGTCTCTATCAGGAACTTCAAGAGTAATAGGTCTGACAGCTTCGTATGGCATACCTAACTTCTGAGCACGGATGTGGACCCATCTGAAGTAGGGTTCCATTGGTAGAGAAGTCTTCGGTCCCAACTCATGTGGGCCAGCCTTGTGAATTTTGTCCCAAGCCCGGATGAATCTACGACGCAGCTTGTCGCTATCTACCTGAAACTCAAAACTGATGTGAGGTATCAAAATCTCATGAGGCCCCTCTCTTCTGGCTCTTCCAAACTGACGGAGAGCTAAACAGGGATTATAAGAGATTCCTCCCTGGGTACCGATCAATGGGACATTAGGATACTCTCCGTAGCGATCAATAACAACCACCTCATCTAAACCTCTGAGAGTCCAAATGATGTCATTATCAGTAAGAGACATTATCCTATGAGCCCAACCTCTTCCTTCTTTGTTCTTTAGTACGAACTTAGGGAGGTGAAAAATAAACCACCTCACCAACAAAGGAGCACAACACCACAGAGTTCCCCGTCTTCGGGCAGTACGAGTATAAAGTTGTTGCAGGATATCACCCAAGAGAGTGGGTACAGGGTTCCGAGATATGAAGATCCTTATGGTGTTGACATTAACAAAGGTATCAGGATTTGGAAACAATACTAGACCATAGATTAAGAGAGCCAGAATGTATTCGTACGCCCTGAAGTCTAAGTCATTCCAGAAACTATTAGCTTTGCCAACCAGAAACTTAGCCAGAAAGCCCTTAACTCCACTTCTGGTTTCCCAGTTAGTCATTACCTCTTCTTTGGTCAAAGGAAGGGCTGCAGCAATCTCCTCAGGCCTAAGAGTCTTTTCCCAACCAGTGAATGGAGTCTGTTCCAAAACAAGGATACCAAGCAAATTAGAGAATTCTACCAGGGTAGGGACCAGCTGGAAGTCTTGAAAGGTGAAGCAATGATATAGGGGATCATAAAACTGGGCCAGGACACTCATCAGCTGTTGGTCCCACTTTGAAGTGACTAAACCGAGAAGAGAACCATACCTCTTGATGAAGGACGTAGTATTTGGAATTCTGTCAACCAATTCTGTAAGCAAAGCAGGTGGTTGAACAAAGTTGAGCCAGATAGTATTCCTTCGCATATGCATCATGATGTCCTACAAAACAGAGCAAAGATGAAACCCTCTTGTCTTTGAAATGGGTTAGTCCTTATGCAGGATGCATGCAATGTTATGATCGTATGATGTTATGATAAAGGCACACCACAAGTATTCACAAAAGGCAAACTTGGTAAGGCACACAAGTCACACAAGACAGCCCTTAGAGTTCAGGCCAGCATGAAGTTTAGGTACTACCCTCTTTCAGTTTCAGTTGGTTAAGACCTGTCCTAGAAAATAGTAACCGGGTTCTAGAGGATCTCAATATCACTGACTACCCTCAATCGGTCATAACTCCAACTCCGCGACCTTTTCTTGCAGCCAGAACCATCACGAGAGTTTAGCCTCAATGAGTGTAGCATACTGCTACTGTTCTATGGCCAAGTTGGGTCAATTTAAGGTGCTAAGGTCAGTTGGTGCTTAACGACTCCTCAGAAGACCCATATTCTCCTCGTTCCAACATAAGCGATACCGGTACAGCCCAAGGTGTCACACCAACGTAGCTACTGCTTCACCCATGTCGGTCTACGCCGGACAGGTCCCTCACAGTTTACTGCTACTTACCTAAAGGGTATTCCCCAGATCCTGGTTAGGATCTATGAAACTCCAATACAAGCCCACAATATTAAAGCAAACAAGGCATACAATTGAAAACATAGAATGATCTAATCCTAAGGTACACCTCACTTATTTAATATCCCCAGCAGAGTCTCCAGTTATGTGATCGGTGGGAATATAACTGACTATTTTGGAATGCTGGTTCGCGAAATGTCGCGGTAAGCAAGAGTCGCCACCGTCTTTTATTTTCTCCAACAAGGAAAGGACAAAAGCACAGCAAAATTCCTTTTCGAGATGTTTCTCGGGTTCGGGAGGTAGATTATAGAAAGGGAAGGTGTTAGCACCCTTTCTATCTGTGGTTATCCACGGGCTCTTAGGTACTTGCTCACTATGTTTTCAAAAATGTTTGCTTTTCTTGTGTTTGTGGGTTTTGAAAAGTTTGTTTTGAAAAACTTCTAGGTAACTCTTGTATCAGTCCTCAAGAGTGTATGAAGTGTTTGTTTGAAAACTTTTGTTAGAAAAGTGTGAGTGCGAAAAGTATTTTTTATTTATTTTGAAAGAGCAAGTATCTAAGAACCTCTACCTACTCAAAAGAAATTAAGCTGTGTAAATGTCCTTTAGACAGTTCTATCCCACTATTGAGAAGTAGGTAGCACCGTCGTTGGAGTTTTTCGGGTTAATTCGATTATAGGGACATGTGGTCACCAAAGCAATAGTAGGACACCTTAGCGGTAACCCTAGTGTCTTAGATCCTTTTTATCCAAGGCAACCGTTTCGAGGAAACTTGGATCTTTAGACAAGAGGGCGACCTCTAAAACACCCTATACTCAATGACCACGTCGAGGCAACCAAGTGAGGCGTACCCTAGGAGTGGCATGTGCGAGTGTGTCAGGATTCAGTTAAGTTATCTTTGCACATTTTATGGTGAGCTACGGGTTGATTTTAATTTTCAAGCAAGTCTTGTCATGCATAGTTAACAATTAATAATTTGCAGAAATTAAATTGCGGAAAGTAAATCTACGCTATTACAAGGCGTCGAGTATTTACATCGCCAAAAACATAACCCTTGAAAAGTAAATGCGAGAAAATAAAGAAAGCGATAAAAAGGTCCTAATTACGCTATTACATTCTCGGAGCAATTACATAAATATGATCGAAAATATTATGCGTGAAAAGAAATTGAATCGGAGAAGTCCTTAGGGTTTTGACCCTTTTTGAGAAAAGGATGAATTTTTAATTATTTTTGCATTTAATTAAACCTAATTCTAATTAATTAAATAAAAGAAATATTTTTTAAGTTTTTTATGTTTTTAATGAAATAAAATAAAATAAAATAAAGTCAAAAGTTAGTAAAAAACCCTAATTCTAATTTATTTTATTTATTATGAAAAAGTCAAAATTAAACCTAATTAAACTAAATTAATTTGTTAGTATTTATTTACAAAATAATAAATTAAAGGTGAAAATAAAAATAATAAAAATATTTTAGTTTTCTGAATTTATTATGAAAATAATTAGTTGAGTTAATTAAATAATAATAATAATAATAGTTATTAAATGAAAAAAGTGTAAAAGAAAAAGAAAGAAACCAGGGGGGTGCTGGCCCATTAGGAGGTTTGTTAGAAATTTTCCAGCCCATTTATCTCTCAAGCCTGTTTGACTTTGCTGATTGTCCACGCGTGCTTTGACTAGGGAGTACCATGGTCACCATCTCCTGGCCATTAGATTTGTGACTGTGGCCACTTGGAATGCTGGTAAGTGAGGTACATGGTGGAACACGTTGGGAAGCCTGCATGTGATTATGTTAGAAAAAACAATATAAGCGTTTTGGGGGACCTGGGATTCAAACCCAGGTCCCAATGATTCCCAGCCAACATATCATCCACTACGCCAATTGCCTGCTTTTGTTAATATAATAAGAAGCGAATATAATATATGAAAATTAGTAAATATGCTGTAAAGCAAAAAAAACACGCGCGCGTTTTGAATTGCCCAATGGTATACCACCACCTCATCATCTTCTTCGCTGATGCCTGTAAAATAAATGTTAGATAGCGGGAGTTTTTAACCCCCACAAACTGCAACGATGAAAAATAGCGAATACTCTATAGTTTATATAAATGTTTCGCGAGGGTGGCTTTGTGTTCGTCTGAGTCTCCTGAATTCAATCATGGGTCTCACAAGGCTTAATTTTTCCTGTACTGTAAAGCCCTAATTTGACAGCTTATGAACCCTAAAATTCATCAATGGCATCTTTTGTTTCTGTGCGTTTTAATCCAATTAAACTATACCATCAACTTCATATGAGTTCTAGCAATGCAAAACAAACAAGAAATCATGTCAAATGCTTATGAATCATGAGTTACGATTATGAGAAAAAATGTCAAACCCTGAGATTGTTCTTGAGGATTTCTTGAGCTTTAGCACGTGAATTTGATTGCTACACGTTCCTCACACTTCCTGCAATGTGTTTGAACCAACAAAAGTCCTTGAATTGGCCTGGAATATAGAAAACAGTTTTCAAGTTTTCTTGAATTTTCTTGAATTGGTTATGGCTTTTCTGCAGCAGCTTTCACGTATATGGCATTAGGGTTGGCTTGTGTATATATAGAGGACTGAAATTAGGTTAAAATCTTGAGCCAAAATCCATTGAATTGATGATTGCATATTTGATTGAAAATCAAATATTTTTGAATCTTCATGATTGGAAAAAGTTGCCTAATTTGGAGATTTTTGCATATTTGATTTGTACACGAAGTTGCTAGCATATCTTGACCATGTTTGCTTCACAAAAAGATTGAAAAATCAAATCTTTGTATTTTCCTACAATTTAAATTAATTAAATGAATTAATATTGATTAAAAATCCAATTAATTAATAAAAAATAAGAAAATAAATTCATTAGGCTTGATGGGTCGTGCATAAGTCATGAATAAAGTTTCAAGAAGAAATTTGAGGCCCATTAGCAAAAATAAGGTATTTTGAGCAAAGTTGACTTTTGCAAATTCATGAAAATTTCCCAACTTCTCCAATGCATATCTCGCTCAATTTGGATCATATGGACATGTTCTTGGACATTTTGGAAAGGTCTTTAAGTCCTCTAACCAATGCCTTTGGTCCCATGTCATTTGGATTTACCAATCTCAAGTTATGGTCTTTGACTTAAAGTGCATTTTTGTTGACTTTTGAAATTGACCTATAATGTAGAAATTGATAACTTTTTGTGAGAGCATTTCTTGGACTTGGAATGTGAAGATGGATTGTAGGAAATGTCATACCCTTCAAATTGAGCATTGGATGGGATTTTTCTGATGAACCATGAAAAAGTTATGCCCTGGTCAAAATATAGTTGACTTTTCTGTTGTCCAAAAATAATAACTTTTTGCATCTTGATGATTTTTGAGCCATTCTTGTGGAATCATGATCAAGACTTGATCAAATGATGATTGTGGACTCAAAATAATATGTTGACCAAAAATTCTGACTTTTGACTGCAAAATGACCATTTTGCCCCTGCAGTTGACTGTGGGTCATATGAGGCTTTTGATTGTGCAATTTGGTACTGTAAGTCTTGAAACTTGGCATGTAGGTGCTTAAGGATGTATATAGGCTTATGATACTTGATTGAATCATTGAAAACCTCAAATTCCTTGAAAGAACCAAAACCCTAATTTCAGCTGGCTTAGGAGGTATTTGGACTGTGCAATCTCTTGAGCAATCTTGAACAATTTGAGGACCACTCTTGAGGAATATGGGAGGGCAAATTTTGGGGTACAACACATTTGATATAACTTGAAATTTTATGAACATGCAAAGGCAAGAAAAAGGCGTATAGCCTCGAGCCGGGCGACTGGTGCATAAGTTTCCTCATAGTCAATTCTCTCCTCTTGGTTATACCCTTGAGCAACAAGGCGAGCCTTGTTGCGAGTTATTATTCCATTTTCATCCAACTTGTTCCTAAACACTCATTTAATGCCTATTACATGATGGTCTCGCGGAGGAGGAACAAGGTCCCAAACCTCATTTCTCTTAAATTGGTTTATCTCATCTTGCATAGATAAAATGTTCATCAAGTAAAGCGTCTTTGGAGTTTTTAGGCTCAATTTGTGAGACGAAAGCAAAATGATAACAAAAGTTACTTATCTTGGACCGTGTAATGGCTCCTTTGGTGATATCTCCAAGGATATTGTCGATGGGATGATCCTTGATAGATATCCATTCCAATGGGAGATCATTTTCATCACTTTTAACATCCGGATCTTTAAGTATACTCTCTGAAGATACACCTACACCATCCAACACAATACCTACACTACCTTTTCCGAGTATAACTCCCTTGTTGTTATCAGCATAGGTTACAAAGCCCTTCTTCTTAGCTACATAGTCAAATAATAGGGAAATGTCACCCGTCATATGTCTTGAGCACCAACTATCGAGAAACCATCTTCTCTATGTAGTCTCAAAACATTCCACCTACAAAATCAAACAAGGGAAATAGGTACCCAATTTTTATTGGGTCCTTGTGTGTGAGTGAAACATGGGTTGCCTTTGGGAGACTATTTTAAAATGCCTTTAGGTACCCAGAATCTTCTAAATCGACATTTTTTAATGGTGTGTCCCTCCTTGCAACAATATAGACAAGCTGAGTCTTGATAGGAGTTACTTTTGCTTGATTGTTCTCTTATTTGATAAGAATATATTTGATAGATATTAATCATTATTTTTCTAAAGTCTGATATATTAATAGCAAATGTAACTTTGGGTTATAAAGCCTTGTCTAATTTGGCTTTAAGAACTTTAGTCTCTCTTTGCCAAATGTGAAAAGTTTCACATCCATGCCAATTTTGCCAACAGGTCTTGTCAATTTCATCTTTGCCTTTGATACTCTCTATCATGGATGACTTGAGAGTTTCCAACTCCTTTTAGAATTTGGATACTTTATGCTCAAGGTATTTGAAAATCATTTTATTTGAGGTTAAGCATTTGAAAGCTTCCTTAGCCTCATGATGTAGAGTATTAAAGGCATTTGTTAATTCAATATAAGACATATCATCAACATAATCATATTTAGAATGACTTACATTCTTTTTCTTTTTATGATGCGCCATAAGACACAAGTTTTACATTTCCTCTTCATCACTAGAGTTATCTTTGCTTGATGAATCACTATCACTATCCCAAGCAATGTAAGCTCTTCTAGCTTTGTTTGGGTTCTTTTGAAAGTTGTATCTTACTTTGTTTTTCTTGAACAAGGGATAATTTGGCTTGTAATGATCGGGTTTCCCACAATTATAACAAGATCCTTTTGACTTATCCCTATTGCTTTCAAAAGGTTTGTTTGGCTTAGCTTGCCTTCAATAGTCAACGAGATTCTTATCTGAATGTTGGATTTCATTCTTCCGAAGATATCTATTGTACTTCCTTACGAATAAACCCAAATCTTCACCTGGACTCTCATCTCTATCACTTGAGTTACTTCCACACGAACCTATGGTGGAAGACTTGGAACTTGAATCGCTTAACGCTATGGACTTCTTCTCCGTGTCCCTCAACTTTTCTTTCTTCTCTTTCTTTTCATGCTTATTTAGATTTGTGATCTCTTGCTCATGTTCTTGAAGCTTACCAAACAATGTTGTAAGTTCCAATGTAGTTATATTATTTGCTTCCTTGATTTATGTGACCTTAGGTTGCCATTCCCTATTAAGACATCTCAAAATATTGTTAATAGCAACAACATTGGAAGTAATATGACCAAGTGTGTGTAAGCGATTTATTATGTGAGAAAATATCTTTTGCGTGTCTGCAATGGTTTCACCATGCATCATGTAAAGAGATCAAACTCTTGAGTTAATGTGTTAATCCTTGCTAATTTGACATATTTTGTACCCTCATGGGTAACTTGTAAAGCATCCCACATTGCCTTAGCGGTAGCACAATATGAGATACGAAAGTATTCATCAATTCCAAGAGCTGATATGAGCATATTTTTAGCTTTCCATTCATAAGCATAATTTTTCTCATCTTTTTCATCCCATTGTGCTTCCAGTTTAGGCACAACGACACCGACATTGGTTAACATAGTTATGTCCATAATACCTTCTTCTATGACCTTTCAAACTTTTCTATCAACAGAATTGATATGCACACACATATAATCTTTCCAATAGCTATAGTTATCACCGGTGAAAATAGGCGCTCTATTGTAAGCCCCTTTTGGATCATTGTCCATTGTCTAAAGAGTTATATGTGAAGCACTAGATAAACCGGTGCGCTGATACCACTTGTTAGATGATAGGACGTATCTAGAAGGGGAGGTTGAACAAATACTTTAATTTTAAAATGAGTTTTTAAACAAAGTTTGAAACACAGTGAAAGCTACCCGGATACGCTCGTCTAAAAATGATCCTCTATTGAAAAGACTAGATATGCGTAAAACCAAATGGAATGAATCAATAAGAATTATTAACACTTAATTCAATTATAATTGATCACTTATACTCTTTAACTGTTGTCAATTACTTCCAATGAATTGTTGAGAAGAAAACTCACAAATTTGCACTTTTGGACTTTTATCGAACACTTGGTGTGTGTAATCACACCAAGTCCAATCTATCTTAATTTGTAGTGTTAAAAACAATTATAGCAATCAAAGTGATTACTATAGTCCTTAGCAATAGTTCTATTGCACTACAAATCCAGACACTTGGAACCACAAGTGCAAATTCTAGATTATAGAAAATAAACGGTAAAAGACGAGAAAGAAAAAAGACACACAATTTGTTTAGGCAGTTCCCCCTATCGTCCTCGTGTGGGGTACGTATGCCCCTGATTCTAGAATTTAGAATTAGGATAATTGCTATTATGATTGCAAAGTTTGTACAAGATATAAAAAATAGTCACCACAATTCAAACCCAATATGTTGAATTGAAAACTAAGCTCCTCTCTTCCCTTGATTCGATTTGAACCAAGTATGTCACTAATCTTCGATAAACCTCCGGTTGTAGCTACCTTGTTGAGAACCCAAACCGTTTCTCAAACCCTCTGATCGAATGATTTGATTGCAAGATGATGACCCTAATTCTTCCTTCAAAATCCTCCAATTGTAGCTACCTTGTCGAGTGAACCCACAGTTCCTCAATCCCTTAAGCACGACTGAATTTGATGAAGCAAAGAATTTTCAAAACCCCCCAAATCCCAATGATCTTGGAGGACAAAACCCTCAGATTTTATTCAAGAAAAACCCACAATTACTCAACCTGAACAAGATCGCAATCTTCTACTTCAGACATTATCAACACACGCTCCGCACCTTGATCGACAAAAATTATTATGTGTAGTTGTCAATGGATGAGTGAGAGGTTGAAGATGATGAGTACCTTGTGTATCTATTTCACTTTTCTTGTTTTTTTTTTTTAAAACCAAATGATAGAACCTTACAAGATTATATATGTTATCTCAAGTCAAAACCCAAACTAACAAGCTGAAAAATAGATTTAACGAGCGAATAGTCGATCTATGCAGAAGGGTGACTCAACCTGAGCATTACCAAAATTTCCATATGATAATGTGCACGATCCATGTGTTGACCTATGCAGAAGACTGACTCGACCTGAGCATTCCCAAAAGTGGCATAGGACAATGTGTATGATCCATGCGTCGACCGCTCTAGGGCTATGCGTCGATGCATAGTTCCTAAGCATTACTCCCAGGATGAGTCGACCATACAGTCAACATGAGTAAACCCTATACTTCCCAAAGGACTAACTTTTAATCATGCACTGTAACACCTCAAATTCTACCCGGTAGTTATAACGAAAAATTAGAGTAATTAAAAATTTCCAACACATTTGGGATATCACAATTCAACATGTTACAACACATAAACAGATACATAACACTTTAGTTTTCGGAGGATCATATAACAACTTGCATTAGCTTTTAAAACAAAACCACTTCTTTTATTAATAACGCAGCAGAATCATAATTACAAATTCAAGTAGCATCATATGTTTCGTTCAACTAAAACGACTTGAGGGGCAACATATTTATTTCATATAATTCAACTTAGGTTTCAACAACTAAAACAATTTCAACAAATAAACGACCATTCGATCATTTCCCCCCGAGTGCTACGTATCAGAGCGACCAATTGACTTTGAACTAATAAGGCTAAGCAAATCTTCATTCTTGATTACCTGCACATTACCAACAGAGGGAAACATTCCAACAGTAAGGGGTGAGATTCTCAAATCATATAAGTGAGCGCATGATAAATCATATATTAGAATTCAGGAATATAAAATCACCACTTCACAACTTTCAAACATCCTTAATTTTAACAAAACATCAACACGACATAACAACTAATTCACAACATTAAATGATACTCCCTCCGGTCTCATTTATAAGAAAAAATTAACTTTTTAGATACATTAAATAAGTAATGTATTTGGACAATATATTGTCCAAATACATTACTTATTCAATGTATATAAAAAGTTAATTTTTTCTTATA
Organism: Vicia faba; assembly: GCA_948472305.1. Lineage (NCBI taxonomy): Eukaryota > Viridiplantae > Streptophyta > Magnoliopsida > Fabales > Fabaceae > Vicia > Vicia faba. The sequence continues at coordinate 1,360,611,267 of OX451741.1, read as the reverse complement.
AATGAGACCGGAGGGAGTACATGTTACAATAAGTCAACAACATAAAGTAACAACAAATCTATCTTCACCATAACTCATTATGCAACATCGAATGCAACTCAAATACAATGCACATGCATGTGGTACCATTGGAGCAGAACTCCCAACTTAAAAACATTTTCCAGTAATCTCGAGGCATAAGGAATAAGCCTTCAACTTAATATTTTGCCAATCCAGGCCAACGTGGTGTCAATCCAGGCCAACTTAATAATGCAAATGTATGTGACTCAATGAATGCAACAATCACATACAACAACAACAATCACCGTCACAAAGGCATAAGCCTATATCATCACTTTACCAATAATTAGAGGTACTCATCATCGCTTCAACACTGGCCATATGCCTACAACTTAATCAACTTATCAATCACAACATATAAACAACAACATATTCAACAACAACAATGTATTCAACAACGTTTGCATAAGCCTATAACTTAATCAACTTATCAATCACAACATATAAACAACAACATATTCAACAACAACAATGTATTCGACAACGACTTATTCACCGAAATAACAAACAACACAATTCCATAAACCAGAACCATTCAATTTATTTCGACTTCACCTGCAAATCAACTTTATCCTACATAATTCTAACCAAAACAAACCAACTAAAAATACCTATATGTATATACGACTTATTCCGACAATTTCAACTAACTCCAATTAACTACTTTTACCGCTCAAATCAACAACTTCTACCGATAACTCTCTGCTAAATTATTACATCTGCCACTAATATACTACTTTGTTAAATTATTTATTACCAACTGCACAACTAAAACTATCACTGCTATTTTAATTTCTACATCTACTACTAACATAATTCTACTAATTATCAACTCTGCTTCTTTATTCTACTATTCCTCTAAATTTACCACTTATTATTATTTTTGTTATTATCCTCTATCACATAAAACAACTCTACAAAAAAATATGCTACTACTACTAATGTTCCTTCTGCTATAACATGCTACTGATAAAAATAGTTTAATTTGTTCTCAAACATCTTTTGTGTTTAATAAACTCCAGATTGATACCACAATAACAATTATATAACACAGTGCCACAGAAACGGAAATCTGAAACAAGTGCCCCTGCCTAACACTGAGTGCCTACAACACTTTCCTTCCACCATCACCCTAGTGCCGTACGACACATCCTCTTTCTTCTCAAGGTTGCCGAACGACAACCTCCCATATACAACAAGTGTCGAGCGACACTTGCACCCCAGGCAAATTTTTCTTCTTCTTATCATCTTCGATACTGTTTCATTGAATTTCCTACTATACTGTCTCGATATCAAATCCATTCCAGAGACAAGTTATAACACAACAACCCTCTTATTCTTAGACAATTCTATAATCAAATTAATTATTACCACAACAACTCAAGCCAACACAAATCAACAAACCAGTATAATACCATATACTAATTCCCATATACAAAAAATCATATACCCAATTATAGGATAAGAAACTCCACCCTTACCTTGGGTTGACGCTTATCTATAATTTCCGGTCGAATCCCGATTTCCATCCGGTGCTGCCATAGATCCAAAGCTTTACTCTTCTTCTTTTCTCCATGTACTGCATCCTTTTCTTTTCTCTTTCTCTAACACCCTTATTCTTCCTTACAGCCACTTCTTATTCTCTCTTCTACTTTACAAAACCTAATTATTTCTTATTCAACTTTAACATACAATTTCTATTATTCTTAATAATTCTATTGGGCTTAATCTTAGCACCCCCACTCTTACCACTATCACAACATAAGTCCAATTAAATAAATAGTCACATAATATAATCTAATATTATTTCCAATAATATTCTTCAACTATGATCGATCCACACTTTAAAATAATACTAACTCACAATTAATATTCTAATAATAGTTCTCTGACTAAACCGTCTAATTTATCCGACCATCAACTTACCGCTCAACTCAACATATTTATCCATTTATGCTTCTTAGAATAATACTGATAATTCTCAAATTAATTCCACCAAATTAAATCTGATTATTTATCTTGCCACTAAATAAAATAATTCTGACTTCGACGATAAAAATTCGAATTAATATAAAATGTTCAAAACAATATTTAATTAAATAAATAATTAAATATCGGGGCGTTACAACTCTCCCCCACTTAGAATATTTTCGTCCTCGAAAATCTATTCGATACTACCACCCTTAACGCGAAGTTCACATCTAACTTTTTGATCCCCGGGTCGCGCTTGGCAACACTTCGACCACTACTTCACCAACATAATAATAACTCAACACAATTCAAATCGATTACACACACGCTAATCATTCAACACTTCACGACATAATCGTTACTAGCATCTCAACTACTCCACCATAATCTGACATACCAACATTTTAAGTAGCAACAAGCATAACACACTTATACTTGAATATATATCATCTCAATATCATCTTAACACCTTTTTCAACCTCTTTACACATACACAATTTTATTCCCGTATGTCAATTATCAACAAAATATCAACAAATTTGTTCACATCGTCGTATCACTCTTATAGTGACATCAACATAGCCAACATAATCAACTCCATCACATCATGAAATATTATCCCTTACTTACGGTAACCAACACAACATCACGACAACGGGAACCAAATCATCACAACATCAACTTAACTGTATAACTCAACAATTTTACACACAACTCACCATCAACTAACAACCACAATAATTTCCGTCAAACATATGGTTTGCAAGTTTCAATCTAGTTTCAGACTTTCCTCAACATCCACCATAAAACCATTATTCACTTGGTATTCTCAATCTTTCACATTTGCAACGTTAGCTCGCATATAACTCGACACTCCGACTTGTTACACGATATAACATCAACCACTTTATACACCATTAAGATAACACAAAAAATCTATATCATCCAACTTGGTCTCGTCTACTATCAACAATAGATTAAGGGTGATCAGTTCCTCAATTTGTCAATAGATAGCCGACAACCATAATGGAGTATACACTATCGTTGCTACTATAATAGTGTTCCTTTAGAACTTGTACTAAAGTCACCTAAATCAGCATAATTCCAATAATTTCCAATGAGGTTTACAAGTACTCCCATAATTTCCCTTTTGTTCCAATCATACTCTCAACAATATCATCTCATCCAAGCTCAACAAGCTACTAACCTTTATAACAGTCTTCTTCGTTCTCCAACTTAGAACCTCATCCACTTTGAGTGGATCTACATACACTTTCACTTGAAAATAAAATTACTCAAGAGAACTCTTCTTCCAAAACTATAACATACATCCTGACAACTTGCCATAAATCTTCCTCCTTTTCAATACCGTAAAATCCACACAACTTTGCACTATCGTCTTTTGTTATAATTAATAACACCAAAGATTTCCAAATGATAACTTTGATTTCATAAATTAATTTAAATAAATCTTCCTATTGCTCCTTTAATTCACCCAACTCGGATGCTGACATCCCGTACAACACTGAAGAACAAGTCTAGTCCCAAAGACAAGCTTAACAACAAACTGCATTTACACCCAATATTATCACGTGATAAATGAGTCTATTACATCTAAAGGAACCATTTTTAAAATGAATCTCATTTTGTTAGTCTTCCAACTCTTCAAATGGAACTCAAATCGGATGCCTAGAACTTTAGTTATGAATTTTCGAAGTCCCACAACAATTTTGCAGTTCCCTGCGATTCGCTTACAGAAATTCCACTCTGAAACTCATTTGTCTTCAACCTAGACATATTCCAAACAACTCTTAACATATCTTGTGCTCCCAAACTTCTTATAACTCGAGAAATGCATCCCTTCACCAAAGTTCAGGTTCCAAAACACCAGGGCAACAATTCTTGCATTGTCGTCGTTGGCAGCACACCGAACCAACACCTTTCAATTGAACATATCTGAGAAGCAAAGCTTCTCCCCCACTTATCTTCAACCAACTTCCTGCATACAACTCGATTAGAAAAACAACAAGCACCAACATTGTTTCACACACTTGTAGCGCACTAAGGAATAAACGACATTAGACAACTTGGTCGGACGGACCGACCTGCTCTGATACCACTATTGTAACACCCCAAATTCTACCCGGTAGTTATAATGAAAAATCAGAGTAATTAAAAATTTCTAACACATTTGGGATATCACAATTCAACATGTTGCAACACATAAACAGATACATAACACTTTAGTTTTCAGAGGATCATATAACAACTTGCATCAGCTTTTAAAACAAAACCACTTCTTTTATTAATAACGTAGCAGAATCATAATTACAACTTCAAGTAGCATCATATGTTTCGTTCAACTAAAACGACTTAAGGGGCAACATATTCATTTCATATAATTCAAATTAGGATTCAACAACTAAAACAATTTCAACAAATAAACGACTATTCGATCATTTCCCCCCGAGTGCTACGTATCAGAGCGACCAACTGACTTTGACCTAATAAGGCTAAGCAAATCTTCATTCTTGATTACCTGCACGTTACCAACAGAGGGCAACATTCAAACAGTAAGGGGTGAGATTCTCAAATCATATAAGTGAGCGTATGATAAATCATATATTAGAATTCAGGAATATAAAATCACCACTTCACAACTTTCAAACATCCTTAATTTCAACAAAACATCAACATGACATACAACTAATTCACAACCTTTAAATGATACCTGTTACAATAAGTAAACAACATAACGCAACAACAAATATATCTTCACCATAACTCAAGATGTAACATCGAATGCAACTCAAATACAATGCACATGCATGTGGTACCATTGAAGTAGAACTCCCAACTTAAAAACATTTGCCAGTAATCTCGAGGCATAAGGCATAAGCCTTCAACTTAATATTTCGCCAATCCAGGCCAACATGGTGCCAATCTAGGCCAACTTAATAATGCAAATGTATGTGACTCAATGAATGCAACAATCACATACAACAACAATAATCATCGTCACAAAGGCATAAGCTTATATCGTCACTTTACCAATAATTAGAGGTACTCATCGTCGCTTCAACACTGGCCATAGGCCTACAACTTAATCAACTTATCAATCACAACATATAAACGACAACATATTCAATAACAACAATGTATTCGACAATGTTGGCATAAGCCTATAACTTAATCAACTTATCAATCACAACATATAAACAACAACATATTCAACAACAACAATTTATTCGACAACGACTTATTCACAACAATAACCAACAACACAATTCCATAAACCGGATCCATTCAACTTATTTAGACTTCACCTGCAAATCAACTTTATTCTACATAATTATAACCAAAACAAACCAACTAAAAATACCTATATGTATATACGACTTATTCCGACAATTTCAACTAACTCCGATTAACTACTTTTACCGCTCAAATCTATAACTTCTACCGATAACTCTCTGCTAAATTATTATATCTGCCACTAATATACTACTCTGTTAAATTATTTATTACCAACTCCGCAACTAAAACCATCACTGCTACTTTAATTTCTACATCTACTACTAACATAATTCTACTAATTATTAACTCTGCTACTTTATTCTACTATTCCTCTAAATTTACCACTTATTATTATTTTTGTTATTATCCTCTATCACATAAAACAACTCTACAAAAAAATATGCTACTACTACTAATGTTCCTTCTGCTATAACATGCTACTGATAAGAATAGTTTAATTTGTTCTCAAACTGCTTTTGTGTTAAATAAACTCCATATTGATACCACATTAACAGTTATATAGCACAGTGCCACAGAAACGGAAATCTGAAACAAGTGCCCCTGCCTAACACTCAGTGCCTATGACACTTTCCTTCCACCATCACCCTAGTTACGAACGACACATCCTCTTTCTTCTCAAGGTTGTCGAACGACAACCTCCCATATACAACAAGTGTCGAGCGGCACTTGCACCCCAGGCCAATTTTTCTTCTTCTTATTATCTTCGATACTGTTTCATTGAATTTCCTGCTATACTGTCTCGATACCAAATCCATTCCAGAGATAAGTTATAACACAACAACCCTCTTATTCTTAGACAATTCTATAATCAAATTAATTATTACCACAGCAACTCAAGCCAACACAAATCAACAAAACAGTATAATACCACATACTAATTCCCATATACAAAATATCATATACCCCATTATAGGATAAGAAACTCCACCCTTACCTTGGGTTGACGGTTCTCTATAATTTCCGGTCAAATCCCGATTGCCATTCGGTGCGACCATAGCTTCAAACCTTTACTCTTCTTCTTTTCTCCATGTACTGCATCCTTTTCTTTTCTCTTTCTCTAAAACCCTTATTCTTCCTTACAACCACTTCTTATTCTCTCTTCTACTTTACAAAAACTAATTCTTTCTTATTCAACTTTAACATACAATTTCTATTATTCTTAATAATTCTATTGGGCCTAATCTTAGCACCCCCACTTTTACCACTATCAATACATAAGCCCAATTAAATAAATAGTCACATAATATAATCTAATATTATTTCCAATAATATTCTTCAACTATGATCGATCCACACTTTAAAATAATACTAACTCGCAATTAATATTCTAATAATAGTTCTCCGAATAAACCATCTAATTTATCCGACCATCAACTTACCGCTCAACTCAACATATTTATCCATTTATGTTTCTTAGAATAATACTGATAATTCTCAAATTAATTCCACCAAATTAAATCCGATTATTTATCATGCCACTAAATAAAATAATTCCGACTTCGACGATAAAAATTCGAATTAATATCAAATATTCAAAACAATATTTAACTAAATAAATAATTAAATATCGGGGCGTTACAACTCTCCCCCACTTAGAATATTTTCGTCGTCGAAAATCTATTTGATACTACCACCCTTAACGCGAAGTTCACATCCAACTTTTTGATCCCCGAGTCGCACTTGGCAACACTTCGACCACTACTTCACCAACATAACAATAACTCAACACAATTCAAATCGATTACATACACGCTAATCATTCAACACTTTGCGACATAATCATTACTAGCATCTCAACTACTCCACCATAATTTGACATACCAACATTTTAAGTAGCAACAAGCATTACACACTTATACTTGAATATATATCATCTCAATATCATCTTAACACCTTTTTCAACCTCTAAACACATACACAATTTCATTCCCATATGTCAATTATCAACAAAATATCAACAAATTTGTTCACATCATCGTATCACTCTTATAGTGACATCAACATAGCCAACATAATCAACTCCATCACATCATGAAATATTATCCCTTACTTACGGTAACCAACACAACATCACGACAATGGGAACCAAATCATCACAACATCAACTTAACTGTATAACTCAACAATTATACACACAACTCACCATCAACTAACAACCACAATAATTTCTGTCAAACATATGGTTTGCAAGTTTCAATCTAATTTCAGACTTTCCTCAACATCCACCATAAAACCATTATTCACTTGGTATTCTCAATCTTTCACATTTGCAACGTTAGCTCGCATATAACTCGATACTCCGACTTGTTCCACGATATAACATCAACCACTTTACACACCATTAAGATAGCACAACAAATCTATATCATCCAACATGGTCTCGTCTACTATCAACAATAGATTAAGGGTGATCAGTTCCTCAATTTGTCAATAGATAGCCGACAACTATAATGGAGTATAAAATATCGTTGCTACTATAGTAGTGTTCCTTTAGAACTTGTACTCAAGTCACCTAAATCAGCATAATTCCAATAATTTCCAATGAAGTTTACAAGTACTCCCACAATTTCCCTTTCGTTCCAATCATACTCTCAATAATATCATCTCATCCTAGCTCAATAAGCTACTAACCTTTATAACAGTATTCGTCGTTCTCCAACTTAGAACTGCATCCACCTTGAGTGGATCTACATACACTTTCACTTGAAATAAAATTACTCAAGAGAACTCTTCTTCCAAAACTATAACATACATCCTGACAACTTAGCATAAATCTTCCTCCTTTTCGATACCGTAAATTCCACACAACTTTGCACTATCGTCTTTCGTTATAATTAATAATACCAAAGATTTCCAAATGATACCTTTGATTTCACAAATTAATTTAAATAAATCTTCCAATTGCTCCTTTAATTCACCCAACTCGGACGCTGACGTCCCGTACAACACTGAAGAACAAGTTTAGTCCCAAAGACAAGCTTAACAACAAACTGCATTTACTCCCAATATTATCACGTGATAAATGAATCTATTACAACTAATGTAACCATTTTTAAAATGAATCTCATTTCGTTAGCTTTCCAACGCTTCAAATGGAACTCAAACCGGATGCCCAAAACTTTAGTTATGAATTTTCAAAGTCCCACAATAATTTCGCAGTTCCCTGCGATTCGCTTATGGAAATTCCACTCCGAAACTCATTTGTCTTCAACCTAGACATATTCCAAATAACTCTTAACATATCTTGTGCTCCCAAACTTCTTATTACTCGAGAGATGCATTCCTTCTCCAAAGTTCAGGTTCCAAAACACCAGGGCAACAATTCTTGCATTATCGTCGTTGGCAGCACACCGAACCAACACCTTTCAATTGAACATATCCGAGAAGCAAAGCTTCTCCCCCACTTATCTTCAACCAACTTCCTGCATACAACTCGATTAGAAAAATAACAAGCACAGACATTATTTCACACACTTGTCGCGTACTAAGGAATAAACGACATTAGACAACTTATTCGGATGGACGGACCTGCTCTGATACTACTATTGTAACACCCCAAATTCTACCCGGTAATTATAATGAAAAATCAGAGTAATTAAAAATTTCCAACACATTTGGGATATCACAATTCAACATGTTGCAACACATAAACATATACATAACACTTTAGTTTTCGGAGGATCATATTACAACTTGCATCAACTTTTAAAACAAAACCACTTCTTTTATTAATAACGTAGCAGAATCATAATTACAACTTCAAGTAGCATTATATGTTTCGTTCAACTAAAACGACTTGAGGGGAAACATATTTATTTCATATAATTCAAATTAGGATTCAACAACTAAAACAATTTCAACAAATAAACGACTATTCGATCATTTCCCCCCGAGTGCTACGTATCAGAGCGACCAACTGACTTTGAACTAATAAGGCCAAGCAAATCTTCATTCTTGATTACCTGCACGTTACCAACAGAGGGCAACATTCAAACAGTAAGGGGTGAGATTCTCAAATCATATAAGTGAGCGTATGATAAATCATATATTAGAATTCAGGAATATAAAATCACCACTTCACAACTTTCAAACATCCTTAATTTCAACAAAACATCAACACGACATACAACAAATTCACAACTTTTAAATGATACATGTTACAATAAGTAAACAACATAAAGAAACAACAAATCTATCTTCACCATAACTCAAGATGCAACATCGAATGCAACTCAAATACAATGCACATGCATGTGGTACCATTGGATCAAAACTGCCAACTTAAAAACATTTGCCAGTAATCTCGAGGCATAAGGCATAAGCCTTCAACTTAATATTTTGCCAATCCAGGCCAACGTGGTGCCAATCCAGGCCAACTTAATAATGCAAATGTACGTGACTCAATGAATGCAACAATCACATACAACAACAATCACCGTCACAAAGGCATAAGCCTATATCGTCACTTTACCAATAATTAGAGGTACTCATCGTTGCTTCAACACTGGCCATAGGCCTACAACTTAATCAACTTATTAATCACAACATATAAACAACAACATATTCAACAACAACAATGTATTCGACAAAGTTGGCATAAGCCTATAACTTAATTAACTTATCAATCACAACATATAAATAACAACATATTCAACAACAACAATGTATTCGACAACGACTTATTCACAGCAATAACCAACAACACAATTCCATAAACCGGAACCATTCAACTTATTTCGACTTCACCTGCAAATTAACTTTATTCTACATAATTCTATCCAAAACAAACCAACTAAAAATACTTATATGTATATACGACTAATTCCGACAATTTCAACTAACCCTGATTACCTACTTTTACCGCTCAAATCTATAACTTCTACCGATAACTCTCTGCTAAATTATTACATCTGCCACTAATATACTACTCTGTTAAATTATTTATTACCAACTCCGCAACTAAAACCATCACTGCTATTTTAATTTCTACATCTACTACTAACATAATTCTACTAATTATTAACTCTGCTACTTTATTCTACTATTCCTCTAAATTTACCACTTATTATTATTTTTGTTATTATCCTCTATCACATAAAACAACTCTACAAAAAATATGCTACTACTACTAATGTTCCTTCTGCTATAACATGCTACTGATAAGAATAGTTTAATTTGTTCTCAAACTGCTTTTGTGTTTAATAAACTCCAGATTGATACCATATTAACAGTTATATAGCACAGTGCCACATAAAAGGAAAACTGAAATAAGTTCCCCTACCTAACACTCAGTGCCTACGACACTTTCCTTCCACTATTACCCTAGTGCCGAACGACACATCCTCTTTCTGCTCAAGGTTGCCGAACGACAACCTCCCATATACAACAAGTGCCGAGCGGCACTTGCACCCCAGTCCAATTTTTCTTCTTCTTATTATCTTCGATACTATTTTATTGAATTTCCTGCTATACTGTCTCGATACCAAATCCATTCCAGAGACAAGTTATAACACAACAACCCTCTTATTCTTAGACAATTCTATAATCAAATTAATTATTACCACAACAACTCAAGCCAACACAAATCAACAAAATAGTATAATACCACATACTAATTCCCACATACAAAATATTATATACCCCATTATAGGATAAGAAATTCCACCCTTACCTTGGGTTGACGCTTCTCTATAATTTCTGGTCGAATCCCGATTGCCATCCGTTACTGCCATAGCTCCAAAGCTTTACTCTTCTTCTTTTCTCCACGTACTGCATCCTTTTCTTTTCTCTTTCTCTAAAACCCTTATTATTCCTTACAACCACTTCTTATTCTCTCTTCTACTTTACAAAACCTAATTCTTTCTTATTTAACTTTAACATACAATTTCTATTATTCTTAATAATTCTATTGGGCCTAATCTTAGCACCCTCACTTTTACCACTATCACAACATAAGCCCAATTAAATAAATAGTCACATAATATAATCTAATATTATTTCCAATAATATTCTTCAACTATGATCGATCAACACTTTAAAATAATACTAACTCGCAATTAATATTCTAATAATAGTTCTCCGACTAAAACGTCTAATTTATCCGACCATCAACTTACCGTTCAACTTAACGTATTTATCCATTTATGCTTCTTAGAATAATACATATAATTCTCAAATTAATTACACCAAATTAAATCCGATTATTTATCATGCCACTAAATAAAATAATTCTGACTTCGACGATAAAAATTCGAATTAATATAAAATATTCAAAATAATATTTAATTAAATAAATAATTAAATATCAGGGCGTTACATGCACCGACCAGAGCTTTCTTTGAGTCGACTCAAAGCATATAAATTTCCAAAAATACCAATTCTTGAAGACTTTTCATGCTACCTTGTCCACCATATCATCTAGCAATATTTCCAACATGTAGTGGAAAGTTTTGACATCATTGAAACCCTTATTGAAGGCACCTTGCCCTCACAATACTTTCTTCTTGAGAGCTTCTTTAATACTTACAGGTTCATTGTCTACTAACATGGCACATTGAATAATTTCTCCTTCTGAATCTACCTCAGTATCTTGCAACATGTCAAACTCTGCAAGTTCCGAACTTGTTCAGAAAATCTTTCTGATTCTGGAACAGTATCAGATGCTTGACCACCTTCAGAAGTTAGATTACCTTCAGAACCTCTACCTTCTGAAGTTCCTTCTTCAGAATCATGACCTTCACTAAAAACGTGATCATCTTCAGAAGCTTATCCTCTAGAACCTACGTCTTCAAAGTTTTCCCTTCTAGAAGCATAACCACCACCAAATTCTGGATCATCATCAAAATCTGGATCAGAATTAGATTCACCATCTGACTCATCTTTAGAGTTTCCAGAATCATCATCTGACCCTGACTCTTCTTCATAACTGTCAAGTTCTGGCTTATCTTCATAAATAGATTGAGACTTGCTCCAATCCCATAATTCTGATTCCTTTACAATGACGTCTCTACTGACTTCTAATTTATTCGTTTCTGGACAATAAAGCTTGTATGCACATGTACTATGGTACCCCATCAGAATCATTACTTTGCTTCTATCATCCAGCTTCTTCCTTCTAGCTTTTGGAATGTGTTTGTAACATACAAAACCAAACACCTTCAAATGGATAACACTTTCAGATGGCACCTGGATGCAGGACCGTGCTATAGCAGTGCAGTAGGCTGCTCAAACGAGGGTTTGGGATTTGGTGATGTTCTGATCGCAGAAGACCAGAGTGAGATCCAAAGGGTGAGGCTCTGATCAAAGCATAGAGCGTAGTCTTCATATGCCGAAGAATCATGTTCTGGTTGAAGAATACAATTTCCTAATGTTCTGATTGAAGAGTCATGTTCTGAACCATGTTTGCAAATTCTGACTGCACTTGTATGGAGTCTGGCCCAGAAGTTCTGAAGTATCATATTCTCTTAACACTTAGAAAATTTTCTAAATGTTTAGAAATTTGATTTTTCAAAGTAATTTCTGACTTTTGATTTCTTGAGGAACCAATTTCATATCTTGATGAAATATGATTGTTGAAACTTGATTTTTGATCCAAAAGTCAAAGTTTGACTTTTTAGTGTGCATTTGACCATTTTCCCCTTGTGAATGACTTTCTTGGAAAATTATAGTCCAAGACTTGAAACTTGATAGAAGCAAACCTGAGAGTCTAGGAGGATCCTTTGAGAAATGAGAGGGAAGATTTTGGGGTACAATAGTTGTGAGCAAGCAAGCAACTATGAGCGTCCTACCTACTCGAAAGGTCTAATGTTCTTTTCCTACTCCTTTATATGTTTCTATCTTACCATTGATTTTGGTAAGAAGCCCCATCGTTGGATGTGAAGGACGGTCGTGGGTCGTTTGTATATTCATAGAAGGAAACCTAATAGACATTTTAGCAATTTAGTTAGGGACTAGATTGTTTACAAATGGAAAAATCGAGGGACTACGATCTTTTATCGAGGGTCTTTTCTAAAACATCCATGTTTGAGGGACATGACTATTTTCCGAGGCAACAAGTGAGATTACCCTAGAGGTGCATGTGTGTGCATGGTGTGTTTGATTTTCAAGGGTGGAATCTAAGGAAGCTATTTCAAAGGGAGATATTTTCCATTCAAAACTGTTGTACCCCAAAATTTTCCCTCTCACTTATCAAATATTTTCTCACAAAGATCTCCTGGTTCAAGACTGCACTAGGTTTGATCAACTCAAGACACCTCCTTAAGCACTGATGAATAAAATTAGGGTTTGAGATTGCACAAGGATAATTAAACTTTCAATGCCTCATATGACTTTCATGGATCATTATGGACCCTTAAGATTACTCATGTCAAGTTTCAAGCCTTGAATCACATTTTCGCTTAGTCAATTGAGCAGTTGACCTAAAAAATCAGTTGTATTGGGAAAAAGTCAACTGTGGCCAATTTACAGTCAAAATTCATAATTTTTGATCCACATCAACATTATATACTCATATCTATCATTTTATCAAGTTTGGACCATAATTCCTCAAGAAATTTGATCAAATCATCAAAAGGACAAAATGGTCAAAATTAGGGTTTTGATTGAGAAAGGGAAATTTATGATTTTTGACCTAGCAAATGGTTAATTGGTTTGGGGTATGATCTCAAGAGTTCAATTGCATCATTTTGAACTAATGGCATGACCCAAAACATTTCTCAAGATCAATTGGATTGATAGTGAATTTTCAGTCAACTAATCAAAAGTCAACTGTACACTGAAAAGTCAAACTTTGACTTTTTGGTCAAAATCAAGTGTCAAAGATCACAATTCATCAAAACATGTCAAAATATGAAACTTATTCATCAAGAAATCAAAAAGTCAAGATTCCATTTTGAAAAGTCAAAGTTTTCTAACTTAGAAATTTCTCTAAGTGTTTAAAACTTCATGTTTTTTCACAACTTTGAGCAAATTTTTCACCATGATGCAAGATGATTCAAAAGAAACTTTCAACATGAAAGTTGTAGATCTCCATTATATCTATAACATTGCTTTACAAAACTTCTCCTAAAAATGATTGTATCTCAAGTTATTAATTCATGAAGTCATGGTCTTGAAATTAAACACTTAGTGAAATTTTGCCCTAGTTTAGGCAGGATTTTGACCTAACTTCATGGAAATTTTTCATATAGTTCCAAGGGGAATATTTAAAAGTGATTCAAAGAGGGGTTGTAGAGCATATTACAAGATTTCCAAAATGTCCAAGAACTCCTTGAGATCATTCTTGAGCAAGGAGAAACAAAGAGAGGAAGTTAGGGTTTTTAAACTTGAATTACAAATCATTTTTGATGAACACATGAACCAAATCCATGCTAGGCTGCATAATCTTTGCTTTGCAGGCCTCAAACTTGTTTGTCACTCCATAATTAATGTTTTTCACACCTGTTAGAATCTTTAATCCAAGCATTCAATGCATTGCCCATTCTTAATACCCGTTGTACCCCAAAATTTGTCCTCCCATATTTCTCAACACATGGCAAGTGAGGTCCCCAAATTGCTCAAGGAAGTTCAAGAGTTGACTAGACAAACTCTCTCCTAAGGCAGTACCTCAAATTAGGGTTTCATTTTGAATCAAGATTCTTGAGTCCAAAAGATCCCAAATGCTCGCCATTGTCCTAATATGTTCTCAAGATTATCCATGTCAAGTTTCAAGCCTTGCAGAGGAAGTTAGCTCAGTCAATTGCTCAAATGCCTGAAAATCAACTGTACTAGGTCAAAAGTCAACTGTGGCCCACATACAGTCAAACTTCAAGATCTTTGGTAAACATCCTCATTTTGAAGTATTATTCATCATTTGATCAAGTGTTGATCATGTTTCCTCAAGGATTACTCACAATTCATTAAAACCCAAAAGTTGCTAAATTAGGGTTTTGCAGGAAAAGTCAACTCAATTTTGACCAAGCATAACTTTCTCATACTTCATCAGAAATGACCCATCCAAAGCTCATTTTTAAGAGGTTGTAATTAACTATAATTCATCTTCATCTCCCAAGTTCAAAATATGCACTCACAGAAAGATATGAATTTTGACATTATAGGTCATTTTGAAAAGTCAACAAAAACACCTTTTGGGTCAAAGCTCCATACATGAACATGGAATACTCAATTGAGATGAGACCAAAATATTTTCTTAGAGGACATCCTAAGATTTCTAAAAAGTCCAAGAACACATCTCTAGGGTCAAAATTGAGAGAGTTATGCATTGGCCAAGTTGACCATTTTTGCAAAATTGCCAAAAGTCAAATGTGCTTAAAAATACATTTTTTGTCAAATGGGCCTAGTTTTTCATGATTGAATCTTGCTTATAACATGGTACACGACCCAAATGCTCACTCACATGTTATTTTATTCATTATTTATTTTATTTTGATTTTTTGTTTATTAAAAATTGAATTAAATCAAATAATTGGTAAACGATAGCAAAGATTTGTTTTGATTGGATTTTTGGACAGAATCATAAGCTCACTATGCTGGAAGATCAGAATCAAATCATATCATTGGCAATTGGTACAAGAAAGGCATGATTGGCATGATTATGGAAACATATCATATGGCTTAAAAATCAAATATTCCATTCATGAATTCTCAAGATTGGATCCAAAATTGTTAACCTAATTGGATTCAATACATATACTAAAGTTGATGGAACCCTGAAGACAAGGATTTTCGTGCACAACCTGCCTCCAAGAACCAGAACAAAACTTGGAAAAATTCAAGAAAAGTGTGAAACGAATCTCCTTCTGCAGGCCAATTCAAGGTGTGTTGAGGTTCCCAATCAATTCCTTGGCATTTCAGGAAGCATTCCCAATCATTTGCAGGCGTCAGAACTTTCAGAATCAAGCTTTATCACTCTCACGGTTTACAAAATTATCCAAATTCGATTACAGTAATTCTTGCATATTTATCATGTTTAAAATACATATTTGTATTCATCATCTTGTTTGCAATGTTTCTGGGTAGTTTGACTTAATTTACAGTGCAAGAATAAGCTTTTGCCATTGTTAGGGTTTCGTGTTCCAATTTGGGGCTTTGGGTTTCAAGAAAAATTAGGCTTGATAATGGGTACCATGATGATCAGAGTTTTAAATCCAGTTGATTCATGGTCCCTAGTTGAATTTATATTACATGTGCTTGATTCTTGAATGACACAGGTTTCAGCAATAGACCTGCGTCTGTGGGTAAAGGTTCAGAGCCTAAAACGACAGTTCCAGGGAAGAAGACAACAGCGTGTCACAACTTAATTGGATGGTTTAAATTCTGGCGTGTTATTCTGGCCAGAAACTTATTTTTCTGATATATTATTTGTTTTTATTGTATTAACAAGTTAACATCCAGTGCAGTTGGTCAGAGGAAGGAAATCAGAAACTCATGTCCTGGGTTCGATCCCAGGCGTGAGCTTTTGGCATTTTCTCCATTGTTTTCACCAGATCCAGCACATACCCCTTCTGAGGGTCATCATCTTCTGGACCCATCAGCCAGGGCCAGATCAAGTGTCCTCTGGTCATCTTCTGGATCCATCAGCCAGAGCCAGATCCAGTGCACCTCACCTTCTGAGGGCCATCATCTTCTGAATCCATCAGCCAGAGCCAGATCCAGTGCACCTCACCTTTTGAGGGCCATCATCTTCTGGATCCATCAGCCTGAATCAAATCCAGTGCAGCTCATCTTCTGAGGGTAATCATCTTCTGGATTCACCTCTAACCAGATCTGCTGACAGCAAGCCCTTTGGTTATTTTTACTTCTTTTTTTCCTTTTCTTTAATTCCTTTTCTTTAATTATTTTGTTTTTTTTATCAACACAAAAATTATTTTATTAAATTAACCAATCAAAAATCACAAAAAAAGATTTATTTATTTTAATTAGTTTAATTAATTTAGGGAAACTTTAATTTCTTTCATAATTTAAAAACAATTAGAAATTAGGTTTAGTTAATTTGCCATTAAATATTTTCTTCAATAAAAATCCAAAAATACTTTTTCCCAAATTAGATTTTTTTAGATTTTATAATCGTCCTCACATTTAATCCGTCGCGCGTACTTTAATTACGTTTTATTATTATTGTAACTATTTCAAGGATGTAATAGTTAATTTAGGGTTCTATTTACTGTTTAAAGTCCCGGGTTTTTGGCTATGTAATTAATCCCCCTCCCCGAAGCCTTGTAATAGCATATGTTTACTTTCTCGCATTTTTAATTCCTGCAAATATTTAACTGTCTAGATGTATGCTAATAGGATTGTATGGAAAGAATGCATGACAAATTAATACAGTTAGAAAACCCTAATGTGCAAAGATAAATAACTGAAACAAATCACTCACACATATCACTCTTAGGGTATTCTCTCACTCCGGTTGCCTTCGGTAAACGATCATTAAGCATAGGGTGTTTTAGTGGTTGCCCTCCTGTCTAAAAAGATCAAACGTCCCATTCGAACGTTGCCTCAGAAATGTTGCCTCGGAAATGTTGCCTCGAATAAGATCTTAAGACTCTAGGGTTACTACTAAGGTGTCCTAATATTGCTTTAGTGATCGTACGTCCCTTTCGAATTGACCCTTACAAATTCCAACGACGGTGCTACCTATTTCTCAATAATAGGATAGCGCTGTCTAAAGGAAACAAGAATAGAAACAATATTTTTTCGAGTAAGTAGCTGCTAGTAGGTGCTTGCTCAAATCAAAACTTTTCACACTTACACTTTTCAAACAAATTTTGAAAACAACTTCGTCACACCTTTGAGGACTGATACAAAGGTTATCACGAAGTCAAACTTTTCGAAAACAAAGCACATATACAAGCAATTTTAAAAAAGATGAGCAAGTACCTAAGAGCCCATGGAAAACCATGGATAGAAAGGGTGCTAACACCTTCCCTTTCTATAATCTACCCCCCATACTCAGAATATCTCAAAAAAGGATTTTTTCTGTACTTTTTTCCTTTCCGATTGGATGAAATAAAAGTCGGTGGCGACTCTTTCTTATCGCGACATTTTGCAAACACAAAACGCAAAATGCAAACCAGCATTCAAACAGTCGGTTCTGCCACCATATCACAATACCATTTTAGGAAGAAAGGCAACATTGCCATTTTGGAAAAGTGGATTTATGCTTAAAGTCCACTCTTCTTGAGCCTCTAACTTGTTTGTTCAACACACACTCAACATACAAAGTCAGATAAGCATGTTTAAAGTTTGCAACCACTCTAGACAGCCTTGTACTATGCATTGGGACAATGTGTGTCAAGCTTGCTTCAAAAACAAGAAAAAGAGCCATAACATGTGATTTTTGAATTCTGATCAAGGACAAGTCTCCAAACTTGTTGCTTATAAATAAAGTCACTATTTGTGAGCTAGAGGATGAGCTCAAGCACCCTGAAATACACCAAAACTCTCTCAAATCAGAAATTGCCCAAAAACACCATTGTTGCACAGTTTCTGACCTTGAACATCAAACTCATATTTCCCTTGTGCGTTTCTTGGCCTTTTGGTTCCTAAAGCTTCCTTACATCAAGTGTAACCTATCCCTATCCTTGTTTCATTACTGTAACATCATTTACCATGTCCTCCATAACCAAAAACAAAGCATTGCACATTGAATTCTCCAAGCCATTTCAGCCACTCTCAACTCAAGCTAACCATTGTATTAGCTTCCTGGGAATTTGAGGAAGCTAACCTGATCATTGCAGCACCTTGAATCAAGCTCATTTGCATTTCAGGATTTCCAGTTTTGAGGTATTTTTCTTGAACTTCTATCTCATTACTTAGGCATTGTTAGGCTTGCATTTGTGAAGATAAAATGTAGACATCATTGCCCTGAAACTGTACATGTCCATAGATTTCATTTATATTGATTGAGCTAGGAGAATTTTAGGATTGAATATCTTAAAATAATTAGGTCAGAATTTGGTACTTTTAGAAATTCTCATTCATCTTTGATTTTTAGTTCATGATATTTATATGGTTGGATTCGTATGAAAAAATGGAGCAATTTTCATGTTAATATTTTTGCAAATGGTTGAGAAATGAACAAGTTGCAGGGCTTCTGGCTGGAGGTTGAAGATGAAGTATCTTTAGGGCAAGATTTATGTTATATATTTATCATTTCATACAAGTTAACGAATGTATCACCATCCCAGTGGTTAAAGCGCGCGCCTGTCACCCCTTGGACCTGGGTTCGAGCCCCAACGTCCGTTTTACTTTTTTTCCACATATTTTCTGTTTTCCTTGTGTTTGTTTGAACAGGTGGGGCCTCCAAATTGGGCCTATTTTTTTTTCTTTTACTAACCCTGACTTACTTGTGCACCCCTGACCCAATTTCTTTTATTATTTTCTTTTTCTTATTTTGTTTTTATTCCTTTTTTTTCTCTTTAATATTTTTTTATTATTATTACTATTATTATCATTATTATTATTTTTATTAATAAAAAATCCAAAAAAATATTTTATTTATTTATTTGCAAATTAAAAAAATACTCATTTATTCTATTTTCTTTATAAAACAAAAAGACTAAAAAGATTTTCTTAAACAAATTAATTTCTTTTTTTTAATTAATAAATATTTAGACTTAGGTTTATTTATTATATTATTTTCTTGTAAAACTAAAATCAATTTAGAACTTAAGATTTTTATTTAATCATTTTTTATTTTACTAGTTTAATTAAATTCACAAAAAAAAAATCCTAGGATACCTTGAAGCATTGCTAATCATGGTTATACGATGACCCACACCCGTCCCGTTTACATCCAAAGATAGGGTTACTTACCAAATGAATGGTAAGATAACAATGTCAAAGGAAAGAGGAAATGAGCATGAAAGACTTTTGAGTAGGTAGAATGTTCCTAGTTACTTGCTCCATTTCAAAACAAAAACATCCTTGCTATTTTCAAAACAAACACCAAATACTTCCAAAACATCTTTCAAAACTTGAAAACATTTTCAAAAGAGCAACACCTTTGTATACATTCTTACTAACGAGAATCATTACAAAAGTTTTCCTAGATAAAGGCCTCTTTACAAATTACTTTCAAAAAACCACACAAAGCACATTTTCAATCAAAAGCAAGTGATCTAGCAAGTAACTAAGATCCCATGGAAAACCATGGATAAAAAGGGTGCTAATACCTTCCCTTTTTATAATATATCCCCCGAACTCAAGAAACAATCTCAAAGGTCTTTCCTGTGCTTTTTTCACCTTTCCTTTTGGATAAAAGAAAAGTTTGTGACGACTCTTGCAAAACCGCAACATTTGCGATCAAACGCAAAACACCCAAGTCAGTTCTCCCACCGTATTACAGAATTGGCGACTCTGCTGGGGAGAATTTTAAAAGTGGGGGTTACCTTAAGGTTATATCACATTTACTTGCTTTCATTGTTTGACTTGTATGCTTTACATTTTGGTTCTTTGTTTGGGTTTGAATCCTCTACCCGGATTTGGGATACCTTATAGGTAAGTAGCAATAAGTTGTGGAAACTGTGCGGGGTATATCGACATGGTCTAAGCAATAGTCACGTTAGTGCGACATATTTGTGGGTACCCGTAACCCTTGAGTAGTCAAGGAGAATACGGGGCCGCTGAGTGATGTCATGAAGCACTAATGAACTTTTAGAACCTTTACTTGACCAACTTGGCCATTAGGACGTAGTGACATGACCGGATTTGGTGCAGTCTAAAGTTGGTAGATACTCGATACTACACTCATTGAGGTTTGGTTTTTTGGGATATTTTGGTCACCATTAGAGAGGCTTGCGCTGAAACAATGCCCAAAGAAACAAACCAGTGATTTTGAGCTCCTTAGAACCCGGTTACTATTACTAGGACAAGTTTGAGCCAACTAAACTTCAAGAGGGTACTTACCTATGCGACTCCATGCAAGCCTAAACCTAAGGACTTGTTTGTTTTGTTTGTATATATATACTTGTACATAAAATCATAAACATCATAACATCATACTCATATTCACTAACCATTTCAAGGATTTTGGGATTTATCTTTATTCTGTTTTGTAGGACATGGATTCTATTCGCAAGAAAACCATTCAAGACAATCTTGTAAGGATCCCTCCTCAACTTAAGGAGCTAGCATCAAGGATTCCTGAAAACTCTCAATTTACCGAAAGACATGGTCGCCTACTAAACTTGGTTACCTCCAACACCGATGAAGACATGATGAAGGTGCTCTTTCAGTTCTTTGATCCTTTACACCATTGCTTCACATTTCCCGATTATCAACTTGTGCAGACTTTGGAAGAATTCTCCCAACTCTTGAGGATTCCCATCCTCAATCAACTACCTTTCAACGGTACAGAAAGAGATCCAAAGCCAGAAGAGATTGCTCAAGCTCTACACTTGTAACCATCTGATATCACAACAAATTGGGAAACAAGGAGTGGTGTCAAGGGTTTCATAGCAAAGTTCTTGTTCGAGAAAGCCCAAAACTATTGGAACTCTTTGGATTTGCAAGCTTTTGAGGAAATTGTGGCTCTCCTCATCTATGGGATGGTTTTGTTTCCAAATCCTGACCAACTCATAGATGTGAACACCGTCAAAATCTTCATGTCTCGTAACTCGATGCCTATTTTGCTAGGGGACATCCTACATTCCTTTCGCACTCGCACTATGAGGAAAGAGGTATCCTTATGTGTTGTACTCCACTTTTGGAAAGATGGTTTATTTCGCATCTTCCCCAATCTGTATTGAAGAATGAGCAAGGTTCAATATGGTCACATAGGTTGATGACACTCAAACATTCAGACATTCATTAGTGTTTCCGATCTATAGAGAATGTTACTATTGTCGCCCGTTATGGACAATTCCTTAATGTACCTTTACTTGGCATTAGAGGAGGTATCACCTATAACCCCTGCTTAGCCTTAAGACAGTTTGGTTACGCCAGAAGGGATGGCCCGCACGAACTGCTCATTCAAGGTTTGGTATTTGACTACGAGAACGACGATCAAGGTCATCGCCAAAGATTTATCCGAGCTTGGAGGATGTTGAACAAGGTAGATAGCAAGACATTGGGGCATAATAATTCCATCCCTCTTGAGCCTTACCTCAAATGGGTACGAGCTTGTGCTCAATGTCTTATAATACCTTACCCCTCCATTCTCCCGGTAATCTTAGAGCCTGTTATGGAAGGAGATGTTCCTTACACTATCCTACATCCTGACATGCCCACCTCTCTTGAAGACTTACAAAGGGATTGGATACAGCTTAAGGGGGAGCGAGACACTTTCGAGGCCCAATTCTATGCAAGCGAGAAGAAGGTTTTGGAACTCACTAAGCAACTTCATGAGGAGCAGAGCCTGAACACCTACATCGCACCACAGAGGATGCGTACAACTTTTTTATCTTAGAGTTTTTGTATTTTCTTTGTAAGCCCAAAAGAGGCATGATGTACTCAAGCTTTAAATTATTAATATAACGTGTTTTCTTTTTTGGTCTAAAGCAAATTTAAATCTCTAATTTCCTTGAAATCATTGCATATGCATTTGCCATTCATCATAACATAAGCATGTTTCTTACAACAAGTCTCCTCCTCTTTCTACTTTTTATTTCAGTAAGATGGATCTCGAGTAGACAGTAAAAGACCTCCAGGCGCATAATGTTACGTTTCAACAGATGTTTTTGACTCTAGCCAAAGGACGAGAGGATTTGAAAACTTTGCTGATTGAAGAAAGGAAGAAGAAAGCAAAGAAAATAACTGGAGTTCTGAATATGGGAAGAAGGTTCCAAGGACAAGCAAGACGGACCCCAAACTTTGCAACGTCATCTGGTGAGAAGGATAATCAAGAAGTGAAAGGCAGGGAAGTAGTGGCCCAGCCAGAATCTGAAGAGGAAGAAGAAGAAGATTACTCTAAAGAGCAATATTCCCCGGCCGACGACAAATACAAACATCTGGAAGAGCGTCTAAGTGCAATGGAAATTCAGAAAGTGCCCGGGCTTGACTTTGAGGAGCTGGGTTTAGTGTTTGGAATTTTTATTCCACCAAGATTCAAGGCACCAGTGTTCTCTAAATACGACGGGGTTTCGTGTCCCAAGATGCATCTCCAATCTTATTTGAGGAAGATACAGCCTCATACCGTTGGCAGAGATTTATGGGTCCATTTCTTTCAAGACAGTCTATCTGGGACTCAACTAGATTGGTTCTATCAACTAGAAAGGGCCAATATCCATAATTGGGAAGACCTTGCCACTGCTTTTTATAAACAGTATCAATACAACGCAGACCTTGCTCCCACCCGTACTCAACTCTAGAGTATGGCTATGGTTTCAAGTGAAGGTTTCAAAGACTATGCTTAGAAATGGAGGGACTTAGCAGGAAGATTCCAGCCTCCCCTGTCTGAAAGAGAGCTAGTAAACATGTTTTTGGGTACCCTGTCCGGTCCTTTCTTTAATCACTTAATTGGAAGTTCCTTAGCAGGCTTTACTGAATTAATCTTGACTGGAGAAAGAGTGGAAGCTGGGATTAAGAGTGGGAAGATTAAAAAAGACGCATCCTCTGCTGCTGTAAGAAAACCGTTTATCGGGAAGAAGGAAGTTGGTGTTGTGTATCCTCAAAGGAATCAAGATAGAACTGAACGCCATCCAATGGTGGGGGCTGCCCTGATCCCAAAGCCTGCACCTACTCAACAAAGAAGCAACCAACCTAGAACAGAAAGACCAGTAAGACAATTTACCCGGATTAATATGACACTATCTCAAGTCCTGCCACATTTGTTGAGATCTAATATGGTAACTTTAAAAGAAGCTCCGAAGAATCCTAACACAACCTCTCCTTATTACCATCCTAATGCTCGCTGTGCATACCATTCAAAAAGTCCAGGTCATGATACTAACAACTGTTGGGCTTTGAAAAACAAGGTACAAGACCTTCTTGAAGCCAAAGAAATTGAATTCGATGCTCATGAGATCCCAAATGTTATCATCGCTCCTATGCCTAAACACGGTAGTGATGTTAACGCTATTGAAGATGATATGTTTGTTACTTTTGTTGGTGAACTTGTTACTCCTCTCCTGACTATCAAGAGGAACCTATTGAATGCCGGTTTATTTCTGGGCTGTGACAAAAGCTGACACCTTTGTTTATCCCTACCAACTGGCTGACATTTATTGAAAGCAGATGTTCAACGCCTAATGGACGACAAAGAGATTTTGTTTGAAAAGACTCCCGTTCCAACCGTTTCTTACAATGATGTTTCAATAGTAACCATTTCCGCCAATTCTTCCAGGGTCTCCACCAAAAGACCCGTTAGGATTACATCAGTTCCCAAAGTAGATCCACTGATATTTACTATGCCTGGACCAATCCCGTACTCATTAGATAAAACTGTCCCATGGAACTATGGGGGCGATGTCTACTATCACGGCGTCAAACAGGATTGGCTGGAAGACGAAGACTCAATTTTTGAGAAGGCTGACCCCGACATCAGCAACATTGCAGGAACCAGCAAGATAACCCGAAGTGGCAGAGTATTCTCCCCAGAGATTACTCCTCCAAAGACTGTTACCCGTCCTGTGATCATCACTGTTCCTATTCCTGTTGACACTACTACTACTACAGTTCCTATAGTTACACCTGCTGATACTCCTACCACCGAGTCGACCGAGACTCGGGGAAAGGGCATTCTGGTTGAGCCTGTCCAGATGAAGGCGTAATCAGTATCTATCCATGAGGCCTCCCAAAAGGAGATGGAAGAAATTCTGAAAATTATAAAGAGAAGCGACTACAACGTAATCGAAAAGCTAGGGCAGACTCCGTCAAAGATTTCCATGTTGGATTTATTGTTATGCTCTGAGGCTCATGCGAAGGCCTTGGTGAAATTTCTTAAAACTGCCCATGTACCACAAGAAACCTCTGCTGATCATTTCCAAGACTGTGTGGCCAGCTTGACCGTGGATAATGGTTTAGGCTTTTCTGATGCTGACTTGACACCTAGAGGGAGGAAGCACAACGAGGCATTGCATGTCTCTGTCGAATGCAGGGGCACAACTTTGGCCCATGTCTTGGTTGATACCGGTTCGTCTTTGAATGTGCAGCCTAAGAAGGCTCTTGATAGACTCGACTGTGAAGGTTTGACCTTAAAACCCAACAATATAGTGGTAAGGGCCTTCGGCGGTTCAAAGAGAATGGTGCACAGGGAGATGGACATCCCCATAAAAGTTGGAACCCAAACCTTTGATTCAACTTTTTACGTGATGGACATTCGCCCTTCCTATTCCTGCTTATTGGGCTGACCGTGGATTCACAATGTTGGTGCTGTTACCTCTACATTACATAAAATGCTGAAATATCCAACCGAGGGGAAAATCATTATTGTCCATGGAGAAGAGGAATATATGGTTAGTCACTTAAACTCCTTCAGATACGTGGAATTGGATGGTGAATTCATTGAAAATCCGTTTCAACATTACGAGGAAGTCCCACAAACCGTGGTGGTAACCAAGGCTGTTTTCTAAATCCCAAAGATTACAAGGCCTCCGCTAAAGATGTTGTCTTTGAAATATGCCAAGGCAGTGATCGAAGAAGGTGGGTGCACTATTTGGGGCCAACTCCCAAATATCCCATACACATCTGACAAATTTGGTCTGGGTTTCACTTCAGGAGCCCAGAAAGCTGTACGCCGTGCTCGTGCCGGGAGACCACCCTTGAAGATTAGCAACCATGAAATCAATGCAGTGGAGAATGATGGGGATACCTACGACTTGGAGAATTGGATTTTCCCAACTGTCAATGGAGGACTAAGCAACTGGGAAGCTAAAGATTTTATCCCAATTACTTTTATCCAACAGTAATTGTCTTTAAATTTTGTCGGACCTGTAATAATTAAACAATTCAGACTTTTTAAACCGCGTGTCTTACCCGAGGCACAACGGTCCATTTGTAAGGGTTGTTACCTCATTTTCATATGTCATCAATGAATCACAGACGATTTTGCATACAAACTTTGTGCTCTTTGTTTTTCTTTTTACATTTTTATTTCTTTCGAAGATATCTATACTCTTACACACACTCACATTCAAAATGAAGATCTATATCCATTCGGGATCCCATGGGTAACAATTCTGCTATGGCCTTCTGTGACTCTTAAAATCTAATCTACCAAGCCGAAGATGAAGGTGAGGAAGATTGTAAAGTGCCAGGGGAACTTACCAGATTACTACAACAAGAAGAGAGGACCATACAGCCCCATGAAGAACCAGTGGACACAGTTAACCTAGGTAATGAAGAGAATAAGAAAGAAGTCAAGGTGGGTGCCAATCTGGAACCCAGTGTCAAGAAGCGTCAGATTTAGCTGCTACATGATTAGTTGAGGTCTTTGCTGGGTCGTATGAAGACATGCCAGTACTTGATGCAGATATCGTGGTACATCGTCTACCAACAAAAGAAGACCGCCCTCCGGTACAACAAAAGGTCTGTCGCATGCGACTAGACATGTCAAAGAAGATTAAGGCTGAAGTCATGAAACAATTCAACACGGAATTCTTGGCCGTCGCCTCTTATCCGCAATGGGTCGCCAATGTTGTTCCTGTGTCTAAAAAGGACAACAAGGTACAAATTTGCGTGGACTACAGAGATTTGAATAGGGAAAGCCCTAAGGATTATTTCCCACTTCCCCACATCGATATTCTAGTTGATAATACAGCACAACATAAGGTGTTTTCCTTCATGGATGGTTTCTCAGGCTACAACCAAATCAAAATGGCGCCTGAGGACATGGAGAAAACAACCTTTGTCACACAATGAGGCACATTCTATTACAAGGTTATGTCATTCGGGTTGAAGAACGCTGGGGAAACCTATCAGTGTGCCATGGTAGCTCTATTTCACGACATGATACATCACAAAATAGAGGTCTATATGGACGACATGATAGCCAGATCTCAAACAGAAGAAGAACATCTTGATCACTTACATAAACCGTTTGAGAGACTAAAGAAATATAAGCTGAGGTTGAACCCGAATAAATGCACATTTGGGGTGAGGTCCAGTAAACTCCTAGGCTTTGTCGTCAGCGGTAAAGGTATCAAAGTGGATCCTGCCAAAGTGAAAGCTGTACAAGAAATTCCTGCTCCTCGTACTAAGAAGGAAGTCAGAGGATTCTTAGGATGGCTAAACTATATTTCCAGAATCATTTCTCACTTAACAGCTACTTGTGAACCAATCTTCAAATTACTGAAGAAAGATTAAGTAGTAAAATGGAATGATGAATGCCAAACTACCTTCGACAAGATCAAAGAGTACTTGCAAGAGCCTCCTGTTTTAATGCCACCAGTCGAGGGAAGACCCTTGATCATGTATCTAACTGTTTTGGAAAATTCAATGGGGTGTGTGATGGGGCAGCATGACGAGTCTGGCCGAAAAGAGCATGCTATTTATTACTTGAGCAAAAAGTTTACCGACTATGAAACAAGATATTCACTGCTCGAGAAAACTTGCTGTGCTCTGGCATGCGCAGCTCACCGGCTAAGACAGTATATGCTGACCCATACTACCTTATTGATATCCAATATGGATCCAATGAAATACATATTCGAGAAGCCTGCCCTCTCTGGGAGAATAGAAAGATGGAAGATGATCCTTACGGAATATGACATTAAGTACACTACCTAAAAAGCAATAAAGGGCAATGTACTAGCCGATCACCTTGCTCATCAACCTGTGGATGACTACCAGTCCATAAAGTTCGAATTCCCAGATGAAGACATCATAACGGTAAACAACTGTGAGGAACTCATACCATATGACGGACCGAAACAAGGATCCCGATGGACCCTAGTTTTTGATGGGGCATCCAACGCACTCGACAATGGTATTGGTACTGTACTCATATCCCCTGAAGGATGTCACACTCCCTTCACTGCAAGACTCTGCTTCAACTGTACAAATAACATGGAAGAATATGAAGCGTGTATTTTTAGCCTCAAAGCTACCATAGATTTGGGGATCAAGTCCTTAAGTGTATTTGGAGATTCAACTTTGGTCATCAGTCAGATCAAAGGAGAATGAGACATGAAGCACCCTAACCTTATCCCCTACAAAGAACATGTGTTGACATTAATCCCACATTTTGAGAAGATTTCCTTCAAGCATTTCCCGCGAGAAGAAAATCAGCTAGCAGACGCGCTAGCCACAATGTCATCCATGTTTAAACTCAAATGGGATAACGAGGCTCCCAGATCACCATTGAACGAATGGGTGAACCAGTTCACTGTCACGAGATCAATACTGAAGAAGTAGTGGACCGACCTTGGTTCCACGAAGTCAAGAGGTATCTCAAGGCTCAAGAATATCCAGAAGGAGCTTCAGTCAATGATAAGAAGTTCTTAAGGAGATTCTCTGCTACGTTCTTCATCAGTAATGGCATTCTCTACAAACACAACCACGACTCTATACTACTTCGTTGTGTAGACAAGGTTGAGGCAGAGAAGATCATGGCTGATCTACATAAAGGTACTTTTGGCACCCATTCCAGTGGGCATACGATGGCAAATAAGATCCTACGGGCAGGTTATTACTGGTCTACCATGGAAGCAGATTGCCATCAACACTCTCGAACTTATCATAAGTGTCAGATCTATGCTGACAAAGTGCACGTGCCTCTGGTTCCTTTGAATGTCTTGACGGCTCCTTGGCCTTTTTCTATGTGGGGCATCGATATGATTGGGGAAATCAAACCAACAACCTCTAATGGACACTGCTTCATCTTGGTGGCCATTGACTATTTCATAAAGTGGGTTGATGAGGCTTCTTTCTCTTCCGTTACCAAGAATGTTGTGACCCGGTTCATCAAACAGAATCTCATCTGTCGATACAGTATCCCGGAGAGGATAATCACAGACAATGGTATGAATATCAACAATACTATGATCACCGCACTATGCGTGCAATTCAATATCCAACACCACAATTCTTCACCTTACCTGTAGCGGTAGAAATGTTAAAGAATAAGCCATTGTATTGACTAGACTTATACTAATCAAAATAAAAATCGCCACCGTGCTTTATTGTTTCCAAAGGAATGGGAACATAACGAATAACCCAAAACGAGGGGGAAGATTCAAGGTAAGAGGGTTGGTTATGCAAAGGAAATGTATTAGCACCCTAAACATCTACGGTACTCCGCAGGAACCTCTTTGTAAAATCTGTATATTTTGGCTATAAACTGTTGTATAAAAATGGATGGTGGAGGTGAGAAAAGAAATATATTTTTATGATTTTTGCACCCGCCGCGGTTGCGAACCTTTAGTGCCTACGTACCACCTTTTTGTGCAATAGGGGATCAGGGTACACGTAGTTCCTCTTTTAAAAATTTTAAAAAAACAAAAATGTGTTGGTTAATTTTATGAGATAAAACATCATCGTCATTGTCCGTGTAAAAAACATACCTACTACCCACAATCATCAGAAAGTAGAATTTGCATCATCTCAAAGTGGAGGATATGGCTTGGATTTTAAAATCAATAATGCCTCACTCAACACCCAAGTGGAAAATATCTCTCTTCACTACATATTAGAAAATATCTCTCATCACTACAAGAGTCCAATATTTTTTTGAGAAAAATTTAAAGATGAAAGCCAAAGTGGCAAAATAGTTTGGATGAGATTGATTGACTTTTAGTCTTCTCACAAAAAGGATGTCAAAGTATTATTAAGTTTATTGGAGTTTATTTATAAAAATGTTTGAAAATGCATGAACCTAAGTCCAAGTTTATTATGAAAGTGGTTCAAGTTTAAAACAAGAAGAGTTTTCAAAAGGAGGGAGAAGATTTTTTAAATTAAAGAAGATGGGAGGAGAAGAAGAGGCAATCCTAAAGCATAAGATAAAAGCTAGAGATAAGAACCATCTAACAAACAAGAAGCCAATACTTGACACTATGAGCCAAGATAGAATTCCCATTCTTTGGATTGAAACCAAACAAGCAAAAATACTAGACCTCTTGAGAGAACCAAACTTCAAGTGTATTAAGTCTTCACAAAAATTGGGCAGAGTAACGACTGTATACGGATGAATTCCAGATTACAAACAAAGGGTGTAATCACAATAACCCGCACACAAAACAAACAAACAACCCAATGTCTTGTGGTAAACCTCAAGAGCTCCAGACAAAATAATCAGATGATATCACAAGGTCTCCAATCATAGGCTAAGGTTTCTAATCCTAAGTCCAAAAAGTCCAATTCTCCATAATGCCAAGGATAGTAACCAAATAGTCCAAGTATCATTAAATATTTTATGGTTAATATTGATTATTAAGTATCTTAAAAAAGAAAAGAAAAGCTCAAGTGAGCAAAATAAAAATGACATGAAAGTAAATGCTCAAATGAGAAAAGATGAAAATGGTATGAAATGTAAATGCTAAAAGTAAATAGTGCATAAAAATAAAAGGGGCATATAATAAAAGAATAAAGGATAAAGTCAATTATTAGTGATTATTGGTTAGTTAGATGATAATCTTGAAACTTGCATTTGGAACTCATTAGAGGATTGGTAGAACCAAAGCCTCCACACAATAAGTTGCATTTGCTTTTTGTCAAGTATATCATCCATTTGGAATCCTTATGTGTATCATTTAATGATCAACGATGTTTAAGTGATCTGCGTTGATCAAAGGTATTGTAGATCCATTAGAGGATTGGTAGAACCAAAGTCTCAACACAATGAATCTCAAGGTTATTGGATCAAAGAGATCAAATTAACATACTTGGGCTTGCAAACATAAGTTTAGGCCACGAATGATCATTTATTCGGATCGGGATAAAATTTAGCGCTATGTTAAGCAATCGTAAGTGGTCTTATATAAAAGTCGCACCTATTTTGAGGCCGGTCAATAGCAATCTATGCACCATTTGTTTTGAGACATGATATAGAGATCAACATTTAGTGCAATAAGAAGGGGATGAGATGAAGAGGGATGGGAGAGAATATACAAACCACTTTTGGATTAAATTTAATCAAACTATTATTAAAATCATTCATCCATTTTTATGGAGTTAGACTCAACACCATGAATCCAATGATGTTAATAAAGTTCATGATCAAAAATTTTACCTAAGATCAGCCAGAAAATAGTCATAAAATAATATTACATTTTAATATATACAAAAAGGTTTAAAAATAATGTTTAAAAATAGAAATAAAAGAGAAAAATATCAACTATGTTCAAATTAATCAAGAAATAAAAAGTAAGACCATAGAAAAATCAGAAAAGGGCTCAAATGATTTTATAAATTTTTTGGTAATTTTTTAAAGTCAAAAACTATTTTTAAAATTAAAAGAACTGGGTAAAATAAACCAAAAATGATAAAAAAAAGCAAAGTCAGAAACAAAAATAAAATAAGATAACCAATATTTGTCACAATATCATTGGATTATTCCATAATTTTTTCGGAATTTAAAAATGCATAAAATTATTTTTAAACATTTAAAACAATTCAAATAAAGTGTAAATTTATAAAAAATACCAAAACACAATTAAATTGTGAAAAAATAAAATTCAGAAAGAGAGTAATCAAAAATATTTTTCACAACTTTTTCAGATTTTTTGGACTTAAAATGAATTTTCTATGATTTTTTGAAGTTTAAAACAATTAAATATAAAAATCAGAAAAGAAAGTAAAAGTAAAAAATATGTGGACCATTGGATGAGAGTCAAAATGCGTTAGTAATCAGATCCAAAGGATCTGGCGCGCTGTGCATATCATGGTCATTAGTGAATAAAGCATAAAATCAGAAATAAAATCAGAATTCAAAAAAAAAAGTGGCACGCCATCATTGGTTGGAAGATGAAACGTTGGCCATCTTCAACCTCCAGCCAACGTGAATTGCAGGTCTCTCAAAATATAAAATCAGAAGCTCAGGCCTATGCCATTCGCTTTGTCCCTTCAAGATGAAGACAACCACACCCTCACGCCAAATATATATAAACTGTAGCTCAAGCAATTTGGAAGGAAAGTTTTGAAAAGGGATTTGAAATTTCATGGTCAAAACATGTTTCCAGTAAAAAGCAAGTGTTGCGACTAGAACCAGGGTAATGAGAGCATCACAATGATATCAAAGTTTTGAAGAATTGATGAAGGAATCTACCTATTGAAGTTGAGTTGTAGAGCTCTGAAACTGGACTTCTATGGAGCAATATAGGGAACGATTCTTGAATGTAATTATATGGTTAGCTTCAGGGAAGACCAAGGAAGGTGAATTAATGAAAAAAATGGATTGAAAAAGGCTTGTATATGGATTTCGAAGTTGCTGAATTCTGAGTTATGGAACAAGTTTGGCAGGGTGATTCTGGCTATCCAAGCTTGAGAAAATGAATGGGATAGTTCATGTATTTATAGAAGAAGAAAATGGGATCAAAAGGAAGAGTGAATGATGCATTTTGGAGGGAATTCGTGCAAACCTGATAAACGAGTGAAGTGTGATCTTATTTTCACCAAATCTCATCCAATCCTTGCGTTTTGAGGTGCTAAACACTTCTGGAAAGTTTGTTAATCAAGTTTAAATAAAAAACGCATATAAATCTTGTGATTAGAGGCCACATTATGGATTTCAAAATTCTGACTTGGTGAGAAATTCAGTTTCAAAGTGCCAACTTCTGACCAATGGAATTTTCAACTCAATGGGTCTTAGGGCATGATTCTTGATGCTTTAGAAATATGAGGTTACAAGCTTTGCAATGGAAAAAAGAATGGAGTTAAATGGATGCTTGAGCTGAAAGTTGCAATGAGTCAAAGTTGGAGAAAAAATGGTTGACTTTCCATACTTAGAAATATTTCAAATTTTCCTTCAAAAATGACCTATAATGTCTTGCATCCAAACATAGCCTTCCACTTGGAATTTTCTATTGAAGAAAAAAGATGGCATGAATTAGATCTCTTGAATGACATTTTGAAACTTGAACCATTAAAAATCTCCAAAGATTGAGAAAGTTATGACTTGTTGAAGTTGGCAAAATTTCATAAAATGACCTATAATCTTTTGTATCCTTAAGGAAAATTCCATCCATTTTCTCACTTTGCACATAAAAGGAGGCATAAAGTTCACATATTCAAGATAATTATGGAAAAATAATGGGCTCAATGTGATAAAAATTGACCAAGTTATGCTCATTTGAAGTCACACATGAAAAATTGGGGATTCATCTGGAGGATTTGTAATCTTTCTTCCTCATCAAGTTTCTTCCACATGAAAAATACTTGGAACTTTTGAAATGATTTGTTAATAACCATTTGAAGAGAGTGATGTCTTTGGAATCACTCAAAAATACCAAAAGATGTTCAAGATATACTCCTTTGAAGTTCAAAACCCTAGCTTCTAGATTAAGAAACATGGCTTGAGGAACTTTGGCAATTTTGAACAAACTTCTTGTATCAAAACAAATGCTTTGTAAATATAAGTTGTTGAGGATGATAATGAGAACTCATAGAAACCACAAACACTTACATATCTTGATAATTGAGATAAATATGAATTTGTGACCAATGGGAACAAAGCCTTGTCCAAGCATGACAACTTCTCCAATCAATCCCTTGTGCTTTTCAACCAAATTTGATAACCTTGAAATGTGGTGAACCAAAATAACCTTGCCATGCCATTTCTTCCAAAACAAATCCAATGGTGAGGTTTGAACTTCTAAATCTTTATTGATTAGGGCATGGAAATAAACTCATGAACCCATGGAGCAACTTGCTGAATCTTATTGCCTTTACCTACATGAGTAACAAGCAAGACAAACCAACATTGCATTTTATTAATTAATAGAAGAAATCAAGACAAAAAATATTCATGATCACAAAAGAACAAAAGTCAAGGTGCTTGGTGATTCCTCAAACTCAAAGCTAAATATAGGGAGGGGAACCAAGAATCCTAATGTGATCTTGTTGTGAATGAATCAACATGGTATGATGAAGGGATCTTAGGGGCAAAAATTGGGGTACAACAGCTTCCCTTATTTAAGTTTCTTCTATTCAGAGATACAAAGGTTAAAAATCTTCGTGTCGATGCGATAAAAGATACTTAAATATAAAACAAACCCTATTATTGGCCCTAAGATGCCATGCAAATATTTATGATCATGAATGCATATGAACAAGACCAAAGAAAAGCAGAACACCATTGGGGATGTAACAATAATAAAGAAACAAGAGAGCGACCCAACCAGGAAAATAAATCACTGGTGGATCAAAAGACCCGACTCAGAGAGTATGGTAAAATGGTCAAAGGATACACCAACTCCTACTGGAGGTAAAGCTACCAATGTTCACTGGAGATAGAAGGAAAATAAATAACAACACTGACATTCACTGACGGTGAGCTACCAACGTTCACTGCGGGTAGCAAAAAGATAACAATCATCGACGTTCACTGCTGATGAACTACCAACTTTCACTGAAGGTAGAAAGAGAAAATATCATAGCACCGCCATTCACTGACGATGAACTACCAACATTCACCGAGGGTAGCAAAAAGATAACAATCATCGATGTTCACTGTCGATGACCTACAAACTTTTATTGAAGGTAGAAAGAGAAAATATCATAGCACCGCTGTTCACTGACGATGAACTACCAACGTTCACTGAGGGTAGCAAAAAGATAACAATCATCGACATTCACTGCCAATGACCTACCAACTTTCACTAAAGGTAGAAAGAGAATATATCATAGCACCGCCGTTCACTGACGATGAACTACCAACGTTCACTGAGGGTAGCAAAAAGATAACAATAATCGACATTCACTGCCAATGACCTACCAACTTTCACTAAAGGTAGAAAGAGAATATATCATAGCACCGCCGTTCACTGACGATGAACTACCAACATTCACTGAGGGTAGCAAAAATACAACAAACACCAACTTTCATTGATGGTGATCTACCAACTTTCACTGAAGTTAGAAAGATAATATATCATAGCACCGCCGTTCACTGATGATGAACTACCAACGTTCACTGAAGGTAGCAAAAAGATAAAAAAACACCAACTTTCACTGATGGTGATCTACCAACTTTCACTGAAGGTAGAAAGAGAATATATCATAGCACCGCCGTTCATTGATGATGAACTACCAACGTTAACTGAAGGTAGAAAAAAGATAACAAGTTTCCCTAAAATTCTGGCATTTCTCTTAGAACGGGTTTCAACTTCTTCTTTAACCGAGGCACTTTGCCTGAAAAAGGGTAATATGTAAGATGTCTCAAATAAAGAGACTTACATTTGCAAATATTTCACAGCGAGGTGTTTCTGCGAATTTGAAAGTCTTGCCATCCACTGGCGTAAACTGATGACGGGCTGCAAACTATCCACTCATAGAGGAGATAGCAAAAAAAAGTTTCACCGACTTTTACAGGGAAGCACAAGTTTCTCAAATAAAGAGACCTGCTACTTGTTGTCATGGAGGATTGTAAAAAGAAATGACTTTCTGGGGATAGAAATATGACTTCCTGGGGAAAGAAATATGACTTCCTGGGGAAAGGCCACGGTATTCCTGCTGAGGAGATATAGTCTTCTCGTGCAAAATAATTGCACCAACCAAAAATCGAATTTTTCAGAAATCCAAAGTAAATAATATTGTTGTGCAACCACAGATTCAAACCAGAAATAAACTGGAATGAAACAGTCAACCAAAATACATCCTTTGAGAAATAAACTCAAGAGGGAAAACCAAATCCATCCAAACAAGGAGCTGTACAGGAAGGCTAAAGCAAAAATATTTCACAAGGGATAACTCAGTGGGGACATTGAAAGAATATATGCTTTCTGCTTAAGGCCAACACTCTATTGAAGAGAGGACAACGTAACTCTGCAAAACAGGGTGATATGTCAACAAAAATATTAAAAAATGTCAATGAACAATGATTTGCCAATTTTAGCTATGCATGATGTATGTATGAATGTATGAGTGTTATCGTGCGTATGCTGACAAAACAGATATACAACACTGGGAGTAACCATGAAAAACCAACTCTGGCACAAACAACACTCGGCTAAACCATATCCATGATGATCATTCCAAGAAAAGGTAAATGCCAACTGAAGAAACAAAACCTACTGCCTGCTTTAGCTTTATTGGGGAGAAAACATAATCCGGAAGTAAACAAAACAAAGTGAAAAAATAGTACAAATACAGGGATAGAACATCCTTCTCCAGGCTTCACTGGGGAAACAAATGTTTTCAAAAGTAACACTTCTACTGGGGATTGCAAAACCAGTCTCAAGTAAAGCAGATGGACATCGAATCATCAAAACATTCACTGGGGAATTCAGGCCTACTTCATTGGGGAGGTTAACACCACATCCTCAAAGGGAAAACCATAATACGTTCTTCACTAGAGAAACCAGGGACCTGCGTTCTTCAAGAGTGATTATGGTACCAACTTCTCGGGAAAAAGAACTTTCATTAGACCGAATAAAAACTTCATGGAGAAATCTCGGATTGAAACTTCACATCATGAAAACTCGGAAAAGAGAAAAAATGAATCCAAACTTGACCGAGGATACTAGAGTCACGAACCCAATACGGCGAATCATCCTGAGTAAACCTTCCCGAGGGGAACAAAAACTTCTTAAAACAAACTGGAGTTTGTACCATTCCTGGGATCACCATTTTTGTTGTTGTTGTTTTTTATTCTTCACATCACAAATTCTAAAGTAAAAGCAAATTGTAAATTCTTTTTGAAAAATCAATTTTGTTATTTAATCTTTTTTCTTTGAAAGTTACTATCAATAATAAATGGAGTCTTTGCAAGCTAAATAAAATAAGAAATACAAAGAATTGGGTAAAATCTCAAATTTCATTAATAGAATGGTAGTCTGCGAACGGCGAGACTCCATGGATAATTACAAAGTTCGGAAAATGGTAATATATAATGGAAAAGATACATTGAGATACAATGACCACTATCCTCTCTAACAACTTTTGAAATCCTGAGCAGTAACTTCTGTTGAAGTGTGATGAGAATCCGAGAAGATTGTTGCTCCAATGATCAAGTCTTGTCTGATGTAGTTACTTGCCAAGAAAGTCCATAACTTTTGCCTAAACTGCCCTTACGAGTTTTCAGCTTAGCGAGAAATTTATTCTGTTTATGTCCCTAATTTTTTCCTAGACCGCCCTTTCGGGTTTTCAGCCTACCGAGACGCTCTTTTTTTCCTAAGCCGCCCTTTCAAGTTTTCAACTTAGCGAGCTGTTCTTTTATTCCTTTAGGCGAAGTATTTCTTGATTGCATCAACATTCATGGGACGTGGGAACTCCTCGCCATCCATAGTTTCAAGAATTAATGCACCGCCGGAGAAGGCTTTCTTGACAACATATGGGCCTTCAAAATTGGGAGTCCACTTGCCCCTAGAATCAGTGTTAAAAGACATGATCTTCCTGAGCACGAGGTCGCCTTCTCTGAATTCGCGAGGTTTGACCTTCTTATCAAAAGCTTTTTTCATCCTTTTCTGATATAACTGGCCATGACACAAAGCCTTCATCCTCTTCTCCTCAATCAAATTCAATTGGTCAAACCGGTTCTGGACCCATTCAGCCTCTGATAACTTGGTTTCCATTATCACACGCAAAGAGCGAATCTCAACCTCAATTGGGAGCACAACTTCCATTCCATACACCAGGGAGAACGGGGTTGCTCCTGTTGAAGTGCGGACAGATGTTCGATATCCATGCAGAGAAAAAGGGAGCATTTCATGCCAATCCTTATAAGTAACAACCATTTTCTGGATAATTTTCTTGATATTCTTATTAGCAGCTTCAACAGCCCCATTCATCTTCGTCCTGTACGGATAAGAATTATGATGGACAATCTTGAATTCTTCACACAGTTCTGTCATCATCTTGTTGTTCAAATTCGAGCCATTGTCAGTGATAATTCTGCTCGACACACCATACCAACACATGATATTATTCTTGATGAAACGCACAACCACCTGCTTAGTAACATTGGCATATGAAGCAACCTCCACCCATTTGGTGAAGTAATCAATTGCTAGCAAGATGAAACAGTGTCCATTCGAAGCTTTGGGTTCTATCACTCCAATCATGTCAATACCCCACATAGAGAAAGGCCACGGGGAGGAAATCACATTGAGAAGTGTCGGAGGCACATGGACCTTATCTGCATAAATCTGACATTTATGACACTTCTTTGCAAATTTGTAACAGTCGGACTCCATTGTCAGCCAATAGTAACCTGCCCTTAGCATCCTTTTAGCCATCGAATATCCATTAACATGAGTTCCAAATGAACCTTTGTGAATCTCATGCATCAACATGCCTGCTTCGTGTCTATCCACGCATCTGAGCAAGACCATGTCATAATTTCTTTTATACAACACATTTTCACTGAGGAAGAAACTGCCATCCAATCTTCTCAGTGTCTTTCTATCTTTCTTCTATGCACTGATCGAGTATTCTTGAGTCTGAAGAAAATGCTTGATATCATGATACCAAGGTTTTTCATCTGCTACCTCCTCTCTTGTTAACACATGAGCAGGCTTATCCAGTCGTCGAACCGTAATTCGAGGTATATCATTCCAAGTATTTACTTGGTACATAGAAGCCAGAGTTTCCAGAGCATCCGCCATCTGATTTTCATCTCTTGGAATTTGATAGAATTCAACTTTATTAAAGATGGGTAACAACCTTCTAGCATAATATTTGTAAGGGATCAAGCCAGGGTGACGAGTATCCCATTCTCCTTTAATCTGATTTATTGCCAAATCTAAATCACCATACACATCTAGAATTTTAATTATGAGATCAATAGCTTCTTCGAGACCCATGATGCAAGCCTCATATTCTGCCATATTATTAGTACAATCAAATGTTAACCTTGCGGTAAAAGGAATGTGCAATCCATGTGGAGTGACGATCACAACACTAATTCCTCTACCATAAGCATTCACATCTCCATCAAATATCATACTCCAACGAGATTCAGGATCAGGACCTTCCTCAGGCAATGGTTCATCACAATCCTTCACTTTCAGGAACATCACATCCTCATCAGGGAATTCCTATTCTATAGACTGGTGATTCTCCATTGGTTGGTGAGCAAGATAATCTGCCAACACACTTATTTTAATATCTTTTTGAGTGCGGTATTCGATATCATATTCAGATAACAACATCGGCCAGCGGGTAATTCTCCCAGTAAGAGCAGGCTTTTCAAAAATGTACTTGATTGGATCCATTTTAGAGATCAACCAAGTAGTGTGATTCAACATATACTGCCGCAAACGCTTTGCCGCCCAGGCCAAAGCACAATATGTCTTTTCCAGAATGGAATACCGCGACTCACAATCAATGAATTTTTTACTGAGATAATAAATTGCAAACTCCTTCTTCCCTGTTTCATCCTGTTGTCCCAGAATACAACCCATGGATTTATCTAACACTGTCAGATACATAATCAACGGTCTTCCTTCGACAGGAGGGAGCAAGATAAGAGGTTCAAGCAGATATTCTTTAATACTTTCAAATGCCCTTTGGCAGTCATCCGTCCACACACAACCTTGATCTTTATTTAACAACTTAAAGATCGGTTCACATGTTGCAGTCATGTGGGAAATGAATCTGGGAATATAATTCAAACGCCCGAGGAACCCTTTGACTTGCTTTTCAGTTCTTGGCGCTGGCATCTCTTGAATTGCTTTGACTTTATCAGGGTCAACTTCAATTCCTTTCAGGCTAACAATGAAACCCAATAATTTTCCTGATAAAACATCGAAGGTGCATTT
This sequence comes from Vicia faba, assembly GCA_948472305.1. Taxonomy (NCBI): domain Eukaryota; kingdom Viridiplantae; phylum Streptophyta; class Magnoliopsida; order Fabales; family Fabaceae; genus Vicia; species Vicia faba. The sequence continues at coordinate 1,360,571,128 of OX451741.1, read as the reverse complement.
ATTTGGATTCAAGCGGAGACGATACATCCTCAAACGCTGAAACAACTTCAACAAATCTTCTACATGCCCTTCTTCAGTCTGGGATTTGGCAATCATATCATGAACATATACTTCGATTTCCTTGTGCATCAAATCATGGAGTAGGGTTGTCATAGCCCTCTGGTACGTTGCACCAACGTTCTTCAACCTGAAGGGCATCACTCTATAACAGAATGTTCCCCAGGGTGTGATAAATCTTGTTTTTTCCATGTCCTACAGAGCCATTATCATTTGATTATACCCGGAAAATCCATCCATGAACGAGAATACTTTGAATTTTTCTGTGCTATCCACTAACATATCAATGTGTGGCAATGGAAAATCATCTTTTGGACTAGCTTTATTTAGATCTCTGTAATCTACGCACATGAAGACATTTGCGTCTTTTTTTGGTACTGGGACAATATTGGCAATCCATTGAGGATACACTGACGTCACAAGAAAACCAAAATTAATTTGCTTTAGAACCTCCTGTTTGATTTTCACTGCCATATCTGGGTGAGTTCTTCTCAACTTTTATTTAATTGGCGGGCACTCTGGATTCAACGGCAAACAGTGCTCTACAATATATGTATATAGACCAGGCATATCTTGATAAGACCAAGCAAAAATATCCACATACTCTTTCAACAACTCAATCAACCTGCTCTTCACATCAGGATGCAGCAATGCTCCAATCTTGACTTCCCTTGGATCTTCTTCTGAACCCAAATTGATCACTTCCAATGGCTCTTTATATAGCTGAATGGTATTTGCCTCGTGCTCAAGCAACCGTGAGACCTCTTCTAGAATCTCATCATAATCTTCTTCTTCAGCCCCATACACAGGACATTCAAAGTTGGGAGAGGGTGCAGGGTCATTGTATTCAACGTTTTTTTTAATTAATCTGCACATATGATTTATGATTTCTTTTAGAAACTGACACATATAACAAGTGATCATACATATTGAATTTAAGTTATTATTTATTTTGAAAGTTTTTTTTATTACCATTTTCCAAGAAAAAGCAGAAAATAAAGACACAATTTGGGAAACAAAGATAACTTTTATTATTGATTTTAAAAGTCACAACAAATAGATAAGCCCTACAACATTAATACTTCCACCTAGGGCAGAGTGAAATCCTTTTTCAAAAAGATTAACAAAACAAATTACTTTGAAACGTGTATGCAAGAGGGAACATCAACGGTGATCCAGTTCTGAACCCTAACTCTGTGCGTCACATAATTCGGCCTTTCCTGCTCTGCTTCATCTTCTACAATGGCATTAATCCTGGAAACAGTTGGATGAAGATAACCCCCGCTACAAAATATATCTTGATACTTGCTCACAACAGACTTTGGCTTCATGCCCTTACCTTTGTCATTCTTCAAAGAGAACCCCAAGCCAGCTTTGTTCTTGTTCACAGGTGGATCCATAATATCTCCCCATACTTCACTATGACCCTTACGCACAACCTGCTGCGCATCCTTAAGTGAAACCATGGAATTCCCATTTCCTCTTATATTGTCAACGGATAAGGCTTGGAATTGGGTTCCAACAACAGCTTCATCCACCTCCACAATGCTGAAAGAGGACAAATGAGATATCAATAATGTCTATTCCCCATTTATGATCACTACTTTCCCTTCACGTACAAACTTCAGTTTCTGGTGTAAAGTTGAAGTGACAGCCCCTGCCTCATGAATCCACGGCCGTCCTAGTGAACAACTATAAGCGGGAACAATGTCCATGACTTGGAAAGTTATCTGAAACAATTGTGGTCCTACATGAATAGGCAAGTCCACTTCACCAATAACAGATTTCCTTGATCCATCAAACGCTTTCACAATGATGCCACTCGGGCGCATAGGCGTTCCTTGATATTTCAACTTCATAAGCGTACTCCTCAGTATAACATTCAACGCGGATCCATTATCAATCAGCACATTGGATAGTGAATCATTCTTACAGTGCATGGAGATGTGGAGGGCCAGGTTGTGATTCCTTCCTTCATCTGGTAATTCATCATCGCAGAAACTCAAGTTATTACATGATGTAATATTCCTTATTACGCTGCTGAATTGGTCTATTGGCATGTCACTCTCCATAAAGGCTTGGTCCAAAACCCTCATTAAGGATTCTCTGTGAGCAGAGGAGTTCATCAATAAAGCTAAGATAGATATTTTTTAAGGAGTCTGCAGTAGCTGATCTACAATTCTGTAGTCGCTCATCTTGATTATCTTTAAAATATCATCCACTTCTTTCTCTAACGTAGCCCCACTAGTCTCACCCGTAGCCTTCCTGGGTTCAACATTCTCAGCAATTTTCTTTCCAGCACTGACATCTTTTCGAACAACTGGTGCAAACACACGACCGCTGCAGGTCACCATGCTATTTTCAGCAATATTCCCAACATCATGCATTGGCTGGATGGGAAATTCCACTCCATCCCATAAGATTGTAGCGTTGTATTTGTAGGGCACAACCTTATCTGATATGTAGGGGATAGGACCCGGCAAACTAATCACCAATGGGGTAACAACTGGCTTGCTATAATACTCAACTTCAAGATGGGAGGGTGCCCCAAAACAAGGTACAATGACGTTTACCCCTTCTTCAACATAATCAGTCATTATTGAGTCATTTCTAAAAAACAAATCCTCATCTGAGGAGAAATACTCATCTGCAGAGGCATACTCTTCATTCGAATCTTCTTCAATCAAACAAACCTCAACCATATCAACTTCATGGTAATCATCCCTTTGACTTGTGACCTTGATAATTTCGTTATCTAACAACGACTGAACACCCTTCTTCACGATTGAACATCCTCATGAATCTCGACAGCAAACTCAGCAAGATCCATATTGGTGTTCCGCCTGACCAGCCATGTGGAAGAAGGTAGCATGCAATTGCACAAGGTCTTCATTCATATACTCTACATCAAAAATTCTGAATTCTCTAGGACATCCAGAAACCATATTCACCTCCTCTTCATACTCTGCCCTAGGCCTGATTATGTGGATAAGGCCCTCATCCATCATCTCTTGTAAATCAGCCTTTACCTTATCGCAACCCTATATGTCTGTACTGCAAATAGAACAACCAGAATGGTCATGTGTATAGTAGCTAAATTCACAGAGGTCTGCATGCATTTTCACCAAATCTCCTCTAACCAGATTAATATCAAAAATCCGGAAGTCGACTGGACAACCGGCCACCATATTCACAGCATTTACTCCTCCATGCATGGGTAGAGGATTGTCTTTCACATTAGGTCCCACGTCCTTGAAAGATAGAACACCAGACTTCACCAACTTCTGCACCTCAGTCTTCAAAGGATAACAATTCTCAACATTATGCCCTGGTGCTCCCTGATGAAAAGCACATGTTTGGTCTGTCTTGTAATACCAAGGCAATGGTGATGGTATAGCGGGAGGTGGTCGGGTATGAACCAACTTCTTCTGAATCAATGTCAGTAGTAACTCTATATATCTCATAGGAATAGGGTCATAACTCTCCCTTCTCTGATTATATCCTTGATTCCCCTGCTGGGACGGTCTCTGATATGCAATGGTAGTTGGAGCGACACCCACAACTGGAGTAACTGAGGCGACTTGCTGATGATGCTGATAATTCCTTCTAGGAGTATTAACCCTCCTCTCTTGCATAACAACCTTTGCATCCCCTTCCTTTTTCTTGGTAAACCCATAAGATGGTTTATTCACACCTCCAGAACTTTCACTCTTCGTTAAACGGACCTCTCTTACAGCCTCTTCTAAGCGGATACCCATTCCTACCATTTCAGTAAAGTCACTTTGTGCACTTGCTACCATCCTCTCGTAGTTGAAAGCACCCAGCATTTTCAAGAAGATCTTAGTCATCTCCTTCTCTTCCATGGGAGGAATCACTTGGGAGGCTACCTCACGCCATCTTTGTGCATATTCTTTGAATGATTCCCTGTCTTTCTGAACCATTGCCCTAAGTTGATCACGGTCAGGCACCATGTCCATGTCCATGTTGTACTTGTATTGTTTAATGAATGCTTCTCCCAAGTCATTGAAAGTATGGATATTGGCATTGTCCAAACTCATATACCACTTCAACGCAACACCGGTCAAACTATCATGAAAAAAGTGAATCAACAAACGCTGATCATCAGTATGGGTAGACATTCTCCTCACGTACATCACCAGATGAGCACAAGGGCAAGTGTTGCCCTTATACTTATCAAACTCCGGGACCTTAAACTTAGCAGGTATCTTAACATTCAGGACCAAGCATAACTCATTCACATTCTCCCCAAATAGCTCTTTTCCCCTTAGGGCCTTTATCTCTCTTTGCATCTTGTCAAACTGCTCTTGAAAATCATCCATTCTATCATAAAGACCCAAGTCTTCACTCGGTGGAGGGAAAGGACGACATGCATCATCGTTAACAAACGAAACCATATTCACCGAAGGAGGCGCAGAAGGAGCAGCATGCACCACAGGAGGTGTCAGAGTAACAATAGTCTGAACAATCAGAGTATCTTGAGGACCAAGATTGAAACCTTTAGGTTCAAAATTCTCTGGCATTCCCCATGGATAACCTTGAGGCATGTGATTCCGAACAACAGTTGGAGTAGCAGATACAGGAACAGTCAGAGCTTCAGTAGTTGCCCTTGTTGGTTGAGGTTGGACACTCGGTGACTGATTTTGAGCAGCCACCAGAGCTTCCATCAGAGCAGTCAAATTGGCCATGCCGGCCTTCAAAGCAGAAACCTCCTCGCGCAGCTCGCGATTCTCTTGTTCTAAGTTGTCCATCTTCTTTCTGAAATTAGCCCGAATGTTGTAGTGATGAGTCAGCTTGCTGAACAAAGTAAAGAAGCTTGGTAAGACACCTGGATACACATAACAAATGCAAGAAATATGTGAAATATGATGCATGATATGTAATGCACATGATTTTATTTTATTTAATATTTCAAGGGATTTAAAATTTATGGACATATTGCAAATATCAAAGTAATAACGCATTTGAAATACTGGAATTTTTTATTATAACAACTCCAAAATGGATTACAAGTTTCAATGATCCCAAGTACAAGATGAAAATAAAATCTAAAACCCTGAAAAGTAAAACTGATGGAGATCACTCTATACGCTGGGGCTTCCCCATGGGCCTGGAAATCTGAGCTTTCGACCTCTGGTTTTCTTCCGCATGTCTGATGGCAACCTCCTTCCAATCACCTGAATCAGGAAGTGAGTAATCAGCATCTGATTGAGGCTTAGGAGAAAATAAATCCCCTTGCCTCTCCATAGACTCTACCGCTCGACTCTCAAGGATCTCAATCAATTCGTATTTCTCCTTCAAGTCTGCTCTATAGGAAATCTCTAAAGTTTGGAACTTGTTCTTCCAAGCGTCCTTTTCCTGTTGCATCCTAACCAAATCAAGTTGGAGCTCTTCTATATCATCCAATAAGGGAGGAGTGGTCTTTACAAATAGATCAGGCATGGGTGTTTCCCGGGAATACGACATCTTCAACTGAATGGCTCTCGTTTGGACCCACTAAATATATGGCTCCAAAGAAACAGCACCCCTAGGTCCCAAATACTTCCTACTCTTCTTATGAATGTGACACCAGGCCATCGCAATCTACTCCCTAGCTTCCCTATGATCTTCTCCCTCCTTCATAAAGAAATTACTCAAATGAATACTATTTGGTTTATCCCTCATCGGATAACCAAGCTATCGTCGTGCAAGAACAAGGTTATGGTTAATTCCTCCCTTTGTACCAAGAAGAGGTACATTGGGAAAACTACCACAACTGTCAATAATCTCTATATCCTGGTAAGCTCGATGATACCAATCAATATCTGAGTGAGTAAGTGCCATGGTCTTAGAAGCCCAACGGGGTTCCTTCTTGACACCCCAAAAAGCATCAGATTGAGGCATATGAGAGATAAACCTTCGGTACAACAGAGGCGTGCAACAGATAATCATCCCCCCATGATAAGAATTCCAAAGATGAATAGAATAATAAGCATCACCCAACAAGGTAGGAACTGGGTTTCCAATCATAAAGATCCTGATAGCATTAATATCAACAAACTTGTCCACATTAGGAAATAAGAACAACCCGTAAGCAAGTAGAGCAAAGATGGCCTCAAAAGCGACTATACTCTTCATCCTGGCAAAGTAACGAGCTTTCTCCAATAAGAACTGAACTGGTAATCCTCTAATACCTCCTTTAGTAGTCATATGGGCTTCCACCTTATACTTCCCCAGATGAATCAAAGCAACAATCTCATGTGGTTTTGGCTCACCCTCCAAACCAATAAAAGGAACACAATCGGTAACAGTAAATCCAATAGATAAGAATACTCCTCCAGTGTAGGCATCAACTGATAGTCGGGAAAATTAAAGCAATGATACATCGGATCATAGAACTGGACCAAGGTCGAGAGAATACCCTCCTTCATCTTCAACTTCATGAGAGGAATAATAGATCCATACTTCTTCCAAAAGTATGCAAAACACTTGATCTCGGGAATTAGACTGATCAACTCATCTATCTTGGGATCCTTGAAACTGTACTTCTCGGTCTTTCTCTTTCCAGAATCCATGGTTAAAAAGTACCTGAAATATTCACAAATGATTAACCTTTAAATCCCTTGAAATATGATTTCTTCAAAAGATGCTTATGAATGCATGGATGCATGATGCAGCAATCACACACAAGATCACACATATAGGGTTCATAGGTTCAACGTCACGAGCATGAGGTTGAAGGTACTACCCATAAGGTGTTGGTCTAAAAGTTATCACCTGCCAAACAAGGTTCTAGAGGTTCCCAGAGTCTACATCCTTCCTTCGGATATTACCAACTTCCCGATCAACTCGGTAATTAGTAATATTCTCAAGAAAGACTCGTCCGAGCGTAGTATCGCGTGATAACTATTTCCAGATTACTCTGTCATAGCTTCCACACTACACCTAAAAGGCCAAGATGGGTTTGGTATTCTACGGTCCTCAGTTTCAGCAGACTCCAGGTTGAAAGCAGTACATCTTCCTGATTACTCGGTAAATGACACTACAATCAAAGGGGCCTCCACTGAGTGGGGGATCTCATGCCTCCTTTTTTGGGATTACTCCCTCAAAGTTAACATGACTATACCGCTCGTCCTATCTTAAAGTTTGCCCAAGTCCGGGTATAGGACTTACGAGTAATCACCAAGCACCCTGAAAACCAGGAAAATACAGACAAACATATATACAACATATAACACAAAAACAATAATAACACATATACAAATATAAAACAAAGATAGGCTCAATCCACTTAGGGATGGACCAGCAAGAGGTCAATCTTTCCCCAGTGAAGTTTCCATTTTTCTGTAGTGGTAGAAATGTTCAAGACTAAGCCATTGGATTGACTATACTTATACAAATCAAAATAAAAATCGCCACCGTGCTTTATTGTTTCCAAAGGAATGGGAAAAGAGCGAATAACCCAAAAAGAGGGGGAAGATTCTAGGTAAGGGGGTTGGTTATGCAAAGGGAAGTTATTAGCACCCTAAACATCTATGGTACTCCGCATGAACCTCTTTGTAAAATCTGTATATTTTGGCTATAAACTGTTGTATAAAAATGGATGGTGGAGGTGAGAAAAGAAATATATTTTTATGATTTTTGCACCCGTCGCGGTTGCGAACCTTTAGTGCATACGTACCACCTTTTTGTGCAATAGGGGATCGGGGTACACATAGTTCCTCTTTTAAAAATTAAAAAAAAAAACAAAAATGGTTAATTTTATGAGATAAAACATCATCGTCATTGTCCGTGTGGAAAACATACCTACTACCCACAATCATGAGAAAGGAGAATTTGCATCATCTCAAAGTGGAGGATATGGCTTGGATTTTAAAATCAACAATGCCTCACTCAACACCCAAGTGGAAAATATCTCTCTTCACTATATATTGTAGAAGTATAGTTGTTTGCATCACTACAACGATTGACAAGAGTCCAATCTTTTTTTGAGAAAAATTTAAAGATGAAAGCCAATATGGAAAAATAGTTTGGATGAGATTGATTGACTTTTAGTCTTCTCACAAAAAATATGTCAAAGTATTATTATGTTTATTGGAGTTTATTTATGAAAATGTTTGAAAATGCATGAACCTAAGTCCAAGTTTATTATGAAAGTGGTTCAAGTTTAAAACAAGAAGAGTTTTCAAAAGGAGGAAGAAGATTTTTGAAATTAAAGAAGATGGGGGGAGAAGAAGAGGCTATCCTAAATCATAAGGTAAAACTAAGGATAAGAACCATCTAACCAACAATAAGCCAATACTTGACACTATGAGCCAAGATAGAATTCCTATTCTTTGGATTTAAACCAAACAAGCAAAAATACTAGACCTCTTGAGAGAACCAAACTTCAAGTGTATTAAGTCTTCACAAAAATTGGGCAGAGTAACGGCTGTATACGAGTGAATTCCAGATTACAAACAAAGGGTGTAATCACAATAACCTTCACACAAAACAAACAAACAACCCAATGCCTTGAGGTAAACCTTAAGAGCTCCAGACAAAATAATCAGATGAGATCACAAGGTCTCCAATCATAGGCCAAGGTTTCTAATCCTAAGTCCAAAAAATCCAATGCTCCATAATGCCAAGGATAGTAACCAAATAGTCCAAGTATCATTAAAGATTTTATGGTTCATATTGATTATTAAGTATCTTAAAAAAAGAAAAGAAAAGCTCAAGTGAGCAAAATAAACATGACAAGAAAGTAAATGCTCAAATGAGCAAATATGAAAATGGCATGAAATGTAAATGTTAAAAGTAAATAGTGCATAAAAATAAAAAGGGGCATATAATAAAAGAATAAAGGATAAATTCAATTACTAGTGATTAGTGGTTAGTTAGATGATCATCTTGAGACTTGCATTTGGAACTCATTAGAGGATTGGTAGAACCAAAGCCTCCACACAACAAGTTGCATTTGCTTTTTGTCAAGTATATCATCTATTTGGAATCCTTATGAGTATCATTTAATGATCAACAATGTTTAAGTGATCCGCGTTGACCAAAGGTATTGTAGATCCGTTAGAGGATTGGTAGAACCAAAGCCTCCACACAATGAATCTCAAGGTTATTGGATCAAAGAGATCAAATTAATATACTTGGGCTTGCAAACATAAGTTTGGGCCACGAATGATCATTTATTCGGATCGGAACAAAATTTAGCGCTATGTTAAGCAATCGTAAGTGGACTTATATAGGAGTTGCACCTATTTTGAGGCCGGTCAATAGCAATCTATGCACCATTTATTTTGAGACATGATATAGAGATCATGCTCCAACAACATTTAGTGCAATAAGAAGGGGATGAGATGAAGAGGGATGAGAGAGAATATACAAACCACTTTTGGATTAAATTTAATCAAACTATTATTAAAATCATTCATTCATTTTTGTGGAGTTAGACTCAACACCAATGATCCAATGATGTTAATAAAGTTCATGATAAATTTTTTTACCCAAGATCAGCCAGAAAATAGTCACAAAATAATATTACATTTTAATATATACAAAAAGGTTTAAAAATAATGTTTAAAAATAGAAATAAAAGAGAAAAATATCAACTATGTTCAAATTAATCAAGAAATAAAAAGTAAGACCATAGAAAAATCAGAAAAGGGCTTAATGATTTTATAAATTTTTTGGTAATTTTTTAAAGTAAGAAACTAATTTTTAAATTAAAAGAAATGGGTAAAATAAACCAAAAATGATAAAAAAATAGCAAAGTCAGAAACAAAAATAAAATAAGGTCACCAATATTTGTCACAACATCATTGGATCATTCCATATTTTTTTTCAGAATTTAAAAATGCATAAAAGTATTTTTAAACATTTAAAACAATTCAAATAAAGTATAAATTTTTATAAAAAAATACCAAAGCACAAAATTAAATTGTGAAAAAAATAAAATTTAGAAAGAGAATAATCAAAAATATTTTTCACAATTTTTTCAGGTTTTTTGGACTTAAAATGAATTTTCTATAATTTTTTGAAGTTTAAAACAATTAAATATAAAAATCATAAAATAAAATAAAAGTCAAAAATATGTGGACCATTGAATGAGAGTTAAAACGTGTTAGTAATCAGATCCAAAGGATCTGGCGCCATCATTGGTTGGAAGATGACACGTTCATCATCTTCAACCTCCAGCCAACGTGAATTTCAGGTCTCTCAAACTGTAAAATTAGAAGCTCAGACCTATGCCATTTGCTTCGCCTCTTCAAGATAAAGACAACCACACCCTCGCGCCAAATTTATATAAATTGTAGCTCAAGCACTTAGGAAGGAAAATTTTGAAAAGGGATTTGAAATTTCATGATCAAAACGTGTTTCCAGTAAAAAGCAAGTGTTGCGACTAGAACCAGGGCAATGAAAGCATCACAATGATATTAAAGTTTTGAAGAATTGATGAAGGAATCTACCTATTGAAGTTGAGTTGCAGAGCTCTGAAACTGGACTTCTATGGAGCAATATAGGGCACGATTCTTGAATGTAATTATATGGTTAGCTTCAGGGAAGACCAAGGAAGGTGAATTGGTGAAAAAAATGGATTGAAAAAGGCTTGTATATGGATTTCGAAGTTGCTGAATTCTGAGTTATGGAACAAGTTTGGCAGGGTGATTCTGGCTATCCAAGCTTGAGAAAATTAATGGGATAGTTCATGTATTTATAGAAGAAGCAAATGGGATCAAAAGGAAGAGTGAATGATGCATTTTGGAGGGAATTCGTGCAAACCTGATGAACGAGTGAAGTGTGATCTTATTTTCACCAAAACTCATCCAACCCTTGCGTTTTGAGGTGCTAAACACTTCTGGCAAGTTTGTTAATCAAGTTTAAATAAAAAACGCGTATAAATCTTATGATTAGAGGCCACATTATGGATTTCAAAATTCTGACTTGGTGAGAAATTCAGTTTCAAAGTGCCAACTTCTGACCAATGGAATTTTCAACTCAAGGGGTCTTAGGGCACGATTCTTGATGCTTTAGAAAGATGAGGTTACAAGCTTTGAAATGGAAAAAGAAATGAGTTAAATGGATGCTTGAGCTGAAAGTTGCAATGAGTCAAAGTTGGAGAAAAAAGGGTTGACTTTCCATACTTAGAAATATTTCAAATTTTCCTTTAAAAATGACCTATAATGTCTTGCATTCAAACACAGCCTTCCACTTGGAATTTTATCTTGGCCAAAAAAGATGGCATGAAGTAGATCTCTTGAATGAAATTTTGAACCATTCAAAATCTCCAAAGATTGAGAAAGTTATGACTTGTTGAAGTTGGCAAAATTTCATAAAATGACCTATAATCTTTTGTATCCTTAAGGAAACTTCCATCCATTTTCTCACTTTGCACATAAAGGAAGGCATAAATTTCACATATTCAAGATCATTATGGAAAAAGAATGGGATCATGGTGATAAAAATTGACCAAGTTATGCTCATTTGAAGTCACACATGAAAAATTGGGGATTCATCTAGAGGACTTGTAATTTTTCTTCCTCATCAAGTTTCTTCCACATGAAAACTCCTTGGAACATTTGAAGTGAATTGTCAATAACCCTTTGAAAAGAATGATGTCTTTGGAATCACTGAAAAATACCAAAAGATGGGCAAGATATACTCCTTTGAAGTTCAAAATCCTAGCTCATAGATTAAGAAACATGCCTTGAGGAACTTTGGCAATTTTGAACAAACTTCTTGTATCAAAACAAATGCTTTATAAATATAAGTTGTTGAGGATGATAATGAGAAATCTTAGCAACCACAAACACTTCCATATCTTGAGAATTGAGATAAATATGCATTTGTGACCAATGGGAATAAAGCCTTGTCCAAGCATGACAACTTCTCCAATCAATCCCTTGTGCTTTTCAACCAAATTTGATAACCTTGAAATTTGGTGAACCAAAATAACCTTGCCATGCCATTTCTTCCAAAACAAATCCAATGGTGAGGTTTGAACTTCTCAATCTTTATTAACGAGGGCATGGAAATAAACTCATGAACCCATGGAGCAACTTGCTGAATCTTATTGCCTTTACCTACATGAGTAACAAGCAAGACAAACCAACATTGCATTTTATTACTTAAAAGAAGAAATCAAGACAAAAAATATTCATGATCACAAAAGAACACAAGTCAAGGTGCTTGGTGATTCCTCAAAGAGCAAAGATAAATATAGGGAGGGGAACCAAGACTCCTAATGTGATCTTGTTGTGAATGAATCAACATGGTATGATGAAGGGATCTTAGGGAAAAAAATTGGGGTATAACATTACCGAGCAAAGATGAATGGTGTTGTTGAAGCCGCAAATAAGAACATTAAAAAGATCATACAGAAAATGACAGTCACATACAAAGACTGGCATGATATGCTACCATTCACCCTCCACGGTTATCGTACCATGGTGCGCACATCAACCAAAGCAACACCTTACTCTCTGGTATACGGCATGGAGGTTGTCTTGCCTATTGAGGTCCAGATCCCCTCTCTGAGAATTATGAAGGATGCAGAGCTGAATGAAGAATATTGGATCCAAACTCGTCTTGATCAACTGAACTTGATTGATGATAAAAGGCTTACTGCTGTCTGTCATGGTCAAATGTATCAAAAACGGATGATCAAGGCTTTCAACAAAAAGGTCAGACACCAAGTATATCAAGTCGAGGATATGGTAATCAAGTGAATCATACTTCCGCAAGGTGATCCCAGAGGCAAATGGACTCCTACATACGAAGGGCCGCTTGTGATCAAAAGCATATTCTCTGGTGGAGCAATGATCTTAACCACTATGGATGGCGACGACCTACCGCACCCTGTGAATGCAGACATAGTCAAAAGATACTACGCATAAGAGACCCGCTAGGTTGACACACCTAGGCAAAACAAGGGCATCCCGGCGAACCAAAAAGGTCCGGGGAAAAATTAGGGATAAAACAAAAAAAATCTGTACACCCGACAAGTTGAAAACCCGAAAAGGAGACTTGGGAAAAAAAGGGTATCCCGGTGGACTGAAAACCCGAAAGGGCGGTCCAGGAAAAAGTTAGGGAGTTAAAGCGTATGACTATGTCCCGTTGGATCACCTCGCAGACAACCTTTGGCTTCTACTGAAAAACTCAGCGGTTCTGATCAATCCAATCAACTTTGGACAAGGCAGCAAATGGACAAGATGCTTAGAGACACGAAGGCTATAGCAGAATGGGAACCCCATGGGATTATTGCACATAGCTATCTTTTCTTTGTATCAAATTTTCATTTTTTACGAAGACATTCCCTTACTAGAATGTTCGTCTAATTGTACAAAAAAGACTTATTCAAGTTAATACAAAGATACCCCTTTGAAAGTGCAAAACTATATGTTTTTCTTTATTCCTGTGTTTTGTTTACAAAAATGTCCAAATGATTTTTTTTTGAACATATGCATTTGAACGTAACTACTGTTTACAAATGAAAAAAAATAGAAAGACAATCACTAATGGTTTTAAGAAATAAGATAATATCTTCAGACTTTAAAACCCCCACAATGTGCAACTTAATGATATCAAGCTCTCTCACATCCCCGGCCGAACAAAACTTCCAGTTTATCACTCCCCAATAAAGGTCGCCCAATTTCTCAGGACTCTCCAACAAGGTTTCACAAGCCATACACGATGTTTCCCTTACAACAGAGTTTATTTCTCTAACAAATAGAAGCTCATCAGCACTTCAAAGCATGAAGACTTACACTCTACATCCCCAACAGCAGTCAGGGGTTTATTTTCCCTAATCCAATAATATTACAACAGCATAGCTTACATGCCCGTACATCGCATTCATACGTCATTAACAATACAAATACATACAACATAATCTCATTCATTTTATTGAGAACATTATTATACAAAGCATTTCATACATCATGACATTTCATACAACTAATCTTTCATCTACTCAGGAAAGATCAGTCAACAGATGGCTATCATCAACAATTTACAAAAAGGTCAGAGATTGAGACCTGAAAACAAGCCAGGAAAATTATCTACACTACCAGCTGAAGTGATCCTGCACGGGTTTCTTCTTATTCAGCTTTCAGATACAGTTCAAATACGCTCCAGACACAGACGCCATTCTGATACTCATTTAGATTCGGCTTTCAGATACAGTTCAGATATGCTCCAGACACGGATACCATCCTGATACTCATTCAGATTCAGCTTTCAAATACAATTCAGATACGCTCCAGACACGGATGTCATTCTGATACTCATTCAGATTCAACTTTCAGATACAGTTCAGATACACTCCAGACACAGATGCCATTCTGATACTCATTCAGATTCAGCTTTCAGATACAGTTCAGATATGCTCCAGATACAGACGCCATTCTGATACTCATTCAAATTCAAATTTCAGAAACGAGTCAAATACAATCCATTTATGGATATTATTCTAGTACTCAACCCAACACATCCACTATTCCAGTGTAAATTAACCAGAGATTTATTCTGACGCTTCTTCTATTCCTACCAGCAATCATTTTGGATGGAATCTACAAGCCCATTTCCAACAACTTTCCATCACCTCTCCAAATGGCATCTTTAAGCCCATTCCCTATACCATCAACCACCACATCATCGAGTGCAAATTTTTGGGCACTCTAGTTCCAATCATCTTCCACCTTCAAGTCACGAATGGAAAATCCGCCAATATAACTCTTCAGGTTTAAGAAGATTGAACAAGGGAAGATGTTGTACCCAAAAATTTTCCCTCTCACTTGTCAAATATTTTCTCACAAAGATCTCTTGGTTCAAGACTGCACTAGGGTTGATCAACTCAAGACACCTCCTTAAGCATTGATGACTAAAATTAGGGTTTGAGATTTCACAAGGATAATTGAACTTTAAATGCCTCATATGACTTTCATGGATCATTATGGACCCTCAATATTACTCATGTCAAGTTTCAAGCCTTGAATCACATTTTTGCTTAGTCAATTGAGCAGTTGACCTAAAAAATCATCTGTATTGGGAAAAAGTCAAATGTGGCCAATTTACAGTCAAACATCATAATTTTTGACCCACATCAATATTATAAATTCATATGTATCATTTGATCAAGTTTGGACCATAATTCGTCAAGAAATTTGATCAAATCATCAAAAGGGCAAAATGGTCAAAATTAAGGTTTTGATTGAGAAAGGGCAATTTCTGATTTTTGACCTAGCAAATGGTTAATTGGTTTGGGGCATGATCGCAAGAGTTCAATTGCATCATTTTGACCTAATGGCATGACCCAAAACATTGCTCAAGATCAATTGGATTGATAGTGAATTTTCAGTCAATTGATCAAAATTCAACTATACACTAAAAAGTCAAACTTTGACTTTTTGGTTAAAATCAAGTGTCAAAGATAACAATTCATCAAAACATGTCAAAATATGAAACTTATTCATCAAAAAATCAAAAAGTCAAGATTTTATTTTGAAAAGTCAAAGTTTTCTAACTTAGAAATTTTTCTAAGTGTTTAAAACTTCATGTTTTTTCACAACTTTGAGCAAAATTTTCACCATGATGCAAGATGATTCAAAAGAAACTTTCAACATGAAAGTTGTAGATCTCAATGATATCTACAACATTTATTTACACAACTTCTCCTAAAAATTCTTAGATCTCAATTTATTAATTCATGAAGTCATGGTCTTGAAATTAAACACTTAGTGAAATTTTGCCCTAGTTTAGGCAGGATTTTGACCTAACTTCATGGCACTTTTTCATATAGTTCCAAGGGGAATCTTCAAAAGTGATTCAAAGAGGGGTTGTAGAGAAGATTACAAGATTTCCAAAATGTCCAAGAACTCCTTGAGATCATTCTTGAGCAGGGAGAATCGAAGAGAGGAAGTTAGGGTTTTCAAACTTGAATTACAAATCATTTTTGATGAACACATGAACCAAATCCATGCTAGGCTGCATAATATTTGCTTTGTATGCCTCAAACTTGTTTGTCACTCCATAATTAATGTTTTTCATAGTTGCTAGAAGCTTTAATCCAAGCATTCAATGCATTTCCCATGATTAATATCAGTTTAGGAAGAAAGGCAACATTGCCATTTTGGAAAAGTGGCTTTATGCACAAAGTCCACTCTTCTTGAGCCTCTAACTTGTTTGTTCAACACACACTCAACATACAAAGTCAGATAAGAATGTTTAAAGTTTGTAACCACTCTAGACAACCTTGTACTATGCATTGGGACAATGTGTGTCAAGCTTTCTTCAAAAATAAGAAAAAGAGCCATAACATGTGATTTTTGAATTCTGATCAAGGACAAGTCTCCAAACTTGTTACTTATAAATATAGTCACTATTTGTGAGCTAGAGGACAATCTTAAGCACCCTGAAATACACTAAAACTCTCTCAAATCATAAATTTCCCAAAAACACCATTGTTGCACAGTTTCTGACCTTGAACATCAAACTCTTATTTCCCTCGTGCGTTTCTTGGCCTTTTGGTTCCTAAAGCTTCCTTACATCAAGTGTAACCTATCCTTGTCCCTGTTTCATTACTGTAACATCATTTACCATATCCTCCATAATCAAAAACAGAGCATTGCACATTGACTTCTCCAAGCCATTTCAGCCACTCTCAACTCAAGCTAACCATTGCATTAGCTTCCTGGGAACTTGAGGAAGCTAACCTAATCATTGCAGCACCTTGAATCAAGCTCATTTGCATTTCATAATTTCAAGTTTTGAGGTAGTTTTCTTGAACTTCTATCTCATTACTTAGGCATTGTTAGGCTTACATTTGTGAAGATAAAATGTAGACATCATTGCCCTGAAGCTGTACATGTCCATAGATTTCATTTATATTGATTGAGCTAGGAGAATTTTAGGATCGAATCTCTGAAAATAATTAGGTCAGAATTTGGTACTTTTAGAAATTCTCATTTATCTTTGATTTATAGTTCATGATATTTATATGGTTGGATTCATATGAAAAAATGAAGCAATTTTCATGTTTACATTTTTGCAAATGGTTGAGAAATGAATAAGTTGCAGGGCTTCTGGTTGGAGGTTGAAGATGAAGTATATTTAGGGCAAGATTTATGTTATATATTTATCATTTCATACAAGTTAGCAGATGTATCACCATCCTAGTGGTTAAAGCGCGCACCTGTCACCCCTTGGACCTGGGTTCAAGCCCTAGCGTCCGTTTTACTTTTTTCCCACATATTTTCTGTTTTCCTTGTGTTTGTTTGAACAGGTGGGGCCTCCAAATTGGGCCTATTGTTTTTTTTCTTTCTTTTACTAACCCTGACTTACTTGTGCACCCCTGACCCAGTTTCTTTTATTATTTTCTTTTTCTTATTTTCTTTTTATTTCTTTTTTTTATATTTAATATTTTTTTTAATTATTATTACTATTATTATCATTATTATTATTTTTATTAATAAAAAATCCAAAAAAATATTTTATTTATTTATTTGCATATTAAAAAAATACTCATTTATTCTATTTTCTTTATAAAACAAAAAGACTAAAAAAAATTTCTTAAACAAATTAATTTTTTTTAATTAATAAATATTTAGACTTAGGTTTATTTATTATATTATTTTATTGTAAAACTAAAATCAATTTAGAACTTAGGATTTTTATTTAATCATTTTTTATTTTACTAGTTTAATTAAATTCACACAAAAAAAACCCTAAAAAACTTGTTTTCTTTAAATTAATTTATTCTACTAACTTAATCTTAATTTTCTTATTTTTAGTTAATTATTTTATTTTAATTAGGCTAGAAAACCCTTTTTCATAAAAAACCAAACAAAAATTATATTTTCTTTTTTTACATTTGCATTCTTGCACTTTATTTATTTATTTTGTACATTTATTCAAAATTTAATATGGTTGTAATATTACTTAGATTTAATTTCTCGCAATATTCCTCATTTGTAATTTGTATACCCCCCCCCCCCTAAATGATGTAATAGCGTAGTGATTTTAAATTCCGCAATTTATCGCTTTATATACAAATGCTAGTAATTAGGGTTTTGTATGGAAAGACTAAAACCAATCAATCGAAAACCCTAATCAAAGACAAATCAAGCATGTAAATCAATATACTTGCAAGAAAACACCCCTAGGGTAAATCCACTTGGTTGCCTTACAAAAATGGCCATATTATGCATATGAGGTATCTTAGCAAAAACAAGCAAAATACAAGATCATAGTCCCTCGATGACACTATCTATGTTGCCTTTTTAAAATGATCTTAGTCCCTAAAGAAAAAATACTAAGATACCTTGCAACATTGCTAATCATGGTTATACGATGACCCACGCCTGTCCCGTTTACATCCAAAGATAGGGTTACTTACCAAATCAATGGTAAGATAACAATGTCAAAGGAAAGAGGAAATGAACATGAAAGACTTTTGAGTAGGTAGAATGTTCCTAGTTACTTGCTCCATTTTAAAACAAAAACATCATTGCTATTTTCAAAACAAACACCAAATACTTCCAAAACATCTTTCAAAACTTGAAAATATTTTCAAAAGAGCAACACCTTTGTATACATTCTTACGAACGAGAATCATTACAAAAGTTTACCTAGATAAAGGCCTCT
Organism: Vicia faba; assembly: GCA_948472305.1. Classification (NCBI taxonomy): domain Eukaryota; kingdom Viridiplantae; phylum Streptophyta; class Magnoliopsida; order Fabales; family Fabaceae; genus Vicia; species Vicia faba. The sequence goes on along the minus strand of OX451741.1, from coordinate 1,360,552,441 downwards.
TTACAAAATACTTTCAAAAAACCACACAAAGCACATTTTCAAACAAAAGAAAGTGATCTAGCAAGTAACTAAGAGCCCATGGAAAACCATGGATAAAAAGGGTGATAATACCTTCCCTTTTTATAATCCTCCCCCCCGAACTCAAGAAACAATCTCAAAGGTCTTTCCTGTGCTTTTTTCACCTTTCCTTTTGGATATAAGAAAAGTCGGTGGCGACTCTTGCTAAACCGCAACATTTGCGATCAAACCCAAAACACCCAAGTCATTTCTTCCACCGTATCACATAAACTAATATGAAAATAGCCAATTCATGAGGGAAGTTCCTGCCTTGTGATTCAAAACAAGCAGGAAAGAAGCCTTTGCTTCCTGGATTGAAACAAACATTGTAAGGGGCCATTACTTTGTGAATCAAAGCAAACATGTAAGGGGTCATTGCTTCAATCGAAGCTTGCATGCAAGAGGCCACTTGCTTTGTGGGTGCTAGCATGAAGGGAAGCCATTGCCTTGTGCAGGCAGGCATGCATGATGGTATTTCCATCAAAACAATCATATAGGATGCAAAGGGTGCAATTGAAGTATGTATGCAGAAAGCCTAAATGCCCATACGAGGCTTGTATAAAGATAAGTGTTTCCTGCCTTGGATCGAAGCATGCAGAAGGAAGGAGTTGCCTTATGGATCTAAGGAGGCATAAATGATGTTATTGTCTTATGGATCGAAGGAGGCATGAAGGAGACCAAAGTCCAATCGAAGCCTTGTGAATTGAAGTGAACTTGTTTTTTCTCCAATTTTGTCAAAAAGATTATTTTTATCTGTTTTTCCCTTTTTTAAAAATTTCCTCTTTAACTTGATGCTGGAAAATCCAATTGTACTTGTGCAAGCTTGAATTTTTGAGAATCCTAGTGAGAAATTCCTTGAGAAACGAGAGGGAAAATTTTGGGGTACAACAGTTGCCCCTGTTTAATCTTCTTAAACCTGGAGAGTTAGATTGGCGAGTCCGCCATTCGTGACTTGAAGGTGGGAGATGGTTTAACACTAGAGTGCCAAAAAATTTGCACTTGATGACGTGGTGGTTGATTGTGTAGGGAATGGGCTTAAAGATACCATTTTGAGAGTCGTCGAAGATGGGCTTACAGATGCCATCCATGGTGGAAGAAAAAGTCTTTGTTTCGCCTGTCTTTAATCTGGAAGAGATGAATATAACCAGAAGAGGTCTCTGATATGCCTGTCTTTAATCTGGAAAAAATGAATCTAACCAGAAGAGGTCTTTTATTCTCCTATCTTTAATCTGGAAGAAATGAATCTAACCAGAAGAGGTCTTTGATACGCCTGTCTTTAATCTGGAAGAAATGAATCTAACCAGAAGAGGTCTTTGATTCACCTATCTTTAACTGGAAGAAATAAATTTAACCAGAAGAGGTCTTTAATTCGACTGTCTTTAATTTGGAAGAAATAAATCTAACTAGAAAAGGTCTTTGATTCGTCTGCCTTTAACTGGAAGAAATAAATCTAACCAAAAGAGGTATTTGATTTGCACGTCTTTAACTGGAAGAAATAAATCTAACCAGGAGAGGTATTTGATTCACCTGTCTTTAACTGGAAGAACTAAATCTAACCAGAAGAGGTCTTTGATTCGCCTGTCTTTAACTAGAAAAACTGAATCTAACCAGAAGAGGCCTTTGATTCGCCTGTCTTTAACTGGAAGAAATAAATCTAACTAGAAGAGGTCTTTGATTCACCTGTCTTTAACTGGAAGAAATAAATCTAACCAGAAGAGGTCTTGAATAATCTTTAACTGGAAAAGAATCAGAATAAACCTTTGGAGAGATTTATCTAAACCAGAGAACGTGTCTACCAGAACTAAATCAGGATAAACCATTGATCAATTTAAACTGAACCAACAGAGGTCTGAAGGAAGTATTCGTTATGTAGATAACTTTCCTGGCTTGTTACAGGTATTAATCTACAATCGGTCGTCCACAGATATTTTTCCTATCTTGTTTCAATTATTAATTTGGAACTTGCTTTTTGTTGGCCGTAGAGATAGTTGTCCCGTCTGGTTTCAGGTATTAATCTCTGACCTTAAAAATAAATATAGTTTTCCTGGCTTATTACAGGTATTAATCTTCAATCTGCTCATGTAGATAGCTTTCCTGGCTTGTTACAGGTATTAATCTACAATCGGTCATCCACATATAGTTTTCTTGTCTTGTTTCAGGTATTAATCTGGAACTGTTGAAAATTGTTGACGACAATTGTCTTTTGATTGATCTTTCCTGAAAAGGTAAAGAATTAGCTTCATGCAATGTCATGATGTATGAAATGCATGGCGTAATGATGTTCTCAAAATAAATGAGATTGTGCTATATGCATTTGTCATGTATGTAATATGATGCATGAATGTGAAGTATTTGTTGAAATGCAATTTTGTCTTGGAAAATAAATCTTTGACAAGTGTTGGGGAGCTTTGGGAAGTTGATTCTCGGACTGCTGTTGGGGATGAAGAGTATGCACATCTTCAAACCTTGCTTAGAATGTTTCCACTAGGGATTCATGTTTTGTTGTTTGAGGAGAAATCTGCTGGGGGATGTTGGATTTGCTTGAGAGAAACTATGTGGAGAGTGTTGATTCCTGCTTGGGGAAAGGAGTTCAGGAGTCTTAGTTGTCCGTTGCTCTACTGGGGAGCTATCTCTTAATGAAAGATAAGGGAAGTTAACAACTTGTTGGGGATAAAGAAGTTAATTGTTATTTGGTTGTCTCCCAGGCTTTATAGCAACTTAATGGGGATTGTAGGAAAGTATATCGGGGAAGAGGGATTGTGGTCCCTTGATTAGTAGTAGTCGGAGAGGAAAACTCAAACTGGGGAATCTTGCCATTGGTTGGGGTAATAAACCTAGTTGTATAGGATATCGGATGAACTATTGGGGAGGTGTTTTCTTTTGGCAGAACTCCTTGAGGATTCTTGAGCTCAACTCATCCGGGGAGAGGTTTTCCGGAGATTGAAACTCTGGCTGAAGATTACATGGATCCATCTTTATGGGGAGTCCGTGAATTTTTCCTGGAGGGGTTTGTACCCTTATCCGTGAAGACTATTATGTGGGGATAACCTTGTAGAGATGACTTTGTGGAGACTTGACTGGGGATCACTTTATGAAAAGGACTTTGTGGAGATTTGTCACTGCCCTAAGTAGTAAGTGTTGTAGTATTACCAAAAAAGTATGCATGACCGTACGTAACCCTTTGCTGGGATTCATGTTCAATGCCCCAAGTGATTCAGATGCAGAACTACCTCTGGATATTCACCATTTCATGAGAGATTTCTTGGAATCTCGACTTGACTGCCCCAGATGAGTTTGGACAATAACATGCCATGCCCCCTTGCTTATAGAAGATTTGTCATTGGAAGTATCTTCCCATTTGAAATGATTCTGTTTCTTGAGAGAATTTTCGTTCATTGGATATTCGTCATGTGAATTTCTTTGTTGTCAAACAAATAACTATATGCAAACAACGGTATTCAAAATAATGCAAATTTTATGCTTGTCTTGAAGTTTTGAAAATGCAGTTTTAACAAATAAGGAGTTTTGTAAGAATATGAATTCAACTCAGGATTTACAGTAAGCCTTATAGGAGTTAGGATACCTTTTGTAACAATATTCTTTCGAACTAACCCATGCTTCAATTAGGACTTTTGAAAGGTTGTAGTGTGGTCTGGTTCACGGTTTAAGAAACAAAGGATAAGACTCAAAGTTTATTTGTACTCGTCTGTTCTTCGTGATGTTCTTCAGTCCTAAACTCAATTAATTGTGCATTTGAACTCCAATTGAGTCTTGAATGACGTTTTGGCGATGGTTCAGACCAATTAAGTTTGTTGGAAGGAAGTCATTTTTGCAACATTTTTCATGTTGTCGAGGATTTGTAGTGACCTCCTTTTTTTATTGTCCCTGATTTTTGCCTAACTATTTTGAGATTACAGTCAATGGGATGCCCCATTTTTTCTTAAGTCTCCTTCGTAGGTTTTAACTTAGTGGGCTTTTCTTGTGAGAGATAATGACTTCCTATTTTCGGGGAACCATCACCATTCTTTTAAATTAGAAGGATGTTTTTGACGTTACTCATTGTATACAAAGTGAAAGCTTGTGACTGAACGCGCATTTAAATTAACTGAGAGACTACCCTGCCCCATATTTTGATTAAAGGTTTCAATTTGTGTGAAAAAGAAAACTCCTACTTCTTTGGCTCAAAGGGGTTGACTAGGGATTATCTTCCTTATAACTCCAGTGTTTAGGAATTGAAAGAACGCCTGTATATCATCAGCAAGGTCTGTCCAAAAGCATGCTGTATGAGATTATGGAATTGTTTTCGGCATCCTCCCTCTAAAGGCTTAAAACTTTTTAACAAGAGTTGATTATCAAGAAAAGGGAGTAAATAAAACATAGCTTTAAGTATGATGAAAACAAAAGGATTAATTCACGACAAACACATGCAATGCATTAATGAGACTAACCGAAGTCTGACATAAAGATAAGTGTTTAAGCAAACAAAGAAATTACAACTGAAAAATTCAAATAAACAGAAAATTCCTCTACCTAGACTGTCACTTCATATGGTTGCCCTTGAGGGATGATAGAAGAGCTCCAGTTGATCGTCTTATGTAAACTCCAACACTCCTTCGTCGATTAGGTCTTGAATTTTGTTCTTTAGATCCCAACAACCATTCGTATCATACCTAGGACTATCAGAATGGTATGCACACCTCTCATTGGGATGGTATCTAGGAGCAGCAGTGTTAGGATTCCGAGGAGGAGCCTTTAATATAATTAGCTCTGCATTTAACATGTGTTATAACGCCTGAGCCAGTGACATGCCGATCCTGGTGAATTGTCTCTTAGGTGTGACATCCTTGCGTTGATTCCCCTGTCGTTGTTGGCGAGGTTGTTTTTGGGATCACGATGTGGCAGTAATTTGGAAAGGTCCACTCTCCATCAAACCGACTTCTTGTCTCATAGGATGTTGAATGATGACCTGATCCCCAATCTCGACTGTTTGTTTCATATGGTTGCATCCGTCTTGATGAAGTTTGTTGATGAGGGCGCTTAGCTCTTGTTGTCCCTGAGCCAAGTTTTGGATAAGAGCCATCTGGCCCACCATCTATCCCATCATCTGGATCTTCATTGTGGCTATCTCAGTTTTTAGCCGTTCCAATTGGTCATCCTTGTTGTCCTCTGAATTTTTCATGGTCATGCCCCTAGTGAGGAGTGCTCTCACTTCTTCTTGCCCCTTGGATTTCAAGAACATTTCTTGAAGTTGAGCATTTTGAGTCTGAATGTCCTTGATAGTCTGTTCTAGAGCCATCTCTATAGTAAGCAGATGAGAAATCTGTGTGAGGAAAAACTGTTGTGATGACATGTGTGATACGATGGTAGAACTGACAGTTAATATTGGTTTACATTTTTTGTTCACAAATGTCGCGGTAAGCAAGAGTCTCCACCGACTTTTCTTTTATCCAACACAGGAAAAGGTGAAAAGAACAGAAAAAGACCTTTTCGAGATTTTGAGTAAGGGGGATAGATTATGGAAAGGGAAGGTGTTAACACCCTTTCCATCTGTGGTTTTCCACGAGCTCTTAGGTACTTGCTCATTTTTTAAAATTGTTTGTGTTTGTGTGTTTTGAAAGTGTTTTTGTTTGTTTTATGGTAACTATTATATCAGTCCTCAAGAGTGTGATAAAGCGTTTTTGAAAATAGTTTTTGAAAAGTGTGTAAGTGTGAAAATTTTAGATTTGAGCAAGTACTTAAGAACAGTGTACCTACTCGAAAAAGGATGTTCTTTTCCTTCTTTCCTTTAGATAGTGCTATCCTACTATTAGTGAGTAGGTATCCCATCATCGGATGTTAAGGGACAATCGAAGAGACGTTTTACAATCACGAAGGAACCTTGTGGATACGCTTTAGCAATTTTCTTTTAGAAACTAGATCATTTACCGAAAGGAAAACTGTAGGGTCATCGAGGGACTATGATCTTTTTTGATTTATGGGTCTTTACTAAAGCGTTCCTGCCTCATGACTGTTTCATTTAAAGGAAACCAAAGTGGCAGATACCTTAGAGGTGCACATGTGCATATGTGTTAAATTCGGTTATTTATCTTGCATTATTAAGTTTGAAACGTTTTAATTTTCAGTCTTATCATGCACACCTAGTTACTAACAATTAATATTTGCAGAAATTAAAAGTGCGAAAAATTAAATCCTAGACTATTACAACGCTTTGGGGACAATTACATAAAAAATGCAAGAAAATAAAATGCAGAATTTTAAATCTAGACTATTACATCCCATAATCAATTACATTATTTATATAAAATGCGAGAATAAAAATAACGCGCGCGAAATAAATATTACGTCTAAAAATCCTAATAAAAATTCTAAGTAAACAAGAAAAATCTTTTTGGTTTTATTTTTATTTATTTCAAGAAAAATAATTAAACTAAATCTAAATTTAATTTAAGAAAATAAATATTGAATGAAATTAATCTAATTCTAATATTTTTGCATTTTTTATTAAGAAAACATTTGAAACATAAATTAACTCCTAAATTCTAGTTCATTTTAAAATAAGAAAGCAGTTAAAACTTAATTAATTAATTAATTAAAGCAATTCATTATTTTAATTTAAAAAAAGTCTAAGCCTGATTTTTTGTGAGTTTTTTATTTATTATTTTCTTAATTAAGTAAAGAAGATAAAAGAAATTAAAACATTACAAAAAAAACTAGATGGGCCTGAGATAGTAGAAAAAAAGTGGGGGTGTGGTTGTTGAATTTGCTGGCCCATGAAGGGAGAGGCCCAAATTTGCTTCTGGATCTAATGTGGATTGGTCTTGATGGAATATGGTGAGCCCACAGATGGAGTGTGTGATACGGTGGCAGAACCAATTGTTTTTACTCGTTTGAGTTTTGCATTTTTTGTTTGGAAAATATCGCGGTAAGTAAGACTCGCCACCGACTTTTATTTCATCCAATCCGGAAAAGGAAAAAGAATAGAAAAAGAACCTTTTTCGAGAATATTTCTTAGTACGGGGGGTAGATTATAGAAAGGGAAGGTGTTAACACCCTTTCTATCCATGGTTTTCCATGGGCTCTTAGGTACTTGCTCATCTTTTTAAAATTACTTGTGTGTGCTTGTTTTGAAAAAGTTTTACTTCGTGATAACTCTTGTATCAGTCCTCAAGGGTGTGACGAAGTTTGTTTTGAAAATTTGTTTTGAAAGGTGTTTGTGTGAAAAGTTTTGTTGAGAAAGTACTTAGGATTCTACCTACTCGAAAAAAGGTTATTTATTCTCATTTCCTTTAGACAGCGCTATCCTACTATTAAGGAGTAGGTAGCCCTTTCGTTGGAGTTTGTAAGGGACATTCGAAAGGGACAAGTACAGTCACTAGAGTAATGGGTAGGAAACCTTAGTAGTAACCCTAGAGTCTTAATATCTTTAAAGCCGAGGCAACATTTCCGAGGCAACATTCGAATGAGACATTTGATCTTTTAGACAGGAGGGCAACCACTAAAATCTCCTATGCTTAAATGACTATTTTATCGAAGGCAATCAAAGTGAGGCAAACCCTAGGAGTGAAATATGTGCACATGATTTTTTTAGTTAATTAGTCTTTGCACATTAAGTGAGCTACCGTTTTAATTTTCAAACATATTTCCATACAATCCTATTAACCATGCATCTAACAGTTAAAGATTGCAGAAATTAAAAGTGCGAGAAAATAAACCTAGTTATTACAAGGCTTCGCGGATATGGATTAATTACATAACCAAAATCGGAGACAAAGCGATAAATGAAAACCCTAGTTTAACTATTACAAACCATTGGCAGTTACAAAAATATGAAAAGAATTAATTAAAAGCGCGGAGAATTAAATGCGAGGGCACTTAAAAAAAACCTAAAACCCTAATTGAGAGAAAAATATTTTTTGTACATTTTTATTTGAGAAAAGAATTTAATTGCACATTAATTAAAACCCTAATTTCTAATTTCTTTTAATTATGAAAAAAAGAAATTAAATTAACCTATATTTCTAATTAAATTAAAATAAATATTTTATTAAAAAATGCTTTTTTTGTGTTTTGTGATTTATTGATTTTATGATTAATAAAAAAGTAATTAATTTGGTGAAAAACAATTAAACAAAATAATTAAAATTAAATAAATAAATAAAGAAAAGAAAATGGGCATGTGTTGAATAGCAAATCTGGGGGTGTGAGGAATTGAATTTGTTGGGCCCAAAACTGTTGGCCCACCCGCCTGCGTGAGATCCTGTGTAGCACTCTCCTGAAGGTACACCATGCTTCTTCAGGCTTGAAGCATTAGATCTGAAAAAGCTATGATCCGTTGGTTGGAAGTGACGACACATGATAGGTGCTCGAGCGTGTGATGCACTAAATCTGCAAAGGCAAAATAATACAAAGTAAATTGTTGGGACCTGGGATCGAACCCAGGTCCTTATGCTTACCACTAGCGCGCTCTTCCACTGGGCCAATTTGTTTAGTTGTCATTATACTGAAACAAAATATAATATAAAAAAATAAATGAGTTAGTGGGAAACGCGCGCGAGATTTCAAATGGTCCACTGATTGGCTGCCACTTATTCTTCTTCTCCAAGGCTCCTTCGTCTTAGCTATATACCTTTTACCTACAGTCGTGCATCTGTAGCTATAGCCCTGTCACCTTTAAAAACTCATAAAATGCATGATAAATGAAATTGGAGACCAGAATTCAATTGGTCTTGATGTCACAATCATCATGGTATCTTGTTCATGGCCTGATTTTACCTGTATGCAAAAACCCTAAAACGCACATAGAAAACCTAGCAATGGTAGATCTATATATAGGCATAAAAAATACAATTGAATCATACAGTCATGTTGCAAACATCTTAAACATCACAAATATACCAATTAAACATGCTAATGATGCAGGAATTACAGTAATCGGTTTTGGAAAAAAATGCAAACCGTGTGAGTTACAACTTGCGTTTCTTGATGCTTCAGACCTTACAAATGATTAGGATAGCTTCAGAAACTCCCAAGGAATGTCGTTTGATCCTTAGAACGCTTTGAACTGGCTTATGGAGCAAGATTGGATCTGCACTTTTCTTTGAAAAATTGGAATTTTGTTCTGCCTTTTTACGCCTGCCAACCTTGTTTTATCCTTGGTTCTTGTTCATTATATATGCTAGAGCGAATTAGGGTTGCAAAAACAGATGATATCTTTGGAATTTTGGAAGATTTGATTTGATTTTTCATCCATATGCAAACCTTCTATATTGAGCCAAATCATCCCATTTTTGTACCAATCATGCTTGATTCAATTTGGTCTTGATATCTTAGCATAATTTGATTGAGATCCTGTCCAAAAATCATATAAAAACATATCTTTGATATTATTTACCAATTATTTGATTTTATTCAATTTTTAATAAATAAAAAATCAAAATAAAATAAATAATGAAGCAAATAATATGTGAGTGAACATTTGGGTCGTGGACCATGCTACAAGTGAGTTGCAATCATGAAATGCTAAGCCCATTTGGTAAAAAAAACACTTTTGAGCATATTAGACTTTTAGCAATTTTGCAAAAAAGGTCAACTTTGACAAGGCATATCTCCTCCAATTTTAACCCTAGAGAGGTGTTCTTGGACTTTTTAGAAAGCTTAGGATGTCCCTTAAGCAACCCTTTTGGTCTCATTTCAATTGGGTATTCCATGTTCATGCAAGAAGCTTTGACCCAAAAAGTGTTTTTGTTGACTTTTCAAAAGGACCTATAATATGGAAATTCATATCTTTTTATCAGTGCATATTTTGATTTTGTGGACTGAATATGAGTTGTAAGGAATTTCATCCTATTCAAAATGAGCCTTGGATGGAAAATTTATGATAAAGTACGTGGAAGTTATGCTTGGTCAAAGTTTGGTTGACTTTTCCTAAGAAACCCTAATTTAGCAACTTTTGGGTTTTGATGAATTTAGGGAATTCCTTGAAGAATCATGATAAACCCTTGATAAAGTGATGGATATTACTTCAAAATGTTGATGTTTACCAAAAGTTCTGAATTTTGACTGTATGTGGGCCATAATTGACTTTTGACCTAATATAGTTGATTCTCAAGCATTTGAGCAGTTGACTGAGCAAACTTCTTGTGCAGTGCTTGAAATTTAACATGGAGGGTCTTGAGAACATATTAGGACCATGGAGATCATATTAGGTATTTTGTGTTCATCTATCTTGATGAAAATGGAAACCCTAATTTGAGACACACTGCCTTAGGAGAGAGTTTGTCTGGTTAACTCATGGGCAAACTTGAGCAAATTGAGGATCTCTAGGAGTATGTATTGAGTAAAATGAGAGGGAACATTTTGGGCTACAACAGCTGCCCTTGTTCAATCTTCTTAAACTTGAGGATGTAGATTAGCTTGTCTTCCTTTCGTGATCTGAAGATGATTGAACACTAGAGTGCCCAGAAATTTGCACTCGCATGAAGTGATACTTGATTTGTGATATCGGGAATGGGCTTATAGATGCCATTTGGAAGTTGCTAGAGAATTATCGGAGATGGGCTTAAAGATGACATCCAAGATGTGACAGAGTGTTGTACCCCAAAATTTTCCCTCTCATTTTACTCAAATACATACTCCTAGAGATCCTCAAGTTGCTCATGTTTGCCCAAGAGTTGACGAGACAAACTCTCTCCTAAGGCAGGGTGTCTCAAATTAGGGTTTCCATTTTCATCAAGATAGGTGGACTACAAAGACCTAATATGATCTCCATGGTCTTAATATGTTCTCAAGACCCTACATGTCAAGTTTCATGCCTTGCACAAGAAGTTTGCTCAGTCAACTGCTCAGATGCTTGAGAATCGACTATATTAGGTCAAAAGTCAACTATGACCCACATACAATCAAACTTCAAGATTTTTGGTCAACATTAACATTTTTAAGTTACTTTCATCATTTAATCAAGGGTTGATCATGATTCCTCAAGGAATGCTCCAAATTCATCAAAACCCAAAAGTTGCTAAATTAGGGTTTCTTAGGAAAAGTCAACCAAACTTTGACCAAGCATAACTTCCACATGCTTTATCAGAAATTTTCCATCTAAAGCTAATTTTGAAGAGGAGCAATTACCTACAACTCATCTTCATCCCACAAGTTCAAAATATACACCCACAAAAAGATATGAATTTCTACATTATGGGTCCTTTTGAAAAGTCAACAAAAACAACTTTTGGGTCAAAGCTTCTTACATGAACATGGAAGACTCAATTGATATGCGACCAAAAAGGTTGCTTAGGGGACATCCTAATATTTCTAAAAAGTCCAAGAACACCTCTCTACGGTTAAAATTGGAGGAGATATGCCTTGTCAAAGTTGACCTTTTTTGCAAAATTGCCAAAAGTCAAATGTGCTCAAAAATGCATTTTTTGCCAAATGGGCCTAACTTTTTATGCTTGCACCTCACTTATAACGTGGTCCACGACCAAAATATTCACCCAAACATTATTTGCTTCATTTTTAAATTTATTTTGATTTTTTATTAATTAAAAATTGAATTAAATCAAATAATTGGTGAATAATAGCAAAGATATGTTTTGATTTGGTTTTTGAACAGGTTGGCAATCAAAATATGCTGAGATATCAAGACCAAAATGAATCAAGCATAATTGGTACAAGAAAGGGATGATTTGGCTCAAAATATCAAGTTTACATGTAGCATGGAAATCAAATCAAATCTCTCATAATTGCAAAGATTCAATCCAATTTTATAACCCTAATTCATTCTTAGATATATATTGGACATGTACAAGGCATGAGACAAGGGTGGCAGTCGTGAAAAGAGGCAGGACAAAACTTCAAAATTTCAAAGAAAAGTGGTGATTTGATTTCCATTCTAGAGACCAATTCAAGCCGTTATAACATTACCAATACCTTGTTGGACATCCCAGGAACGTGTCCCAATCAATTGCAAGCCGCCCCAGGTCCAAAATCATCACGTAGCAGTCCCACGGTTTTCCCTGTTTTTCTAATTTCGATTACTGTGATTCACGCATCATGAACATGTTTTAATGGCATATATGTGTTTGTTATCATGTTTGCAACATATTGGTTATCTTTAATTGATGTTTTAACGCGTATACTTATGAATTCCATAACTAGGGTTTGAAGCCACATTTTGGGGCTTCTTAATACATGAAAAATTAAGCCAAGAATTGGATACTAGGATGATCATGGCATCAAGACCAATCTATCCATGGTCTTTGAATTCATTTACCATGTATATTTTTGATGTTTGAGGCGCGCAGGTTTTAGCGATGGACATGGTCTGTAGGTATAGGTTATATACCTAAAACGACGGACTGGAGGTAGAAGAAGGTGATTTGTCACCACCTCATTGGGATATTCAAATCAGCGTGCGCATTTTGTATTTTTCCCACTAATTCACTTGTTTTGTTATATTATATTGTGTTTTCATTATTTGTACAACAAAGCAGCATAGCCCAGTGGAAGAGCGCATTGTTGGTGAGTATAAGGACCTGGGTTCGATCCCAGGTCCAAACGTTTTCATGTTTTCTGATTTATCTTACGCAGATTCCATGCATCTCACGCCCAAGCCTATACCATGCGCTCACAAGATCCAGCCAGTAAATCGTCCCTGATTCAGATCCAACGGTCCAGCAAAGGCAGTGTATGGTGGACTCTCAAAAGCCAATTGTGCTGGATCCCACGTAGGGCACTTGGGCCACCAATCTTGGCCCCATCAAATCCATAACTGCACCCCCCCATTTAGCATAACACACCCGTTCTTCTCTTTTTTCTATTCTTTTTTATTTTTAATTCCTTTAATTACTTCCTTAATTATTTTAATTAACATCAAAAATCATTTTTTTTATTTAATTAAAAAATCATGAAAACACCAAAAATATTTTTCTTTCATAAAAAATATTTTTTCTAATTAATTTAGTTTAATTAATTTAGGGCAATTTAATTCCTCTTTATAATTAAAATAATTAGAAATTAGGGTTAATTTTGTACATAACCTAATTAATCCTTTTCTCAATAATAATCTAAGTATTTTCATCAATTAGATTTTTAGGGTTTTTAACCATCTTCGCATGTAATTCGTCGCGCGTCTTAATTACCGTTTCAATTATTATTTATGTAACTGTTTCGAGGATGTAATAGTAACTAGGGTTTTATACTTCCGCATTTTTATTTTCGGTCAAGATAATTATGTAACTGTCAAAGCCTTGTAATAGCTAGGTTTATTTTTTTCGCACTTTAAATTCCTGCAAGTCTTTAATTGTCTATATGTATGCTAATAGGATTGTATGGCAAGAATACTTGAAATTAAAACGGTAGATCACCTAAATGTGCAAAGACTAAATAACTGAAAAATTCACGTGCACATGGTCACTCCTAGGGTTTACCTCACTTCGGTTGCCTTCAGTAAACAATCATTAAGAATAGGAGATTTTAGTGGTTTCCCTCCAGTCTAAAAGATCAAAATGACCCATTTAAATGTTGCCTCGGAAATGTTGCCTCAGAAGTGTTGCTTCAGAAAGATCTTAAGATTCTAGGGTTACTACTAAAGTTTTCTAACTGTTGCTTTAGTGACTGTACTTGTCCCTTTCGAACGTCCATTACAAACTCCAACGACGGGGCTACCTACTCCTTAAGTAGTAGGATAGCGCTGTCTAAAGGAAACGAGAACGAACAATCTTTTTTCGAGTAGGTAGAATCTTAAGTACTTGCTCAACAAAACTTTTCACACAACAACTTTCAAAACCGATTTTCAAAACAAACTTCGTCACACCCTTGAGGACTGATACAAGGGTTATCACGAAGTAAAATATTTTCAAAAACAAAAATACACAAGCAATTTCAAAAATGAGCAAGTACCTAAGAGCCCATGGAAAACCATGGATAGTAAGGGTCCTAACACCTCCCCTTTCTATAATCTACCCCCCGTACTCAATATCTCGAAAAAAGGTTTTTTCTGTTCTTTTTCCTTTTCCATGATTGGATGAAATAAAATTCAGTGGCGACTCTTGCTTACCGCGACATTTTGTGAACAAGAAACGCAAAACGCAAACCAGTATAACAGTCGGTTCTGCCACCGTATCACACAGAGTATCGCCGGAGATAGGATTAAAGATGCCATCTAGAGGATGTTGATTTCCTGAGATATTCTTTTGATGAGAGTCCCTGCTCCTGTCGTTGAGGAGGAATCTGCTAAGGAATGTTGGTATCTGTCTTGGGAGAAATAGAATTTTAGGAGCTTAAGTTGTCCGTTACTCTACTGGGGAATTAACTCCTGCTTGAGGAAGTGGAGGTGAACTGCATATCTGGTCAGTGTACAGGCTGCACCGCGACTTACTGGGGAAAGGTGAAATTGACCGAAACTGGTCAGGTCCAGGTTTTACCGTGTTGTAAAATGTCGTCTGGAGGTAAGAGAAAAGAAACCTGGATGGTAAGGTTATGAGAAGGAACCTGGATAGTAGGGTTACTTCGAAGTGAAAGCCTGGATAGTAGGGTTGTGAGAAGGAACCTGGATAGTAGGGTTGTGAGAAGGAACCTGGTTAGTAGGGTTACTTCGAAATGAAAACCTGGATAGTAGGGTTGTGAGAAGGAACCTGGATAGTAGGGTTACTTCGAAATGAAAGCCTGGATAGTAGGGCTGTGAGAAGGAACCTGGAAAGTAGGGTTACTTCGATATGAAGGCCTAGATAGTAGGGCTGTGAGAAGGAACCTGGGTAGTAGGGTTACTTCGAAATGAAAGCCTAGATAGTAGGGCTGTGAGAAGGAACCTGGGTCGTAGGGTTACTTCGATATGAAAGCCTGGATAGTAGGGCTGTGAGAAGGAACCTAAATAGTAGGGTTGTGAGAAGGAACCTGGATAGTAGGGTTGTGAGAAGGAACCTGGATAGTAGGGTTACTTCGAAATGAAAGCCTGGATAGTAGGGCTGTGAGAAGGAACCTGGATAGTAGGGTTACTTTGATATGAAGGCCTAGATAGTAAGGCTGTAAGAAGGAACCTGGGTAGTAGGGTTACTTCAAAATGAAATCCTGGATAGTAGGGCTGTGAGAAGGAACTTGGGTCGTAGGGTTACTTCGATATGAAAGCCTGGATAGTAGGGTTGTGAGAAGGAACCTGGATAGTAGGGTTACTTCAATATGAAAGCCTAGATAGTAGGGTTGTGAGAAGGAACCTGTGTAGTAGGGTTAATTGGAAATGCAAGCCTGGATAGAAGGTGTTGTACCCCAAAATTTTCCCTCTCATTTTATCAAGGTTTTCCCTCACCAGACTCTTTGAACTCCAGACAGGATTAGGGTTTGCACTGCTCAAGACATCTCCTTGCACTGTTGACCTAAATTAGGGTTTGAGTTTGCATAAGGAATTTTGGGCTTCTATTGCTCAAAGTGACCTTCATACTTCATATTGGATCTACAAGATTGTCCATACCAAGTTTCAAGCCTTGAATCAAATTTTTGCCCAGTCAATTGGACAGTTGACCTAGAAATCAGCTGTATTGGGGAAAAAGTCAACTATGGTCAATATACAGTCAAACCTAAGAATTTGATCCATATCAACATTCTAGGCTCCTATGAACCATTTGATCAAGTTTGGACCACAACTCCTTAAGAAATTTGATCAGATCATCAAAAGGGCAAAATGGTCATTTTTAGGGTTTTGACTGCACAAAGGCAATTTCTGATTTTTGACCTAGAAAATGGCAAATTGGGTTCAAGCATGGATTCAAGGACTCAATGGCATCATCTTAACCTATTCACAAGGTTCGAAAGATCTCAATTGTATTGGATTGACAAATGAATTTTTCAGTCAACTTATCAAAATTTGATTGTACACTGAAAAGTCAAACTTTGACTTTTTTGTTAAAATCAAGTGCCAAGGGTCATTTTTCATCAAGATGTGTCAAAACATGAAACTTGTTCATCAAGAAACCCAATTTTGCAAATTAGGGTTTAAAGTTGAAAAATTTCATAACTTAGAATTTTTCTAAGTTATGAAATTTTCTTAATTTTTCCTAACTTTGCCAAACATTTTCATCATGATGCAATTGGATTCAAAATAAACTTCCAACATGAAAGTTGTAGTCCTCCACAAAGTATACAATTTTTATTCACAAAGTTTTCCCAAAGAAAGCTTAGATCTAAAGTTATGATTTTTAGAACAAGGGTCCATGAAACTTTTAACTTAGTGAAATTTTGCCCTAATTTAGGCAGGATTTTGACCTATCTTCATGGCCATTTTTCACATAGTTCAACTTGGAATATCAAATTTCATTTCAAAGATGGATTGTATAGAATTTTGCAAGCTTTCCAAAATGTCCAAGAACTCTCCAAACTCATTTGTGGTTAGGGAGAATCTAAGGCTTGAAGTTGGCAAAAACTCACTTTTCATCCATGGCATGTTCATATTGATACAAGTTGCAAATTCAAATTAACTTGCTTTACACTAGATTACAGGCCTCAAAACCATTCCATACTCAATAATTAAATGCAAATCCATTGGTCTAAGGTTTTGTTTTTCTCATTAGAGCATTGCACACAAGATTAATCCTTAAATAGAAAAAGCAACATTGCCATTTTTGCTTAAGTTTTGCTTTATGTCAAAACAGCATCCTTGAGCATTGAGCCATATATAATGCAGAAAATCAAATCCACCAATTTGAGGGGCCAAGAGCATAGTATGCAAGCTGATGGATAGCCTGTACAGGCCTGCTTTGCATCACTTGTCCACTTTTGCTTCATATACAAGAAACATGTCCAATATCACATAACTGGAACATCTGTGAAAACCAACCTTTGCAAGCATTTGGAACAATTTTTTCACATCCCTTTGAGCCAGAAACACGACCCTTTGAGCCTTCAAACCTCCCATAGCACAAAATCATTTTCATTTGGCAAAACAGGGCACTCCCTGCAGTTTGATTTCCACAACTCAAATCCCTCGTGCGTTTTGTCTCAAATTGGTTCAAACACCTTCCATACAACATATCCAAGCTATCCCAACCCTTAAACACTAACTGTAACTCCATTTACAAGGTTTTCCATTTTTGATTTCAGCTTGTGCAGGTTGAGTTTTGTAGGCTTGTTCAAGCACATTCAAGGCAAGCTAGGCATTGGAGAAGGTCAGGGGAAGTTCAAGCAAGCTCCCAAACATCTCAGGCCTCATTGAAAAGCTCCACATTGTCAGACACGAAGTCAACTGAAACAGGTTTTTGTCAACTTCCTATCTCTCTATTTAGGAACAATTAGGCTTAGGTTTATGAATAAGAAATGTAGTATTCATAGCCATGAAGCTGTACATATGCTCAGTTTTCATTTTAGTTAAGCATGCTAAGAGAATTTGGTCCATGAACATCCTGAAAAAATAGGTTAAGATTTAGGGCCAGAGAAATTCTCTCCGGTCTTTGAGAGTTAGGACAAGTTTTTTATATGGTTGAATTCGTCTTGGAAAGCTCTACAACTTTGATGTTATGTGTTTTTGCATTAGAGCACGTATGCAGGTTGTTCGTGTTTGAAACAGGGCGCGCGAAATTTCTGAACAAAGGTTGAAGATGAAGTCTGGCTTGGGCTGGGCTTTGGTTCTTTCACTATTTGCACCCCTCTTTTGCTGAATACACCCCCTGGCCCATTTCTTCATATTTTTATGTTTTGTTATTTTATTTTCATTTCTGATTTTATTTTATTATTTCCCAAACATAAAAAATACCCTAAAACATTTTTATAAAATTTCACATTTATTTTGTATTTTATTTTTATTTTTTTTAACATAAAAAACAATTTAATTAGTATATACTTTATTTATTGAAAACTTGAAAATAAATATATAATAACCATTATACTTTTATTTTATTCTTTATTTTATTTACACTAAAAAATATTGTTCTAAATATGTTTTTATTTTTGTATATATTTTATTTTATTTTTATAATACATAACTAATATAATTAATATATACATACATACTTTTATTTTATTTAATAAATACTTGAGAATAAAAACATAAAAATATTATACTTTTATTTTTATTATTATTTATACTTAAAAAATAATTTTTCTAAATATATTTCATTTTTTGTATATACATTATTTTATTTTATTATATATAAATAGTATATTTAATATATTTACATTCTTAAAAAGAAAATTAGGGTTTTACCCTTAATAAAATAATAATAATCTTTTTTTATTTATTTCTTTCTTTTTACATTAAACATTTTTACATACATAAAAATAAACAAAACATTTTTGCATATTCATAATATTTTGTATACTTATTTAATTTGTTTATTTAAGCATTATTCATTTATTTATTTTGTATCAATTATTCAATTTGGATGTAATAGTAAAATAGGGTTTTAATTTCTTGTCAAATAATCCCCATTCAAAAATTGTATCCCCATCCCCATAATCATGTTGTAATAGTGGTAGATTTATTTTACGCATTTACGCTTTCAATTATGCCATGATTAGAGATTAGGGTTTGTATACAAAAATCCAAAATCAACAAGTAGCTTGACCTAATACAAGACCTAAATGCATGAAAATGACAAACACAATGTACACTTGCACCCCTAGGGTTTCATCCACTTGTTGCCTTTAAAATTGGCCATGTTAAACATGTTGAGTATATTTGGCAAAACAAAAACAAAACAAAAGATCATAGTCCCTCGATGATGCTATCTTGGTTGCCTATACAAAATGATCTAGTCCCTCAAAATTGCTAAAGATACTTGGCAATATTATTATCATGGTCAATACGATGACCCGCGCCTGTCCCGTTTAACATCCTAATACAAGGTTGTTTACCAAATGCAATGGTAAAACAACACTATCAAAAGGGTTAGAAATATATAGGAAAGATCTTTGAGTAAAATAGGGTAGATAACTCTTAGTTACTTGATCAAAACTTGCAAAACATCCTTGCTATTTTCAAACACACTTCACAACACAATTTCAAAACATTTCCCAAAGCAAACTTTCAAACATTGAAACATCTTTTCAAAAGACAAATACACCTTTGTATACATTCAAACAAGAATCATTACAAAGGTTGCCACAACGATGGCCTCTTTTCAAAACATTTTCAAAACCACACACAAAGCACCATTTCAAACAATTGAAAAGCAAAAGCAAGTGATCTAAACAAGTAACTAAGAGCCCATGGATAACCATGGATGAAAAGGGTGCTTGCACCTTACCTTTTCATAATCTACTCCCCAAACCCAAGAAAACATCTCAAAGGTCTTTCCTGTGCTTTTTGACCTTTCCTTAGGATAAAATAAAAAGTCGGTGGCGACTCTTGCTAAACCGAAACATTTGCGAACACAAATGCAAAACCTCAAGTCAGTTCTCCCACCGTATCACAGAAGGGATGTGAGAAGGAACCTGGATAGTAGGGTTACTTCGATATGAAAGCCTGGATAATAGGGCTGTGAGAAGGAACCCGGGTCGTAGGGTTACTTCGATATGAAAGCCTGAATAGTAGGTTTGTGAGAAGGAACCTGTATAGTAGGGTTACTTTGATATGAAAGCCTGGATAGTAGGGCTGTGAGAAGGAACCTGGGTCGTAGGGTTACTTCGATATGAAAGCCTGGATAGTAGGGCTGTGAGAATGAACCTGGGTCGTAGAGTTACTTAGATATGAAAGCCTGGATAGTAGGGGTGTGAGAAGGAACCTGGATAGTAGGGTTACTTCGATATGAAAGCCTAGATAGTAGGGGTGTGAGAAGGAACCCGGGTCGTAGGGTTACTTCGATATGAAAGCCTGGATAGTAGGGCTACTTCGTTGCGATAGTGTAGATTAGTTGACCCGTTTGGTTTTGGGAACTGAGTTCCCATTAGTCGTCTGCAGATGTGACTTACATAACCGCTGAATTTGCTAAAGCTAATCCTCTTTTCCTGAGAAGATATCAGGGTTAGTTATATGCGATGCATGAAATGTAGGGTGAGATAATGTTCTTAAAATAAATGAGATTATGTTGTATATGATATGTATGCGTACGTCATGATGTATGTTCACGAAATGCTATCGGGGTATGCTCGCGTCTAGGAAAATAAATCCCTGACGGTTGCTGGAGATTTGTAAATATTCTGTCGGGAGGAGATGCTGCTTGAGAATAAACTTTGCAGGGAATGAACTTAGGAAATGTATATTTGTAGCTGCAGTGATGAACTCTGTCGGGGGTTGAGCCTCTACATCTAGAGAAATAAACTCTGCTTGGGGTATGAATTTTACTGACTCGCCTGCGAATATGGGAATCGGCTGGGGGATATAACTGTCAGGTTTCAGAAGGACCATGGCTGGGGAGGTTACGTCCTGTTTCGGGAAAGCAGGCATCAATGCTTTTGAATACTTTTACTCTGTGGGGAGTGTATGTATTGATGATTGTGCTCCAAAGCTGACTCTATCCAGACACCTGCTGGGCGGAGTAACCGTCGGGTTTGGCACTTCTTGTTTTTTCTCCTGTTTCTGGAATTACGAGTAATTGTCTTTTGTTTTTTATGTAAGTATTTATGAGAAACAATCATTTTAAAATGCATATATCAAAAATAAGTCATTGGACGTTCTTGCAAAATAAAATAGAAAACAAAAACAAACTCAAAGTGAAGAAAATTTTGTATTGATTTTTGAAGTCGGCCTGTAATAGGCATTTTTGTACAAGGAGGCTGATGCTCTAGTAAGAGAACACCGCTGAATAAAATAGAAGCTATACAAATTTATGAAAAAGGAAAACAGCATGTGTAACAACCCCATTGGGTTCCAACTCTGCTATTGCCTTTATATATTCAAGCGTCTCATCACTTTTCTTCTTGGCCGAAAGTTGATCAGATTGATTGGTGTTGTCCGAGCTTGATAATCGATACTGAAGTCTAGTCGCAAGATGATCCAATGAGACATAGTGATACGCTTCATACCCCTAACTTTTTCCTAGACAGCCCTTTCGGGTTTTCAGTCCACCGGGATACCCTTTTTTACCCAAGCCGCCCTTTCGGGTTTTCGACTTGCCGGGTGTACGGATTTTTCATTTTCATCCCTTACTTTTGCCCGAACCCTTTTGGTTCACCGGGAAGCCCTTATTTTTTCCTAGGCCGGTCAACCTAGCAGGTCTTTGATTAGGCGTAGTATCTTTTCACTATGTCTGCATTGACAGGGTGAGGAAGGTCGTCACCATCCATGGTGGTTAGAATCATAGCTCCTCCCGAGAAAATATTCTTAACCACAAATGGCCCTTCGTACGTGGGGGTCCATTTTCCCCTGGGACCACCTTGCGGCAGTATGATGCGTTTGATCACTAGATCCCCGACTTGATATTCTTGGCGTCTAACTTTCTTGTTAAAAGCCTTGATCATTCGCTTTTGATACGTCTGACCATGGCAGATAGCAGTAAGTCTCTTTTCATCGATTAGATTTAACTGATCAAGTCGGGTTTGGATCCAGTCGTCTTAGTTCAAACCCGCATCCTTCATAATCCTGAGAGAAGGTATCTGGACTTCGATGGGTAGGACTTCCTCCACGCCATATACTAGAGAGTAGGGTGTTGCCCCTGTCGATGTTTGTGCTGAGGTACGGTACCCATGAAGAGTGAATGGTAACATATCATGCCAGTCTTTATATGTCACCGTCATCTTCTGCACAATCTTGATATTCTTGTTAGATGCTTCAACATCGCCATTCATCTTTGGCTGGTGGGGAGAAGAATTATGATGTTGTATCTTGAACTGTTTACAGAGCTCGGTGATCATTGTGTTGTTGAGATTCGTACCATTGTCAGTGATAATTCTCTCTGGCATAGTGGACCAATAATATCCTTCCCGTAGGATCTTCTTAGCCATTGTATGTCCACTAGAATGAGTTCCGAAGGTGCCTTCATGTAGATCTGTCATGATCCTCTCTACTTCACTCTTGTCTACACACGATAGTAGTGTGGAGTCATGGTTGTGTTTATAGAGGATTCCATTACTGAGGAAGAACTTTGCAGCGAACCTTCTCAGAAACTTCTTATCATTGACAGATGCGCCTTCGGGATACTCTTGAGCCTCGAGATACCTTTTGACTTCGTGAAACCAAGGTTTGTCTGCCACTTCTTTGGTATCGATTTCACAACAGTGTGCTGGTTCATCCAACCTCTCAATGGTAATTTGGGGAGCTTCATTGTCCCACCTAACCTTGAACATAGAAGACATGGTAGCTAGCGCGTCCGCTAACTAGTTCTCCTCTCGTGGGAAATGTTCGAAGGTTACCTCCTCAAAGTGTGGGAGCAATGTCAGTACATACTCTTTGTAAGGAATGAGATTCGGGTGTTTTGCATCCCATTCGCCTTTGATCTGACTTATTACCAAGGCTGAATCCCCGAAAACGTCCAAGGATTTGATCCTGAGGTCGATAGCGGCCTTGAGTCCCATGATACAAGCTTCATACTCCGCCATGTTGTTAGTTTAGTTGAAACATAACCAGACAGTGAAAGGAGTATGACAACCCTTAGGAGATATGATTACAGCACCAATGTCGTTACCCAGTGCGTTTGAGGCTCCGTCGAAATACATAGACCATCGGGATCCCTCCTCAGGTCCTTCATTCGGTCCAGGTTCTTCATAGTCAGTCACCAGCATAATATCCTCATCCGAGAACTCAAAATTCATGGATTGGTAGTCATCCACGGCCCGATGAGCCAAATGATCAGCCAACACACTTCCCTTCATTTCTTTCTGGGTCGTATATTGTATGTCGTACTCAATTAAGATAATTTGCGACCTTGCTATCCTTCCTGAGAGAGCGAGCTTCTCGAAAATGTACTTGATCGGATCCATCTTCGATATCAACAAGGTAGTGTGAGTCAGCATATACTGTCTCAGTCGGCGAGCAGCCCATGCCAAAGCGCATCAAGTTTTCTCGAGCAATGAGTATCGTGTCTCAAAGTCGGTAAACTTTTTGCTAAGGTAGTATATTGCATGCTCTTTTCGACTAGACTCGTCATGCTGCCCCAGCACACACCCCATTGAATTGTCTAGCACTGTCAAGTACAATATCAAAGGTCTTCCTTCAATTGGAGGCATCAGAATTGGTGGTTCTTAAAGGTATTCCTTGATTCTTTCAAAAGCGGTATGGCACTCATCATTCCACTTTACCACTTGATCTTTCTTCAGAAGCTTGAAGATTGGCTCACAAGTAGCAGTCAGATGTGAAATGAACCTGGAGATATAATTTAGGCGTCCCAAGAAACCCCTAACTTCCTTCTCTTTACGGGGAGCTGGCATTTCTTGTATAGCTTTTACCTTTGCAGGATCTACATGGATGCCTTTGTCGCTGACAATGAAACCTAGAAGTTTACCAGACCTTACCCCGAAGGTGCACTTGTTCAGATTCAACCTCAGCTTATACATCTTTAACCTGTCGAACAACTTTTGGAGATGGTCCAGGTGCTCTTCCTCAGTCTGAGACCTGGCTATCATGTCATCAACATAGACTTTAATCTCATGGTGAATCATATTATGGAACAAAGCGATCATGGCATGGTGATAAGTTGCCCCAACATTATTCAATCCAAAAGGCATCACCTTGTAGCAGAAGGTGCCCCACTGTGTAATGAAGGTTGTCTTCTCCGTGTCTTCAGGAGCCATCTTGATCTGGTTGTATCCAGAGAAACCATCCATGAAAGAGAAGATTTTGTGTTGCGCGGTGTTGTCAACCAGAACATCAATGTGAGGAAGTGGGATGTCATCCTTGGGGCTTGCTCTATTGAGATCTCTGTAATCCACACACATCTGTACCTTACCGTCCTTCTTAGGTACCGGAATGACGTTAGAAACCCACTGTGGATAAGAAGTGACAGCTAAGAATCCTGCATCGAATTGTTTCATGACCTTTGCCTTGACCTTTGCCTTGATTTTGGGACGCATACGACATACCTTCTGCTTAACCGGAGGTCAGTCTTCTTTAGTCGGCAGGCGATGTACCACAATATCAGTGTCCAAACCAGGCATGTCTTCATAGGACAAGGCAAAGATCTCAACATAGTCGTACAACATCTATATCAACCTCTGTTTGACGCTAAGCTCCAGATTTGCACCTATTTTAACCTCTTTTCTGTCTTCCTCAGTACCCAAGTTCACTGTCTCAATCGGCTCTTCATGAGGCTGTATGGCCCTTTCTTCCTGCTGTAATAGTCTAGCAAGTTCTCCAGGCACCTCACAATCATCCTCACCTTCGTCCTCGGCTTGGTTGATTGGATTTTCGAAGTCATAACTGGCAATAGCAGAGCTGTTATCAATGGGATCCCGAGTGGATATGGATCTGCAGTATGATACGTGAGTGTGTGTAAGAGAATAGTTGTTTTGATAAAGTGAAAACAGAAAATAAAAAACAGAGAGGGCAAAATTTGTATGCAAGAAACGTCCAATGCTTTATTAATGATATATGAAATGACAAATAATAGCCCTCACAAGCAAAGCCAATGTTCCTCGGGCAAGGCACAAGGTCGTTCAGTTTTAAATTGTTTGTTACAAATCTCAAAACAAGTAAGACAATTACTGCGGAATAAAAGAAACTGGTATAAAGTCCCTAGCCGTCCAGTTACTCGGTCCACCGTTGGTAGTTGGGTAGATCCAGCTGTCAATGTCTGAGTCTTCCTCGCTGTCTTCAATGGCATTAACCCCACAATTATTGATGTGTAGGGGAGGTCTTCCAGCCCGAGCACGTAGAACAACCCTTTGAGCCCCTGTAGTAAAGCCCAAACCAAATTTGTCAGTTTTGTGAGTGAAACCAGGGAGCCGACCCCAATTGGTGCACCCACCTTCTTCAACCATGACCCTGGAATCCTTGAGAGAAGCCATCTTCAGAGGAGGTTTGCTGCTAGTAGTAGTTTCAATCGATGCCAAGATCCGAGGGACCTCTTTGAAGTTATAACAAGGAGTTTCTATAAATTCCCCGTCCATCTCTACATAGCGGAAGGAATTGAGGTGGCTCACCATATACTCCTCTTCACCCCGCACTGAAAATCTTCCCTTTTGCCGGATACTTCATCATTTGGTGGAGTGTGGAAGTAACTGCCCCAGCCTCGTGGGTCCAAGGACGACCCAACAAACAAGAATACGACGGCCTGATATCCATCACATAGAAGGTGGACCCAAAAGTCTAAGAACCCACTTTGACAGGGATGTCCACCTCCTTGTGCACCATTCTATTCGATTCGTCAAAAGCCCTTACCACGATGTTACTAGGCTTTAGAGTCAAACCCTTGTAATCCAACCAGTCCAACGCCTTCTTAGGCAAGACATTCAGTGAAGACCCAATATCTACTAGCACATGAGCCATAGTGGCGCCCCTGCATTCAATCGAGACATGCAAAGTATCATTATGCTTCCTTCCCTTTGGTGTCAAGTCTGCATCTGAAAAACCCAGCCCATTATCAGCAGTCAGGCTGGCCACACAATCTTTGAACTGATCTGCTAAAGTTTCCTGCGGCACATGCGCAGTCTTGAGGAATGTAATCAAAGCATTCACATGGGCTTCGGAATACAACAGCAAAGACAACGTGGATATCTTTGATGGGGTCTGCCCCATCTGCTCGACCATATTGTAGTCTCTCTTCTTAATTATTTTCAGTATTTCCTCTATCTCTTGCTTAGAGGCTTCCACAACAATTTTCCTAGGCGCCTCTGTCCGGGTAGGCTCACCTATAATTTCTTTTCCGCGGGTATCAGACGATTCGCTGATAGGGGTAATGACTGGAATAAGAACAGGAGCAGTAGTTGATGTACTAGCAGGGACATCAAATGGAATGACAATAGGCTTGTTGACAGTCTTAGGGGAAATCTCGGGAGAGAAGACCCTTCAACTTCGGGTAACTTTGCTGGTTCCGACAATGTTACCAATATCAGGATCAGCCTCTTCATCTTTCAAATCTTGTTTGATGCCATGATAGTACACATAACACCATAATGTCAGGGGACAACTTTGTCCGAGACATACAGGACATGACCAGGAACAGTGATTATCAGCGGAGCAATTCTTGGAGAAGATGTAATCCTAACAGGTCTTTTCGAGGAGAACTTTGAAGGATTGGCGGAAATGGTTATAATGGCAATGTCTTTAGATGGAACAACAGGAAACAAAGTTTTCTCAAACAAAATTTCTTTGTTGTCCATCAGGCGTTGAACACCTGACTTCAGCAAATGGCAACCAGAAGGTAGAAATGAACACATGTGGCAACCTTCACCACAACCCGGAAATAAACCGACCAACATCAAATTCTTCTTCACAGTCATGAGAGGGGTAGAAAATTCATCCACCAAGGTCACGAAAGAGTCAGTATCAACAACATTAATTCCACGACCGTGCTTAGGCATGAGAGCAGTTATGACATTGGGCTTCTCCGGAGCATGGAACTCAATTTCCTTGGCTTCAATCAGATCTTGTACCTTATTCCTTAGAGCCCAGCAGTCATTGGTATCGTGGCCAGGACTCTCAGAATGATAGGCACACCGAGCATTTGGATTATATTAGGGAGATGTAGTATTTGGATTCTTGGGAGCCTCTTTCAAGGTTGCCAAGTTGGATCTCAGCAGATGAGGTAGAACTTCAACCAATGTCATGTTGATTCGGGTAAACTGCCGTTGTGGTCTTTCCACTTTTTGTTGATTGTTACGTTGTGTAGAAACTGCAGGCCTAGGTATCATTACAACACTTACTGTCTGACGATGTTCGACCCTATTTTGGCCCCTCGTGCTATAGATGGCACTCGCTTCCTTCTTACCAGTAAAAGGCTTCTTTACTGAGTTCGAAGAGGTATCCTTCTGTATCTTACCGCTCCGAATCACAGCTTCTACTCTTTCTCCAGTTAGAATCAGCTCGGTGAAACCAGCTGACAAGTTGCCGATCAAATGATTGAAAAATGGACCAGATAGCATCCCCAGAAACATATCAACCAACTCCCTATCAGACAACGGGGGTTGAACTCTTCCAGCCAAGTCTCTCCATTTCCGTGCATAGTCTTTAAAGCCTTTACTTGCACCCATGGACATACTCTGGAGTTAAGTACGAGTAGGAGCAAGGTCGATGTTGTATTGATACTGCTTGTAGAAAGCAGCAGCTAGATCTTCCCAATTTCTGACATTGGCTCCCTCCAGCTGGTAGAACCATTCAAGCTGAGTCCCTGACAGACTATCTTGAAAGAAATGAACCCACAGATTTCTATCAGTGGTGTGGGGCTGGATCTTTCTGACATAAGAACAGAGATGGAGTTTTGGACAGGACACCCCATCATACTTAGCAAAAACTGGAGCTTTGAACTTCTACGGGATGACTACTCCCGACACCAATCCCAATTCTTCGAAATCCAGCCCAAGTATCCTCTGAACTTCCATGGCACTCAAATGATCTTCCAACTGCTTGTATCTATCCTCAATAGGAGGATACTGCTCATCATTGTAGTCGATATCGTTGTCAGAAACTACAGGACTGAGGTCCTTCTCCCCTGTCTCTTCTTCTTGATTCTCCCCTTCCTTAGATGAAGAGGTCAGATCGACTTGTCGCTTCAACCGCTCTCCAAACCTTCTGCCCATATTCATAATACCGACAGCCTTCTTCTTTTTCTTTTTCTCTTCCAGGATGAGGGCTTTCAGATCCTCCTACCCTTTTGCCAGACTTATGAACATTTATTGGAACTGGGCGTTTTGTGCCTGAAGGTCCTTGATGCTTTGTTCGGAAGACATTTATGCTGAAATAAACAGCGAAGAAGATGAGAAACCTGTAAGGGTACCTGTACATGTAATGCTATGAATGGGATGCGCATGCAATGATTTCAAAGACTTTGGGAAATTTAAATTTGCAAACCAAAATAAAACAAATATTATATTAGCTGAATTCAAAGTTCAAATTCCTTTTAGGAGTTATAATTAAAATAAATCTAATATTAGAAAAGAAATCAAAATTCCCATGGATGCTTCCTCTTTGTGCCGAGATAATCATTGAGTCCTTTTTCCTCATGGAGCTGCTTTGTGAGCTCTAAAACCTTCCTCTCCTGAGCATGGAATTGATCCTTGTAAGTATCCCTCTCCTTCATCAACTTAATCCAAGACCTCTGTAATTCTCCAAGATCAGTGGGCATATCGGGATAGAGAACCGTGTAAGGAATACCCTCTTCAGTAGTGGGTTCCACAATCACTGGTAAAACGGCCACATAGGGCATCATAAGCTTCTGGGCGTGAGCTCGTACCCATTGGAGGTAAGGTTCCATAGGAATGGAAGCCTTTGGCCCCAAAGCCCTGGCTCTAGGTCGGTTTACCATGCCCCAAGCTCGTATGAACCTCTGGCAATACTCGTGAGTGTCATCCTCATAGTTGAATACAATGCCCTCAATAAGTAACTCGTGGGGACCATCTCTTTGAGCGTAACCAAATTGTCGCAGACATAAACAAGGATTGTAGGTTATGCCCCCTCTGACACCAAGTAACAGGACATTAGGGTACTCCCCGCAGCGGTCAATAATGACAATGTTTTCCATATCTCGGGAACACCAGAGAATATCCATGTGAGCGAGTGACATTATCCTTTGTGACCAACCCAAACCTTCTTCATTCTTCAGTATGGACTTAGGGAGGTGAGAAATAAACCACCTCGACAACAATGGCATGCAACACATAAGAACCCCTCTTCTCTTCATGGTACGAGTATGAAGAGTGTGCAAAATATCTCCGAGCAAGGTATGCACAGGGTTGCGAGAGAGGAAGATCTTGATAGCATTCACATCTACGAATCAGTCTGGATTAGGGAATAGGACTAACCCATCGATTAAAAGAGCCAAGACCTCCTCAAAAGCCTGAAAATACATATCATCCCAAAACAGACGGGCCTTGTCTATCAGAAACTTGGCTAGAAAACCCTTGACTCTGCTTCTCGTTTCCCAATTGGATACCACTTCGGCCCGTTGCAGATGCAAGGCTGAGGCAATAACTTCTGGCTTAGGAACTTATTCTAGACCTGTGAAAGGCAACTGTTCAAGAATGAGTATATCCAACAGTTGAGAGAATTCTTCCATGGTAGGCACCAACTGATAGTCTGGAAAGGTGAAGCAGTGGTGCTTGGGATCAAAGAACTGAAAGAGTACACTCATCATCTTTTCATCAAAGTTTGAAGTAACTAGGTTGAGAAGTTGACCATGTCTCTTAGTGAACGCAGAAGTTTCAGAAACCCTTGATACTAGCGCTTTGAGTTGGGAAGGTATCTTCACAAAGCTGATTCGGATAGTGTTTCTACGAATGGAAGCCATGATCTGCAAAACAAGACAAAGATAAATTCTCTTGATCTTTGAAATGGTTAGTGCAATAAGCATGGATGTTATGTTATGATGCATGATGTCATGATAAACCACAGGTATAGCAAACACAGTCAAATCACACCAAGTCCTTAGGTTTAAGGCCTGCATGAGGTTAAAGGTCATACCCTCTTGAAGTTTAGTTGGTTTCAAACCTGTCTTAAAAAGTAACCGGGTTCTAAAGGATCTCAATATCACTGACCATCCTTTATCGGGCATTGTCTCAGCTCAAGCAATCTTTTCTTACGGCCGAAATATCCCAAAAGTCTGATCTCAATGAGTGTAGCATCGAGTATCAACCAATCCTCAGCTCTATACTGAGGCCGATTATCTCACTACTTTCTAATGGCCAATTTTGTTCAACTAAGGTTCTAAGGTCCGTTAGTGCTTCACGACACCACGCGTCGGCCTCGTATTCTCCTCGTTTCCCCACGAAGGGTACCGATACCAACCAAAGTGCCACACCAACATAACCATCGCTTAAACCATATCGGTCTATGCCGTACAATCTCCATGATCTATTGCTGTTTACCTAATGAGTGACCCCATATCTGGGTGTAGGATCTATAGTAACCCAAGAAAAACCCTTTTAAGAATAAAGCAAACAAACAAGAAATAAATTTTTTAACATGACCTAGATCCTAAGGTATACCCCACTTATTAAATTATCCCCAGCAGAGTCTCCAGTTCTATGATACGGTGGCAGAACCGACTGTTTTTACTGGTTTGCATTTTGCATTTTTTATTCGCAAAATGTCGCGGTAAGCAAGAGTCGCCACCGACTTTTATTTCATCCAATCCAGAAAAGGAAAAAGAACAGAAAAAACCCTTTTTCGAGAATATTTCTGAGTACGGGGGGTAGATTATAGAAAGGGAAGGTGTTAACACCCTTTCTATCCATGGTTTTCCATGGGCTCTTAGGTACTTGCTCATCTTTTTAAAATTGCTTGTGTGTGTTTGTTTTGAAAAAGTTTTACTTCGCGATAACCCTTGTATCAGTCCTCAAGGGTGTGACGAAGTTTGTTTTGAAAATTTGTTTTGAAAGGTGTTTGTGTGAAAAGTTTTGTTGAGCAAGTACTTAAGATTCTACCTACTCAAAAAAAGGTTGTTTGTTCTTATTTCCTTTAGACAACGCTATCCTATTATTAAGGAGTAGGTAGCCCCGTCGTTGTAGTTTGTAAGGGACGTTCGAAATGGACAAGTACAATCACCTGAGCAATGGGTAGGAAACCTTAGTAGTAACCCTAGAGTCTTAAGATCTTTCCGAGGCAACATTTCCGAGGCAATATTTCCGAGGCAACATTCGAATGGGACATTTGATCTTTTAGACAGGAGGGCAACCACTAAAATATCCTATGCTTAAATGACTATTTTACCGAAGGCAACCGAAGTAAGGCAAACCCTAGGAGTAAAATATGTGCACGTGATTTTTTCAGTTAATTAGTCTTTGTACATTAAGTGAGCTACCGTTTTAATTTTCAAACATCTTTCCATACAATCCTATTAACCATGCATCTAACAGTTAAAGATTGCGGAAATTAAAAGTGCGAGAAAATAAACCTAGCTATTACAAGGCTTCGGGGATAGGGATTAATTACATAACCAAAATCGGGGACAAAGCGATAAATGAAAACCCTAGTTTAACTATTACAAACCATTGGCAGTTAAAAAAATATGAAAAGAATTAATTAAACGCGCGGTGAATTAAATGTGAGGACGCTTAAAAAAACCTAAAACCCTAATTGAGAGAAAACTATTTTTTGTACATTTTTATTTGAGAAAAGAATTTAATTGCACATTAATTAGAACCCTAATTTCTAATTGCTTTTAATTATGAAAAAAAGAAATTAAATTAACCTATATTTCTAATTAAATTAAAATACATATTTTATTAAAAAAAATGCTTTTTTGGTGTTTTGTGATTTATTTATTTTATGATTAATAAAAAAGTAATTAATTTGGTGAAAAATAATTAAACAAAATAATTAAAATAAAAGAAATAAATAAAGAAAAGAAAATGGGCCTGTGTTGAATAGCAAATCTGGGGGTGTGAGGAATTGAATTTGTTGGGCCCAAGACTGTTGGCCCACCTGCCTGCGTGAGATCCTGTGTAGTGCTCTCCTGAAGGTACACCATGCTTCTTCAGGCTTGAAGCATTAGATTTGAAAAAGCTATGATCCGTTGGTTGGAAGTGACGACACATGATAGGTGCTCGAGCGTGTGATGCACTAAATCTGCAAAGGCAAAATAATACAAAGTAAATTGTTGGGACCTGGGATCGAACCCAGGTCCTTATGCTTACCACTAGCGCGCTCTTCCACTGGGCCAATTTGTTTAGTTGTCATTATACTGAAACAAAATATAATATAACAAAAATAAATGAGTTAGTGGAAAACGCGCGCAAGATTTCAAATGGTCCACTGATTGATGTTGTTGGCTTCAGGAGATGGCCAGGAAGTGATTAGCAGCGTTGGAATGGTCTGAATTGATCTCTAAATGCAAAAACAATCCAGCACTTTTTGTCACTTTTTTGGAACTTGGTTTGGTGTTTTCACGACTTCTCAACCCTCTTTTTTCATCTACAATTGTTGTATACATATATAAGACTGAAGTAGGTCAATAAAATTGTATCATATTTTGAGAATTATTAAAATGTGATTTGATTTGATTCATGTATGATATCTTTCTAAAACAAGCTTCAATCCAATCTTTTCCAACCCTAATGAGTCTTTCACGAATTGATCATCATGCTAGCTATACATTGACTCCAAATGTGCACAAAAATCCCAAGATTTGATTTGTTTTCATTATTTTACCATTTAATTTGAATTATTTTGATTTAAATGAATAAAAAATCAAAATAAATGATAAAAGTAATAAAATAGTAGGTGGAAAAGTTCAGGGATCATGGGTCCTATTAGAAACATGTTTCAAGCAAGAAAACATGGCCCCCTTTGGAAAAAAATGCCAATTTGATCAATGTTGACTTTTGACAATTTTCCAAAAATTTCCAACTTTGACAATGCACAACTCTCTTAATTTTGACCCTAGGATGGTGTTCTTGGACTTTTTAGAAAGCTTAGGATGTCCCCTAAACAACCCTTTTAGTTTCATATCAATTGGATCTTCCATGTTCATGTATGAATCTTTGACCCAAAAGGTGTTTTTGTTGACTTTTCAAAAGGACCTATAATGTAGAAATTCATATCTTTTGATGAGTGCATATTTTGAACTAGTGGGATGAAGATGAATTGTATGGAATTGCATCCTATTCAAAATGAGCCTTGTATGGAAAATTTCTGATAAAGCATGTGGAAGTTATGTTTGGTCAAAGTTGGGTTGACTTTTACTAAGAAACCCTAATTTAGCAACTTTTGGGTTTTGATGAATTTGGATCATTCCTTGAGGAATCATGATCAACCCTTGATAAAATGATGAAAGTTACTTCAAAATGTTAATATTGACCAAAAATCTTGAAGTTTGACTGTATGTGGCTCACAATTGACTTTTGGCCTAATACAGTCGATTCTCAAGCATCTGAGCAGTTGACTGAGCAAACTTCTTGTGCAAGGCATGAAACTTGACATGTATGGTCTTGAGAACATATTAGGACCATGGAGAGCATATGAGGCCTTTGTGGTTCACCCATCTTGATGCAAATGGAAACCCTAATTTGAGGTATACTGCCTTAGGAGAGAGTTTGTCTGGTCAACTCTTGGGCAACCTTGAGCAAATTGAGGATCTTAATGGGCATGTATTGAATAAAATGAGAGGGAAAATTTTGGGGTACAACAGCTTCCCCTGTTCAATCTTCTTAAACCTGCGAATGTAGATTGGCTTGTCTGCCTTTCGTAATCTGAAGGTGGAAGATGATTGAACACTAAAGTGCCTAGAAATTTGCACTCGCATGAAGTGGCACTCGACTTGTGACATCGGGAATGGGCTTGCAGATGCCATTTGGAGGTTGATGATAGAAGATTGTCGGGGATGGGCTTAAAGATGCCATCCTGGATGCGAAGGAGAATTGTCAGAGATGGGCTTAAAGATGCCATCTAGAGAATGTGGATTTCTTGATATATTCCTTTGACGAGAGTCCCTGTTGCTATTGTCGATGAGGAATCTGCTGAGGAATGTTGATATATGTCTTGGGAGAAATAGAATTTTAGGAGCTTCAGTTGTCCGTTACTCTACTGGGGAAATAACTACTGCTTGAGGAAACAGAAGTGAATTGCATATCTGGTCAGGGTATAAGCTGCACAGTGACTTACTGGGGAAATGCGAAACCAATCGTGTTTGACCAGGTTCAAGTCTTACAATGTTGTGGACTGCTGTTTGGAGATAAGAGAGGAGAAACCTGGATAGTAAGGTTATGAGAAGGAACCTAGATAGTAGGGTTGCTTCGATATGAAAAGCCTGGATAGTAGGGCTGTGAGAAGGAACCTGGATAGTAGGGTTACTTCGATATGAAAGCCTGGATAGTAGGGCTGTGAGAAGGAACCTGGGTAGTAGGGTTACTTCGATATAAAAAGCTTGGATAGTAGGGCTGTGAGAAGGAACCTGGATAATAGGGTTACTTTGATATGAAATCCTGGATAGTAGGTCTGTGAGAAGGAACCTGGATAGTAGGGTTACTTCGATAAGAAAGCCTGGATAGTAGGGTTGTGAGAAGGAACCTGGATAGTAGGGTTACTTCGATATGAAAGCCTGGATAGTAGGGCTGTGAGAAGGAACCTGGGTAGTAGGGTTACTTCGATATGAAAGCCTGGATAGTAGGGTTGTAAGAAGGAACCTGGGTAAGGTTATAAGTTTGTGTAAAACTTCAGGATGAACCATGATAAGGTTACTTCGCGATAAGTTCATGTAAAACTTCAGAATGAACCGGGGTAAGGTTACTTCGTGATAAGTTCGTGTAAAACTTCATAATGAACCGGGGTAAGGTTACTTCGTGATAAGTTCTTGTAAAACTTCAGCATGAACCGGGGTAAGGTCACTTCGAGATAAGTTCGTGTAAGATTTCAGGAGGAACCGCGGTAAGGTTACTTCGTGATAAGTTCGTGTAAAACTTCAGCATGAACCGGGGTAAGGTCACTTCGAGATAAGTTCATGTAAAACTTCATAATGAACCGGGGTAAGGTCACTTCGATATGATAATGTAGATTGGTTGACCCGTTTGATTTCGGGAACTGAGTTTCCATTAGTTGTCTGTAGATGTGATCTGTATAACTGCTGGATTTGTTGAAGCTAATTGTCTTTTCCTGAGAAGATATCAGGGTTAGTTATATGCGATGTATGAAATGCAGGGTGAGATGATGTTCTCCAAATAAATGAGATTATGTTGTATATGATATGTATGCATATGTCATGATGTATGTTTATGAAATGCTATCGGGGTAGGCTCGCGTCTGGGAAAATAAATCCCTGTCAGTTGCTGGAGATTTGCGAATATTTTGTCGAGAAGAGATGCTGGAGGATAACTCAGCGAGGACCAGACTTTGGGGGAAGAGATACTCTGTTGGTAGACCTGCTGATCTGGAGGAACAAATTTAGTTGGGGATGAAATTCCGTTGCTGGAAGTGATGAGCTCTGTTGGAGAAATAAACTTTGCTCGGGGAATAAGTTTTATTGACTTGCCTGCGATTATGAACCTCGGCTGGGGGTATTTATGTCCTGTTTCGGGAAAGCTGATATCAATGCCCTTGAATACTTTTGCTTTGTGGGGAGTGTATGTACCCGTGATTGTGTTCTAAAGTTGACTCTATCCTGATACCTGATGGGGAAAGTAACTGTAGGGTTTGGTACTTCTTGTTTTTCCCTGTTTCTGGAATTACGAGTAACTGTCTTTTATTTCTTATGTAAATATTTATGAGCAACAATCATTTTCAAATGCATATATAAAAAATAAATCATTGGACGTTCTCGTAAAACAAAACAGAAAAAGAAAAACGAATTGAAATTTCTCTGGAAAATGATTTGTATTGATTTTTTGAAGTTGGCCTGTAATAGGTGTTTTTGTACAAAGAGGATGACGTTCTAGTAAGAGAATGTCGCCGAAAGATAGAAATTATACAATTTGTGTAAAAGAAATAAAAACAAAACAGCTATATGAAACAACCCCATTGGGTTCCAACTCTGCTATTGCCTTTATATCTTCAAGCGTCTCATCACTTTGCTACTTGGCCGAAGGTTGATCAGATTGGTTGGCGTCGTCTGAGCTTGATAGCTGATACTGAAGTCTGTTCGCAAGATGATCCAATGAGACATAGTGATACGCTTCAATCCCTAACTTTTTCCTGGATTGCCCTTCCGGGTTTTCAATCCACCGGGATACCCTTTTTTGCCCAAGCATCCCTTTCGGGTTTTCGACTTGCCGGGTGTACAGATTTTTCATTTTCATCCCTTACTTTTGCCCGAACCCTTTTGGTTCGTCGGGAAGCCCTTATTTTTTCCTAGGCCAGTCGACCTAGCGGGTCTTTGATTATGCGTAGTATCTTTTCACTATGTCTGCATTGATAGGGTGTGGAAGGTCGTCACCATCCATGTTGGTTAGAATCATAACTCCTCCCGAGAAAATGTTCTTAACCACAAATGGCCCTTCGTACGTGGGAGTCCATTTTCCCCTGGGATCACCCTGCGGAAGTATGATGCGTTTGATCACCAGATCCCCGACTTGATATTCTTGACGCCTGACTTTCTTGTTAAAAGCCTTGATCATTCGCTTTCGATACATATGACAATGGCAGATAACAATAATTCTCTTTTCATTGATTAGATTTAACTGATCAAGCCAGGTTTGGATCCAGTCGTCTTCGTTCAAACCTGCATCCTTCATAATCCTGAGAGAAGGGATCTGGACTTCTATGGGTAGGACTGCCTCCATGCCATATACCAAAGAGTAGGGTGTTGCCCCTGTCGACGTCCGTGCTGAGGTACGGTACCCATGAAGAGCGAATGGTAACATCTCGTGCCAGTCTTTGTATGTCACTGTCATCTTCTGTACAATCTTCTTGATGTTCTTGTTATCTGCTTCAACAACGCCATTCATCTTCGGCTGGTAAGGAGAAGAATTATGGTGTTGTATCTTGAACTATTTACAGAGCTTGGTGATCATTGTGTTGTTGAGATTCGTACAATTGTCAGTAATAATTCTCTCTGGTACACCATATCGACAGATCAGATTGTGTCGGATAAACCGTGCCACAACGTTCTTAGTAATTGTAGCAAAGGAAGCTGCCTCAACCCACTTCGTGAAGTAATCAATGGCTACCAAAATGAAACAATTCTTGTTAGATGCTGTAGGTCTGATCTCGCTGATCATGTCGATGCCCTACATCACAAAGGGCCACAGAGCTGTCAAGACGTTTAAGGGGACCAGAGCCACATGCACCTTATCAGCGTAGGTTAGGCACTTATGACAAGTTCGAAAGTGTTGATAACAATCGGCTTCCATAGTGGACCAGTAATATCCTGCCCATAGTATTTTCTTAGCCATGGTGTGTCCACTGGAATGGGTTCTGAAGGTGCCTTCATGTAGATCTGTCATGATCTTCTCTGCTTCGCTCTTGTCTACACACCATAGTAGTGTGGAGTCATGGTTGCGTTTATAGAGGATCCCATTACTGAGGAAGAAATTTGCAGCGAACCTTCTCAAAAACTTCTTATCATTGACAGATGCCCCTTCAGGATACTCCTGAGCCTCGAGATACCTTTTGACTTCGTGAAACCAGGGTTTGTCCGCCACTTCCTCGGTATCGATCTCGCAGCAGTGTGCTGGTTCATCCAACCTCTCAATGGTAATCTGGGGAGCCTCATTGTCCCACCTAACCTTGGACATAGAAGACATGGTAGCTAGCATGTTCTCCAACTGGTTCTCTTCTCGTGGGAAATGTTCAAAGGTTACCTCCTCAAAGTGTGGAAGCAATGTCAGTACATACTCCTTGTAAGGAATGAGATTCGGGTGCTTCGTATCCCACTCACCTTTGATCTGACTTATCACCAAAGAGGAATCCCCAAATACACTTAAAAACTTAATCCTCAGGTCAATAGCAGCTCGAAGACCCATGATACATGCTTCATACTCCGCCATGTTGTTGGTGCAGTTGAAACATAACTGGGCGGTGAACGAAGTATGACATCCCTCGGGAGATATGATTACAGCACAAATTCCATTACCCAGTGTGTTCGAGGCTCTATCAAAATACATAGACCATCGGGATCCCTCCTCGGGTCCTTCATCCGTTCCAGGTTCTTCATAGTCAGTCACTAACATAATATTCTCATCCGGGAACTCAAAATTCATGGACTGGTAGTCATCTCCGGCCTGATGAGCCAAATGATCAGCCAATACAATTCCCTTAATTGCCTTTTGGGTCGTATATTGTATGTCGTACTCAGTTAAGATCATTTTCCACCTTGCTATCCTTCTGGAGAGACCGGGCTTCTCAAAAATATACTTGATTGGATCCATCTTTGATATCAATAAGATAGTGTGAGTTAGCATATACTATCTCAGTCGGCGAGCGGCCCATGCCAAAGCGCATCAAGTTTTCTCGAGCAATGAGTATCGTGTCTCACACTCGGTAAACTTTTTTCTAAGGTAATAAATGGCGTGCTCTTTTCGACCAGACTCGTCATGCTGCCCCAACACACACCCCATTGAATTGTCCAGCACAGTCAAGTATAATATCAAAGGTCTTCCTTCAACTGGAGGCCTCAGAATCAGCGGTTCTTGAAGGTATTCTTTGATTCTTTCGAAAGCGGTCTGGCATTCATCATTCCACTTTACCACTTGATCTTTCTTTAGAAGCTTGAAGATTGGCTCACAAGTAGCAGTCAGATGTGAAATGAACCTGGCGATGTAATTCAGGCGTCCCAAAAAACCTCTAACTTCCTTCTCTGTATAGGAAACCTGCATCTCTCGTATAGCCTTTAACTTCGCAGAGTCTACCTGAATACCCTTATCGCTGATGAAAAATCCCAGAAGCTTACCAGATCTTACCCCGAAGGTACACTTGTTCGAATTCAACCTCAACTTATACGTCTTCAATCTGTCAAACAATTTCTTGAGATGATCAAGGTGCTCTTCCTCAGTCTGAGACCTAGCTATCATGTCTTTAACATAGACCTCTATCTCATGGTGAATCATATCATGGAACAAAGCGACCATGGCGCACTGATAAGTTGCCCCAGCATTCTTCAACCCAAAAGGCACCACCTTGTAGCAGAGGGTGCCCCACTGTGTAACGAAGGTTGTCTTCTCCATGTCTTCAGGAGCCATCTTGATTTGGTTGTAGCCAGAGAAACCATCCATGAAGGAGAATATTTTATGTTGCATGGTGTTGTCGACCAGAACATCGATGTGAGGAAGTGGGAAGTCATCCTTGGGGCTTGCCCTGTTTAGATCTCTGTAATCAACACACATCCGTACCTTACCGTCCTTCTTAGGTACCGGAACAACGTTGGCAACCCACTATGGATACGAAGTGACAGCTAAGAATCCTGCATCGAACTATTTCATGACCTCTGCCTTGATTTTCTATGACATTTCAGGGTGCATACGACGAACCTTCCGTTTAACCGGAGGACAAACTTCTTTAGTCGGCAGGCGATGTACCACAATATCAGTGTCCAAACCAGGCATGTCTTCATAGGACCAGGCGAAGATCTCAACATAGTCGTGCAACATCTGTATCAACTTCTGTTTGACGCTAAGCTCCATATTTGCACCTATTTTAACCTCTCTTCTGTCTTCCTCAGTACCCAAGTTCACTGTCTCAACCGGCTCTTCATGAGGATGTATGGCCCTCTCTTCCTGCTGTAATAGCCTAGCAATTTCTCCAGGCACCTCACAATCATTCTCACCTTCGTCCTTGGCTTGGTTGATCGGATTTTTGAAGTCATAACTGGCAATAGTAGAGCTGTTATCAATGGGATCCAGAGTGGATATGGATCTGCATTATGATACGTGAGTGTGTGTAAGAGAATAGCTGTTTTGATAAAGTGAAAGCAGGAAAGCAAAACAGAGAGGGCAAAATTTGTATGCAAGAAACGTCCAATGCTTTATTAATGATTATGAAATGACAAATAATAGCCCTCACAAGCAAAGCCAAGGTGCCTCGGGCAAGGCACCGGGCGGTAAAGTTTCAAATTGTTTATTACAAATATTAAAACAGATAAGTCAATTACTGCGGAATAAACGAAATAGGTATGAAGTCCCTAGCCATCCAGTTACTCGGTCCACCGTTGGTAATTGGGTAGATCCAGCTGTCAATGTCTGATTCCTCTTCACTGTATTCAATGACGTTAATCCCACGATTGCTGATGCGTAGGGGAGGTCCTCCAACCCGAGCACGTCTAACAGCCCTTTGAGCCCCTGTAGTAAAGCCCAAACCAATTTTGTCAGTTTTGTGAGTGAAATCAGGGAGCTGACCCCAATTGGCACACCCACCTTCTTCAACCACGACCCCGACGTCCTTGAGGGAAGCCATCTTCATAGGAGGTTTGTTGGTATTAGTTTCAGTTGATGCCAAGATCTGAGGGACCTCTTCGAAGTTCTGACAAGGAGTTTCTATGAATTCCCCGTCCATCTCTATGTACCGAAAGGAATTGAGGTGGCTCACCATGTACTCTTCTTCATCCCGTCTGTGACAATCTTTCCTTTCACCGGATACTTCAGCATTTGGTCGAGTGTGGAAGTAACTGCCCCAGCCTCGTGGATTTAAGGACGATCCAACAAACAAGAATATGATGGCCTAATATCCATCACATAGAAGGTGGACCCAAAAGTCTGAGAACCCACTTTGACAGGGATGTCCACCTCCCCGTGCACCATTCTCTTCGATCTGTCAAAAGCCCTTACCACAATGTTACTAGGCTTTAGAGTTAAACCCTCGCAATCCAACCGGTCCAATGCCTTCTTCGTCAGAACATTCAGTGAAGACCCAGTATCTACCAGCACATGAGCCATAATGGTGCCCCTGCATTCAATCGAGACATGCAGTGCATCATTATGCTTCCTTCCCTTTGGTGTTAAATCTGCATGTGAAAAACCCCGCCCATTATCAGTAGTCAGGCTGGCCACACAATCTTTGAACTGATCAGCTGAAGTCTCTTGTGGCACATGCGCATTTTTGAGGAATGCGATCAAAGCCTTCGCATGGGCCTCGGAGCACAACAACAAAGACAACATGGATATCTTCGATGGGGTCTTCCCCAGCTGCTCGAACACATTGTAGTCGCTCTTCTTAATGATTTTCAATATTTCCTCCATTTCCTGCTTAGAGGCTTCCACAACAATTTTCTTAGGCGCCTCCGTCCTGGCAGGCTCACCTACAACCTCTTTGCCGCGGGTATCATACGATTCGTCGACAAGGGTAATAACTGGAGTAAGAATAGGAACAGTAGTTGATGTACTAGCAGGAACAACAGATGGAATGACAATAGGCTTGTTAACCATCTTAGGGGAAATCTCGGGAGAGAAGACCCTTCCACTTCAGGTGATTTTGCTGGTTCCGAAAATGTTATCAATATCAGGATCAACTTCTTCATCTTTCAAATCTTGTTTGATGTCATGATAGTACACATCGACACCATAATTCCATGGGACAGCTTTGTCCGATACATACGGGACAAGACCAGAAACAATGATTATCAGCGGAGCAATTCTTGGAGCAGATGTAATCCTAACAGGTCTTCTCGAGGAAACCTTGGAAGGATTGGCGAAAATGGTTATAATGGCAACATCTTCAATTGGAACAACGGGAACCAAAGTTTTCTCAAACAAAATTTCTTTGCTATCTATCAGGCGTTGAACACCCAATTTTAGCAAACGGCAACCAGAAGGTAGAAACGAACACATGTGGAAATCTTCACCACAACCCGGAAATAAACCGGCCAACAACAAATTCTTCTTGACAGTCATGAGAGGAGTAGATATTTCATCGACAGAGGTAATAAATAAATTAATATCAATAGCATTAACTCCACGGTCGTGTTTAGGCATGGGAGCAGTTATGACATTTGGCTTCTCCGGAGCATCAAAATCTATTTCCTTAGCTTCAATCAAGTCTTGTATTTTGTTTCTCAGAGCCCAACAGTCATTTGTATCGTGACCAGGACCCTCAGAATGATGGGCACACCGGGCGTTCAGATTATATCGGGGAGATGTAGTATTTGGATTCTTGGGCGCCTCTCTCAAGGTTGCCAAGTTGGATCTCAGTAGGTGAGGTAGAACTTCAGTCAATGTCATGTTGATATGGGTAAACTGCCATTATGGTCTTTCCACCCTTTGTTGATTGTTGCATTATGGAGCAACTGTAGGTCTAGGCATCATCACGGAACTTACTGTCTGACATTGTTCAGCCCTGTTCTAACCCCTCGGGCTGTAGATGGCACTGGCTTCCTTCTTACCAGCAAAAGGCTTCTTTACCGAACTTGAAGAGGCATCCTTCTGTATTTTTCCGCTTCGAGCTCAGTGAAACCAGCTGATGAGCTTCCGATCAAATGATTGAAAAATGGACCAGATAGTTTCCCCAGAAACATATCAACCAACTCCCTATCAGACAACGGGGGTTGGACTCTCCCAGCCAAGTCTCTCCATTTTTGTGCATAATCTTTAAAACCTTCACTTGCACCCATGGACATACTCTGGAGTTGAGTACGAGTGGGAGCAA
The DNA here is from genome assembly GCA_948472305.1 of Vicia faba. NCBI lineage: Eukaryota > Viridiplantae > Streptophyta > Magnoliopsida > Fabales > Fabaceae > Vicia > Vicia faba. The sequence continues at coordinate 1,360,510,377 of OX451741.1, read as the reverse complement.
GGTCGGCATTGTACTGATACTGCTTATAGAAAGCAGCAGCCATATCTTCCCAGTTTCGGACATTGGCTCCCTCCAGCTAGTAGAACCATTCAAGCTGAGTCCCTGACAAACTATCTTGAAATAAGTGAACCCACAGATTTCTATCAACTGTGTGGGGCTGGATCTTCCTGACATACGAACAAAGATGGAGTTTTGGGCAGGACACCCCATCATACTTATAAAAAACTGGAGCTTTGAACTTCTGCAGGATGACTACTCCTGACACCAATCCCAGTTCTTCGAAATCTAGTCCAGATATCCTCTGAACTTCCATGGCACTCAGACGGTCTTCTAGCTGTTTGTATCTATCTTCAGCAGGAGGATATTGTTCATCTTTATAATCAGTATCATTGTCAGACACTGCAGGACTGAGGTCTTTCTCTTCTTCTTGGATTTCCCCTTCCTTAGATGAAGAGGTCAGGTCGACTTGTCGCTTCAACCGCTCTCCAAACCTTCGGCCCATGTTTAGAATACCGGTAGCCTTCTTCTTTTTCTTTTTCTCTTTTAGGATAAGGGCTTTTAGATCCTCCTGCCCTTTTGCCAGACTGATGAACATTTGTTGGAAATGGGCGTTCTGTGCCTGAAGGTCCTTGATGGTTTGCTCGGAAGACATTTATGCTAAAATAAACAGCGAAGGAGATGAGGAACCTATAATGGTACCTTTAATGATGTGTATGATAATGGTATGCGCATGAAATGATTTCAAAGACTTCGAGAAATTTAAATTTGCAAACCAAAATACACAAAACTTTATTAGCTAAATTTAAAGTTCAAATGCCTTTTAGGCGTTACAATTAAAAATAAACCTAAGACTAGAAAAGAAAATCAAAAGTCCCATGGATGCTTCCTCTTTGTGCCGAGATAGTCATTGAGCCCTTTTTCTTCATGGAGTTGCTTTGTGAGCTCTAAAACCTTCCTCTCCTGGGCATGGAATTGATCGCTGTAAGTATCCCGCTCCTTCATTAACTGAATCCAAGACCTCTGTAATTCTCCAAGATCAGTGGGCATATAAGGATAGAGAACTATGTAAGGAATACCCTCCTCTGTAGTGGGTTCCACAATCACTGGAAACACAGCCACATAGGGCATCATAAGCTGCTGGGCACGAGGTCGTACCCATTGGAGGTAAGGTTCCATAAGAATGGAAGTTTTTAGCCCCAAAGTCTTGACGCCCGATCTTTTTACCATCCCCCAAGCTCGTATGAACCTACGACGATACTATTTAACATCATCCTCATAGTTGAATACAATTCCCTTGATAAGTAACTCATGGGGACCACCCCTTCGGGCGTGACCAAATTATCACAGAGCTAAACAAGGGTTTTAGGTTATACCTCCTTTGATACCAAGCAATGGGACATTATGGTACTCCCCGCAACGATCAATGTTGTACCCCAAAATTTGCCCTCCCATTTTTCATACAAGATACAATCATAGGGTTTATCGGATATTCAAGTTGGCTCAGAAATCGATCAGACAAATTCTCTTCAGAGGCAGAAAATCAGCAATTAGGGTTTTGCATTTCTCAAAAGAAAATGAGTTTTCAAAGTTTCAAATGGTATTTATGGTCCTTCATGTGTTATCAAAGATGTTTGTTCCAAGTTTGAAGCCTCGCATCGTGAGTTTGCTCATTCAATGGTTCAGGTGACTAAGAATCAATTGCAAAAGTCGGCCTTTTCGGTATCAAGTTCAAACTATTGTAACTTCTTCATTAATCGATATTCTCAAGCGGTTCTGTTTTCATATAACTCTCCTTGACGCCATCTCCGATTTATCTTCACAAGTCAAGAGCTGATTATGTGCGAAAGATCATCGGAAATTCGAATATTTTGGAGGTCACTTTCTGTTTCTGACCTAATTTCAGATAATTGTGGTATGCCTTTCAAGAGTCGTAATGTCCTCAATTTTTAAGATCTCGAGACGACTATTTTTGTACATTGTCATGAGCGATGTCATCAACAAGTCCTTTTTAAGAATCGAAGGAAATTATAAATACCTTGGAGATTATCAATTTGTCATAAGTCATTTTCTTGATTTAGGTTGTTTTCGACTTCTAATTGTTTTCTCAAAGGCCGCGATTTTTTATGCTGAGACTGTCCATAGAACGAGATATTGAATTTGGAGATTCATATTGAGTTCGAAGAAGATGTTGCGTATAATACAAATTGCCGTGTTGAAAATTGATTTATGATCTTGGTGAAGATTACTTGAGGATTCATTTGAATATTGTCTTGATTAGCAAAGAATTACATGATATCACAAGCTTTTGTCCAAATCTGTTACGATTGATTCGCGTGGTTGGTTTTGAATTCAAGGTATCAGAGAACGAGTTCGCTAAAGTTTTCTCAAATTCATTCGAACTTTGGAATGCAAACATGATTAAAGCTATGTTGTGATTCATGGTTTATCTAAGTCACAATTCTCATGAATCAAATCAAATTGTTAAACCTAATTTCTTGAAGTGCGTCATTTTTCAAATGCAAGACTTTTTTAAGCCGCTTTGGAATTCAAGACTATTCAAGTTTATTCAAGAATTCAATACTATTCAAGTTTATTTAAGAATTCAAGACTATTCAAGTTTATTCAAGAATTCAAGACTATTCAAGTTTATTCAAGAATTTAAGATTTACAACAAGGCGTCTTTTTTTTATTTGAATATATTTCACAATTCTCCAAATCTTAAAATTCAAATAAAAAAATCACAATGTAACAAAATTCCTAACAATGTACTAAACTACAAAGGAATTTCTTTATCATCAAGCTTTCTTCAAGCGCTTCAAGTCACTCTTCGTCAATTCCCCCTATCGCCCAATTTGCTCATACATGTAAACAAAAGGAGAGAATTAGTTAGCAAAAATTCATGTTGGAATAAGAATAGAAAATTTCAAAGAATTCTCTACATTTTCATCATTAGGGATTGGTAAGAAGAATCAGAAATAAGGGGGGCAACGTTTCGTCCATGTTTGGTCCATTGCAAATCACAATCTATTAATTGGTTCACAGAGGACAAAATGAGGAGAAATACAAGTCAAAATTAATGGTTCATCATGGTCTCAAATGCTGCAAAAAATAATTTACATCACAGTAAAAAAAGAACAATCACAAGAGGCCAAAATGCTGTCAAAATGGATTGCATTACAGCCCTCCATAGGCTGTCCATAAGAGGCCAAAATCTGTCAAAAAACAATTGCAACATACAGCTAAAATTGCACATATATAGGCCAAGTCAAAACTGCAACAAGAAAGGAGCAAAGCATCATAACAAATATGTTCAAAAACCAATTGCTTTTTCCCCCAAAAAAGTTTGTTTTTCAGATGAAGAGAAGAGGCATATAACAAAGGCAATTCGGGACAGAAGAAAAAAAAACACAATTTTCATTATTCAAAAAAATGTAACAGCAAGAACACATACAAAAAAAAACAGAGAGAAACCAAAGATCAAAAAAGAATACAACAGCATCACAAAACAGACATAAAACCCCAGAAAATTTTCATCATTTTCCCTTCCAACCCCTTCAGAAATTAAAAAGAGAAAGTTTATAGAAGAGGCTTCCCAGTCAAACAAAAAGCCAGTAACAAGGTAAGCTTCCTCTACTTCTCCATATTTATCATAAAATCTGTCATCTGCATGCATTTCATTTTGTTAATAATCAAATTAAAAAAAAAACTAAAAAACCAACAAACTAGCAAATAATCATGAACCAGTAATAGAACAGAGAAAACAAGTAAAAAAAATCATCACCCAAAAACCAAAAAAAATATAACCATCATTCATCACACTCAAAACCAACAAACCCGGCACCTTCCTTTTCCGTCAACCTTGTATAACCCACCAAAACCTCCATACTGTATCAATAAGCTTCATCACTTACCAGCAAATCAAAACAGAGTAAAACACGAGAACGACTAGAAACGAGTGCGTTTCCGATGAGTCGAATCAGGACGATAATCAAAGCGGAAATCACCGATTTGCATGTTTCTCAGGAAGCTATTGTTGGCGATTAACAAGGTCGCGGAGAAATTCCTTGAACAATTAGCTTTGGAAGCTTTTATGTTTTGTTCTTAGAATCGGAAGAAGCATCTGAGTTACCATCACTTATCCCATGTTGTTTGTAAGCAAGAAAATATTTGAGCTTTTGTCTGATTTTGCTCCCTAGAAAGTGAAAGCTGGGAGAGACGATCTCTAGAGGAGCTAGAGGCGGTTAGGAGATACAAAGGGATAATTGTTAATCTAATTTTTGTTTAATCTGTGAATTCCAATTACCAAGACCATAACTAGCGCCACACCCTTTTTCTTTTCTAGGGTTTTCAAACCCTTCTATTCCCACTGTGAACCGGGTCAGGCCTCTTGGGCCTTTTGGCCCAATCATGCTACAGTTTTCCTCTCATTTATCAGTTAAGCCGTGTGAATCACAAGCAAATAACATGGTTCTATTGGCAAGGTATGTTTGTTGCAACTTAGAAGACCCGAGTTCAACCCCTCTCCAAGACATTTTATTTCCTTTTTTTTTAGTTCTTTAGCCTTACTTTCCCATTTCTATTAAATATATTTTAATAAATTTACTTAGTTTAGACTTCTAATTCAATTAAATAAAAAATATAATTTCAAAATTAATTAATTTTTGTTAATTAATTTAGGACTTTGTGAATAATTTAGTTAGAATAACATTCTTAGCTAATATTCTTTTAAATTGTTTAATTTCTTCATGATAAATAAATTTCAAAGAAAATAATAGAATAGAATTTTATTTTTCTTTACCACAAACAAAACACCAAAAACATTATTTTGTTATTATTAATTATTTCGCTAATTAATTTTTATCTAGTAGCTTGTTTTCAGTTTAATTAATTGTTTATTTTCATTTCAATTTGGTTGTATTATTTGCTATTTGGACCTTTTAATCGCATTTGACTCATCCCCATTTGTAAAAATTGTACCCCCATTCCCGAACACTTTGTAATAGCATAGAATTTCAATTCCCGCAATTTACTGTTTTCCTTATACTGTATAGTAATTAGGCGTGCATGGCAAGACATAAAATCAGTCACTAGATAACCTAATTTCAATAAAATAACTTGAAACGAACACACTTTTTCACACGTGCACCTCTAGGGTAACCTCGCTCGTTGCCACGGAAAAAATAGTCATGTCCCTCGAATATGGGACGCTTTAGTAATGACCCTTCGATAAAAAGATTGTAGTCCCTCGATGACCCTCGACGTTGCCTTCGATAAAATGATCTAGTCCCTTACGAAAAATTGCTAAAGCGTCTCATAAGTTGCTTTCGATGACCGTAAAATTGACCCGCGCCTGTCCCTTCACATCCAACGATGGGCTTCTTACCAAATAAATGGTAAGATAGCAACATTAAAAGGAGGAAGAAAAGAACAATTGAAAACCTTTCCAGTAGGTAGATTCGCTCCTAGTTACTCGCTTGCTCACGATAAAAACATTTTTACACCTACACTTTCATTTCAAAACATTTTCAAAAGACAAAACATTCTGTATACGTTCTTATAGAGACGAGAACTATTACAAAACATCTTTTTTTCAAAACCACTTTCGAAAACACATTCCACAAACACATCTTTGAAGTATCTTTCGAAACAAAACTTTGTATGCATTCTTATAAAATCGAGAACCCTTATAAAGATATTTTTCAAAACACTTTCAAAGCCCACACCACAAGCACACTATAAAATAAAAGCAAGTGATCTAAACGAGTAACTAAGAGCCCATGGAAAACCATGGATGAAAAGGGTGCTAATACCTTCCCTTTTCATAATCTACCCCCCGAACCCGAGAAATAATCTTGAAAGGTCTTTCCTGTGCTTATTTACCTTTCCTTTTGGATAAAAGAAAAGTCAGTGGCGACTCTTGCTATCCGCACAAATGCGATCGAAACGCAAAACACCAAGTCAGTTCTCCCACCGTATCACAGAACTGGCGACTCTGCTGGGGATCAATAAAAAGTGGGGTTACCTTAGGTTTAGATCACCTTTACTCGCTTTCATTATTTGATTTGTGTGCTTTATATTTAGTTCTTCGTATTGGGCTTGCTTTGACCCTCCACCCGGATTTAGGACACCTTTTTAGGTAAATAGCAATAGATTATGGAGACTGTACGGCATATACCGATATGGTTGAAACAATGGCTATGTTAGTGTGACGCATTTGTGGGTACCGGTATCCCTCGTGGTGAATCGAGGAGAATACGGGGCTGCTGAGTGGCATCATGAAGCACTAATTGACCTTAGAACCCTAATTGAACAAACTTGGACATTAGGACATAGTGAGGTAGCCGGTTTCGGTGTAAAATTGAAAATTGGTTGATACTCGATACTACACTCATTGAGGCTATACTTTTGGGATATCTCGGCCACAAGAAAAGATTGTTGTGCTGAGACAATGCCTAAGAGAAAGGTCGGTGATATTGAGATCCTTTAGAACTCGATTGCTATTTCTAGGACAGGTTGAGCCAACTAGACTTCAAGAGGGTACTTACCTACAAAACGCATGCAAGCCTAAAACATAGGGATCTGTTTGTTGTGTATGCATATATTTACTCGTACATAAACATCATAAACATCATCAACATCATATGCATACTCACTAACCATTTCAAGGATTTAGAAATTTATCTTTGTTTTTGTTTTGTAGGACATGAATTCTCTCCGAAGAAACACCATCCGAATCAGCTTTGTAAAAGCACATCCTCAACTTCAAGAGCTAGCCTCAAGAGTGCGCGGGGATTATCCTTTTACCAAGAAATATGGTCGACTCCTTAGTTTGGCTACATCCAACTTCCAAGAAGAGATGATGTGTGTACTATTCCAATTCTTTGATCCCGTACATTATTGTTTCAATTTCCCGGACTATCAGTTGGTACCTACACTAGAAGAGTTCTCTCTACTCTTAGGGGTGCCCGTGCTTAATCAGATACCACTCACCGGTCTAGAAGGGATTCCAAAACCTGAAGTCATCGCCGAAGCTTTACATGTGAAAAGGGCCGACGTCATAGCCATTTGGGAGACAAGAAGTGGGGTTAAAGGTTTTTTAGCTAAGTTTCTATTGGAAAAAGCTCGTTCATTCTAGGATGATATGGATTTCCAAGCTTTCAAAGACGTGCTAGCTCTCCTCATTATGGTTTGGTTCTGTTTCCAAATTCGGACCAATTCATAGACGTTAATGCCATCAAAATCTTTCTCTCTCGCAATCCTATACCCACCTTACTAGGAGACATCTTGCATTGCCTTCATACCCGCACCATGAAGAAAAGAGGAACCCTTTTGTGTTGTATCCCCCTACTCGCTAAGTGGTTCACTTCACACCTGCCTCAATCAGCATTGCAGAACGAGCAAAGATTGACTTGGTCTCAAAGGATGATGTCTCTCACCCACTCTAATATCCGTTGGTGCTAGAGATCCTTGGAAGATATCTCTATCATTGACCGCTGTGGGGAGTTCCCTAATGTACCTCATCTTGGTATTAGGGGAGGTATCACCTAAAACCCATGCTTAGCTCTTCAGAGGTTTGGGTATGCCCGAAGAGATGGCCCTCATGAGATGCTCATCAAAGGTCTGGTGTTCGACTACGACAAAGAAGACTAAGGTTACCGCCAGAGGTTTACATGTGCTTGGGGATTGGTGAACAAGGTGGACAGTAGGACTTTGGGACATAAAAACTCTATCCCTCTCGAGCCTTACCTTAAGTGGGTGCGGGCTCGTGCCCAGAGTCTCTTGATGCCTTACCCTTCCATCCTTCCTGTAATTGTTGAGCTTGTTATTGAAGGAGGCATCCCATACACCGTTCTTCATCCTGACATGCCTACCTCTCTCGAAGACCTGCAGAAAGCTTGGGTTTAGTTGAAGGAAGAACGAGACACCTTTGAAACCCAGTACTACGCTAGTGAGAAGAAGGTTTTAGAGCTCACCAAACAGCTTCATGAAGAGAAAAACCTGAATACCTACATTGCTACAAAGAGGATGCGTTCGGTTTTTTGTCTTAGGAGTTTTTGCTATATTTTGTTTCTTTATTTGTAAGCCCAAGGAGGCATGATGTATTCAAACTTGGTTTATTTAATATGACGTGTGTTCCTTTTTTGGTTTGAACAAATTTAAGTCTCTAAATTTCCTTGAAATCATTAGCATATTGCATCTTCATTCATCATAACATTATACAGGTTTCTCATAACAGGTCGCCTTATCCTTCTACTGTTTATTTCAGTGAGATAGATGTTGAAGAGATTGTGAAAGATCTTCAGGCGCAGAATGCTCAGTTTCAACAAATGCTCATGGATCTGACAAAAGGGCAAGAGGAGTTGGAGACTCTACTGGCCAAAGAGAAGAAGAAGAAAACGAAGAAACCAACTGGTGTTGTAATCATGGGAAGAAGGTTTAAAGGACAAACCAGGCGAACTTTAGACTTTGCAACATCATCAGGAGAAGGAGATAATCAAACCCAAGAAAGAACCTGATTACTCTGAGGAATAGTATCCTCCTGCTGATGATAAATACAAACAACTAGAGGATCATTTGAATGCCATGGAGATTCAGAGAGTACTCGGTTTGGACTTTGAAGAGTTAGGACTCATCTCAGGGGTTATCATCCCACAAAATTTCAAGGTTCCAACTTTCACCAAGTACGATGGTGTCTCTTGCCCGAAGTTACATCTAAGGTCATATGTCAGAAAGATTAAACCCCACACGGCTGACAAGAATTTGTGGGTGCATTTCTTCTAGGAGAGTTTATCTGGGACGCAGTTGGATTGGTTCTACCAATTGGAAGGGACCAATGTTCACAACTGGGAAGAGTTGGCCGCCTCTTTCTATAAACAATACCAGTATAATGCTGATTTGGCCCCGACTAGGACACAGTTACAAAGCATGTCTATGGGAACAGATGAAGGTTTCAAAACCTATGCTAAAAAATGGAGGGATCTCACAGGCAGGGTCCAGCCCTCTTTATCCGACAAAGAATTAGTGGATATGTTCCTAGGCACCTTGTCAGGACCATTTTTCAATCACCTAATTGGGAGTTCCTCAGCTGGGTTTACTGAATTAATTATGACTGGTGAGCGGGTTGAAGCCGGTATAAAAAGTGGCAAAATTCAAAGAGATGCATCCTCAAGTATGGTGAAGAAACCCTTTGTTGGAAAGAAGGAGGTCAGTGTTGCATATGACCATAGGAATCAAAACAAAACCGACCATCGTCCGGCAGTAGGGGCTGTCATGATTTCTAACCCTGCACCAAATCAACAGCAAAATTATCAGCGCAAACTAGAAGAGCCCATGAGACGATTTACCCGGATTAACATGACCATGTCTCGAGTTTTGCCACACCTTCTCAAGACCAACCTGGAAACTTTAAAGGAAGCTCCTAAGAATCCCAATACCGCTTCTCCTTGCTACAACCCGAACGCCTGATGTGCCTATCATTCTGAAAGCCCAGGGCACGATACAAATGACTGTTGGGCCTTAAAGAATAAGGTGCAAGACCTTATCGATGCGAAAGAGATTGAATTTGATCCCCCAAAGACGCCTAATGTAATAACGGCACCAATGCCCAGACATGGCCAAGGTATCAACGCTATTGACGATGATCGTTTTGTTTCCTCTGTGAATGACTTAGTTACTCCTCTGTTGACCATTAAGCAAAATCTACTGCAAGTCGGCCTGTTCCCAGGCTACGATAAAGATTGTCACTTATGCAAATCTCTACCGAATGGTTGTTTGTTACTAAAGATAGGTGTCCAGCGCCTGATGACTAGTAAAAAATCCTATTTGAAAAGTTACCTCTCATCATAAGCTCTTATCAAGATGTTTCGATAATCACCATTTCCGAAAGTCCTCCCAGGGTCTCCACCAAAAGACCCGTCAGGATTACATCCGCTCCCAGATCTGCACCCTTAATCATCACTATTCCAAGACGAATGTTGTACTCCTTGGATAAAGTTGTTCCCTGGAGTTATGAGGCTGACATTTATTACTATGGCATCAAGAAAGATCAGTTGGCTGTCAAGAATGAAGTTCCGAGAGATATTGATCCCGATATCGGTAACATCACTGGAACCAGCAAAATAACAAGAAGTGGAAGAGTCTTATCACCTGAGATTTCTCCAAGGACCGTTGCTACTCCTGTGATCGTTCCTACTGCCACTCCTACCGACACTCCCATTGGTACTCCTACTGTTATCCTTGCTGCCGATACAAGGGGCAAAAAGGCTTTGGTTGAGCCTGCCCAAGAAAGAGAACATCCCGAAGTCACCCTTGAAGCTTCTAGAAAAGAGATAGAAGAAATCTTGAAGATAATCAAGAAAAGTGACTACAACATTGTAGAACAATTAGGGCAGACCCCCTCGAAGATATCATTGTTGTCCTTACTTTTGTGCTCTGAAACTCACGCCAAAGCCTTGGTAAAGTTTCTTAAGACCGCTCACGTGCCCCAAGAGACCTCCATCGACCAATTTGAAAACTGTGTGGTCTGTCTAACTGCTGATAACGGATTGGGCTTTTCCGATGCTGATTTAACCTCTAAGGGAAGGAAGCACAACGATGCCTTACATATTTCCATTGAATGCAGGGGCACCACACTTGCCCGTGTTTTAGTGGATACCGGTTCATCATTGAATGTCTTGCCTAAAAATGCTCTCGACCGACTGGATTGCGAGGGGCTCATCTTGAAACCTAGCAACATCATAGTAAGGGCCTTTGATGGCTCCAAGAGGACAGTGCACGGAGAATTTAGTAACCCCATAAAAATTGGGACTCAAACTTTTGACTCAATTTTCTATGTGATGGACATCCGCCCTTCGTACTCTTGTCTGTTGGGTCGACCCTGGATCCATGGTGCTGGTGCCTTCACTTCCACCCTACACCAAATGCTAAAATACCCGATCAGAGGGAAGATTGTCACAGTTCACGGAGAGGAGGAGTACATGGTTAGCCATCTGAACTCTTTCAGGTATGTTGAAATGGATGGTGAATTCATAGAGACTCCCTGTCAGAACTTTGAGGAGGTTCCAGCAACAGTCGCGGAACCCAAGTCTACTCCAAAGGTTCCGAAGATTACCAGACCTACATTGAAGATGGCCTCGTTGAAAGATGCTCGAGCAGTAGTTGAAGAGGGAGGATGTACTATCTGGGGTCAGCTTCCAGATATTCCCTACAAGTCCGGCAAATTTGGGTTGGGGTTCACTTCAGAGGCTCAAAAAGTTGTTTGACATTCTCGCGCTGGGGGACCACCTCTGCGTATCTTCAACCAAGGAGTCAATGCAATAGAAGACAGTGATGGCAGCTGTGACATGGACGATTGGATTTTTCCAACCATCGGCGGAGGGCTCAACAATTGGGAGGCCAAAGATTTCATTCCTATTACTTTTATTCTAGAGTAATTGTCTTTTAATATTTTCAGGCTTGTAATATTTAAACAATTCAGACTTTTTAAAACCTTGTGTCTTACCCGAGGCACAATGGTCCATTTGTAAGGGTTGTCACTTCATTCTCATACGTCATTAATGAATCATGGACGTTTTTGCATCAAATTTTGTTTTCTTCGTCTTTTCTTTCTTACATTTTATTTCAAAGGTAGCTATGCTCTTACACAGACTCACATATTAAAAATGCAGATCTACATCCACTCAGGATCTCATGGGTAACAGTTCTGCTATGGCAATTGTGACTTTGAAAATCCGATCTACCAAGCTGACGACGAAGATGAGGAAGATTATGAAGTGCCAGGGGAGTTGGCCAGGTTGTTGCAACAGGAAGAAAGGACCATTCAGCCGCACGAAGAGCCGGTCGAAACAATTAACTTGGTAACTGAGGAAGACAAGAAGGAGGTCAAAGTGGGTGCCAATCTGGAACTTAATGTCAAGGAGCGTCTGATTCAGTTATTGCACGATTATGTTGAGATCTTTGCCTGGTTGTACGAAGACATGCCAGGACTGGATGCAGACATTGTGGTACATCGTCTTCCTACAAAGGAAGATTGTCCCCCGGTAAAGCAAAAGGTTCCTCGCATGAGGCCCGATATGTCTGAAAAGATCAAAGCAGAGGTTATGAAGCAATTCAATGCCGGATTTTTGGCGGTCACCTCTTATCCCCAATGGGTGGCCAATGTTGTTCCTGTACCCAAGAAAGACGGTAAAGTGCAGATGTGTTGGACTACATAGACTTAAACAGGGCAAGCCCAAAAGATGATTTCCCACTCCCCCATATCGACATCCTAGTTGACAATACGGCGCAACACAAAGTGTTTTCCTTCATGGACGGTTTCTCAGGCTACAACCAAATCAAAATGGCGCCTGAAGATATGGAGAAAACAACATTTGTTACACAGTGGGGCAATTTGTGTTATAAGGTCATGCCATTCGGACTGGAGAATGCTGGGGAAACTTATCAACGCGCCATGGTAGCCTTATTTCATGACATGATACATCATGAGATAGAGGTCTACATAGACGACATGATAGCCAGATCGCAAACAGAATAAGAGCACCTTGATCACTTACATAAACTATTTAAGAGGCTGAAGAAGTACAAGTTGGGATTGAATCCAAAAAAGTGCATGTTCGGAGTACGGTCCGGTAAACTCTTAGGCTTTGTTGTCAGCAGCAAGGGTATCGAGGTTGATCCTGCCAAGGTTAAAGAAATACAAGAGATGCCTTCTCCTCATACTAAGAAAGAAGTCAGAGGATTCTTGGGAAGTATGAATTACATAGCCAGGTTCATTTCTCACCTGACAGCTACTTGTGAGCCAATCTTCAAGCTCTTGAAGAAATATCAAGTAATCAAATGGAATGACAAATGCCAAGTTTCTTTTGACAAAATAAAATAATATCTGCAAGAGCCTCCTGTGTTGTTTCCACCTGTCGAGGGAAGGCCATTGATCTTATATCTAACTGTTTTAGAAAATTCAATGGGGTGTGTGCTGGGGCAGCATGAAGAGTCTAGCCGAAAAGAGCATGTTATTTATTACCTGAGCAAAAAGTTTACCGACTGTGAAACAAGATATTCACTGCTCGAGAAAACTTGCTGCGCTCTGGCATGGGCTGCTCGCCGGCTGAGACAGTATATGCTGACCCATACTACTCTGTTGATATCTAAAATGGATCCGATAAAGTACATCTTCGAGAAGCCCGCTCTTTCCGAGAGAATAGCGAGATAGAAGATGATCCTGACAGGATATGACATATAGTATACTACCCAGAAAGCTATAAAGGGTAGTGTATTGTCTGATCACCTCGCTCACCAAGCCGTGGAAGACTATCAGTCCATGAAGTTCGAATTCCCAGATGAAGACATCATGATGTTAGACAACTGTGAAGAAATCAGGCCATATGACGGACCTGAACAAGGATCCTGATGCACCCTGTTCTTTGATGGGGCATCCAACACGCTTGGCAATGGTATTGGTGCCGTAGTCATATCTATAGAAGGATGTCATACTCCCTTCACTGCCAGACTTTGCTTTAACTGTACAAACAACATGGTAGAATATGAAGCATGCATCTTCGGTCTCAAAGCTGCTATAGACTTGGGGATCAAATACTTGGATGTATTTGGAGATTCAACTTTGGTCATTATTCAGGTCAAAGGGGAATGGGACACCAAACACCCCAACCTTATCCCTTATAAAGAATATGTGTTGACGTTGCTGCCGCATTTCGAGAAGATTACCTTCGAGCATTTCCCGCAAGAAGAAAATCAACTAGCAGACGCATTAGCAACAATGTCATCTATGTTTAAACTTAATTGGGATAACGAGGCTCCTCAAATCACCATTGAGCGGATGGATGAACCAACTTACTGTCACGAGATTGGTACTGAAGAAGTAGTGGATCGACCTTGGTTCCATGAAGTTAAAAGGTATCTCGAGTCTCAAGAATATCCAGAAGGAGCTTCGGTGAATGACAAGAAGTTCCTAAGAAGATTCTCAGCTAAGTTCTTCCTTAGTAACGACATTTTGTACAAACGCAGTCATGACTCTGTTTTGCTTCGGTGCGTAGACAAGGCTGAGGCTGAAAGGATCATGGTTGAATTACACGAAGGCACTTTTGGTACTCATTCCAGTGGGTATACCATGGCAAAGAAAATTCTACGGGAAGGCTATTATTGGTCTACCATGGAGGAAGATTGCTACCAACACTCTCGGACTTGCCATAAGTGTCAAATCTATGCTGACAAAGTACACGTACCTCTGGTTCCTATGAATGTCTTGACGGCTCCTTGGCCCTTTTCTATGTGGGGAATCGATATGATCGGGGAAATCAAGCCAATGGCCTCCACAGCTCGCACATCAACTGGGGCAACACCTTATTCTCTCGTGTACGACATGGAAGTTGTCTTGCCTATTGAGGTCCAGATCCCCTCTCTAAGAATCATGAAGGATGATGGTTTGAATGAAGAAGATCGGACTCAGACTAGGTTTGACCAACTAAACTTGATTAATGAGAAGAGGCTTACGGCTATCTGTCATGGTCAGATGTATCAAAAACGCATGATCAAAGCTTTTAATAAAAAGGTCAAACGTCAGGTATATCGGGTCAGTGATTTGGTAATCAAGCGTATCATTTTTCCACAAGGTGACCCCAGGGGAAAATGGACCCCTACATATGAAGGGCCGTTTGTAATCAAAAGCATTTTCTCTTATGGAGCAATGATCTTGACTACTATGGATGGCGACGACCTCCCACACCCTGTAAATACGGACATAGTTAAAAGATACTACGCATGATCAAAGACCCGCTAGGTTGACTGGCCTAGGCAAAAATAAGGGCTTCCCGGCGAACCAAAAGGGTTCGGGCAAAAATAAGGGATGAAAATTTAAAAAAATCTGTACACCCGACAAGTCGAAAACCCGAAAGGGCGGCTTGGGCAAAAAAGGGTATCCCGGTGGACTGAAAACCCGAGAGGGCGGTCCAGGAAAAAGTTAGGGATTGAAGCGTATGACTATGTCCCGTTGGATCATCTTGTAGACAATCTTCAGCGCCAACCAATCAACTCAAATGGATCTAAATCAATCCAATCGACTTCGCTGAGGCAACAAGTGGACAAGACATTCAGAGACATGAAGACTATAGAAGAATGGGAACCCCATGGGATTATTTCTTATAGCTATCTTTTCTTTGTATCAATTTTCATTTTTTACAACGACATTCTCTCACTAGAATACTCGTCTCAGTGTACAAAAAATACTTATTCAATTTAATACAAAGATATCCCTTTTGAAAGGGCAAAACCATCTGTTTTCTTTGTTTCTGTGTCTTGTTTACAAAAATGTCAAATGATTTATTTTTGAGCATATGCATTTGAACGTGATTACTGTTACGAATAAATAAAAAAAATAGAAAGACAATTACTAATGACTTTAAGAAATAGGATAATATCTATAAGCCATTCCATAAGACCCCCGCAGACACCTTTCTCCAGCCAAAGCAGAAGCAATTGCGTCCTACCACGGAATCGCTAACATATCCCAGTATGCAGCCTGTTCATATCAAGCGGTCTCATGTTCCTGACAGAGCAAAAAATTTCCAACCACCGGTCCAGAGTGTCCCCAGTAAGTTGCCCAACTTCCCAGATTTCCTCAGCAGTATTTCACGAAGTCTACAAGCAATGTTCGACTTTTCCTCTCTATAACAGAGTTTATATTTGGAAACTCACCCATCAGTGCTTCCAGAGGGATTTATTTTCCCCGCTTCCAGCAATGCTACGGCACAAGCAATCTTTTATTCCATACATTTGCATCCATACGTTATAACATTGACAACTCAAGTACATACAGTGCAATCTCATTCATTTTGAGAGGCAAATATCACCCCATGCATCGCATACGTCATAGAATTGCATACAATTAATTCTTCATCTTTTGCAGGAAAGAGTCATTTGACAGGAAATCATCATCAACAAATTTCCAACAGACCAAGATTTTCAATAAGAAAAGACTGGTCGATTATCTATATAACAAAATATTTCTTCCAGATTCTCACTGGTTCAGATAAATCTCTCAACGGTTTATTCTGATTCATCTCCAGATTATTTCACTGGTTCAGATAAATCTCTCAACGGTTTATTCTGATTCGTCTCCAGATTATTTCACTGGTTCAGATAAATCTCTCAACGGTTTATTCTGATTCGTCTCCAGATTTTCACTGGTTCAGATAAATCTCTCAATGATTTATTCTGATTCGTCTCCAGATTTTCACTAGTTCAGATAAATCTCTCAATGGTTTATTCTGATTCGTCTCTAGATTTTCACTGGTTCAGATAAATCTCTCAACGGTTTATTCTGATTCTTCTCCAGATTTTCACTGGTTCAGATAAATCTCTCAACGGTTTATTCTGATTCGTCTCCAGATTTTCACTGGTTCAGATAAATCTCTCAACGGTTTATTCTGATTTGTCTCCAGCTTTTCATTGGTTCAGATAAATCTCTCAACGGTTTATTCTGATTCGTCTCCAAATTATTTCACTGGTTCAGATAAATCTCTCAATGGTTTATTCTGATTCGTTTCCAGATTTTCACTGGTTCATATAAATCTCTCAACGGTTTATTCTAATTCGTCTCCAGAATATTTCACTGGTTCAGATAAATCTCTCAACGATTTATTCTAATTCGTCTCCAGATTTTCACTAGTTCAGATAAATCTCTCAACGGTTTATTCTGATTCGTCTTCAGATTTTCATTGGTTCAGATAAATCTCTCAACGGTTTATTCTGATTCATCTCTAGATTTTCACTGGTTCAGATAAATCTCTCAACAGTTTATTCTGATTCGTCTCCAGATTTTCACTGGTTCAGATAAATCTATCAACGGTTTATTCTGATTCGTCTCCAGATTTTCACTGGTTCAGATAAATCTCTCAATGGTTTATTCTGACTCGTCTTCCATATTCTCACTGGTTTAGATAAATCTCTCAACGGTTTATTCTGATTCGTCTCCAGATTATTTCACTGGTTCAGATAAATCTCTCACCGATTTATTCTGATTCGTGTCCAGATTCTCACTGGTTCAGATAAATCTCTCAACAGTTTATTCTGATTCGTCTCCAGATTATTTCACTGGTTCAGATAAATCTCTCAACAATTTATTCTGATTCATCTCCAGATTTTTACTGGTTCAAATAAATCTCTCAACGGTTTATTCTAATTCGTTCTCTGCTTAAGATCGAGTTCAAACTTTCCGTCAGTATTCGTCTTTGGATGGCATCTATAAGCCCATCTGACAATTCTCCTTTTCTTCTCCAAATGGCATCTTTAAGACCATTTCCTTACCCAATCAACCATTGTGTCATCAAGTGCAAATTTCTGGGCACTCTAGTGTTCAATCACCTTCTACTTTCAAGCCACGAACGACAAACACGTCGATCTCGCTTTTCAAGTCTAAGAAGATTGAACAGGGGCAACTGTTGTACCCCAAAATTTGCCCTCCCATTTTTCATACAAGATACAATCCTAGGGCTTCTCGGATATTCAAGTTGGCTCAGAAATTGATCAGACAAATTCTCTTCTGAGGCAGTAAATCAGCAATTAGGGTTTTGCATTTCTCAAAAGAAAATGAGTTTTCAAAGTTTCAAATGGTCTTTATGGTCCTTCATGTGTTATCAAAGATGTTTCTACCAAGTTTCAAGCCTCGCACCATGAGTTTTCTCATTCAATGGTTCAGGTGACTAAGAATCAATTGCAAAAGTCGGCCTTTTCAGTATCAAGTTCAAATGATTGTAACTTCTCCATTAATCGATATTCTCGAGCGGTTCTGTTTGCATATGACTCTCCTTGACGTCATCTCCGATTTATCTTCACAAGTCAAGAGCTGATTATGTGCGAAAGATCATCGGAAATTCGAATATTTTGGAGGTCACTTTTTGTTTCTGGCCTAATTTCAGATAATTGTGGTCTGCCTTTTAAGAGTCGTAATGTCCTCAATTTTTAAGATCTCGAGACGACTATTTTTGTACATTGTCATGAGCGATGTCATCAACAAGTCCTTTTTAAGAATCGAAGTAAATTGTAAATACCTTGGAGATTATCAATTTGTCATAAGTCATTTTCTTGATTTAGGTTGTTTTCGACTTCTAATTGTTTTCTCAAAGGCCGCGATTTTTTATGCTGAGACTATCCGTAGAACGAGATGTTGAATTTGGAGATTCATATTGAGTTCGAAGAAGATGTTGCGTATAATACAAATTGCCGTGTTTAAAATTGATTTATGATCTTGGTGAAGATTATTTGAGGATTCATTTGAATATTGTCTTGATTAGCAAAGAATTACACGATATAACAAGCTTTCGTCCAAATCTGTTACGATTGATTCACATTGTTGGTTTTGAATTCAAGGTATCAGAGAACGAGTTCGCTAAAGTTTTCTCAAATTCATTCGAACTTTGGAATGCAAACATGATTAAAGCTATGTTGTGGTTCATGGTTTATCTAAGTCACAATTCTCATGAATCAAATCAAATTGTTAAACCTAATTTCTTCAAGTGCGTCATTTTTCAAATGCAAGACTTTTTTAAGCCGCTTTGGAATTCAAGACTATTCAAGTTTATTCAAGAATTCAAGACTATTCAAGTTTATTCAAGAATTCAAGACTATTCAAGTTTATTCAAGAATTTAAGATTTACAACAAGGCGTCTTTTTTTTTATTTGAATATATTTCACAATTCTCCAAATCTTAAAATTCAAATCGCAAATTCACAATGTTACAAAATTCCTAACAATGGACTAAACTACAAAGGAATTTCTTCATCATCAAGCTTTCTTCAAGCGCTTCAAGTCACTCTTCGTCAATTCCCCCTATCGCCCAATTTGCTCATACATGTAAACAAAAGGAGAGAATTAGTTAGCAAAAATTCATGTTGGAATAAGAATAGAAAATTTCAAAGAATTCTCTACATTTTCATCATTAGGGATTGGTAAGAAGAATCAGAAATAAGGGGGGGAAACATTTCGTCCATGTTTGGTCCATTGCAAATCACAATCTATTAATTGGTTCATAGAGGAAAAAATGAGGAGAAATACAAGTCAAAATTAATGGTTCATCATGGTCTCAAATTCTGCAAAAAATAATTTACATCACAGTAAAAAAAGAACAATCACAAGAGGCCAAAATGCTGTCAAAATGGACTGCATTGTAGCCCTCCATAGGCTGTCCATAAGAGGCCAAAATTGCACATATATAGGCCAAGTCAAAACTGCAACAAGAAAGGAGCAAAGCAGCATAACAAATATGTTCAAAAACCAATTGCTTTTTCCCCCCAAAAAAGTTTGTTTTTCAGATGAAGAGAAGAGGCATATAACAGAGGCAATTCGGGACAGAAGGAAAAAAAACACAATTTTCATTATTCAAAAAAAAGTAACATCAAGAACACATACAAAAAAAAAACAGAGAGAAACCAAAGATCAAAAAAGAATACAACAACATCACAAAGCAGACATAAAACCCCAGAAAATTTACATCATTTTCCCTTACAACCCCTTCAGAAATTAAAAAGAGAAAGTTTATAGAAGAGGCTTCCCAGTCAAACAAAAAGCCAATAACAAGGTAAGCTTCCTCTACTTCTCCACATTTATCATAAAATATGTCATCTTCATGCATTTCGTTTTGTTAATAATCAAATTAAAAAAAAATGAAAAAACCAACAAACTAGCAAATAATCATGAACCAGTAATAGAACGGAGAAAACTAGTAAAACAAATCATCACCCAAAAAACCAGAAAAAATATAACCATCGTTCATCACACTCAAAACCAACAAACCTGGCACCTTCCTTTTCCGTCAACCTTGTATAACCCACCAAAACCTCCATACTGTATCAATAAGCTTCATCACTTACCAGGAAATCAAAACAGAGTAAAACACGAGAATGACTAGAAATGAGCACGTTTCCGATAAGTCAAATTAGGACGATAATCAAAGCAGAAATCACTGATTTGCATGTTTCTCGGGAAGCTATTGTTGGCGATTAACAAGGACGTGAAGAAATTCCTTGAACAATTAGCTTTGGAAGCTTTTGTGTGTTGTTCTCAGGATCGGAAGAAGCATCTGAGTTACCATCACTTATCCCATGTTGTTTGTAAGCAAGAAAAGATTTGAGCTTTTGTCTGATTTTGCTCCCTAGAAAGTGAAAGTTGGGAGAGACGATCTCTAGAGGAGCTAGAGGCGGTTAGGAGATACAAAGGGATAATTGTTAATCTAATTTTTGTTTAATCTGTGAATTCCAATTACCAAGACCATAACTAGCGCCACACCCTTTTTCTTTTCTAGGGTTTTCAAACCCTTCTATTCCCACTGTGAACCGGGTCAGGCCTCTTGGGCCTTTTGGCCCAATCATGCTACAGTTTTCCTCTCATTTATCAGTTAAGCCGTGTGAATGACAAGCAAATAACATGGTTCTATTGGCAAGGTATGTTTGTTGCAACTTAGAAGACCCGAGTTTAACCCCTCTCCAAGACATTTTATTTCCTTTTTTTTTAGTTCTTTAGCCTTACTTTCCCATTTCTATTAAATATATTTTAATAAATTTACTTAGTTTAGACTTCTAATTCAATTAAATAAAAAATATAATTTCAAAATTAATTAATTTTCTTAATTAATTTAGGACTTTGTGAATAATTTAGTTAGAATAACATTCTTAGCTAATATTCTTTTAAATTGTTTAATTTCTTCATGATAAATAAATTTCAAAGAAAATAATAGAATAGAATTTTATTTTTCTTTACCACAAACAAAACACCAAAAACATTATTTTGTTATTATTAATTATTTCGCTAATTAATTTTTATCTAGTAGCTTGTTTTCAGTTTAATTAATTGTTTATTTTCATTTCAATTTGGTTGTATTATTTGCTATTTGGACCTTTTAATCGCATTTGACTCATCCCCATTTGTAAAAATTGTACCCCCATTCCCGAACACTTTGTAATAGCATAGAATTTCAATTCCCGCAATTTACTGTTTTCCTTATACTGTATAGTAATTAGGCGTGCATGGCAAGACATAAAATCAGTCACTAGATAACCTAATTTCAATAAAATAACTTGAAACGAACACACTTTTTCACACGTGCACCTCTAGGGTAACCTCGCTCGTTGCCACGGAAAAAATAGTCATGTCCCTCGAATATGGGACGCTTTAGTAATGACCCTTCGATAAAAAGATTGTAGTCCCTCGATGACCCTCGACGTTGCCTTCGATAAAATGATCTAGTCCCTTACGAAAAATTGCTAAAGCGTCTCATAAGTTGCTTTCGATAACTGTAAAATTGACCCGCGCCTTTCCCTTCACATCCAACGATGGGCTTCTTACCAAATTAATGGTAAGATAGCAACATTAAAAGGAGGAAGAAAAGAACAATTGAAAACCTTTCGAGTACGTAGATTCCCTCCTAGTTACTCGCTTGCTCACGATAAAAACATTTTTACACCTACACTTTCATTTCAAAACATTTTCAAAAGACAAAACATTCTGTATACATTCTTATAGAGACGAGAACTATTACAAAACATCTTTTTTTCAAAAACACTTCCGAAAACACATTCCACAAACACATCTTTGAACTATCTTTCAAAACAAAACTTTGTACGCGTTATTATAGAAACGAGAACCCTTACAAAGAGATTTTTCAAAACACTTTAAAAGCCCACACCACAAGCACACTATCAAATAAAAGCAAGTGATCTAAACGAGTAACTAAGAGCCCATGGAAAATCATGGATGAAAAGGGTGCTAATACCTTCCTTTTTCATAATCTACCCCACGAACCCGAGAAATAATCTCGAAAGGTCTTTCCTGTGCTTTTTTACCTTTCCTTTTGGATAAAAGAAAAGTCGGTGGCGACTCTTGCTATCCGCATAAATGCGATCGAAACGCAAAACACCAAGTCAGTTCTCCCACCGTATCACAGTCAATAATAACAATGTTTTCCATAATTCGAGAACACCAAAGAATATTCGTATGAGCGAGTGATATTATTCTTTGCGACCGACCCAAACCTTCTTCATTCTTCAGTATGTACTTAGGGAGGTGAGAAATAAACCACCTCGACAGAAATGGCGTGCATCACATAAGAATCCCTCTTCTCCTCATGGTACGAGTATGGAGAGTGTGAAAAATATCTCCGAGCAAGGTAGGCACTGGGTTGCGAGAAAGAAAGATCTTAATAGCATTCATATCTACGAATGAGTCCGGATTAGGGAAGAGAACTAAACCATAGATAAGAAGAGCCAAAACCTCCTCAAAAGCCTGAAAATCCATATCATCCCAAAATAGCTGGGCTTTGTCTATCAGAAACTTAGCTAGAAAACCCTTGACTCCACTTCTCATTTCCCAATTGGATACCACGTCGGCCCTTTTCAGATGTAAAGCTGAGGCAATGGCTTTTGGCTTAGGAAATTCTTCTAGGCCTGTGAAGGGTACCTGTTCAAGAATGAGTATATCCAATAGCTGAGAGAATTCTTCCAAGGTAGGCACCAATTGATAGTCTGGAAAGGTGAAGCAGTGGTGCTTGGGATCAAAGAACTGAAAGAGTACACTCATCATATTTTCATCAAAGTTTGAAGTAACCAGGTTGAGAAGTTGACCATGTCTCTGAGTGAACACAGAAGTTTCATAAACCCTTGATGCTAGCTCTTTGAGTTGGGAAGGTATCTTCACAAAGCTGATTCGGATAGTGTTTCTACGAACGGAAGCCATGATCTGCAAAACAGAATAAAGATAAATCCCCTTGATCTTTGAAATGGTTAGTGCAATAAGCATGGATGCCATGTTATGATGCATGATGTCATGATAAACCATAGTTATAGCAAACACAAGTATAGCAAACACAAGTATAGCAAACACAATCAAGTCACACCAAGTCCTTAGGTTTAAGGATTGCATGAGGTTAAAGGTAGTACCCTCTTGAAGTTTAGTTGGTTCAAACCTGTCCTAAAAAGTAATCGGGTTCTAGAGATTCTCAATATCACTGACCATCCTTTATTGGGCATTGTTTCAGCTCTCAATCTTTTCTTGCAGCCAAAATATCCCGAAAGTCTGATCTCAATGAGTGTAGCATCGAGTATCAACCAGTTCTCAGCTCTACACCGAGGCCGGTTATCTCACTACTTTCTAATGGCCAAGTTTGTTCAACTATGGTTCTAAGGTCCGTTAGTGCTTCACGACACCACGCGGTGGCCCCGTATTCTCCTCGTTTCCCCACGAAGGATACTGGTACCAACCAAAGTGCCACACTAACACATCCATCGCTTAAACTATATCGGTCTATGTCGTACAATCTCCATGATCTATTTCTGTTTACCTAAAAAGTGCCCCCAGATCCGGGTGTAGGGTCTATAGTAACCCCAAACAAGCCCTTAAAAGTAAAGCAATCAAGGCAATCAAGAGAAGAAATTGTAATGACCTAGATCCTAAGGTATACCCCACTTATTTAAGATCCCCAACAGAGTCTCCAGTTCTGTGATACGGTGGCAAAACTGACTGTTATATACTGGTTTGTGTTTTGCGTTTTTTGTTTGCAAAATGTCGCGGTAAGCAAGAGTCGCCACCAACTTTTATTTTATCCAATTATGGAAAAGGAAAAAGAACAGAAAAAACCTTTTTTCGAGATATTCTGAGTACGGGGGTAGATTATAGAAAAGGAAGGTGTTAGCACCCTTTCTATCCATGGTTTTCCATGGGCTCTTAGGTACTTGCTCATTTTTAAAATTGCTTGTGGGTGCTTGTCTTGAAAATGTTTTACTTCGTGATAACGCTTATATCGGTCCTCAAGGATGTGACAAAGTTGTTTTGAAAATTTGTTTTGAAAAGTGTTTGTGTGAAAAGTTTTCATTGAGCAAGTACTTAAGATTCTACCTACTCGAAAAAAGATTGTTCGTTCTATTTCCTTTAGAAAGCACTATCCTACTATTAAGGAGTGGGTAGCACCGTCGTTGGAGTTGTAAGGGACATTCGAAAGGGACAAGTAGAATCACCAAAGCAATAGTTAGAAAACTTTAGTAGTAACCCTAAAGTCTTAAGATCTTTCCGAGGCAATAT
Organism: Vicia faba; assembly: GCA_948472305.1. Taxonomy (NCBI): domain Eukaryota; kingdom Viridiplantae; phylum Streptophyta; class Magnoliopsida; order Fabales; family Fabaceae; genus Vicia; species Vicia faba. The sequence continues at coordinate 1,360,486,302 of OX451741.1, read as the reverse complement.
TTCCGAGGCAACATTTTGATCTTTTAGACTAGAGGGCGACCACTAAAATCTCCTATGCTTAATGACTGTTTACCAAAGGCAACCGGAGTGAGGCAAACCCTAGGAGTGAACATGTTCATGTGAACTTTTTCAGTTATTTAGTCTTTGCATATTAGGTGATCTACCGTTTTAAACTTCAAGCATTCTTTTCATACAATCCTATTAGCCATGCATCTAGACAGTTAAAGATTGTGGGAATTTAAAGTGCGGAAAATAAACCTAGCTATTACAAGACTTCGGGGAGGGGGTTAATTACATAGCCAAAAATCGGGGATTTAAGCAGTAAATAAAAACCCTAGATTAACTATTACAAACCCTGAACAGTTACAAAATAATGGACAAATAATTAACAAGCACGCGGAAAATTAAATGCGAGGACAATTGAAATAATCTAAAACCCTAATTTGAGAGAAAAAGTATTTTTTTTATTTCTATTATTTGAGAAATGTTTAATTGCAAATTAATTAAACCTAATTTCTAATTGTAATGAAAGAAATTAAATTAACTTAATTTTCTAATTAAATAATTTCAAGAAAAATAAAGTATTTTGTACAAAAAGATTTTTGTATGTTTTTTTTTGTTTTTTTGTTTTGAGAAAAGAAATATAGTTGTAAAATTAAACCTAATTTCTATTTGATTTTAATTATAAAAGAAATCCACTTAACCTATATTTCTAATTAAATAATTTATTAAATAAAAATGCTTTTTTTGGTATTTTGTGATTGGTTGATTTTATTATTTAAAAAAAGTAATTAATTTAGTGAAAAAATAATTAAATAAAACAATTAAAATAAAAGAAATAAATTGAGAAAAAAGAACATGGGCCTGTATTGTTAGCAACTCTGGAGGGTGGGAATTTGAATTTCCAAGCCCATTAAGCTCCAAGCCCAGTCAACCACGTTAGATCCTGTGCAAGCGTTGACTTGAGGTGTACCAAGAACATTCAGGGGAGAAGCGTTAGATCTGGACAACAGTGCATCTAGTGGCTAGATATTGGGGTTGCATGGAAGGCGTGTGAGGGAGTGGAGCATTGGATTTTCCTGAAACAAATAGGAAAATAAAAAAATGCACACGACTGGAATCGAACCAGGACGTGTGCATCAAAGGCGCCTCTCTCAACCATCTGTGCTACTTGTTCTTTTTCTAATATATATAAACAAAATATAATATAATACAAAAAGTGCATGATGACCAAAGAAACGCGCGGAATTCAAATCAGCCGGTCATGGGCTGCCATACATCATCTTTTCCACTGCAACTGTCGTCTTAGGTTGCAGACTTATACCTACAGACGTTTGTTGTAACTATAGCCCCTGCAAAATTCAAAAATCTCATACGAGCATGATAAATTAATTGTGATGGTACCAAGCAACTCGTCTTGGTCTCACGAGTATCATGGTACCTCATTCATGGCCCAATTTTTCCTGTATCAAAAATCCCCAAATCGTGATCTTAAACCCTAACAATGGTCAATATGGATTCCTGCACTGTTAGTACAATTAAGTGATACATAAAGCTTGTAAACATGATTATGAACAAAAATATATGGATATAATGGATTTATCATGCGTAAAACATAGAAATCGAATTTGAGTTTGGGAGGAAAACCGTGACGTGACTAGGAAATGATTCTTGACGTTTTGAAGGCTGCAAATGATGTTGATGGCTTCAGGAGATGGCCAGGAAGTGATTAGCAGCGTTGGAATGGTCTGAATTGATCTCTAAATGCAAAAATGATCCAGAACTTTTTGTCACTTTTTTGGAACTTGGTTTGGTGTTTTCACGACTGCTCAACCCTATTTTTTGATTTACAATTGTTGTATACATATAGTAGACTAAATTAGGTCAATAAAATTGTATCATATCTTTGAGAATTATGAAATTGTGATTTGATTTGATTCATATATGATATCTTTCTAAAACAAGCTTCAATCCAATCTTTTCCAACCCTAATGAGTCTTGCACGAATAGATCATCATGCTAGCTGTACATGGACTCCAAATGTGCCCAAAAATCCCAAGATTTGATTTGTTTTCATTATTTTACCATTTTATTTTATTTATTTTGATTTAAATGAATAAAAATCAAAATAAATGATAAAAGTAATAAAATAATAGGTGAAAAGCTCAGGGGTCATGGGTCCTATTAGAAACATGTTTCAAGCAAGTAAACATGGGCCCCTTTGGAAAAAATGCCAATTTTATCAATGTTGACTTTTGACAATTTTCCAAAAATTTCTAACTTTGACAATGCACAACTCTCTCAATTTTGACCCTATGAGGGTGTTCTTGGACTTTTTAGAAAGATTAGGGTGTCCCTTAAACATCCCCTTTGGTTTCATCTCAATTGGATCTTCCATGTTCATGTATGAAGCTTTGACCCAAAAGGTATTTTTGTTGACTTTTCAAAAGAACCTGTAATGTAGAAATTCATATCTTTTAATGAGTGCATATTTTGAACTTGTGGGATGAAGATTAATTGTAGGGAATTTAATCCTCTTAAAAATGAGCCTTGGATGGAAAATTTATGATAAAGCATGTGGAAGTTATGCTTAGTCAAAGTTGGGTTGACTTTTACTAAGAAACCCTAATTTAGCAACTTTTGGGTTTTGATGAATTTGGAGCATTCCTTGAGGAATCATGATCAACCCTTGATAAAATTATGAAATTTACTTCAAAATGTTAATATTGACCAAAAATATTGAAGTTTGACTATATGTGGGTCACAATTGACTTTGGACCTAATACAGTCGATTCTCAAGCATCTGAGCAGTTGACTGAGAAAACTTCTTGTGAAAGGCATGAAACTTGACATGTAGGGTCTTGAGAAAATATTAGGACCATGGAGAGAATATGAGACCTTTGTGGTTCACCCATCTTGATGCAAATGGAAACCTAATTTGAGGTATACTGCCTTATGAGAGAGTTTGTCTGGTCAACTCTTGGGCAACCTTGAGCAAATTGAGGATCTTAATGGGCATGTATTGAATAAAATGAGAGGGCAAATTTTGGGTTACAACAGTCTTGATGTCACAATCGTTATGGTATCTTGTTCATGGCATGATCTTACTTGTATGCAAAAACCCTAAAACGCACATAGAAAACCTAGCAATGGCAGATCTAGATATAAGCATAAAAAATACAATTGAATCATACAGTCATATTTCAAACATCTCAAACATCACAAATACACCAATTAAACATGCTAATGATGCAGGAATTACAGTAATCGGTTTTGAAAAAAAATGCAAACCGTGTGAGTTACAGCTTGCGTTTCTTGATGCTTCAGACCTTGCAAATGATTGGGATAGCTTCAGAAACTCCCAAGGAATGTCGTTTGATCCTTAGAACAATTTGAACTGGCCTATGGAGCAAGATTGGATCTGCACTTTTCTTTTAAAAATTGGAATTTTGTTCTGCCTTTTTACGCCTGCCAACCTTGTTTTATCCTTGGTTCTTGTTCAATATATATGCTAGAGCGATTTAGGGTTGCAAAAACAGATGCTATCTTTGGAATTTTGGATGATTTGATTTGATTTTTCATCCATATGCAAACCTTCTATATTGAGCCAAATCATCCCATTTTTGTACCAATCATGCTTGATTCGATTTGGTCTTGATATCTCAGCATAATTTGATTGAGATCCTGTCCAAAAATCATATCAAAACATATCTTTGATATTATTTACCAATTATTTTATTTTATTCAATTTTTAATAAATAAAAAATAAAAATAAAATAAATAATGAAGAAAATAATATGTGAGTGAACATTTGGGTCGTGGACCATGCTACAAGTGAAGTGCAATCATGAAATGCTAAGCCCATTTGGTAAAAAAATGCACTTTTGAGCATATTTGACTTTTGGCAATTTTGCAAAAAAAGGTCAAATTTGACAAGGCATATCTCCTCCAATTTTAACCCTAGAGAGGTGTTATTGTACTTTTTAGAAAGCTTAGGATGTCCCATAAGCAACCCTTTTGGTCTCATTTCAATTGGGTCTTCCATGTTCATGTAAGAAGCTTTGACCCAAAAAGTGTTTTTGTTGACTTTTCAAAAGGACCTATAATATGGAAATTCATATCTTTTATGAGTGCATATTTTGAACTTGTGGACTGAAGATGAGTTGTATGGAATTGCATCCTCTTCAAAATGAGCCTTGGATGGAAAATTTCTGATAAAGTATGTGGAAGTTATGCTTGGTCAAAGTTTGGTTGACTTTTCCTGAGAAACCCTAATTTAGCAACTTTTGGGTTTTGATGAATTTAAGGCATTCCTTGAAGAATCATGATCAACCCTCGATCAAATGATGGATATCACTTCAAAATGTTTATTTTGACCAAAAATCTTGAAGTTTGAGTGTATGTGGGCCACATTTGACTTTTGACCTAATATAGTCGATTCTTAAGCATCTGAGCAGTTGACTGAGAAAACTTCTTGTGCAGTGCTTGAAATTTGACATGGAGGGTCTTGAGAACATATTATGACCATGGAGAGCATATGAGGTCTTTGGAGTTCACTTATCTTGATGAAAATGGAAACCCTAATTTGAGACACATTGCCTTAGGAGAGAGTTTGTCTGGTCAACTCTTAGGCAAACTTGAGCAAATTAAGGATCACTAGGAGTATGTATTGAGTAAAATGAGAGGGAACATTTTGGGGTACAATAGAGTGCACTAGATCTGATCAGATGGACATCTGATGGCACATGTATGATGGTGTATAATGCATATCTAGCTACGAGGAGCACCAGATCTACATGAAACAAGTTAGAAAATATAAAAATGGAGCTTACTGAGGCGTTTTATGATGTTTCATGGCTTGGTAATGGTTGCAAAAGCTGTCGGGAGCCTCCAGGAATGTATTTGAATCTTTTGTTTGGACTGAGGAAGGCTGGAACCTAAAATGCGAATTTTACAACTTTGATATTTTTTGCAAAATTTGTAGAGCTTTTCCAGGTTGTATATCATATGTATTGAAGCTTTCTAATTTGTCCTTTATATAGAGAGGAGGGAGGAGACAAGAGAATAAAGGTAATAACAAGTATAAACATGTGTTTTTAAATCCATGAATGATGTTTTATAACTTTGCCAAAGACATGGAATCTTGTCCTTTTTGAATTTAAATGAATGTGAACATTGCTTGCACGGAATTTTATGGTCCTAGGCTGTCCAAAACATCAACCCAAAGCTCAAAGCCCACTTCCAATTATTTTATACATTTTATTTTATATTTATTTGAAATAAATTAAAATAAATACGAATAAAATAGTTAGAAAATGCAAGGCATGGAAAGAATAATTTTAGAGGTCCTCTATAGGCTTAGGAAGATGTTTGAAGTCCAAGAAATTAAGCCATTGACCTAAAACTTCAAGTTTGCTCAATGCATAATTCTTGAAAATTCTCAAATTTTCCCAACTTGGGCAAGCCAAAATTTCTCAATTTTTATCTCATGATGATGATCTTTGACTTTTTGGAAAGCCCAAGATGTCTACTTCAATCCATCGTTTTATAAATTTTTCATTTGAAGATTTTATCTTGATGTAAATGGTCTTGACAAAAAGTGCCTTTTGTTGACTTTCTAAAAATGACCTGTAATGTATAAGCTTGTATCTTTCAAATGGTGAAATTCTTGGAATTGAGGGCTAAGGATAAGTTGTAGGGAATTGGATTCTCTTCAAAATGAGATTTTGTTGGGGAAAAATGGATGAAGTATTAGAAAGTTATGCCTGGTCAAAGTTTGGTTGACTTTTCCTATAGAAACCCTAATTAGCAAATTTTGACTTCTGATGAATTATGAGCATTTCTTAAGGAATCATGATCAACCCTTGATCAAATGATGGATATCACTTCAAAATGTTTATGTTGACCAAAAATCTTGAAGTTTGATTGTATATAGGCCACAATTGACTTTTGACCTAGTACAATTGATTTTTCAACATTTGAGTAATTGACTGAGCAAACTTGTAGTGAAAGGCATGAAATTTGTCACGGATAATATTGAATTCATATTAGGACCATGGAAGACATTTGAGACCTTGGAGATCAACCATCTTGATGAAAATTGAAACCCTAGTTGGGGGTTCATGGCCTTAGGAGGAGAATTTGTCTGGTCAATTCTTAGTCATCCTAGGGCAAGTTGGGGACCCCAATGGGCATGTCTTGAGTGAAAATGGAAGGGAAAATTTTGGGGTACAACATCTGCCCCTATTTAATCTTCTTAAACCTAAAGATTTAGATTGGCTTGTTTGCCTTTCGTAATCTGAAGGTGGAAGATGATTGAACACTAGAGTGCCCAAAAATTTGCACTCGCCCGAAGTGAGACTGCTGGTGAATAATATTGGGAATGGGCTTACAGATGCCATTTGGAAAAGATGACAGAAGACTGTCAAAGATGGGCTTAAATATTCCATACAAGGAATATGATGGAGAGTCGTCGGAGATGGGCTTAATGATGCCATCCAAAAAAGATGTTGACTTCGTAAGGAGTCTCTTTGTGGGGATTCTTGTTCCTGCTGTCCGAGGAGGAATCTGCTGGGGAATGCTTTTTAGGGGAATAGAGTCTAGGAGCTTCGATTGTCCATTACCCTACTGGGGAGTCATCTCTTGACTGAAGAGACGGAGGTGAACTGCTATCTGGTCAGGATCCAGGCTTCATAGTGACTTATTAAGGATGATAAGGCTAACTGTTATCTGGTCGTATTCCAGGATTCACAATGACTTATTGGGGGGAATGAGCTTAAATTGTTGTCTAGTCATACTCCAGGCTTTGCAGTTTCTCCAACTGGAATAGAAATCAGAAAAATCTTAGTGTCGATTTAACTGAACCCGAGAAAGGATCTACTGGAAAAGAATTAGTAACAAATCAATGGTCGATTTGAACTAAACCAGTAGAGGTCTTGATTTATCTTTGACTGGATAAGAATCAGAAAAATATTAGTGTCGATTTAACTGAACCAGAGAAAAATCTTGAACTAACTTTGACTGGAATGGAAATCAGAAGAGATCTTAGTGTCGATCTGACTGAACCAGACAAAAGTCTTGGAATATCTTCATCCGGAATAGAAATCAGAGAGATCTTAGTGTCGATCTGACTGAACTAGAGAAGGTCTTAGATTAACTTTGACTGGAATGGAAATTAGAAGAATCTTAGGGTCGATTCCACTGAACCAAACAAAGTCTCGGAATATCTTCAACTGGAATAGGAATCAAAGAGATCTTAGTGTCGATCTGACTGAACCAGAGAAGGTCTTGGGTTAACTTTGACTAGAATGGAAATCAGAAGAATCTTAGTATCAATTCAGCTGAACCAGGCAAAAGTCTTGGAATATCTTCAACTGGAATAGGAATCAGAGAGATCTTAGTGGCGATCTGACTAAACCAGAGAAGGTCTTGAATTAACTTTGAGTGGAATAGAAATTAGAAGAATCTTAGGATCGATTCAACTGAACCAGACAAAAGTCTTGGAATATCTTCAATTGGAATAAGAATCAGAGAGACCTTAGTGGCGATCTTACTGAACCAGAGAAGGTCTTGGATTAATCTTTGTCTGGATAAGAATCAGAAAAATCTTAGGATCGATTCAAGTGAACCAGACAAAAGTCTTGGGTCATCTTCAACTGGAATAGGAATCAGAGAGATCTTAGTGTCGATCTGACTAAACCAGAGAAGGTCTTGTGAGGACATCTTTTTGTGGAGAATGCTGAAATAGCCCTTCGTTAGATATAGCTTTTTAGAATACTACCATGTCACATAAGTAGTCAACTATGTTTGTTGATTTGATCTTTTCCCTAAAAAAGGAAAAGAGTTAGTTGTATGCAATGTCATGATGTATGAAATGCATTGTGATGATGTTCTCAAAATAAATGAGATTATACTGTATGCGATGTGTATGCGCATGCCATGATATATGAATATGGGATGCTATTGAGATGTTTCCCAGTCTAGGAAAATAAATCCCGGACTACTGCTGGAGAGTATTGGGAAGCTGAATCCTTCATTTCCACTGGGGATGATGAATAAAGATGATTCGCTGGGGATTTCCTCTTTTTGTTTGAGGATATTCTGCCGGGGATTAACTCTGCTTGAGAATAACTCTATGGAGGGAGGATGCTTTGTTGGAATATCTTGCCGATGTATAGAAATAAACTCTATTGGGGAATGAGCTTCCGCAGTTTGAGAAATAAACTCTACCCTGGAGGAGGTTTTATGAACTGTTTGAAATTATAAAACTCGGCTGGGGAAAACAGACTTCAGCTGGAGAAGGTAATCCCTGCTTGGGGGAAGAAGAGGGCAAAACTTTGGTTGTTTTTGCTCTATGGGGGACACAGACGCTACAAGGTCGTATGTAATGGTGACCTCGTCTCAAACTATCTCTGCCCCTGTACTTGCTGGAAAGAGTAACTGTCGGGACTGCAAATTGTTTCTTAGACTTTGCCCCGTTTCTTAAAGTCATTAGTAGTTGTCTTTATGTTTTTTATGCAAGTATTTATGAACAATGATCATACTTAAATGAATATGTCAAAAATAAGTCATTGGACGTTTTTGCAAAACAAAACAGAAAAAGAAAAACAAATAGTTTTGTACTTTCAAGGAATGATTTGTATTGATTTTTTTTGAAGTTTGCCTATAATATGCATTTTGTACAAAGAGACTGACGTTCTAATAGGAGCACGCCACCGTGAAAAATGAAAACTACACAAAATAATGTATAAAGAGAAAACAGTTATGCATAATAATCCCATTGAGTTTTAATTCTGATATTGCCTCTATGTCCTAGAGCGTCTCATCACTTTGCTACTCGTCCAAAGCTGACTGGATTTATCGGTACCATTTGAGTCTTGGTAGTTGATACCGAAGTCTGATCACAAGGTGATCCAATGGGACATATTGATATGCTTCAAATCCATAACTTTTTCCTGGACCGCCCTTTCGGATTTTCAGTCCACCGGGATACCCTTTTTTTCCCAAGCCGCCTTTTCGGGTTTTCGACTTACCGGGTGTATAAAGTTTTTGTATTTATCCCTAATTTTTGCCCGAACCCTTTTGGTTCGCCGGGATGCCCTTATTTTTTACTAGGCCAGTCAACCTAGCGGGTCTTTATTTACGCGTAGTATCTTTTCACTATGTCCATATTAACAGGGTGAGGAAGGTCGTCACCATCCTTGGTGGTTAGAATCATGGCTCCATCGGAAAATATGCTTTTGACTACAAATGGCCATTCGTACGTGGGAGTCCATTTTCTCCTGGGATCACCTTGTGGCAGTATGATGCGCTTGATCACTAGATCACTCACTTAATATACTTGACGTTTGACCTTTTTGTTGAAAGCCTTGATCATCCGTTTTTGGTATATCTGACCATGACAGACAACAGCAAGCCTTTTCTCATCAATCAGATTCAGTTGATCAAGTCAAGTCTGGATCCAATCGTCTTTGTTCAAACCTTCCTCCTTCATGATCCTCAAAGAAGGGATCTGGACCTCAATAGGTAGGACAACCTCCATACCATATACCAGAGAATAAGGTGTTTCCCCTGTTGACGTACGTGCTGAGGTGAGGTAACCATGAAGAGAAAATGGTAACATCTCGTGCCAGTCTTTGTATGTCACTGTCATCTTCTGTATGATTTTCTTAATATTATTGTTAGCAGCCTCCACAGTGCCATTCATCTTCGGTCGGTAAGGGGAAGAATTATGATGATGGATCTTGAATTGTTTACAGAGTTCGGTGATCATTGTATTGTTGAGATTTGTACCACTGTCTGTAATAATTCTCTCTGGCACACCATACTGACAAATTAGGTTATGTTTGATAAACTGCGCCACCACGTTCTTAGTAATAGTAGCAAAAGAAGCAACTTCAACCCACTTCGTGAAGTAATCAATGGCCACTAGGATGAAGTGGTGCCCATTGGAAGTGGTAGGTCTAATCTCTCCGATCATGTCAATGCCCCACATTGCAAAGGGCCAGGGAGCCATCAAGACGTTCAAAGGAACCGGAGGTACATGCACTCTATCACCATATATCTGACATTTGTGACAAGTTTGGGAATGTTGATAACAGTCTGCTTCCATAGTGGACCAATAGTTACCTGCCCATAGGATCTTTTTAGCCATCGCGTGTCCACTAGAGTGGGTGCTAAAGGTACCTTCGTGTAAATTGACCATAATCCTTTCTGCTTTGTTTTTATCTACGCATCAAAGTAAAGTGGAGTCATGGTTGCGCTTGTATAGGATTCCATTACTGAGGAAGAACTTTGCGGAGAACCTTCTCAGAAACTTCTTATCATTGACATACGCCTCCTCAGGATACTCTTGAGCCTCAAGATACCTTTTCACTTCGTGGAACCATGGTTTGTCTGCTACCTTTTAATTTTCAATCTCATAGCAGTATGCTGGTTCATCCAAACTCTCAATAGTGATTCAAGGAGCTCCGTTGTCCGACTTGACCTTGAACATAGACGACATAGTAGCTAGCGCGTCCGCTAACTGATTCTCTTCTCATGGAAAATGTTCAAAGGTGACCTCTTCAAAGTGTGGAATCAATGTCAGCACATGTTCTTTTTAAGGGATGAGATTAGGGTGCTTTGTGTCCCACTCCCCTTTAATTTGACTTATTACCAAGGCTGAATCCCCAAAAATGCTCAAGAACTTGATCCTCGGATCAATAGCAGCTTTGAGACCCATGGTGCATGCTTCATACTCCGCCATGTTGTTGGTACAGTTGAAACATAGTCTGGCGATGAAAGGAGTATGATATCCTTCGGGAGATATGATTATAGCACTGATACCATTGTTGAGTGCGTTGGAGGCTCCATCAAAAACCATAGTCCATTGGGATCCTTCCTCAGGTCCTTCATCCGATCCAGGTTCTTCATAGTCAGTCACTAATATAATGTTCTCATCCGGGAATTCAAAGTTCATGGATTGGTAGTCATCCATAGCCTAATGAGCCAAATGATCAGCTAGTACACTTCCCTTGATTGCTTTCTGGGTCGTGTATTAGATATTGTATTCAGCCAAGATCATTTTCCATCTTGCTATTCTTCTGGAGAGAGCGGGCTTCTCAAAGATGTACTTGATCGGATCCACTAATATATCAACAAAGTGGTGTGGGTCAACATATATTGTCTCAGTCGGCGAGCAGCCCATGCAAAAACGCAGCAAGTTTTCTCGAGCAGTGAGTATCTTGTCTCACAGTCGGTAAACTTTTTGCTAAGGTAGTATATTGCATGCTCTTTTCGACCGGATCGTCATGCTGCCCCAGCACACACCCCCATTGAATTATCTAACACTGTTAAGTACATTATCAAAGGTCTTCCTTCAATCATAGGAATCAGAATTGGAGGCTCTTAAAGGTATTCCTTGATTCTCTCGAAGGCGGTATGGAATTTGTCATTCCACTTTACCACTTGATCTTTCTTCAGGAGTTCGAAGATTGGCTCACAAGTAGCAGTTAAATGGGAAATGAACCTGGCAATGCAATTCAGGCGTCCCAAGAAACCTCTAACCTCCTTCTCAGTGCGAGGAGCCGACATCTCTTGTATAGCCTTCACCTTTGTAGGGTCTACCTGAATACCTTTATCACTGACAATGAAACCTAGCAGTTTGCCAGACCTTACCCCGAAGGTTCACTTATTCGGATTCAACCTCAGCTTGTATGTCTTTAACTATCAAACAAATTTTGTAGATGATCAATGTGCTCTTCCTTAGTTCGAGACCTGGCTATCATGTCATCAACATAGACTTCTATCTCATGGTGAATCATGTCATGAAACATAGCTACCATAGCTTGCTGATAGGTTGCCCCAACATTCTTCAACCTAAACCGCATCACTTTGTAACAGAAAGTTCCCCATTGCATAATGAAGGTTGTCTTCTCCATGTCTTCAGGTGCCATCTTGATCTAATTGTAACAAGAGAAACCGTCCATAAAGGAAAAGATCTTGTGCTGCATGGTGTTATCAACCAGAACGTCAATGTGGGGGAGCGGAAAGTCATCCTTAGGGCTTGCCTTGTTCAAATCTCGGTAGTCCACACACATTTGTACCTTGCCATCTTTTTTAGGCACCGGGACCATGTTAACAACCCATTGGGGATAAGAAGTGATAGCTAAAAACCCAATGTTGAACTACTTCATAACTTCTGCTTTGATCTTCTCTGACATTTCAGGGCGCATACGATGGACCTCCTTCTTTACCAGAGGGAAATATTCTTTAGTTGGTAGACGATGAACCATAATATCCGTGTCTAGTCCTGGAATTTCTTCATATGACCAGACAAAGATATCAACATAGTCATGCAACATTCATATCAACTGCTGTTTGACACTAAGCTCCAGATTTGCACCTATCTTAACCTCTTTTATGTCCTCTTTTGTGCCTAAGTTTGTTGCCTCAACTGGCTCTTCATGAGGTTGTATATCCCTTTCTTCCTACTGTAACAGTCTGGAAAGTTCTCCAGGTACCTCACAATCTTCCTCACCTTCGTCCTCGACTTGTTTGATCGGATTTTCAAAGTCATAACCGACAATAGCAGAACTGTTATCAATGGGATCCATAGTGGATATGAATCTGCAGTTTGATACGTGAGTATGTGTAAGAGCATAGTTGTATAGACAAAGTAAAAGCAGAAAAGAAAAACAGAGAGCACAAAATTTGTATGCAATAAACGTCCAATGCTTTATTAATGCCATATGTAAATGAAACATGATAACCCTCACAAATAAACCAATGTGCCCCAGGTAAGACACATGGCCATAAAGTTATATTGTTTATTACATATCCCAACAAAAAGAAATACAATTGCTTCTGAACAAAAGTAACCGGCACAAAGTCTCTTTTCGTCCAGTTACTGGGTCCACCATTGGTACTAGGGAAGATCCAGCTATCCACGTCATACTCATTGTCAGCATCTTCCGTGGCGGAGGCAACATCAATAGCATTGATTCCCAAGCCATGCTTGAGCATGGGCACGGTTATGACATTGGGAGTCTCAGGGGGATCGAATTCAATCTCTTTTGCCTCGATCAGATCCTGCACCTTGTTCTTCAAAGCCCAGCAGTCGTTCGTGTCATGCCCCAGAGTCTCAGAATGGTAGGCGCATCGAGCATTTGGATTGTAGCGGGGAGAGGCAATATTAGGATTCTTCGGAGCTTCCTTGAAAGTTACCAGATTAGATTTCAACAAATGAGGCAAAACTTGGGATAAAGTCATATTTATTCGGGTAAACTGTCTTACCGCCCTTTCTGTTCTTGGTTGATTATTCCTTTCTTGAATAGGTGCAGGCTTAGAGATCATGACAGCCCCTACCACTGGACAATGTTCAGTTCTGTCCTGATTTCTTTGATGGTACATAGCACTGACTTCCTTCTTCCCATAAACTGGCTTCCTTACTGTACTGGAGGATGCATCCTTTTGAATCTTACCACTCCTAATCCCAGCTTCCACTCTTTCTCCTGTCAAGATCAATTCAGTGAAGCCGACTGAGGAACTTCCAATCAGATGATTGAAAAATGGACCAGATAGGGTACGTAGAAACATATCCACTAGCTCCCTATCAGACAGGGGGGGTTGGACTCTTCCTACTAAGTCCCTCCACTTCTGAGCATAGTCTTTAAAGCCCTCACTCGAACCCATAGACATATTTTGGAGTTGTGTACGGGTGGGAGCAAGGTCTGCATTGTATTGATACTGCTCGTAGAAAGCAACAGTCAGGTCTTCCCAATTACGGATGTTGGCCCTTTCCAACTAGTAGAACCATTCTAGTTGAGTTTCAGACAGACTATCCTGAAAGAAGTAGACCCATAAGTCATTTTCAGCAATGTGAGGCTGGATCTTCCTCACATAAGATCGGAGGTGCATTTTGTGACATGAGACCCCATCATATTTGGCGAACACTGGCACCTTGAACTTTTGCAGGATGACAACCCCAGAAACCAAACCCAGCTCCTCGAAGTCCATACCTGGTACCTTCCGGACCTCCATTGTATTTAAAAGATCCTCCAACTGTTTGTATTTTTCATCAGCAGGAGGATACTCTTCCTCATCATAGTCATATTCATCATCAGATTATTTTGGACTGGAGTCTTCCTCTCTTGTTTCCACCTCTTGATTGTTTCCTTCCTTTGATGAAGTTATCAGTTCAGAGGCTTGCTGCACTGGTCCTTTGATCCTTCTTCCTAGATTAACTAACCCAATTGGCTTCCTTGGCTTCTTCTTTTCTTTAACAAGCAGGGCTTTTAGTTCTTCTTGCCCCTTGGTCAGAGCCATGATCATCTGTTAAAACTGGGCATTCTGAGCCTGTAGATCTTTCACTGTTTGTTCTAGAGAAATTACTGAAATAAACAGCGGAGAAGATGATAAACCTGCTATGAAACCTGTTTATGCAATGATATGTATGATATATGTATGTAATGTTTTCAAGGATCTCGCGGGGTAAACAAGAAAATATCAGAAGTTGACATTTGCAGCTTTGATTGAAGAACTTCGTACCATTGAGTGTCCTTCCACAAGAGTCAAGCTCACCATATCAAGTGGGTCATATCCCCTGACTCAAGTTGTTGAGTTTTTATCTTCTGACGACATTGGCTAGAGGAAAATAAATCCCCTTTTCCCCTTGCTAGACGCCTGATTTACCATAACCTGCATCACAAACCCTTGAGATCCTTAAAATGGTTAAGGAAATACTGTGACATGATGTCATGATGTGTATGATTATGCTAAGAAATCACAGATATAGCAAACACAAGCAAATCACACGAAGACCTTAGGTTTAAGGCTTGCATGGGTTTTAAGGTCATACCCTCTTGAAGTTGGATTGGATCAACCTGTCCTATAAATAGTAACCGGGTTCTAAGGGATCTCAATATCACTGATCTTTCCCACAAGTTTCGTTCGATAGGCGACTGAATCGCAACCAAATAAAACTCAAGAGTCAAATCTCAATTAGTGTAGCATCGAGTATCTACCGACTTTGGGAATACACCAAAGACGGCCATCTCGCTACATCCTAATGGCCAAGTTGTTCATTTAAAGGTTCTAAGGTCAGTTGATGCTTCATGACACCATGCAGTGGCCCTGTATTCTCCTTGATTAACTCAAGGGCTACAGGTACCAACCAAAGTGTCTCATCAACATAGCCATTGCTTCAACCGTGTCGATATACCCCACACAATTTCCATGATCTATTGCTACTTACCTAACAGGTTTCCCCAGATCTGGGTGTAGGATCTATAGTAACCCAAACAATCCCTTAAAAGTAAAGCAAACAAACAAGCAAACAATTTAGAAATAACCTATACCCTAAGGTAAACCCCACTTTTATAATACTCCCCAGCAGAGTCACCATTTCCGTGATATGGTGGTAGAACTGACTGTTAATACTGGTTTGCATTTTTTGTTTGCAAATGTAGCGGTAAGCAAGAGTCGCCGCCGACTTTTCTTTTATCCAACAAATGAAAGGGTGAAAAGAACAGAAAAAGACCTTTTTCGAGATTTTGAGTAAGGGGGGTAGATTATGGAAATGGAAGGTGTTAGCACCCTTTCTGTGATACGGTGGCAGAACCGACTGTTAATACTGGTTTGCATATTTTGTTCGCAAAATGTCACTGTAAGCAAGAGTTGCCACCGACTTTTATTTTATCTAATCAGGAAAAGGAAAAAGAACAGAAAAAACCTTTTTCGAGATGCTTATGAGTACGGGGGTTGATTATAGAAAAGGGAGGTGTTAGCACCCTTTCTATCCATGGTTTTCCATGGGCTCTTAGGTACTTGCTCATTTTGAAATTTCTTGTGTGTGCTTTGTTTTACTTTGTGTTAACCCTTGTTTTTGTCCTCAAGAGTGTTACGAAGTTGTTTTTGAAAACTTTTTTTGGAAAGTGTTGGTGTAAAAAAGTTTGTTTGTTTGAGCAAGTACTTAAGAGTTTTCTACCTACTCGAAAAAGACTGTTCATTTTCCTTTTAGACAATGACATTCGAAGGGACAAATACGATCACAAAAGCAATGTCAGGAAACGTTAGTAATTATCCTAAAGCCTTAAAGATCTTTTTCTGAGGCAACATCCGAATGGGTCATTTTAGATCTTTCGGGGCTAGAGGACAACCACTAACAAACCCTATACTTCATGACCGTTTACCAAAGGCAACCGGAGTGGAGTAAACCCTAAGAGTGAGCATGTGCATGTGTTTGATTTCAGTTATTTAATTTTGCACAATTAAAGTGATCTACTGTATTAATTTTCAGTTAGTCTTTCCATACAATCCTATTAACATACATCTAAGCAGTTTATAATTTGCGGAAATTAAAAGTGCGGAAAGTTTAAAGATCCTAGCTATTACAGGGCTTTTGCAGATACATAATTATCTCGACGTAAAATAAAAATGCGTAATTTAAACCCTAATTACTATTACAACCTCAAAACAGTTACAATAATAATAAAAAGAAATCAAAAAATGCACGCGGCGAATTAAATGCGAGAGTTAAAGAACCCTAAAAATTTAATTGAAAAGATATTTAGGTTATTATTATTTTTTGAGAAAAAAAATCTAATTATGTTATGTACAAATTAAAACCCTAAATTCTAATTAATTTAAATTATAAAAAAGGAATTAAATTTTCCCTAATTTTAATTAAACTAATTAATTAAAAAAATAAAATATTTTATGAAAAAATAATTTTCAATGTTTTTTTTTATTTTTTTGATTTAATGAAAAAATGTTTTTTTTGTTATTTTATAAAAAAAAAGGAATAATTAATAAAATAATAAAAAAGAAATAAAATAGAAAAGAAAAGATATTTGGGCCTGTATTGAAGCTGAAAGGAGGGGGTGTATAGCTAAATTTTGTAGGCCCATTAGTGGCTAAGCCAAATCAACGCGTGAGGTTCAGTGTTGTGCTCTTTCTGATAGTCCACGATATGCCTTGAACGTTGGGCGTTGGATCTGGATTGATTATGAATCCTGTGGCTGGATGATGTGGTGCATGGTGGACTCCTGGCAGTGTAACACGCTAGATCTGTAATCAAATATTGAGAAAACAATAAAACGCTTGGACCTGGGATCGAACCCAGGTCCTCTCCACTTTCAAACGTGCGCATTACCACTGGGCTACTTTGTTTAGTTGTCAATAAAATAACAACAATGCATTTTATATAAAATAATGTGAATGACTGAAGAAAAAACAAAAAAAATGTGCGCATTATTCAAATGGACCAGTGATATCCATCCACATTATCTTCTTCTTCCTTGCCCGTCGTATTAGGCTAAATACTTTTACCTACGGCCAGGACTCCATAGCTAAAACCCTTCAAGCTTCAAAAATCTTAAATAAGCAAGATAAATTAATTCCAAGTATACCAATCAACTCGTCTTGACGCCACGAGCATCAAGGTATCCTTCTTTTGCCCTAATTTTCCCTGTATCAAAAAACCCTAAAACGGAAAGATAAACCCTAATAATGGAAACTCATCGTTTATGCGTTAAAACTAACAATTAAGTATACAAAAAGTTTCCAGGAATTCATGTGAACACAAATATGTAATCAAAACATGTTAACAATGCAAGAATGAATAAATACGATCTTGGAAAAAGTGACAAACCGTGAGAGAAATATGTGGCGATTCCTGGAGCTTTGAATCGTGCAAATGGTCCTGTTAGCTTCAGGAGATATCTAGGAAGGGATTTGTGGCTTTGAATGGTCTTGAATCGTCCTCTAGATTAGAAATTGGATCCACACTTTTTGTCAAAATTTTCAGTTTTGTTCTTCTGCTTGCACGACTTCAATCCTTGTTCTTATGCATTGTTCTTGTTCAGTATATATATTATGACAAATTAGGTTAACAAAAACGAGTTGTATCTTTGAAGATCATCAAGATTTGATTTGGTTTTTCTCTTGTATGATATGTTTCCAAAATAAGCCTAATCATGCCAATTTTGATTCAATCAACCCTTGCACGATTTGGATATGATATTCTAGCTTGATTGGATTTGACTCCTACATAAAATCAGATCAAAAATCAATCTTTTACATTTTTTGGAATTTATTTGATTTAATTTGAATTTTAAATAATAAAAAATCAAAATAAAATAAATAATGAAGCAAATAAAGTGTAGATGCTGATTTGGGTCGTGGATCATGTCACAAGCAAGATTCAATCATGAAAAACTAGGCCCATTTGACAAAAAAATGTATTTTTGAACACATTTGACTTTTGGCAATTTTGCAAAAATGGTCAACTTTGACAAGGCATATCTCCTCCAATTTTAACCCTAGAGAGGTGTTCTTGGATTTTTTATAAAGCTTAGGGTGTCCCATAAACAACCCTTTTAGTATCATCTCAATTGGGTCTTCCATGTTCATGTAAGAAGCTTTGACCTAAAAGGTGTTTTTGTTGACTTTTCAAAAGGACCTATAATGTAGAAATTCATATCTTTTGATGAGTGCACATTTTGAACTTGTGGGATGAAGTTGAATTGTAGGGAATGGCATCCTATTAAAAATGAGCCTTGGATGGAAAATTTATGATAAAGTATGAAGAAGTTATGCTTGGTCAACGTTTGGTTGACTTTTCCTGTGAAACCCTAACTTAGCAACTTTTAGGTTTTGATGAATTTGGGGCATCCCTTGAGGAATCATGATCAACCCTTGATCAAAATATGGATATCACTTAAAAATGTTGATGTTGACCAAAAATCTTGAAGTTTGACTGTATATGGGCCACCATTGACTTTTGACCTAATATAGTTGATTTTCAGGCATCTGAGCAATTGACTGAGCAAAATTCTTGTGCAAGGCATGAAACTTGACATGGATGATATTGAGAACATATTAGGACCATGGAATGCATTTGGGACCTTTGGAGTTCAACCATCCTGCTGAAAATGGAAAACCCTAGTTTGAGGTACATTGCCTTAGGAGAGAGTTTGTCTGGTCAATTCTTGGGCATCCTTGAACAAATTGAAGACCTCAATGGGCATGTGGTGAGTAAAATGAGAGGGAAAATTTTGGGGTACAACACTTTTCCATCTGTGGTTTTCCACGGGCTCTTAGGTACTTGCTCATTTTTGAAAATTGTTTGTGTTTGTGTGTTTTGAAAGTATTTTTGTTTGCTTTATGGTAACTCTTGTATCAATCCTCAAGAGTGTGATAAAGCGTTTTTGAAAATAGTTTTTGAAAAGTGTGTAAGTGTGAAAAATTCAGATTCAAGCAAGTACTTAAGAACAGTCTACCTACTCGAAAAAGGATGTTCTTTTCCTCCTTTCCTTTAGATAGTGCTATCCTACTATTAGTGAGTAGGTATCCCTATCGTCGGATGTTGAGGGACAATCGAAGGGATGTTTTACAATCACGAAGGCACCTTGTAGAGGCGCTTTAGTAATTTTCTTTTAGGGACTAGATCATTTACCGAAAGGCAACTGTAGGGTCATCGAGGGACTATGATCTTTTTTTATTTATGGGTCTTTACTAAAGCGTTCCTGTCTCATGACTGTTTTATTTAAAGGCAACCAAAGTGGGAGATACCTTAGAGGTGTGCATGTGCATATGTGTTAAATTCGGTTATTTATCTTGCATTATTAAGTTTGCTAACGTTTTAATTTTCAGTCTTATCATGCACGCCTAGTTACTAACAGTTAATATTTACAAAAATTTAAAGTGCAAAAATTTAAATCCTAGACTATTATAATGCTTTGGGACAATTACATAAAAACTGCAAGAAAATAAAATGCAGAATTTTAAATCTAGACTATTACATCCCAGAATCAATTACATTATTTATATAAAATGCGAAAATAAAAATAACGCACGCAAAATAAATATTATGTCTAAAAATCCTAAGAAAAATTCTAAGTAAACAAGACAAATCTTTTTGGTTTTATTTTTATTTATTTCAAGAAAAATAATTAAACTAAATCTAAATTTAATTTAATAAAAAAAAATATTGAATGAAATTAATCTAATTCTAATATTTTTTCATTTTTTATTAGAAAACATTTGAAACATAAATTAAATCATAAATTCTAGTTCATTTTAAAATAAGAAAGCAGTTAAAATTTAATTAATTAATTAATTAAATCAATTCATTATTTTAATTAAAAAAAGTCTAAGCCTAATTTTTTTTTGTGAGTTTTTTTATTTATTATTCGCTTAATTAAGTAAAGAAGATAAAATAAATTAAAACATTACAAAAGAAACTAGATGGGCCTGAGATAGTAGGAAAAAAAGTGAGGGTGTGGTTGTTGAATTCACTGGCCCATGAAGGGAGAGGCCCAAATTTTCTTCTAGATCCAATGTGGATTGGTCTTGATGGCATATGGTGAGCCCGCAGATGGAATACGCTAGATCTGATCAGATGGACATCTGATGGCAGATGTTTGATGGTGTATAATGCACATCTAGCTACGAGGAGCACCAGATCTATATGAAACAAGTTAGAAAATATAAAAATGGAGCTTACTGAGGTGTTTTGTGATGTTTCAGGGCTTGGTAATAATTTCAAAAGATGCAGGGAGCCTCCAGGAATAAATTTGGATCTTTTGTTTGGACTGAGGAAGGCTAGAACCTAAAATGCGAATTTTACAACTTTGATATTTTTTGCAAAATTTGTAGAGCTTTTCCAGGCTGTATATCATGTGTCTTGCAGCTTTCTAATGTGTCCTTTATATATAGAGGAGGGAGGATACAAGAGAACAAAGGTAATAACAACCATAAACATGTGTTTTTAAAGCCATGAATGATGTTTTGTAACTTTTCCAAAGACATGGAATCTTGTCCTTTTTGAATTTGAATGAATGTGGAAATTGCTTGCACGAAATTTTATGGGCCTAGGTTGTCCAAAACATCAACCCAAAGCTCAAATCCCATTTCCAATCATTTTATACATTTTATTTTATATTTATTTCAAATAACTTAAAATAAATATGAATCAAATATTTAACAAATGCAAGGCATGGAAAGAATAATTTTAGAGGTCCTCTATAGGCTTAGGAAGAATTTTGAAGTCCAAGAAATTAAGCCATTGACCTAAAACTTCAAGTTTGCTCAATGCATAATTCTTGAAAATTCTCAAATTTTCCCAACTTGGGAAAGCCATAACTTGCTCAATTTTTATCTCATGATGATGATCATTGACTTTTTGGAAATCCCAAGATGTTTACTTCAATCCCTCTTTTTATCAATTTTGCATTTAAAGATTTTATCTTGATGTAAATGGTCTTGATAAAAAGTGCCTTTTGTTGACTTTCTGAAAATGACCTATAATGTATAAGCTTGTATCTTTCAAATTGTGCATTTCTTGGACTTGAGGGCTGAAGAGAAGTTGTAAGGAATTGGATTCTCTTTAAAATGATATTTGGTTTGGAAAAATGGATGAAGTATTATAAAGTTATGCCTGGTCAAAGTTTGGTTGACTTTTCCTATAGAAACCCTAATTAGAAATTCTTGACTTCTGATGAATTAGGAGCATTTCTTGAGGAATCATGATCAACCCTTGATCAAATGATGGATATCACTTCAAAATGTTGATGTTGACCAAAAATCTTGAAGTTTGACTGTAAATAGGCCACATTTGACTTTTGACCGAGTATAGTTGATTTTCCAACATTTGAGCAATTGACTGAGCAAACTTGTAGTGAAAGGCATGAAATTTGTCACGGATGATCTTGAAGACATATTAGGACCATGGAATACATTTGATACCTTGGAGCTCAACCATCTTGATGAAAATTAAAACCCTAGTTAGGGGTTCGTTGCCTTAGGAGTGGAATTTATTTGGTCAATTCTTAGTCATCCTAGGGCAAGTTAGGGACCTCAATGGGCATGTCTAGAGTGAAAATGGGATGGAAAATTTTGGGGTACAACAACATGCATGATATGTGGATGCAATGTTTTCAAGGACTTAGAAGATTTAAATTTGTTTAGATAAAAGGAACAAACATCAATTGCATTAATGAGTTCAAATTGGTTACAAACATGCCTCTTGGGCTTACAATGGAGGAAATAAAAGAAAAATAAACTCCTAAGACAAAAAGGTCAAACGCATCCTCTTTGGCATAAGTTGTCTCGTAAGCTCCAAAACCTTTATTTCACTTGCGTAGAACTGGGCTTCGAAGGTATCTCGCTCTTCCTTCAGCTGAATCAAGATCTTTGAAAATCTTTAAGAGAAGTAGGCATGGTAGGATGAAGGACAGTATACAGAACATCTCCTTCAACAATTGGCTCCATGATGATAGGTAAAATGGCAGGGTATGGCATACCAAGACTTTGAGGACAAGTTCGTACCCACTTAAGATAAGGCTCTAAAAGAGTGGAGTTCTTACGCCCCAATGTCTTGCTATCCACTTTGTTTACCATTCTCCAAGCTCGTATGAACCTTTAACGGTAGCCTTGGTCACTACCCTCATAGTCAAATACCAACCCTTGTATGAGTGTATTGTGAGGACCATCTCTTTATGCATACCCAAATTGTCGTAATGAAAGAGAAGGGTTATAGGTGATACCTCCCTTAATTCCTAGGAGTGAGACATTAGGGAATTACCCACAACGGTTAATAATGGTAGTATCCTCCAGGGATCGAGAACACCAATAAATGTCAGAGTGTGTGAGTGACATCATCCTTTAAGACCATGTCAAGCCTTGCTCGTTCTTCAATGTTGATCGAGGTAGGTGCAAAGTAAACCACCTAGAAAGTAAGGGAATTAAACACAAGAGAGTACCTCTTTACTTCATGGTGCGAGTGTGGAAACAATGTAAGATGTCTCCAAGAAAAGTAGGTATAGGATTGAGAGAGAGGAAGACCTTGATGGCATTCACATCTATGAATTGGTCCAAATTGTGAAATAGAACCAAACCATAGATTAGGAGGGCCAAGACATCTTCAAAATATTGAAAATCCATATCCTCCCATAATGAACGAGCTTTCTCCAACAGAAATTTGGCTAGGAAAACCTTAACTTCACTTCTTGTTTCCCAATTTGTCATAATGTCGTTTCTCTTCAAATGTAAAGCTTCGACAATGACTTCAGGATTTGGAGTCTCCTCTAAATCGGTGAACGGTATTTGATCAAGCACATGCACTCCTAACAGTTGAGAGAACTCTTCTAATGTAGGCACCAATTGATAGTCCGGAAAGGTAAATCAATGATGCATGGGATCAAAGAATTGGAAGAGCACACACATCATTTCTTCTTGGAAGTTTGAAGTAGCCAAGTTGAGAATTCGACCATATTTCTTGGTGAAGGGAGAGTCTCCAGGCACCCTTAATGCTAACTCTTGGAGTTGAGGATGTGCTTTCACAAAGCTAACTCGGATGGTATTCCTTAGAATGGGATTCATGGCCTACAAAACAAAACAAAGATAAATTCCTAAATCCTTAAAATGGTTAGTGAGAATTCTTATGATGTTATGATGTTATGATGTTTATGATGTTATGTACATGTGAATAAAGCAAACCAATCTTTATGTACAAATAATCATATACACACAAAGCAGACAAGTCCTTAGGTTTAGGCTTGCAATGGGGTTTGTAGGTAAGTACCCTCTTGAAGTTTAGTTGGCTTAACCTGTCCTAGAAAGTAACCGGGTTCTATGGGATCTCAATATCAGCGACCTTTCTTTTAGGCATTGTCTCAGCACAATCAATCTTTTCTTGAAGCCGAGATATCCCAAAAGTCCGATCTCAATGAGTGTAGTATCGAGTATCAACCAATTTTTAGCTTTCCACCGAAACCGGCTATCTCACTACCTCCTAATGGACAAGTTTTTCAATTAAGGTTCTAAGGTCAGTTAGTGTTTCATGACGCCGCTCAGCGGCCCGGTACTATCCTCGATTCAACACAAGGGATACCGGTACCAACAAATGCGTCACACTAACTTAGCCATTGTTTCAACCATATCGGTCTACGCCATACAATTTCCACAATATATTGTTACTTACCTAAAAGGTGCCCCAGATCCAGGTGGAGGATCAATACAAATCCCAAACAAGGAACCATAATGTAAATCAAGCAAGTCAAACAAGGAAAGCAAGTAAAGGTGATCTAGCCCTAAGGTAACTCCACTTTTAAGTTGTCCCCAGCAGAGTCGTCAGTTTTGTAATACGGTGAGAAAAATGACTTGGGTGTTTTTGTGTTTGATTGCAATTGTTGCGGATAGCAAGACTCGCCACCGACTTTTCTTTTATCCAATAAGGAAATGGTGAAAAGAACAGGAAAGCCCTTTGAGATTATTTCTTGAGTTCGGGGGGGGGGGGGTAGATTATGAAAAGGGAAGGTGTTAGCACCCTTTCCATCCATAGTTGTCTACGGGATCTTAGTTGCTTGCTAGGTCACTTGCTTTGTTTGAAAATGTGCTTTGTGGTGGTTTTTGAAAGTATTTTTGAAAAGCACCTCATTGAGGCAAAATTTGTAATGTTTCTCATCTCTATAAGAATGCATACAAAGTGTTGGACTTTTTAAAAAATAGTTCAAAGAGGTGTTTGTTGTGGAAGATGTTTCTGAAAGTGATTTTGAAAAGTGCCTTTGTAATGATTCTCGTCTCTATAAGAATGCGTACAAAGTATTTTAACTTTTGAAAATGTTTCAATTGAAAGTGTTGGTGTTAAAAAATGTTTTTGTTGTGAGCAAGCAAGAAACTATGAGCGTCCTACCTACTCAAAAGTTCTAATGTTCTTTTCCTCCTACTTTAGATGTTTCTATATTACCATTGATTTTGGTAAGAAGCCCCATCGTTGGATGTGAAGGGATGGGCGTGGGTCATTTGTATAGTCATAGAAGGTAACCTATGAGACGTTTTAGCAATTTCATTAGGGACTAGATCGTTTACCGAAGGCAACATCGAGGGACTACGATCTTTTATTGAGCGTCTTTGCTAAAACGTCCATGTTCGAGGGACATGACTATTTTGCGAGGAAACAAGTGAGATTATCCTAGAGGTGCATTTGTATGCATGGTGTGTTTGATTTTCAAGGGTGGATTTTAAGCAAGCTATTTCAAAGGGAGATATTGTCCATTCAAAACTAATACGAAAATAGCCAATGCATGAGGGAAGTTCCTGCCTTGTGATTCGAAACAAGCAGGAAAGAAGCCTTTGCTTTTTGGATCAAAACGAACACTGTAAGGGGCCATTGCTTTGTGAATCAAAGAAAACATGTAAGGGGGAATTGCTTCAATCGAAGCTTGCATGCAGGAGGCCACTTGATTGGTGGGAGCTAGCATGAAGAGAAGCCTTTTCCTTGTGCAGGCAGGCATGCAGGAGGTTATTGTCATCAACACAACCATATAGGATGTAAAGGGTGCAATTGAAGGATGTATGTAGGAAGCCTAAATGCCCAAACGAGGCTTGTATAAA
Organism: Vicia faba; assembly: GCA_948472305.1. Taxonomy (NCBI): domain Eukaryota; kingdom Viridiplantae; phylum Streptophyta; class Magnoliopsida; order Fabales; family Fabaceae; genus Vicia; species Vicia faba. The sequence continues at coordinate 1,360,460,925 of OX451741.1, read as the reverse complement.
GATAGGCGTTGCCTGCCCTGGATCGAAGCATGCAGAAGGAAGGAGTTTCCTTATGGATCGAAGGAGGAACAAAGGATGCTATTGTCTTATGGATCGAAGGAGGCATGAAGGATACCAAAGTCCAATCGAAGCCTTGTGAATCAAAGTAAACTTGTTTTTTCTCCAATTTTGTCAAAAAGATTATTTTTATCTGCTTTTCCCTTTTTTAACAGTTTCCTCTTTAAATTGATGCTGGAAAATCTAACTGTACTTATGCAAGCTTGAATTTTTTAGAATCCTAGTGAGAAATGCCTTGAGAAATGAGAGGGAAAATTTTGGGGTACAACAATTTTGATTTGTATTGATTACAAATTAATTTGTTTATGTTTACAACAATTGAATCCATCTGTGTTTAATTTGATCATGTTTCTGGAAAGACTTTGAATCCAATTTGATTTTGTTGCAAAACAAGCATTTATTCTCTTTTAATCCGTACAGTGATTGTTTTTCAACCTTTTGGACCATGCGTATTTTTTTGATAATTTGAATTGGATCTGCCAGTTTGGGCTTTTGGACTTGGGCTGGACGTTTTCTAATGTTAGGCATGTTTATTTAGGCTTGCAAATGATCCGTGTAAAAACTAAAACCCACATCTCTTTCTTTTGATGAAATCATAAAAATAATGACCCAAAACAAAAAACTAATCAGTAATAATAATTAATTATAATAAGCTAATGAAAATGTTATAAAAAACAAAAACAAACTTTTCATACAAAAAACTGAATGGGCCTCCATACTGGGCCTTGAGTAAAAAAATAGATTTCTTTATTCAAAAACCTAAATGGGCCTTATGATTCAATTGTATTGGGTTTCAAACAAAATAAATTGTTTTATACAACATTTGATCTAAATGGGCCATTCTGATTTAGAAATGGCCCAAGGTTTCTTCAATAGCATGCACCTCCCTTTTTAACTTGAAATGGAACTTTTAAAAACCTAATGGGCCATCAGATATTGATGGTCCATTTTAAGTCAACACACCCCTTTTCCATGTTTTACTCCCCTATAGAAACAAAAACTAAATAATACTTTTTATTTAAAAAAGAACCCTAAATATAATATAAGGGTAGGGAAATTTTGGGGTATGACAGTTGTCCCTATTTAATTAATTTTTGATTGAATAGTGCGAGAATACGCAGGTGTCGCACGTTCTGATTGGAAGTTTGTTAAATATTGGAAGACCCTAAAATTTGCCTGAAAGATTACAAGGACACGATGTACAACATTTCCAAGGGTATGAAGAATATGCATGGATGATGATATATCATTTAGCCAGCATTTGCACCAAAGTTTTTATTAATTTAGACATGACGACACAGATGACTCGTCAGTATCTAAAAGAGATTGTAGAATTTTGCATACTTACCGTAACCTAGGAGGTAAATGATACTAGTTTGAAAAGTTGACTTACTAATGCTTGGGGACTAATATAGTAAGTTTGTGACGCAGGTTTCGTATATTCATCGCAACCCAGAGGATGAATAACATAAAGCTTGATAATATATTGCTTCTTAGAGACTAACGCAATGAGCCAAAGATTTTTTTCGTATACCTACCATAGCCTACATGATAGATAATACGGGCTTGAAACCAGATTTTTGGAACTTTGAAAGACGATGTTGGTTGTGTCAGCCCCCAACCAAGAATCGATATTCAAATGAAATATGCTAGGTTTGAAGCGATGAACCCTAAATTTATCGATGATGTCGGTTGTGTCATACCTCAACCATGATTATCAACATGAAGAAAATAAACCCCATTATTCACTGATAATGTCGATTATGTCAGCCCTCAACTATGACTATCAACATGAAGAAAAATAAACCCAAAATTCATCGATGATGTTGGTTGTGTCAGCCCTTAACCATGACTATCAACATGAAGAAAATAAACCCCAAATTTCTTAAAAAGTTTGAACTACATAGTTCGCTTATTTAAGCTTGCTAATGATGAACCCCAAGAAAATTCGAAATTTGAAAGATGCCATTCATGATGTACAAGCATAATGTGAGGATCTTAACAGGAAATATACTGCCGAGATTTCCAAGGAATCTACTATCGAGATTCGATTGAAAATTACCTTCTGTCCAGGTCTTCTGGAAAATCAATCGTTGAGATTAACCAGGGGAATCTATTGTTGAGATTCTATTGATAATTACCTTCTGCCGAGGTCTTCTAGAAAATCAACTGTAGTGATCAACCAGGGGAATCTACTATCGAGATTCAATTGAAATACCTTCTGTCGAGGTCTTCCTGATAATCATCTGTCAGGATCAACTAGAGGATAAAACACATTTTCAGGTTATGGGTTGGTCATTTTTGAGTCCCAACACCATCAAACCCATTTTTTGGTTGAGAGAGGCTAGAAAACAACATCGGAGTTTGCATATGGATGATATGGAGTCAGATTTCTCATCAATCGGTGCTGATAACCCATGAGATGTTTGATTTTTCTCTCTTCCTCTCTATGTATTTCTCTTTTGTTGGGTTATATTTCTATATTTACTATGAACATATGTATGCTTGTTGATCATGGTGTTGTATAAAGCTTGCTTTACAAATCATTATTGATTTCTTCCTTAATCTTTTTGCTTTATGTTTAGATTTGGGTTGTTATAGACATATATCTCACAAACCTTGATTAGGGATGGATATTCCAAGTTAACTGTTTCAACCTACAGATGTATGGTAATGATATTATTTTGAAGTAGGTACACGCCAGGTACTCGTTTATCGCTTTCTATAGCATAGAATGTTTAAGAAAATTTTCATTTGTACAATTACCATATCATTCATTCTTTTACATTACTTGCTTTTTGATTGAATCACTTTAGTTCCCTTTTTACCCCCAAATGTGAGGAAGCTTTTCATTGTTCATCGAGACCAACATTCTTGTTTTAACTAGATTTCATTATGTTTAATATTTTGTTTGTGTTGATTGTATGAAAGCATGAAATGAACAATGCAATTTGTTTTATTTTGAGCACAACTACCTAACCAAATATTCAATTCACCTTGTGAGTGTGTGAACTTTTGTTGACCTCTTTTGAGCCTTTTTGTCAATGTCCATGTTATTTTTGAACTTAATGCTTGTATATGAGTGTTTGATTTTCCTTTTTGGATGGATGTTGATTCTTTGTTTTTTTGAACCCTCAACTATTGCTTATGGTTTGAATTTTTGCCTTGCCTTAGAAAGTAGGGAGTATTCACTATAATGTTGGTTGAATTCAAGTTTGGGAGAGCAATTCTTGCTAACTTATGTTGTTGATTTCTATGAGGTTATGAAATAGAAAAAGGAAAGAAAAGAAAAAAAGTGTGAAAAAGAATTAAAAGAAAAATAAAGAAAAAAGAGAAAAAGTTTTGAAAAAGAAAAACAAAAGGAGTTTGGAATCATTTTGTGTTAATAAATAGTTTAATTGGTTTAATAAATTTGGGATGAAAGAAGAAGTTTGGATGAAATTTTGTGTTTGAACTTTTGTGAGTTGATCACTCCCTTAGGTTTAGGCAAGTTTTTGTTTCGATTAGCTTTAGAAATTAACTCTTGTTTGTTAAACAAGCCACATTACAACCTTAAAAATACCTTTTGATTCTTGCCTTTGTATGTTCAATGTGAATTTTTGGATGAGTGTATAATTTAGTCTTTTGTTTGCAAGGTTGTTAGATAAGTGTCAATGTCCTCACTTTTGTGTGTTTTTCATCTACAAATGAATTTTTTCTAGGTGTGATTCATGATTAAACTTGTTTTGTTTTAGAATGTTTGGTATGATTTTTGTACTAAGGATTCATTTTGTTTACATACTATCGTTGTAGCTTAGTGGCAAGTTTTGCCTTGCTTGATCGTTTTTGTTTTGAACCATACATTTGTTTTTTCATTTTCAAAACCTATTGATTCGTGATTCTTTAATTTTTTTTATTTTGTTTTTTAGTTTGTTTGACTTTTTTTTAGGAAAAACAATGTTTCAAGTTGGGGAGAATTGATAAGTGCCAAAATGTTATCATTTTGTATATAAGTTTTGCGGCACTTATTAATACTCGTGCAATAAATCTCCACTTTGTTTGTAAATACGTTGAGTTTGAATATATTTATATTTTTGTGTAAATATCGTATCGTTTCATAGTTTTTCACCTCTTTTGGAGGTATTCATTCATAATTGGAGCATTGAGTAATAAAGGCCAAAGAATAAGCTTTAAGAATGCAATTTTGAGCAATTTATCAATGAATAAGGCTCAAATTAAAGAAGATAAAATCATAAATTTGGTTGATATTTAGTCATTTTTAGATGAATCATTGAATAAGCTTTCCAAGCTTCAAACCATGTACAAATCGGAGTTATGGTTCTCAAGTTATGGCAAAAACAAGTGCTGGTTTTTTTTCATGAAAACACAGAGCGCGCTAAGTGCTAGATTTGGGGCTAAGTGCGGTCTGCAACTTTGAAACTCATTAAATAGGGGGAAAACACATTTTTAGGTTATGGGTTGGTTATTTTTGAGTCCCAATACCATAAAACCCATTTTTTGGTTGAGAGAGGCTATAAAACAACATTGGAGCTTGCATATGGATGATCTGGAGTCGAATTTCTCATCAATCGGCGCTGACAACCCGTGAGATGTTTAGTTTTACTCTCTTCTTCTCTATGTATTTCTCTTTTGTTGGGTTATGTTTATAAATTTACCATGAAAATATGTATATTTGTTTATCATGGTGTTGTATAAAGCTTGCTTTACAAATCATTGTTGATTTCTTTCTTAATCTTTTTGCATTATATTTGGATTTGGGTTGTTATAGACATATACCTTATAAATATTGATTAGGGGTGGATATCTAATAGGTTATATATTTTAGAGATAAATTTAGAGCTAATGATCATTGTGGGTATTAGAGCTTAATGTCTTTGTGTTGTTTGGTTGTTCTAAGAGATCGTCAACGCGAGTAATACGGTTGTCTCCAACTTTGTGTGAGACATAACCTCTATTGTGGTACATTTCGAGAGATACTTGATTATTTTGATGAGTATTGTAGGTTGAGTGCGACTGATCGATAGGTTTAAGTTTGTTTTGAGTAGTGTAAATTCATGCTTGATAAGTTTTCCTTTCCAAAGAATGTATTCTTTCATGTTCATATCTTTTAATTCCCGCATTTACTTTAAACCCATTCTAAAACCAAACTCATAAATGAGAGACTTGTCAAACGATGATTTGATAATCACTAATCCTTGTGAAGACGATATGATAAAACTATAAAAATACTTAATTTTGCTTGTCGCTTTACTGCTTCAGTAAAATGGCGTTGTTGTCAGGGATTGGTGTTCTTATTGGAATGCATTGCGGTAGTTTCTTTATTTTTGAGTTTTACACATAATGTCCATATTGCCTATAATGTGTAAATACAAACTTTTTTATATTGATACTTGTATATGATCACCATACTTGTGAATTTGTACATGTTTCGCATACTTGTGAATTTTACATGTTTTTAATACTTGTAAATTTAGTGTATATGTTTGTTTCTCTTCACATTTTCTAAGTGTTTGGTTAGGTTTCGATGTCGGTGAGTGTTAACCGTGTAAACAGGCAACTTGGAGAAATGTGTATAAAAAATAGGCATCGAGCTTACGACGTAAACAAAGCATGTTTTATTTTTTCAGTTTATTTATTTTTCTTATTGTATTAATATAGGTAGTGTGGTGAATTGGTTAAACAAGTTGAAATTGGACCAGTTCTTAAAATTCTCAAATCTTCACTTTTTAACTTTTTTAATTAAATTTCACCTGGTCTTTTAGTATGTTTATACTAGTTGTTTTAATTTGTTATTTTTGTGTTTGTCCAAGAGCTTATTTTTAGTAGCTTGAGAAAGTTTGAGGTGATTTTCCAAGTTGATCGTTTACACCTGCGGATGTATGGTAATGATATTGTGTTGAAGTTGGTATACACCAGGTACTCATTTATCGCTTTCTATAGCATTTAATGTTTAGGAAACTTTTATTTATACAATTATCATGTCATTCATTCTTTTATATTACTTGTTTTTTGTTAGAATCACTTTAGTTTCCTTTTTACTCCCAAACGCGACGAAGCTTTCCATTATTCATATATGCTGAAGACCAACATTCTTGTTTTAACTAGATTTCATTATGTTTAATCTTTTGTTTGTGTTGATTGTATGAAAGCATGAGAATTATTAAGGCATTTTGTTTGATTTTAAGCACAACTACCTAACCAAATAGTCAATTCATCTTGTGAGTGTGTGAACTTTTGTTAATCTCTTTTGAGCCTTTTTGTCAATGTCCATGTTGTTTTTGAACTTAATGCTTGTATATGAGTGTTTAGTTTTCCTTTTTGGATAGATGTTGATTCTTTTTTTTCTTGAACCCTCAACCATTGCTTATGGTTTGAATTTATTTCCTTGCCTTATAAAGTAGGGAGTATTCACTATGATGGTGGTTGAGTTCAAGTTTGGGAGAACAATGTTTGCTAACTTATGTTTTTTATTTCTATGAGGTTGTGAAAGAGAAAAAGAAAATTAAAGAAAAAAAAGTGTGAAAAAGAAGGAAAAGAAAAAGAAATAAAAAAGAGAAAAAGTTTTGAAAAAGAAAAACAAAATGAGTTTGGAATAATGTTATGTTAATAAGTATTGTGATTAGTTTGATAAATTTGGGATGAAAGAAGAAGTTTGGTTGAAATTTTGTGTTTCAACTTTTGTGAGTTGATCACTCCCTTAGGTTTAAGAAAGTTTTTTTTCCGATTAATTTAGGAATTACCCCTTGTTTGTTATCCAAGCCACATTAAAACCTTAAAAAGCCCTTGTGATTCTTGCCTTTATATGTTCAATGTGAATTTTTGGATGAATGCATAATTTAGTCTTTTGTTTGCAAGGTTCTTGGATAATTGTCAATGGCCTCACCTATGTGTTTTTCATCTACCGATGAATTTTTTCTAGGTGTGATTCATGATTAAGCTTATTTTGTTTTAGAATATTTAGTATGATTTTTGTACTTAGGATTCCTTTTGTTTACATGCTAGAGTTATAGTTTAGTGGTAAGTTTTGCCTTGCTTGTACGTTTTTTTGTTTTGAACCTTACATTTGTTTTCCGTTTTCAAAACATGTTGATTTGTGATTCTTTGATTTTTGCTTTTGTTCTTTAGGTTGTTTGAATTTTTTTGAGGGCAAACAATGTTTCAAGTTGGAGAGAGTTGATAAGTTCCAAAATGTCATCATTTTGTATATAAGTTTTGTGGCACTTATCTATTCTTTTATTCGTGGAATAAATCTCCACTTTGTTTGTAAATATGTTGAGTTTGTGTAAATTTATATTTTTTTGTAAGTATTGTACCATTTGATAGTTTTTCACGTCTTTTGTAGGTATTCATTCATAATTGGAGCATTGAGTAATAAAGACTAAAGGCTAAGCTTTAAGAATGCGATTTTGAGCAATTTATCAATGAATAAGGCTCAACTTAAAGAAGAGAAAAATCAAAAATTTGTTTCATATTTAGTAATTTGTAGATAAATCATTGAATAAGCTTTCCAACACTTCAAACTGTATGCAGATCGAAGTTACAGTTCTCAAGTTATGGCAAAAACAAGTGCTGATTTTTTTCATGATAGCACAGAGCGCGCTAAGCACCAGATTTGGGGCTAAGCGCGGTCTGCGACTTTGAATTTCATTAAATAGGGGGAAAACACATTTTTAGTTTATGGGTTGGGTACTTTTGAGTCCCAACACCATCAAACCCATTTTTTGGTTGAGAGGGGCTAGAAAATAACATTAGAGCTTGCATATGGATGATCTGGAGTCAGATTTCTCATCAATCGTTGCTGGCAACCTGTGAGATTTTTGATTTTTCTCTCTTCCTCTCTTTGTGTTTCTATTTTGTTGGGTTATGTTTGTATATTTACTATGAACATATGTATATTTATTGATCATGGAGTTATATAAAGCTTGCTTTACAAGTCATTATTGATTTCTTCCTTAATCTTTTTGCTTTATGTTTGGATTTGGATTATTATAGACATACACCTCACAAATCTTGATTAAGGATGGATATCTAATAGTTTCTAGATTCTAGAGATAGATTTAGAGCTAATAATCATTATGGGTATCAGAGATTAATGCCTTAGTGTTGTTTGTGTTGTACTTGAGAGGTTATCAACGCGAGTAATACGATTGTCTCTAACTTTGTGTGAGACATAACCTCTGTTGTTGAACATTTTGAGAGATACTTGATGATTTTGAGGAGTATTGTAGGTTTAGTGCGATTGATTGATAGGTTTAAGTTTGTTTTGAGTAGTGTAAATTGATGCTTGATAAGTTTTCCTCTCTAAAGAATGTATTATTTCATGTTCATATCTTTTAATTGCTGCATTTACTTTAAACCCATTCTAAAACCAAACTCATAAATGAGAGACTTGTTGAACGATGATTTGATAATAACTAATCCATGTAGAGACAATATGATAAAACTATAAAAATACTTACTTTTGCTTGTCGCTTTACCGCTTCAGCAAAATGGCGCCATTGTCGGGGATTGATGTTCTTATTGGAATGCATTGCGATAGTTTCTTTGTTTTTGAGTTTTGCACATAATGTCCATATTGTCTATAATGTGTAAATACAAACTTGTTTATATTGATACTTGTATATGATCACCATACTTGTGAATTTGTACATGTTTCGCATACTTGTGGTTGTGTTGTGCTGAGAGATCGTCAGTGCGATTACATAGTTGTCTTCTGTGTTGTTGATGAGGTAGAGAGATGTCCTAGGTGATAAAGTCGGTCTCTCAATTTGGGTTAGAAATGACTTAGGTTGTGAGTGATACGTAGTGACATTTATGAGTATTGTTAGGTTGAATGTAACTGGTCGGTAGATTTAAGTCTGTGATGAGTAGATTATATGCAGGCTTAATAAGTTCTTCCTTAGTTTTTCTTTTGTTTACATTTATTTTTTGTTGATACTTTTCTTTTCAACCCATTTATCCCCAAACTCATTAATGAGATATTTGTCAAACAGCGATTCAATAACCAATCTCTGTGGACACGATAAATTTCTCGGAAGAATATTTCCAAATTTTTGCTTACCACTCTATCGCTTCAACGATCTGAGTGAGTTGTACAAAGTTAAGGATGAACAAAAATGGTAATTTGAGTACCAAACTTCCTGTTTTTGGTGGCAAGAACTAGAACAAATGGGTGATTCAGATGCGTGTGTTATTTGGTGCTCAAGATGCGCTTGAGCTTGTTACCAATGGCTATGTTTCGGTTGCAGCAGATGTGACGAAAGAAGAGAGAAATGAACAGAGAAACAAGAGGAAGAAATATTAGAAGGCGTTGTTTTACATCCATCAATATGTGGATGTGAATGTGTTTGAGAAGATTGTTGATTCGACGATGAAAAAGGAGGTATGGGACACACTGGTCAGATGCTAGGGTGGTGACGCATCAATGAATAAGGTAAAGCTTCAGTCAATGCAAAAGCAATTTGAGAATCTAAACATGAAGAACAATGAGAAGGTTTTTGAGTACATCTCTAGAATGATTCTGATCAATAATGATATGAAGGCTTATGGAGAAACCCTTTCTGAACAAGTAATCATTGAGAAGATATTGAGGTTACTTACTCCTCAATTTGATTACATTGTTGTAGAAATTGAACATTCTAAAGATCTGGAAACCATGAGAATAGAATAGATGCAAAGAAGACTGGAGGCACAAGAGTTACGTCTGACTGAAAGAACTTATGAGAGAGAAGTTGAGCAGACTCTGAAGGCTTCTTTTATCAAGAAGGACCAGAAGCATTATTGGTCAGAAACCAAGAATAAATGTGGTGATAGATTCCAGAAGTCAGAAACCTCTACTTCTGATGAGAAGAAACATCATAAGGGAAAGGAGAAGTTTGACAAGAATAAGGTTCAATGTTACTGTTGTAAGAATTTTGACAGTTTTGCTAAAGATTGCTGGTCAAATAATGGAAGGAAATTAGAAGAAGAAAATATAGCCAGAGGAGATTGCTAAAGCGGTAAATCGGTAAGCAAAAGTAAGTACTTTTATAGTTTTATCATATCGTCTCCACAGGGATTAGTGATTATCAAATTTCCGTTCGACAAGTCTCTCGTTTATGATTTTAGTTTTAGAATGGTGTAGCGGTAGAAATGTTGAGACTAAGCTATTGGATTGACTTGACTCGCACATATCAAATAAAAATCTCCACCGTGCTTTATTGTTTCCAAAGGAATGTGAAAAGAGCGAATAACCCAAAAAGAGGGGGGAGAATCTAAGTTCGGGGGTTGGTTATGCAAAGGGAAGGTATTAGCACCCTAAACATCTACGGTACTCCGCAGGAACCTCTTTAAAAATTTGTGTATTTTTACTATAAGTGTTGTATACAAAAATAGATGGTGGAGATGAGAAAAGAAATATTTTTTACAATTTTTCACCCACCGTGGTTGCGAACCTTTAGTGCCTACATACCGCCTTCCGTGCAATAGGGGATCAGGGTACTCGTAGTTCACGTTAAAAAATTTTAAAACACACATGTGTTTGTTAATTTTAAGAGACAAGACACCATCGTTGTATCCGAGTGGAAGAACATACTTACTACCCACGATTATGAGAAAAGAGAATTTGCGTCATCTCAAAGTGGAGGGTATGGCTTGGGTTTTAAAATCAACAAGGCCTCGCTCAACACCCAAGTGGAAAATATCTCACTTCACTATATATCGTAGAAGTATAGTAGCTCACATCACTACAAAGATTGACAAGAGTCTAATATTTTGAGAAAGTTTTAAGGATAAAGGTCAAAATGGCAAGAATGGTTTGAATGAGATTGATTGACTTTTAGTCTTCTCACAAAACTGTCAAAGTATTATTAAGTTGGTTAAGTTTGATTAATAAAATTATTTTTGAAAATGTATGGACCTAAGTCCAATTTTATTGTGAAAGTGTTTCAAGTTTAGTAAACAAGAATAGTTTTGAAAAGAAGGGAGAAGATTTTTGAAATTAAAGAAGATGGGAGGAGATGAAGGGACTATCCTAAAGCATAAGGTAAAATCTAGGGAAAAGAACCATCTAACCATCAAGAAGCCAACACTTGACACAATAAGTCAATGTAGAATTCCCATCCTTTGTATTTGAAACCAAACAAGCAAAGATAATAAAACCTCTTAAGAAGCCCAAGCTTCAGGATTCTTACCATGGAGGGATGGTCATTTGTTGCACGCCTTTGTTGTATCAGTGGTTTATTTCTCACTTACCCTAAACTAATTCTTTCTGGGATGTCAGGAAGGAACCTCGTTGGGCTCCAAAGATTATGGCCCTCACTCATTCAGATATTGTTTGGTATCATCAGGCATACCATGATGTAGAGATTGCCGACAATTATGGTAGTTTACCAAATGTACCTCTTCTTAGTACAAAGGGGGGAATTAAATACAACCCTTTTCTTGAAAGACGACAGCTTGGATATCCAATGAGGGATAAGCCAAATAGTATTCATCTAAGTGGTTTCTTCCTTAAAGAGGGGGGGTTCATAAGGAAGCTAAAGAGGAGATTGCGAAGGCTTGGTGTCATATTCATAGGAAGAGTAGGAAGGACTTGGGACCTAGAGGGGTTGTTTATTTGGAGCCTTATTTTTGTACCCAAAAATTTTCCCTCTCATTTCTTAAGTAATCTCTCATAAGACTTCCATTGGTTCAAGACTGCACAAGGTTTGATCAGCTCAAGACACCTCATCAAGCACTGATAACTGAAAATTAGGGTTTGAGTTTGCACAAGGACAAATGGACTTTTAATGCCCCATATTACTTTTATGGATCATTTTGGACCCTTAAGATTGCTCATGTCAAGTTTCAAGTCTTGGATTACATTTTTGCTCAGTCAATTAATCAGTTGACCTAAAATCAGTTGTATTGGGGAAAAAGTCAATTATGGCCAATTTACAGTCAAACTTCATAATTTTTTATCCATATCAACATCATAAACTCATATATGTCATTTGATCAAGTTTGGATCACAATTCCTCAAGAAATTTGATCAGATCATCAAAAGGGCAAAATGGTCAAAATTAGGGTTTTGACTTGGAATGTGCAATTTTTTATTTTTGACCTAGCAAATGAATTATTGGTTTGAGACATGAACTCTTTCCAAAAGTGCTTGGATCTCAAGTTATAATTTTAAGAACACATGGTCATGAAACAAAACACTTAGTGAAATTTTGCCCTAATTTGGTCAGGATTTTGACCTAACTTCGTGGCACTTTTCATATAGTTCCAAGGGGAATTTTCATAAGTGATTCAAATAGGGGTTGTAGAGAACATTAGAAGCTTTCCAAAATGTCCAAGAACTCCTTGAGATCATTTTTGAGTAGGGAGAATCGAAGAGATGAAATTAGGGTTTTCACACTTGAATTACAAGTCATTTTGTGATGAACAAGATTCAAAATTCAAACTTATGCTGCATAACCTCTACTTTTCAGGCCTCAAACTTGTTAGGCACTCCATAATTAATTACTTGCACAACTGTTAGAGGTCTCAATTCAAGCATTCAATGCAAGGCCATGCTTTATATCCTTTTTGGGAAGAAAGTGAACAATGCCATTTTGATAAAGTAGCTTTTTGCACAAAACTTGTTCTTGAGCCTTTCACATGTTCTCTTCTGGTCATACATATCTTATAACTCAAGAGAAACTTTTTTAGACACTTACAATCACTTAGCCCATTCTTGTACTTCCTCTTGAAACTTGTTTTCCCACTTTTCTTAAAAATCAAGTAACATAGCAATTAGCTTGTAAATTATACTTCTGATTATCCAAAGCACTAAAGACCTTTTTCTTATAAATACATAATTCATTTTCCACAAATACCATGCATGCTTAAGCCCTAAAAACACCAAGAACTCAGAATCACCAAAAACACCTCAAAACTTGCCATTTCTGAATTTTGAATCCAATCTCCAAATCTACTTGTGCGTTTCTTGACCTTTTACTTTCAAAGGCTTCTAAATAACATACACAAACAATTCCAACACCTGCATCACCACTATAACACCTCCATCATCATCCACCATTTTCAAAAGCAGCACCTTGCACCTTGACTTCTCCAGAACTCCTCAGGCACTTTCAGCTCAAGTTAAGGATCACATTAGGTTCCTGGGAACTTGAGGAAGCTAATCCAATCATTGGAACTCACTAAAAGCTACTAAAACTCCAAACACGATACCCTATTGCAAGGTAAGTTTTCTAACTTTTGAACTCTTCATACATGCATCATTAATGATTTATTTGTGAATGAAAAATGTAGATATCATTTCCCTAAAGCTAACCATGTCCATAGTTTTCATTTATATTGCTCGAGCTTAGAGAATTTTAGGATTGAAGTTTCTGAAATTTTTAGGGTTCAGATTAGGGCCATTAAAATTCATGTTTGTCTTTGACCTATAATTTTATTGCTTTGCATTTCTGAAATCGTGAGGAAATTTGCTACAAGATTCATGTTTACATTTTTGCAAATGGATGAGAGATGAACAAGATGCAGGTACTCTGGCTGAGCGTGAGGTTGAAGATGAAGTTCATGCCATGGACTTGTTTACTATCATATATTTATGGTTTGATTTGTATAAACGGATGTATAGCCACCCCAGTGGTAGAAGCGCGCGCTTGTGACTATAGGGACCTGGGTTCGAGCCCTAGTGGTACCCTTTTGGATTTTTTTCCATATTTTTTCACATTCTGACTTTTTTGGCAGCGCTGGGCCTCATCCTTGGGCCTTATGTTTTTTTTCACTTCTAACACCCCTGCTGGCTATTCACACCCTGGCCCATTTTATTTTCTTTTTCTCAAATTTTATTTATTTGTTTTCTTAAATATTTTATCTAATATTAAAAAAATCAGAAAAAATATAAAAACATTAGATTTATATTTAGACATAGTTTATTTATTTTTTACACAAAAAAATTATTTTACTTAATCATTACTTTATTTATTTAACTAATAGGTTTATAAATTTAATTTAAAAACTAGGGTTTTAGTTATTTTCTTTTACATAATTTAAATATTTTATTTTAAAATGTAAAAAGACCAAAAATATTTTATAATACTATAAATTATTTTTAAGACAAAAATACCAAAAATATTCTTCTTATAACTTATTTTTTTTAATCAATTAATAGATTAGGGTTTTATTTATAAAAAATTCTAGTAAGTTTAGGTTTTACTTTTTACTAATTTACTTAATTATTGTTCTTTTAGTTAATTAGGTTAAAACAAAACCCCTTTTCCCTAAAAAATCCAAATAAACATCCATTTTCTTTACATTTACATTCTTGTATATTTATTCATTTTGTACATTATTTATTCAATTCTTATACAAATTCAATATGGTTGTAATAGATAATTAGGTTTATTTTCTAGCAATCCCCATTTATAATTTGTACACCCCCTCCCACAAGCATTATAATAGCGTAATGATTTTAAATTCCACAATTTATCGCTTTATATACAAATGCTAATAATTAGGGTTTGTATGGGAAGACTAAAACCAATCAATTAGAAAACTCTAATCAAAGACAAAACCAAGCATGAAAAAAAAACAATACACTTGCACACAAGCACCCTTAGGGTAAAATCCACTTGGTTGCCTTACAAAATGGCCATATTATGCATGTGAGTTATCTTAGAAAAAATAAGTAAAATATAAGATCATAGCCCCTCGATGACGCTATCTATGTTGCCTTTCAAATGATCTTAGTCCCTAAAAGAGAATGCTAGGATACCTTGCAACATTTCTAATCATGGTTATACGATGACCCACGCCCATCCCGTTTACATCCAAAGATAGGGTTACTTATCAAATCAATGGTAAGATAACAATGTCAAAGGAAAGAGGAAATGAACATGAAAGACTTTTGAGTAGGTAGAATGCTCCTAATCACTTGCTCTATTTCAAAACAAAACATCCTTGCTATTTTCAAAACAAACACCTACACTTTCAAAATATCTTACAAACTTGAAAACATTTTCAAAAGACCAACATCTTTGTATACATTCTTAGGAACGAGAATCATTACATAGTTCGCCTAAATAATGGCCTCTTTACAAAATACTTTCAAAAAACCACACAAAACACAATTTCAAACAAAAGCAATTTGATCTAGAAAGTAACTAAGAGCCCATGGAAAACCATGGATGAAAAGGGTGCTAATACCTTCCCTTTTCATAATTTACCCCCCGAACTCAAGAAATAATCTCAAAGGTCTTTCATGTGCTTTTTCACCTTTCCTTTTGGATAAAAGAAAAGTCGGTGGCGACTCTTGCTAACTGCAACATTTGCAATCAAACGCAAAACACCCAAGTCAGTTCTCCCACCGTATCACAGAACTGGTGACTCTGTTGAAGATTATTCTAAATTTGGGGTTACCTTAGGGTTAGATCACATTTACTTTCTTTCTTTGTTTGACTTGTATGCTTTACATTATGGTTCTTTTTTTGGGTTTGAATCCTCTACCCGGATTTGGGATACCTTATAGGTAAGTAGCAATACGTTGTGGAAACTGTGCAGGTTATACCGACATGGTCTAAGCAATAGCTACGTTAGTGCGACATATTTGTGGGTACCGGTAGCCATTGAGTTAATCAAGGAGAATACAAGGCCGCTGAGTGATGTCATAAAGCACTAGTGAACTTTTAGAACCTTTGCTTGACCAACTTGTCCATTAGGACGTAGTGAGATGACCGGTTTTGGTGCAGTCCGAAGTTGGTAGATACTCGATACTACACTCATTGAGATTTGGTTTTTTGGGATATTTCGGTCGCCATTAAAGAGGCTTGTGTTGAAACAATGACCAAGGAAACAAACCAGTGATATTGAGCTCCTTAGAACCCGGTTACTATTGCTAGGACAGGTTTTAAGCCAACTAAACTTCAAGAGGTTACTTACCTATAAGACTCTATGCAAGCCTAAACCTAAGGACTTGTTTTCTTTGTTTGTATATACATACTTGTACATAACATCATAAACATCATAACATCATACTCATTCACTAACCATTTCAAGGATCTTGGGATTTATCTTTGTTCTGTTTTGTAGGACATGGATTCTATTCGCAGGAAAACTATTCAAGTCAATCTTGTAAGGATCCCTCCACAACTTAAAGAGCTAGCTTCAAGGATTCTTGAAAATTCTCCATTCACTAAAATACATGGTCGCTTACTAAACTTGGTCACCTCCAACACTGATGAAGACATGATAAATGTGCTCTTTCAGTTCTTTGATCTTTTACACCATTGCTTCACATTTCCCGATTATCAACTTGTGCCCACTTTGGAAGAATTCTCCCAACTCTTAAGGATTCCCATTCTCAATCAACTACCTTTCAACGGTACGGAAATATATCCAAAGCCAGAAGAGATTGCTCAAGCTCTACACTTGCAACCATCTGATGTCACAACCAATTGGGAAACAAGGAGTGGTGTCAAGGGTTTCCTAGCAAAGTTCTTGTTTGAGAAAGACCAAAGTTGTTCGAACTCTTTGGATCTGCAAGCTTTTGAGGAAATTGTGGCTCTCTTCATCTATGGGATGGTTTTATTTCCAAATCCTGACCAACTCATAGATGTGAACACCGTCAAAATCTTCATGTCCCGCAACCCGGTGCCTACTTTGCTAGGGGACATCCTATATTCCTTTCACACTCGCACTATGAGGAAAAGAGGTATCCTTATGTGTTGTACTCCTCTTTTGGAAATATGGTTTATTCTGCATCTTCCTCAATCTGTATTAAAGAACGAGCAAGGTTCAAGGTGGTCACAAAGGTTGATGACGCTCAAACATTCAGACATCCATTGGTGTTCCCGATCTATAGAGAATGTTATCATCATCGACCGTTGTGGAGAATTCCCTAATGTCTCTTTACTTGGCATTAGGGGAGGTATCACCTATAACCCCTGCCTAGCTTTAAGATAGTTTGGTTATGCCCGAAGGGATGGTCCACATGAGATGTTGATTCAAGGTTTGGTATTTGACTACGAGAACGATGATCAAGGTCATCGCTAGAGATTTATCTGAGCTTGGAGGATGTTGAAAAAGGTAGATAGCAAGACATTGGGGCATAAGAATTCCATCCCTCTTGAGCCTTACCTCAAATGGGTATGAACTTGTGCTCAGAGTCTTATGATGCCTTATCCCTCCATTCTCCCGGTAATCATTGAGCCTGTTATGGAAGGAGATGTTCCATACATTATCCTGCATCCTGACATGCTCACCTCTCTTGAAGACTTACAAAGAGATTGGATACAACTCAAGGGGGAGTGAGATACTTTCGAGGCCCAATTCTACTCTAGCGAGAAGAAGGTTTTGGAGCTCACCAAGAAAATTCATGAGGAGCGGACTCTGAATGCCTACATCGCACCAAAGAGGATGCGTACAACCTTTTTATTTTAGAGTTTTTGTATTTTTTTTTCCCAAAAAGGCATTTATGTACTCAAGCTTTAATTTATTAATATAACGTGTGTTTCCTTTTTGTCTAAAACAAATTTGAATCTTTAAAATCCTTGAAATCATTGCATATGCATTTACCATTCATCATAACATAAGCAGGTTTCTTGCAATAAGTTTCCTTATCTTTCTACTGTTTATTTCAGTAAGATGGATCTCGAGCAGACGGTGAAGGACCTCCAAGCACAAAATGCTCAGTTTCAAAAAATGTTCTTAACTCTAGCCAAAGGACAAGAAGAGTTGAAGACCTTGCTAGTTGAAGAGAAAAAGAAGAAAACAAAGAAAATAACCGGAGTTCTAAATATGGGAAGAAGATTCCAAGGACAAGCAAGAAGGACCCTAGACTTTGCAACGTCATCTGGTGAGAAAGACAATCAAGATGGGAAAGGCAAGGAAATAATGGCCCAACCAGATTTAGAAGAGGAAGAGGAAGAAGAAGATTATTTTGAAGAACAATATCCTCCGACCGACGACAAGTATAAGCATTTGGAAGAATGGTTAAGTGAAATGGAAATTCAAAAAGTGTCTGGACTGGACTTTGAGGAGTTAGGTTTAGTGTCTAGGATTGTTATTCCTCCAAAATTCAAGGCACCGGTGTTCGCCAAGTACAACGGAGTTTCGTGTCCCAAAATGCATCTTCGGTCCTATGTGAGGAAAATACAACCTCATACTACTGACAAGGATTTATGGGTATACTTCTTTCAAGACAGTATGTCTGGAACTCAACTTGATTGGTTTTATCAGCTAAAAAGAGCCAATTTTCATAATTTGGAAGATCTGGCCGCTGCCTTTTACAAACAATACCAATACAATGTTGACCTTGCTCCCACCCGCACTCAACTCCAGAGTATGGCCATGGTTTCAAGTGAAGGCTTCAAAGACTACGCGCAAAAATGGAGGGACTTAGCAGGAAGAGTCCAGCCTCCCCTATCTGAAAGAGAGTTAGTAGACATGTTTTTGGGCACCCTGTCTGGACCTTTCTTTAATCACTTGATTGGGAGTTCCTCGACAGGTTTTACCGAACTGATCTTGACCAGAGAAAGAGTGGAAGCCGGGATAAAGAATGGGAAGATTAAAAAAGATGCATCCTCTGCTTTTGTAAGAAAACCATTCATTAGAAAAAAAGAAGTTGTTGTCGTATATCCTCAGAGAAATCAAGATAGGGTTGAACGTCGTCCAATGGTGGGGGCTGTCATGATTCCTAAACCCACACCTGCTCAGCAAAGAAGCAACCAACCAAGAACGGAAAGACTAGTCAGATAGTTCACCCAAATTAATATGACAATATCTCAAGTATTTCCGCATTTGTTAATATCCAATCTAGTGACTTTGAAAGAAGCTCCAAAAAATCCTAACACAACCTCTCCTCATTATCATCCTAATGCCCGCTGTGCGTACCATTCTGAGAGTCCCGGCCATGACACTAACAACTATTGGGCTCTGAAAAACAAATTACAAGACCTTCTTGAAGCCAAGGAGATTGAATTCGACGCGCCAGAAATTCCCAATGTTATCACTGCCCCTATACACAAGCACGACCGTGATGTCAACGCCGTTGAGGAAGATATGTTTGTTACTTTGGTTGATGAACTTGTGACCCCACTCCTGACTATCAAAAAGAACTTTTTAAATGCCGGTGTATTCCCAGGCTATAATGAAAGTTGTCATTTCAGTTTATCCTCACCAACCAGCTGTCATTTGTTAAAAGCAGGCGTTCAATGCCTAATAGATGACAAGGAGATTTTGTTCGAGAAGACTTCTACTCCAACTGTTTCTTATAATGATGTTTCCATAGTGAACATTTCCGACAATTCTTCCAGGGTATCCACCAAAAGACCCGTTAGGATTACATCAGTTCCTAAAGTAGCTTTGTTGATAATTATAATGCCTGGACCAATACCGTATTCGTCGGACAAAACCGTCCCATGGAATTATGGAGGTGATGTCTACTATCACGGTATCAAGCAAGATTGGCCAGCTCCTGAAAATTCAAGCTCTGATAAAGTTGACTCCGATATCAGTAATATCGCAGGGACTAGCAAGATAACCTGAAGCAGAAAGGTATTCTCTCCAGAAATTTCTCCTCTAAAAGCTATTTCCGGACCTGTAATCATTCCCGTTGTTGTTGCTCCTCCAAAGGTTATTCCTAGTTCTGCAATCATCTCTGCTAATACTCCTATTGACAAAACTATTGTGGTCCCTGTTATCACCCCTACTGACATTCCTACTGCCGAGTCAACCGAGACCTAAGGCAAAGGTATTCTGGTTGAGCCTGTCCGGACGAAGGCACAATCAGTAGCTATCCCTGAGACCTCCCAAAAAGAGATGGAGGAAATTCTAAAGATTATAAAAAGAAGCGACTACAACATAGTCGAACAACTAGGGCAAACTCCATCAAAAATTTCCATGCTAGCTTTATTGTTATATTCTGAGGCTCATTCAAAGGCCTTGGTAAATTTCCTTAAAACTTCCCATGTACCCCAAGAAACCTCTGTCGATCAGTTCCAAGACTGCGTAGCCAGCTTGACCGCAGATAATAGTTTAGGTTTTTCGAATGTTAATTTAACGCCAAGAGGAAGGAAGCATAACGAGGCATTGCATGTCTCATTCGAATGCAGGGGCACGACGTTGGCTCACATCTTGGTCGATATCGGTTCGTCTCTAAATGTGCTACCTAAAAAGGCCCTTGATAGGCTTGACTGTGAAGGATTAACCTTGAAACCTAGCAACATAGTGGTGAGGGCCTTCGATGGCTCAAAAAGGATGGTGCATGGGGAAGTGGACATCCCCATAAAAGTTGGAACCCAAACATTTGATTCAACTTTTTATGTAATGGATATTCGCCCTTCATATTCCTGCTTATTAGGCCGACCGTGGATTCACAATGCTGGTGTCGTTACCTCTACGTTGCATCAAATGTTGAAATATCCAATTCAGGGGAAAATCATCACCGTTCATGGAGAAGAAGAGTATATGGTCAATCATCTAAATTCCTTCAGATATGTGGAATTAGATGGTGAATTTATTGAAACTCCATTCCAGCACTTTGAAGAAGTCCCGTAAATTATGGCAGTAACAAAGGTTGTTTCTCAATTCCCAAAGATTACGAGGCCTCCGCTAAAGATGTCGTCTTTGAAATATGCCAAGGAAGTGATAGAAGAAGGTGGGTGCACTATTTGGGGCCAACTTCTAGATATCCCATACAAATCTGACAAATTTGGTTTGGGTTTCACTTCAGGAGCCTAGAAAGTTGTACGCCGCGCTCGTGCCGGAGGACCACCCTTGAAGATCAGCAACCACAGAGTCAACACAGTGGAGGATGATGAAGACAACTATAACCTAGAGGATTGGATTTTCCCAACTGTCAGTGGAGGGCTCAACAACTAGGAAGCTAGAGATTTTGTCCCAATCACTTTTATCCAACAGTAATTTGTCTTTAAATTTTGTCGGACCTGTAATATTAAACAATTCAGACTCTTAAAACCTTGTGTCTTACCCGAGGCACAATGGTCCATTTGTAAGGGTTATTATATCATTTCCATATGACATCAATGAATCATGGAACTTTTTGCATACAAACTTTGTGCTCATTGTTTTTACTTTTTACATTTTCATTTCTTTCAAAGATAGTTATACTCTTACACGCACTCACATTCAAATTGAAAATCTACATCCATTCGGGATCCCTTGGGTAACAATTATGCTATGGCCTTTTGTGACTCTGAAAATATAATATGCCAAGCCGAAGACGAAGGTGAGGAAGATTGTGAAGTTCCAGGGGAACTCTCCAGGTTACTACAACAAGAAGAGAGGACCATACAGTCCCACGAGGAACCAGTGGACACAATTGACCTAGGTACCAAATAAGACAAGAGAGAAGTCAAGGTGGGTGCCAATATGGAACCTAGTATCAAAGAGAGTCTGATTCAGTTGTTACATGATTATGTTGAGGTCTTTTCCTGGTCATACGAAAACATGCCAGGACTTGATGCAGACATCGTGGTACATCGTCTACCAACAAAAGAAGACTGTCCACCGGTAAAACAAAAGGTCTGTCGCATGCGACCAGACATGTCAGAGAAGATCAAAGCTGAAGTCATGAAACAATTCAATGCCAGATTCTTGGTCGTTACTTCCTATTCGTAATGTGTTGCTAATGTTGTTCCCAAGCCTAAAAAGGAAAGCAAGGTATGAATGTGCATGGACTACAGAGATTTGAATAGGGAAAGCCCTAAGGATGATTTCCCACTTCCCCACATTAATATTCTAGTTGACAATACGGTGCAACATAAAATGTTTTCCTTCATGGACGATTTCTCAGGCTACAACCAAATTAAAATGGCGCCTGAGGACATGGAGAAAACAACCTTTGTCACACAGTGGGGCACATTCTGCTACAAGGTTATGACATTCGGGTTAAAGAATGCTGGGGCAACCTATCAGCGTGCCATGGTAGCCCTATTTCACGACATGATACATCATGAAATAGAGGTCTATGTGGACGACATGATAGCCAGATCTCAAACAGAAGAAGAGAATCTTGACCATTTACAGAAACTCTTTGAGAGACTAAAGAAATACAAGCTGAGGTTGAATCTGAATAAATGTACATTTGGGGTGAGGTCCGGTAAAATCCTAGGCTTTGTTGTCAGCAATAAAGGTATCGAAGTGGATACCGCCAAGGTGAAATCAATGCAAGAGATGCCTGCTCCTCGTACTGAGAAGGAAGTCAGAGGATTCTTGGGACGGTTAAACTACATTTCCAAATTCATTTCTCACCTGACAACTACTTGTGAACCAATCTTCAAATTACTAAAGAAAGATCAAGTAGTCAAATGGAATGATGAGTGCCAAACTTCCTTCGACAAGATCAAAGAGTACCTGCAAAAGCCTCCTATTTTGATGCCACCAGTTGAGGGAAGACCTTTAATCATGTATCTAACCGTTTTGGAAAATTCAATGCGGTGTGTGCTGGGGCAGCATGACGAGTCTGGCCGAAAAGAGTATGCTATTTATTACCTGAGCAAAAAGTTTACCGATTGTGAAAAAAGATATTCACTGCTCGAGAAAACTTGTTGCGCTCTGGCATGGGCTGCTTTCCGGCTAAGACATTATATGCTGACCCATACTACCTTATTCATATCTAAAATGGATCCAATAAAATACATCTTCGAGAAACCTGCCCTCTCTGGGAGAATAGCGAGATGGCAGATGATCCTGACAGAATATGACATACAATATACTACCCAGAAAGCAATAAAGGGAAGTGTACTAGCGGATCACCTGGATCACCAAGCTGTGGAGGACTACCAATCCATGAAGTTCGAATTCCCAGATGAAGACATCATGATGGTAAACAACTATGAAGAATTTAGCCAATATGACGGACCTGAACAAGGATCCTGATCGACCCTGGTTTTTGATGGGGTGTCCAACGCACTCGGAAATGGTATAGGTGTTGTACTCATATCTCCTGAAGGATGTCATACCCCCTTTACTGTAATACTCTGCTTCAATTATATAAATAACATGGAAGAATACGAAGCGTGCATTTTTGGTCTCAAAGCTGCCATAGATTTGGGGATCAAATCCTTAAATGTATTCAGAGATTCAGCCTTGGTCATCAGCCAGATCAAAGGGGAATGGGACACCAAACACCCTAACCTTATCACTTACAAAGAACATGTGTTGACATTGATCCCACACTTTGAGAAGATTACCTTCAAGCATTTCCCGCAAGAAGAAAATCAGCTAGCAGACGCGCTAGCCACAATGTCATCCATGTTTAAACTTAAATGGGATAACGAGGCTCCCCAGATCACCATTGAACGAATGGATAAACCAGCTCACTGTCACGAGATTAATACTGATGAAGTGGTGGACCAGCCTTGGTTTCACGAAGTCAAGAGGTATCTCGAAGCTCAAGAATATCTGGAAGGAGCTTCAGTCAATGATAAGAAGTTCTTAAAGAGATTCTCAGCTAAATTCTTCCTTAGTAATGGAATTCTCTACAAACGCAACCATGACTCTGTTTTGCTCTATTGCGTAGACAAGGTTGAGGAAGACAAGATCATGGCTGATCTATATGAAGGCACTTTTGGCACCCATTCCAGTGGGCATACGATGACAAAGAAAATCCTACGGGCAGGTTATTACTGGTCTACCATGGAAGTAGATTGCTATCAACACTCTCAAACCTGCCACAAGTGTCAGATTTATGCTGACAAGGTGCACGTACCTCTGGTTCCTTTGAATTTCTTGACGGCTCCTTGTCCCTTCGCTATGTGGGGCATCGATATGATTGGGGAAATCAAACCAACAGCCTCTAATGGACACCCTTTCATCTTAGTGGCCATTGACTATTTTACAAAGTGGGTTGAGGCAACCTCTTTCGCTTCCGTTACAAAGAATGTTGTAGCCCGGTTCATTAAACAAAATCTCATATGTCGGTATGGTATCTCGGAGAGGATCATCACAGACAATGGTAAGAATCTAAACAATACTATGATCACCGCCCTATGCGAACAATTCAAGATCCAGCATCACAATTCTTCCCCTTACCGGACAAATATGAATGGTGTTGTTGAAGCCACAAATAAGAACATCAAAAAGATCATACAGAAAATGGAAGTCATGTACAAAGACTGGCATGAGATGCTACCATTCGCTCTCAACGGGTATCGTACCACAACACGCACATCAACTGGGGCAACACCTTACTCTTTGGTATATGGCATGGAAGTTGTCTTGCCTATTGAGGTCCAGATCCTCTCTCTGAGAATCATGAAGGATGCAGGTCTCAACAAAGACGATTGGATATAGAATCGACTTGATCAACTAAACTTGATTGATGAGAAAAGGCTTACTGATGTTTATCATGGTCAGATGTATAAAAAACAGATGATCAAGGCTTTCAACAAAAAAGTTAGACGCCAAGTATATAAAGTCGGGGATCTGGTGATCAAACGCATCATATTGCCGCAAGGTGATCCCAGGGGAAAATGGACTCCTATATACGAAGGACCATTTGTAATCAAAAGCATATTCTCTGGTGGAGCAATGATCTTGACCCCCATGGATGGCGACTGTTGTACCCCAAAATTTGCCCTCCCATTCCTCAGGAATTCATCCTGAACTCTCAGATTTTCTCTTAAATAAAGCCAAGCCCTTTAGTATCATTCCTGGTCATTTGCAAGCTTAAAAGGCAAAACTTTCTCCTTGGAAAAGTTAAAATTCTAAATACTTAGAATTTCCTCTAAAAAAGAAAAAAAAAGGGTTTAAGAAGAAAATGGTACTTCAGAGCTTCTGAACCAACCTCCAGGCAGAAACGGTCAGAAGTTGAAAACTTGGCTCAACACGTAACAGTCAGTCAGAGGGTGGCTCCTTCAGCAGTTACACCAACTCAGTCAGAGATTGTAAACATGGTTCATCACTTGATCTTTGAACAGAACATGGCTCTTTCAGCAGTTACGCAAAGTTCAGCCAGAGTTTGTTAGAGAAGTGTAAATAAGGCAACAAAGCCTGAAACTCCTTCAGAACATACTGGGATCAGAAGTAAATGGGATCAGCAGATTGGGTAAAGTACTGAAGCAAGATCACTAAGTCCAGAGTCTTTAAAAGAAGATCAAAGGAGTATACTGGAAAACTCTCAGAGCTTGCTGAGGTAGCAAGAGGCCAAGGTCAGCGCTTGGTTTACATTGTTTTTGGTAAAGCAGAACTGCTGGCTCAGGTTTTAGGTAATGATCCAAAATCTCCTATTACAAGATTTTTGATGTTGATAAATCTCATCACCATTTAATGCTCATTAATGCTCACAACCACTCCTGAACATTTATCCAAAGGGTCTCTCCACGTGTGGCTTGTTGAACACCTTTGGCAGGTTTAGGCATGGGTCTATGCGCCACTTTTCGCCTATAGGTGTCACTTCTCCTCAATCCTTGCTTACTGTTCCAGCCTAGGCTGAAAAGCTGTCCATCATCACAACTTTTCATGAACTTCCTTCAAAAACAAGTTAACCTCTACTGCATAATATTGGCGCCATTTAACGTTCAAAAAAACCACAAATCCTTGCCTATAAATAGGACACCATTGTCCATCACAAGGGAGGAGAGAGAACATCCAGAAAAAATTGCTAGAGGAGAAACAGAAAACTCTAGTAAAAAAGAAACCTTGTGAATATCTGTCCAAAAATCCCTGGTATTTTCACAAACTTTGAACTTCCTACCTCCAAACTTCATTAATACCCAGTTTTCCTTATGACCAAAGAACACCCATACAGTTTCTGACCATACATACACATACTTTTTCCATCCACCCATCCAAAAAACAGAACTTGTCCAGAACATCATTAGAGCTAAAGCTAGCTCCCGCTCACAGACTTTTTCAAACAGCCAGGTAAGCACCTGTTGACTTTCATCATGCTGCTAAGCATCATCAGCTATGCAGGCTCAATAAAACAGAATGTAAATATCATGTTTGCCGCTGTATATTTTCATACCTCTGAATGCTTAAGTAGGAAGTGAATCAGTATAAAACCTACTTGTGGCCTTGTTGGTTTTGTCCTCTGATAACACTTTGACATCTGTTAAGACTGTCCTAGGCATGTCTTCTGTTTTGGGGAAAAATAATAAAACTGCAGATGTTCTAACTAGCACAAGGAGAAGCCAAGTTCTGACTTTGACGTTAGCACATCTGAAGCCTGTTTTGCTGTCAATAATATCAGAACTTCTGAAAATTATTGTATTTCCAGCAGGGTCAGAACTTCTGACTTCCCCACTAACAAACTTTTGTCTTGCAGTGCATGGGGGTCAAAACTTCTGACCTTCCCGCTAACAGGTTTCTATTTCTCAGGTGCCAGAATCAGAAGTTCTGACTCATACATTTTCACTAACAGGTTGATAATCCTGCAGCAGGCTTGGGTCAGAACTTCTGACTTCCTCTCAGCAGCGTGCTAGCCCTCTCTCTCTTTCTCTTTTTCTTCCCCTTATTATTTTCTTTTCTTATCTATTTTTCTCGTTGAACCACCCCCATGTACAAATGTGTATCCCCATCCCCTAAATATTGTAATAGCGTAGGATTTTACATTTCCGCATTTTATTTCTTTCAAATGTAAATGCTAGTAATTAGGATGTGTATGGCAAGATAAAATCAATGAAATATAAAATCCTAATTCAAAATAAAATCTTACATGCAATAAAACACACTTGCACACAAACACCCCTTAAGGTATCTCCACTTGGTTGCCTAAACAAATGGCCATGGTATGCATGTTGGGTACTTTGGCAAAACAAAAAACAAAACAAAAGATCATAGTCCCTCGATGACGCTATCTTGGTTGCCTAAACAAAAATGATCAAGTCCCTCAAGAAAATTTCCAAAAATACTTAACACAATTATTATCATGGTCTACACGATGATTCGCGCCTGTCTCGTTTAAACATCCTAACACAAGGTTGTTCACCAGATGCAATAGTGAAACAACACTGTCAAAAGGGTTAAAAACATAAGGAAAGATCTTTGAGTACAATAGGGTAGATAGCTCTTAGTTACTTGATCAAAAGCTTGCAAAAACATCCTTGCTATTTTCAAACACACTTTACAACACAATTTCAAAATAACTTTCAAAACATTGAAATCTTTTCAAAAGACAAAAACACCTTTGTATACATTCAAACAAGAATCATTACAAAGGTTGCCACAACGATGGCCTCTTTTCAAAACATCTTTCAAAACCACACACAAAGCACCATTTCAAATAATTGGAAAAGCAAAGCAAGTGATCTAAACAAGTAACTAAGAGCCCATGGATAACCATGGATGAAAAGGGTGCTTGCACCTTCCCTTTTCATAATCTACTCCCCGAACCCAAGAAAACATCTCAAAGGTCTTTCCTATGCTTTTTAACCTTTCCTTAGGATAAAATAAAAAGTCGGTGGTGACTCTTGCTAAACCGAAACATTTGCAAACACAAACGCAAAACCTCAAGTCAGTTCTCCCACCGTATCACAGAACTGGCGACTCTGCTGGGGAATACTTTAAAAGTGGAGTAACCTTAGGGTTTAGATCACCTTTGCATGCTTATATTGTTTGCTTTTATTGCTTTACATTTGGTTCTAATGTTTGGGTTTTGAATCCTCCACTCGGATTTTTGTGAAACATTCATAGGTAAATAGAAATACGTTGTGGAAACTGTGCGGGGTATACCGACATGGTTGAAGCAATAGCTATATTAGTGCGACATATTTGTGAGTACCGGTAGCCTTTGAGTCAATCAAAGAGAATACGGGGCCGCTGAGTGATGTCATGAAGCACTAATGAGCTCTTAGAACCTTACTTGACCACCTTGGCCTTTTTTAGGGGTAGTGAGATGACCGGCTTTGGTGCAGTCCGAAGTTGGTAGATACTCGATACTACACTCATTAAGGGTTGTTTTCTTGGAATATTTTGGTCGCCAGTTAAGTGGCTAAAAC
The DNA here is from genome assembly GCA_948472305.1 of Vicia faba. Taxonomy (NCBI): domain Eukaryota; kingdom Viridiplantae; phylum Streptophyta; class Magnoliopsida; order Fabales; family Fabaceae; genus Vicia; species Vicia faba. The sequence goes on along the minus strand of OX451741.1, from coordinate 1,360,432,936 downwards.
AAAACAATGAACATAGAAAATAATCCAGTGATATTGAGCTCCTTAGAACCCGGTTACTATTTATAGGACAGGTTTTTAAGCCAACTACACTCAAGAGGGTACTTACCTATGAAACCTCATGCAAGCCTGAAACTAGGATCTTGTGTGACTTATTTGTACATATGCTTGTGCATGCATCATGAACATCATAAAGCATCATATGCATCCACTAACCATTTCATGGGTTGGGATCTTCATCTTTGTTCTTGTTTTGTAGGTCATCGAATCTCTTCGCAGGAAAACAATTCAAGTCAACCTTGTGAGAATCCCTCCTCAACTCAAGGAGATTACTTCCAAGATTCCAGAGAATTCTCTCTTCAGTGAAAGACATGGTAGACTTCTCAACTTGGTCAACTCCAACATTGAAGAAGACATGGTGAAAGTTCTCTTCCAGTTCTTTGACCCCCTACACCACTGTTTTACATTCCCTGATTACCAACTAGTACCTACTTTGGAGGAATTTTCCCAACTCCTGAGGATTCCTATTCTTCATCAACTACCCTACAACGGTATGGAGAAAGAACCAAAGCCTGAAGATGTTTCTCAAGCCTTACACTTGCAACCGTCTGATATCAAAGGTCATTGGGAAACCATAAGTGGTGTCAAGGGTTTCTTGGCAAAGTTTCTGTTTGAGAAGGCACAAGACTGCTGGAATTCTTTGGATCTACAAGCTTTTGAAGATATTGTGGCACTCCTCATCTATGGGTTGGTCTTGTTCCCAAACCCTGATCAGCTTATAGATGTGAACGCTGTCAAGATTTTCATATCTCAGAATCCTGTTCCTACATTGCTTGGGGACATCCTACACTCATTTTACACACGAACAATGAGGAAAAGAGGTGTTCTCATGTGCTGTACTCCTCTCTTAGCAAGGTGGTTTATTTCTCACCTTCCCCAAACAGTTTTGAAGAATGAGCAGGGTTTAAGGTGGTCACAACGGTTGATGACCCTCACACATTCTGATGTTCATTGGTGTTCTCGGTCCAGAGAAAATGTCATCATCATTGATCGTTGTGGGGAATTCCCTAATGTCCCACTACTTGGAATTAGGGGAGGCATTACCTACAACCCCTGTTTAGCTCTAACGCAGTTTGGATATGCTCGGAGAGATGGTCCTCATGATATGCTAATTCCTGACCTAGTTTTTGACTTCGACAACAATGCGCAAGGACTTCGACAAAGGTTTATCAGAGCTTGGAGGATGCCCAACAAAGTGGATAGTAAGACACTGGGGAACAAGAATTCCATCCCTCTTGAGCCTTACCTCAAGTGGGTACGAACCCGCGCCTAGAGTCTTATGATGCCTTACCCTCACATTCTCCCCGTGATCAAAGAGCCTGTTATGGAAGGAGAGGTTCCATACACCCTCCTACATCCTGACATGCCAACATCATTGGAAGAATTACAAAAGAGTTAGATACAACTCAAAGAAGAACAAAATACTTTTGAAACCAGCTTCTATGCCAATGAGAAGAAGGTTTTGGAGCTTACCCGCCGACTTCATGAGGAGGAAACTCTCAACACTTACATCGCGCCAAAGAGGATGCGCAATGTCTTTTTACATTAAGAATTTTGTAATATTTTTCCCATGGGGCATTTATGTACTAACAAATTTCTTCTTATTAATATGGCGTGTGTTTCTTTTTGTTTGCAACAAATTTGAATTTCTGAATCCTTGAATGCATTACATGAATAACATATCATTCATCATATGCATAAACAGGTCTTCACACCATGTTTCCTTATCTTTCTGCTATTTATTTCAGCAAGATGGATTTGGAGCAGACGGTTAAGGATCTGCAAGCACAGAATTCGCAATTCCAGCAACTCCTCATGACCTTAGCAAAGGGTCAAGAGGACTTAAAAGCACTGTTAGAGAAAGAAAAGGAACCAGAAAGGAAGAAAAAGAAAAGAGTTGGGGTAGCCACTATGGGAATGAGATTTGAACATCAGGCTAGGAGAGTTCTGGAATTTCCCTCGACATCAGACGAAGGGGTTGGTAAAGGGAAAGGTGCTGCATTGCCCTCTGAATCTGAAGCTGGAGAAGAAGAAGAGGAAGAGGACGAAGATTACTCTGAACAGCAATACCCGCCAGCGGATGATAAGTACAAAAATCTTGAGGATCGGTTGGCAGCAATGGAGTTGCAAAGGGTACCTGGTTTATTTTTCGAAGAACTAGGGTTGGTTGATGGGATCGTCATTCCTCCCAAGTTCAAAGTACCAACATTTGCTAAGTATGGCGGTTTGTCCTGTCCAAAGATGCATCTGAGGTCCTATGTTAGAAAGATCCAACCTCACTCCTCTGATAAGGATCTTTGGGTCCACTTTTTTCAAGATAGCTTGTCAGGTACACAATTGGACTGGTTCTATCAACTTGAGAGATCAGATGTTCATAACTGGGAAGACTTAGCTGCTGCTTTCTATCGACAATACCAATACAATGCAGATTTAGCACCTACGCGTACTCAGCTACAGAGTATGGGTATGGCCTCTAATGAGGGATTTAAGGAGTATGCTCAGAAGTGGTGGGATTTGGCTGGAAGGGTGCAGCCACCTTTTTCGGATAGAGAGCTGGTTGACATGTTTTTAGGGACTCTGTCAGGTCCATTCTTCAATCATTTAATCAGGAGTTCATCTGTAGGATTCACCGAATTAATTCTGACCGGTGAAAGGGTCGAAGCGGGCATTAAAAGTGGTAAAATTCAGAAAGATTCCTCTGCTTCCACTGCTATTAAGAAGACCTTCCAAGCTAAGAAGGAAGTTTCTGCTGTTCACAACCAGAGAAACCAAGGAAGAACAGAGCTCCGACCAACGGTGGGGGCTGTGATGATCCAAAACTATGAAACCGACCAACCTCGAAACAATCAACCAAGAGCTAATCAGCAAAGGGTAGAAAGGCCACAACGGCAATTCACCCGAATCAACATGACACCGGCTCAAGTCCTCCCTCATATGTTAAAGCTGAATCTCACCAACTTGAAGGAAGCGCCGAAAAACCCTAATACCTCCTCTCCTTATTATCACTCCAATGCGAAATATGCATACCACTCTGACAGTGTAGGGCATGATACCAACAACTGTTGGGCTCTTAAAAACAAAATCCAAGACTTGATAGACGCCAAGGAGGTAGAATTCGATACGCCTGAAAAACCGAATGTGATTTCTGCCCCAATACCCAAGCACGGTAATAATGTCCATACCATTCTGGAAGATCTTCATGTTACCACTGTTGATGACCTTTTGACTCTGTTACCTGTGATTAAAGTGAATTTGATGAAAGCCGAAATATTTCCAGGCTGTGGAAAAGACTGTTACTTCTGTTCAAACTTGTAAGCTGATTGCCCACTGTTGAAATCAGGCATCCAACGCCTGATGGATACCCAAGAGATCCTCTTTCAAAAAACTCTTGTTGATACTATCACTCATGTTACTCCTGCTACCTTTGATACTCTAACCAATGACATTGCTATAATAACCATCTTCAACGATCTTTCCAAGACCTGCAAAAGGCCTGTTAAGATTACGCCTGATCCTAAGTTTGTGCCGTTGAAAATCACCATGCCGGGGCCTGTCCCGTATAAATCTAACAAGACGATACCATGGAACTACGGAGGAGAAATCTTCTATCATGGTATCAAGGAGATTGAATCAGTCCAAGAGAATTCCGATGATGAAACCCCTGATATAGGGAATATTGCAGGAACAAGCAAGATAACTCGCAGCAGAAGGATCTTCTCTCCGGAGATTGCTCCTCCACGAGCAGTCTTCGGACCCTAAAGAGTTTCTTTACCAGTCAAGCCATCTGTGCAAAGTCCGATAATTGAAGAACTTGATGTACCTGAAGTTAGACCCTCTGATGTTACTACCAAAGGTAAGGGAATACTAGAAGCGCCTGTTAGGACGAAGGCTCAGACTGTGGTAATCCCTGAGACCACCCATAAAGAGATGGAAGAAATTTTAAAGATAATCAAGAAGAGCGACTACGATGTCGTGGAGCAGCTAGGGCAGACCCCTTCCAAAATCTCCATGTTGGCTCTCCTACTCTGCTCTGAGGCTCATGCTAAGGCCTTGATCAAATTTTTAAAGATGGCACACGTGCCTCAAGAAACTTCTGCAGACCAGTTTCAAGAGTGCGTGGCTAGCCTTACTGCTGATAATGGTCTTGTTTTTTCTGATGCTGATTTGACCCCTAAAGGAAGAAAGCATAACGACGCGTTGCATGTCTCAGTAGAGTGCAGGGGAACCACACTGGCCCATGTTCTGGTTGACACCGGTTCATCTTTAAATGTGCTACCGAAAAAGGCGTTGGACAGATTGGACTGTGAAGGTCTGACCCTAAAGCCCAGTAACATCGTTGTTAGAGCCTTCAACGGTTCTAAGAGGATGGTTCACGGAGAAGTGGACATTCCAGTCAAAGTGGGTACAGAAATTTTCAACTCTACTTTTTATGTGATGGACATCCGTCCTTCATATTCATGCTTGTTGGGAAGGCCGTGGATCCACAATGCTGGGGCAGTCACTTCCTCTCTGCACCAAATGCTAAAGTATCCAGTTCAGGGTAAGATCATAACGGTGCACAGTGAGGAAGAGTACATGATAAGTCACCTCAACTCCTTCCGCTATGTGGAGTTGGATGGAGAGTTCATAGAAACGCCTTTCCAACATTTTAAAGAAGTTTCTCCCGAAGTCGCAGTTGCAAAAACAATGGCTGATATGCCTATCATTTCCAAGCCTGTGTCTAGGATGGCATCCCTCAAATATGCGGAGGCTGTAATCAAAGAAGGAAGGAGTACTGTGTGGGAGAAACTACCTGAGTTTTCTCACAAGACAGACAAGTTTGGATTAGGTTTTACTGCTGCTGGCCAGAAAGCTGTGCGTCGCTCCCGGGCTGGAGGACCACCCGTAAAAATCACTCACCATGGAATTAATGCCTTAGAGGATGATGATGAAGAAGACAACTTTGAAGATTGGATCTTTCCAACCGTTGAAGGAGGATTAAGCAACTGGGAAGCGAAAGACTTTGTTCCCATCACTTTCATCAACCAGTAATTTATCTTTGAACAATTTCCTATTTTGGGCTGTAATAATTAAACAATTCGTACACTATTTTCACCTTATGCCTTACCCGGGGCATATAGGTCCATTTGTAAGGGCTTGATTTCTTCATTATCATATGCCATTTTTAAGTGAATCATTGGACGTTTTCATCTATAAACTGTTGTGTTCATTTTCTTTCCTTTTACATTTTGTTTTGTTTAAGGATGGCTATCCCTTACACACACCCACACTCACAAAATGCAGGTACCCATCCACTCCGGATTCCATGGGTGACTATTCTGCTTTGGCCTTCAGTGACTCTGAAGATTTGGTCAATCATGCCGAGTACGAAGGTGATGAAGACTGTGAAGTGCCTGGAGAGTTAGCCAGACTTTTGCAACAAGAAGAGAGGGCTATTCTGCCCCATGAAGAGTTGCTAGAAACCATCAATTTGGGAACAGAGGAAGACAAGAAAGAGGTTAAGATGGGTGACAACCTGGAGCCAAGTGTCAAGGAGCGCTTAATACAGTTGCTGAATGAATATGTTGAGATCTTTGCCTGGTCCTATGAAGACATGCCGGGACTAGATACGGATATTGTGGTTCACCGTCTCCTTACAAGAGAAGACTGTCCATCGATCAAACAAAAGGTCCGCCGAATGAGGCCCGACATGTCTGAAAAGATCAAAGCTGAGGTAATGAAGCAATTCAATGCTGGTTTTCTGGTTGTTACTTCCTATCCATAATGGGTTGCTAACATTGTGCCCGTGCCTAAGAAGGACGACAAAGTCAGAATGTGTGTGGACTACAGAGACTTAAACAGGGCTAGCCCTAAAGATGATTTTCCACTACCACACATTGACATCTTGGTTGACATTACAGCCCAACACAAGTTATTTTCCTTCATGGATGGATTCTCGGGATATAACCAAATCAAAATGGCCCCCGAAGACATGGAGAAGACTACTTTTGTTAACCAGTGGGGTACCTTCTGCTACAAAGTGATGCCATTCGGACTGAAGAATGTCGGGGCAACCTATCAGCGAGCCATGGTAGCTTTGTTTCATGATATGATACATCATGAGATCGAAGTCTACGTAGACGACATGATAGCCCGTTCACAGACAGAAGAACAACACCTCGACCATCTGCAAAAGTTGTTTGTCAGATTGAAGGAGTATAAGCTCAGACTGAACCCGAGCAAGTGAACTTTTGGAGTCAGGTCTGGTAAACTTTTGGGATTTATCGTCAGCAACAAAGGTATTGAGGTTGATCCTGCTAAAGTCAAAGCTATACAAGAAATGCCCGCCCCCCGCACTGAAAAGGAGGTTAGAGGTTTCTTGGGACGCTTAAACTATATTGCAAGGTTCATCTCTCACCTAACATCTACCTGTGAGCCAATCTTCAAGCTGTTGAAGAAAGATCAAGTGGTTGAATGGAACAATGATTGTCAAGTTGATTTTGAAAAGATCAAGGAGTATTTGCTGGAACCTCCTATCTTGATGCCACCCGTCGAAGGAAGGTCGTTAATCATGTATCTGACTGTTTTGGATAACTCAATGGGGTGCATACTGGGCCAACATGACGAGTATGGCCGAAAAGAGCATGCCATTTATTACCTTAGCAAAAAGTTTACCGACTGTGAGACTCGCTACTCACTGCTCGAGAAAACTTGCTGCGCTTTGGTATGGGCTGCTCGCCGGCTAAGGCAGTATATGTTGACACATACCACTTTGCTGATTTCCAAGATGGATCTGATTAAGTATATCTTCGAGAAGCCTGCTTTATCTGGAAGAATCGCTAGATGGAAAATGATCCTGACTGAATATGATATTCAGTACACGACCCAAAAAGCTATAAAGGGGAGTGTACTAGCTGACCATCTAGCTCATCAAGCCGTCGAAGATTACCAATCTATGAGATTCGACTTCCCTGACGAGGACATTATGACATTGGACAACATTGAAGGTAACGGACCGTATGACGGACCTGAACAAGGATCCCGATGGACCCTATACTTTGACGGGGCTTCAAATGCACTTGGAAATGGTATCGGTGCGGTGCTTATTTCTCCAGAAGGTTGCCATACACCTTTCACTGCAAGACTCTGCTTCACCTGCACCAACAACATGGCCGAGTATGAAGCTTGCATATTTGGTCTCAAGGCTACAATTGACCTAGGAATCAAATCTTTGGTCATATTTGGAGACCCAGCTTTGGTTATTAGTAAAATCAAGGAGAGTGGGATACTAGACATCCTAATCTTATCCCATACAAAGAACATGTCCTGACATTGTTGCCTCATTTTGAGCAGATTACCTTTGAGCACTTCCCGCGAGAAGAAAATCAGCTAGCAGATGCTCTGGCTACAATGTCTTCCATGTTTAAACTCAACTGGGATAATGAGGCTCTCCAAATCACTATCGAGTGAATGGACGAACCTGTGCACTATCATGAGATTAATACCGAAGAAGTAGTGGAACAACCCTGGTTTCATGAAATCAAAAGGTATCTCCAGACTCGAGAATACCCCGAAGGAGCTTCAGTCAATAACAAAAAGTTCTTAAGGAGATTTGCTGCCAAGTTCTTCCTGAGCAATGGTATCTTATATAAGTGCAGCCATGATTGTGTTCTACTTCGTTGTGTGGACAAGGTTGAAGCTGAGTTAATCATGACCGAAATACATAGTGGCACATTTGGCACCCACTTGAGCGGACATACGATGGCTAAGAAGATTCTAAGGGCAGGCTACTACTAGTCTACCATGGAAGCTGACTGTCATCAACATTCCCGTACTTGTCACAAATGCCAAGTCTATGCTGACAAGGTATATATTCCTCCTGTTCCTCTCAACGTTCTAACAGCTCCTTGGCCATTCGCGATGTGGGGTATCAACATGATTGGAGATATCAAGCCTACAGCATCCCATGGACATCGCTTCATCATGGTCGTTATTGATTACTTTACCAAGTGGGTCGAAGCAACTTCCTTCGTCTCCGACAGGATCGTCACGGACAACGGTACAAATTTGAATAACAATGTGATCACCGCTCTTTGCGAGTAGTTCAAGATTCAACATCACAATTCATCTCCCTACCGACCAAAGATGAACGGTGTTGTTGAAGCTGCGAACAAAAATATCAAGAAGATCATTCAAAAGATGACAGTCACCTACAAGGACTGGCATGAGATGTTGTCGTTTGCTCTGCATGGATATCATACCACGGCGCGTACTTCAACTGGGGAAACCCCATTTTCTTTGGTATATGGCATGGAGGTTGTTTTACCTATGGAAGTGCAGATTCCTTCCTTAAGGATTATGAAGGATGTTGGTTTAAGTGAAGACGATTGGATTCAGACCCGGCTTGACCAACTTAATTTGATCGATGAGAAGCGACTTACTGGTGTTTTTCATGGTCAGACGTATCAGAAACGGATGATCAAGGCTTTCAACAAGAAAGTCAGGCGTCAGGTATATCAAGTTGGAGATCTTGTAATCAAGCGGACCATCTTGCCGCAAAGTGATCCCAGGGGCAAGTGGACTTCTACTTACGAAGGACCATTTATGATCAAGAACATCTTTTCTGGTGGGGAAGTGATTCTGACCACCATGGACGGCGACGACCTGCCGCACCCTGCGAACGCAGACATAGTAAAAAGATACTACACATAAAACGACTCGACAAGTTGAAAACCCTAAAGGGCGACTTGGGCAAAAATGGGCATCCCGGTGAATCGAAAACCCGAAAGGGCGGTTCAGGCAAAAATTAGGGATAAATAAAAAATGTGTACACCCGACAAGTTGAAAACCCGAAAGGGCGACTTGGGCAAAAAGGATTTCCCGGTGGATCGAAAACCCGAAAGGGCGGTCCAGGAAAAAGTTAGGGAATTAAAGCGTATGACTATGTCTCGTCGGATCACTTTAAAGAACAATCTCTTCATGAACAAACTCCAAGCTTTCTGATCTATCCAATCACCTTCGGACGAAGCAACGAACGGACAAGATACTCAGAGTTATGAAGGCTATAGCAGAATGGGAACCCCATGGAATTGTTGCACATAGCCATCTTTTCTTTGTATACAATTTTTCTCAATTTTTACGACAACATTCTCTTACTAGGATGTCTGTCTCCTTTGTACAAAATACACACAAAATTTAATACAAAAATACTTCAAAGTGCAGAAATTTGTTTGCCTTTCCTTTCTTTTTACACTTATGTTTTATTTGAAAACGTCCAATGGTTTGTTAAAAAAGCATATGCATTTGAATATAATCGTTGCTTACAAATAAAACGAAATGAGAAAGGATAATTACTGGTAGGTCGAGGGTATAGGAAAATGTCTTTAGGCTATTCCAAAAAAAAATCCCCTGCAGTATGTCATTCGGATCCTCAACAAAGCTAAAACCTTGAAGTACATATCCCCAACGGAGTTAAGCTTCAAAATTCCCATCAGAGTTAAGTCTCTAAACTCCCGATCCCCAGTGGAGCCCAAAAACTTTGAACTACAGACCCTCAACAAAGATGAAACCTTCTTCCCCAGCGGAGTCAAACTTCCAACTATCAATCCCCAGCGGGAACCATTCAGTTTTCCCAAATTTCCCCAATAGGTTATCTTAAAAAGTCTGAGAATCAACCAGATAACAATTAACTTTTTGTCTTATCCCTGACTAAGATAACTCCCCAGTAGATTGGCATACAACCCAAGCTCATGATTTCCCCGGCAGAATAAGCACTCTCCCCACAGAGTTATTTCTTGGCAGAACGAAGATTCTAGTTCCTGTTTCTCCATTTGAAGCCTCCCAGGTTTTAATTCCCCAGTAGAGATCGTCAGAGTTTTCCCTATTCCCTAGCCGAGTAAGGATTCCCATTGATATACTCCCCAGCTACGGTCATCAAAGATCTCTGGATTCCCCAAATAGATTTCTCAAGCAGACTTGAAGGATCCCTTTCCCCCAGGAAAGTCGTGAAGGATTCTCACATCCCCACAAAGGTTGTCAAAGTTTTGATAATCCCCGCAAGTCACCAAGGATTTTCAGTCCCCATTAGTGGTCCCAGGATTTCTCATCTTCAACAATCAAAGATTTTTGGAATCCCCAACATCGGTCAAGGATTTACCTCCCCCGGCAGCAGTCAAACATTTCACTATCTCTAGTTATCAAGGATTTATTTTCCTCAGCAAGACAACTAATCAGCTTACATGCGCATCCATGACATTCATATATCACAAACATTTATGGAACACGTTTTATTGCATCATACATATCATGCAACATAACTTTGTGCTTTAGCTAACATTCTACCCTTTTCAGGATAAGATTAAAAAGCTATCGTTAACAACTATTCAGAGATTTTAGATACAATATGGATACACCCTATACACGACGGTCATTCTATTACTCATTCAGAATTCCAAGTCAAGATACAATATGGATACACCCCAGACACGGCGGTAATTCTATTACTCATTCAGAATTCAGCAATCAGATACAGACTAGATACGCCCCAGACACGGAAGACATTCTATTTCTCATTCAGGTTCAACTATCTCGTCAAGATACAATATGGATACACCCCAGATACGGCGGTCATTCTATTACTCATTCAAACTTCAGCAATCAGATACAGACTAGATACGCTCCAGACACGGAAGCCATTCTACTTCTCATTCAGGTTCAACTATCTCGTTCAGATACAGTATGGATACACCCCAGACACGACGGTCATTCTATTACTCATTCAGAATTTCAAGTCAAGATACAGTATGGATACACCCCAGACACGACGGTCATTCTATTACTCATTCAGACTTCAGCAATCAGATACAGACTAGATACGCTCCAAACACGGAAGCCATTCTATTTCTCATTCAGGTTCAACTATCTCGTTCAGATACAGTATGGATAAACCCCAGACACGACGGTCATTCTATTACTCATTCAGAATTTCAAGTCAAGATACATTATGGATACACCCCAGACACGGCGGTCATTCTATTACTCATTCAGACTTCAGCAATCAGATACAGACTAGATACGCTCCAGACACGGAAGCCATTCTATTTCTTATTCAGGTTCAACTATCTCGTTCAGATACAGTATGGATACACCCCAAACACGACGATCATTCTATTACTTATTCAGAATTTCAAGTCAAGATACAGTATGGATACACCCCAGACATGGCGGTCATTCTATTACTCATTCAGGCTATCAACTCCAGATACAACTCAGATACGTTCTAGATACGGATACCATTCTGATGTTCATTCTACTGATATTCAACAGAAATTTTGGATGGCATCTCTAAGCCCATCTCCATAAAGATTCTACCATCTCCAAATGGCATCTTTAAGCCCATTCCCTCAGCTACATTTCGACGAGTGCAAATTTACAGGCACTCTAGTGTCCAATCCTCTTTTAACTTCGAGTCACGAAAGGCAGATTAGCCAATCTAACTCTTCAGGTCCAAGAAGATTGAACAGGGGCAACTGTTGTACCCCAAAATTTTCCCTCCCATCCCTCAGGAATTCATCCTGAACTCTCAGATTTTCTCTTAAATAAAGTCAAGCCCTTTAGTATCATTCCTGGTCATTTGCAAGCTTAAAAGGCAAAACTTTCGCCTTGGAAAAGTTAAAATTCTAAATACTTAGAATTTCCTCTAAAAAAGAAGAAAAAAAAGGGGTTTAAGAAGAAAATGGCACTTCAGAGCTTCTGAACCAACCTCCAGGAAGAAACGGTCAGAAGTTGCAAACTTGGCTCAGCATGTAACAGTCAGTCAGAGGGTGGCTCCTTCAGCAGTTACACCAACTCAGTCAGAGATTGTAAACATGGTTCAACACTTGATCTTTGAACAGAACATGGCTCTTTCAGCAGTTATGCAAAGTTCAGCCAGAGTTTGTTAGAGAAGTGTAAAGAAGGAAACAAAGCCTGAAACTCCTTCAGAACGAACTAGGATCAGAAGGAAATGGGATCGGTAGATTGGGTAAAGTACTGAAGCAGGATCACTAAGTCCAGACTCTTTAAAAGCAGATCAGAGGAGTATACTGGAAAACTCTCAGAGCTTACTGAGGCAGCAAGAGGCCAAGGTCAGAGCTTGGTTTATGTTGTTTTTGGTAAAGCAGAACTGCTGGCTCAGGTTTTAGGTAATGATTCAAAATCTCCTATTACAAGATTTTTTATGTTGATAAATCTCATCACCATTTAATGCTCATTAATGCTCACAACCACTCCTGAACATTCATCCAAAGGGTCTCACCACGTGTGGCTTGTTGAACACCTTTGTGCAGGTTTAGGCATGGGTCTATGCACCACTTTTCGCCTATAGGTGTCACTTCTCCTCAATCCTTGCTTACTGTTCCAGCCTAGGCTGAAAAGTTGTCCATCATCACAACTTTTCATGAACTTCCTTCAAAAACAAGTTAACCTCTACTAGATTATAGTGGCGCCATTTAACGTTCAAAAAATCCATAAAGCCTTGCCTATAAATAGGACACCATTGTCCATCACAAGGGAGGAGAGAGAACATCCAGAAAAAATTGCTATAGGAGAAACAAAAAACTCTAGTAAAAAAGAAACTTTGTGAATCTCTGTCCAAAAATCCCTGGTATTTTCACAAACTTTGAACTTCCTACCTCCAAACTTCATTAATACCCAGTTTGCCTTGTGACCAAAGAACACCCATACGGTTTCTGACCATACATACACATACTTTTTCCATCCACCCATCCAAAAAAAGAACTTGTCCAGAACACCATCAGAGCTAAAGCTAGCTCCCGCTCACAGACTTTTTCAAACAGCTAAGTAAGCACCTGCTGACTTTCATCACGCTGCTAAGCATCATCAGCTGTGCAGGCTCAATAAAACAAAATGTAAATATCATGTTTTCCGCTGTATATTTTCATACCTCTGAATGCTTAAGTAGGAAGTGAATCAGTATAAAACCTACCTGTGGCCTTGTTAGTTTTGTCCTCTAATAACACTTTGACATCTGTTGAGACTGTCCTAGGCATGTCTTCTGTTTTGTGGAAAAATAATAAAACTGCAGATGTTCTGACTAGCACAGGGAGAAGCCAAGTTCTGACTTTGACGTTAGCACATCTGAAGCCTGTTTTGCTGTCAATAATATCAGAACTTCTGAAAATTATTGTATTTCCAGCAGGGTCAGAACTTCTGACTTCCCCACTAACAAACTTTTGTCTTGCAGCGCATGGGGGTCAGAACTCTGACCTTCCCACTAACAGGTTTCTGTTTTGCAGGTGCCAGAGTCAGAAGTTCTGACTCATACATTTTCACTAACAGGTTGATAATCCTGCAGCAGGCCTGGGTCAGAACTTCTGACTTCCTCTCAGCAGCGTGCTAGCCCTCTCTCTCTCTCTCTTTCTCTTTTTCTTCCCCTTGTTATTTTCTTTTCTTATCTATTTTTCTCGTTGAACCACCCCCATGTACAAATGTGTATCCCCATCCCCTAAATATTGTAATAGCGTAGGATTTTACATTTCCATATTTTATTGCTTTCAAATGTAAATGCTAGTAATTAGGATGCGTATGGCAAGATAAAATCAATGAAATAGAAAATCCTAATTCAAGATAAAATCTTGCATGCAATAAAACACACTTGCACACAAACACCCCTTAAGGTATCTCCACTTGGTTGCCTAAACAAATGGCCATGGTATGCATGTTGGGTACTTTGGCAAAACAAAAAACAAAACAAAAGATCATAGTCCCTCTATGACGCTATCTTGGTTTCCTAAACAAAAATGATCAAGTCCCTCAAGAAAATTGCCAAAAATACTTAACACAATTGCTATCATGGTCTATACGATGACTCGCGCCTGTCCCGTTTAAACATCCTAACACAAGGTTGTTCACCAAATGCAATGGTGAAACAACACTGTCAAAAGGGTTAAAAACATAAGGAAAGATATTTGAGTACAATAGGGTAGATAGCTCTTAGTTACTTGATCAAAAGCTTGCAAAAACATCCTTGCTATTTTCAAATACACTTCACAACACAATTTCAAAACAACTTTCAAAACATTGAAATCTTTTCAAAAGACAAAAAAACCTTTGTATACATTCAAACAAGAATCATTACAAAGGTTGCCACAACGATGGCCTCTTTTCAAAACATCTTTCAAAACCACACACAAAGCACCATTTCAAACAATTGGAAAAGCAAAGCAAGTGATCTAAACAAGTAACTAAGAGCCCATGGATAACCATGGATGAAAAGGGTGCTTGCACCTTCCCTTTTCATAATCTACTCCCCGAACCCAAGAAAAAATCTCAAAGGTCTTTCCTGTGCTTTTTGACCTTTCCTTAGGATAAAATAAAAAGTTGGTGGCGACTCTTGCTAAACTGAAACATTTGCGAACACAAACGCAAAACCTCAAGTCAGTTCTCCCACCGTATCATAGCGACAACCTGCCGCACCCTGTGAACACGGACATAGTCAAAAGATACTACGCATAAGAGACCCGTTAGGTTGACACACCTAGGGAAAACAAGGGCATCCCAGCGAACCAAAAAGATTCCGGCAAAAATTAGGGATAAAACAAAAATTTGTACACCCGGCAAGCTGAAAACCTGAAAGGGAGGCTTGAGCAAAAAAGGGTATCCCAGTTGACTGAAAACCCGAAAGGGAGATCCAGGAAAAATTTAGGGAATTAAAGCGTATGACTATATCCCTGTTGGATCACCTTACGAACAACCTGCAAACTCGATGGTTCTGATCAATTCAATCAGCTTCGAACAAGGCAAAAAATAGATAAGATGCTCAGAGACACGAAGGCTATAGCAGAATGGGAACCCCATGGGATTATTTCACATAGATATCTTTTCTTTGTATCAAATTTTCATTTTTTTTTACGACGACATTATCTTACTATAATGTTTGTCTCGTTGTTCAAAAATACTTACTCAAAGTCAATACAAAGATGTCCCTTTGAAAGTGCAAAATTATCTATTTTTCTTTACTCTTATGTTTTGTTTACGAAAACGTCCAATGATTTATTTTTGAACATATGTGTGATACGGTTAGAGAACTGACTTGGGTGTTTTGCATTTGATTGCAAATGTTACGGTTAGCAAGAGTTGCCACCGACTTTTCTTATCCAAAAGGAAAGGCTGAAAAGAACAAGAAAGACCTTTGAGATGTTTCCTTGAGTTTGGGGGTAGATTATGAAAAGGGAAGGTGTTAGCACCATTTTCATCCATGGTTTTCCATAGGCTCTTAGTTACTTTCTAGATCACTTGCTTTTGTTTGAAAATGTGCTTTGTGTGGTTTTTTGAAAGTATTTTATAAAGATGCCATTGTTTAGGCAAACTTTGTAATGATTCTCGTTCGTAATAATGTATACAAAGGTGTTGATCTTTTGAAAATGTTTCATGTTTGGAAAGTGTTTGTTTTGAAAATAAGCAAGGATGTTTGATTTGAAAGTGAGCAAGCAACTAGGAACATTCTACTCAAAAAGTCTTTCATGTTCATTTTCTCTTTCCTTTGACATTGTCATCTTACCATTGATTTGGTAAGTAACCCTATCTTTGGATGTAAAGGGACGGGTGTGGGTCATCGTATAACTATGATTAGAAATGTTGCAAGATATCTTAGCATTTTTCTTTAGGGACTAAGATCATTTTGAAAGGCATCTTTTGATAGCGTCATCGAGGGACTATGATCTTATACTTCGCTTGTATTTGCTAAGATACCTCACATGCGTAATATGGCCATTTTTGTAAGGCAACCAAGTGGATTTACCCTAAGGGATGCAACTGTGTAAGTGTGTTTGGTTTTCATGCATTGATTTATCTTTGATTAGGGTTTGCTAATTGATTGGTTTTAGTCTTTCCATATAAAACCCTAATTACTAGCATTTGTATATAAAGCGATAAATTGCGAAATTTAAAATTACTACGCTATTACAATACTTTGGGGAAGGGGGTATACAAATTCACAAATGGGGATTTTTGCAATAAAATTAAATCTAATTAACTATTACAACCATATTGAATATTGTACAAAAATTGAAATGGACTTGTTTTGTTTTTGTTAAAAAAAATTAATTTACTTAAAAAAATATTTTGACCTTTTTATTCTAAATGAAATAAAATATGTGAATATGAAATATTTTTGGCGTTTTTGGTTATTAAAAGCAAAAAAAATAAGATAAACAAGAAAATGGAGTCAGAAATCAGCACATTGCTGGAACGAGGAGGAACAGAAGTTCTAACTCTGATACGCTGCAAGGGAGAAAATGTTAGTAGGCAAATAGAAGGTCTGAAGTTCTGGACCTGGGTACACCAAGTTCTGAGGTTGTTGGGAATAAAGGAAGATCTATAAGTTCTGATTATTAAAGGGGTTCAGAAGATGTAGTGTAGTTGGGAACCTAGAAGTTCATATATCGTTGACAAGTCAAAAGTTCTGGCTATTTGAGAGAGTGAGGTGATAATGTTGTTGGGTAAGGTTGTTTAGAAGTTATGATTTAGGAATATTGTTAGACAGATAAATGGGTGGAAAAATGTCAATAAATAAACCTAAAAGGAGATTCTTCTGGGGCTAGAACCCAGGACCCATAGCACTAATGTCTTATGCTCACGCTTTCTACCAATGGGGTGGTTGTACATCCGATATTAGAAGCCAGAGCATGAACATATAACATAAAGTAAGTTCTGGTGATGATATTTGTCTCTTTCTCCATTCTAATCAGAACATCTACAACTTAGTCATTTCTCAACAGAATAGAAAACATAAACATAACAATTATGGCAGGTTTTCCATCATGGTTTCAGAAGCATAAAAATTATCAAGACTATAAATCAGAAACAAGCATGTATCTGCTAATCCTAATTTCCTTAGGAAATTCTGATGTGATATTCTCCCTATTTAGGCAGAAAAATACATGAAACTTCAGAATATGTACAATATCAGAATCAAGATGTCTACATTGTGTTTTTGAACATGCAAGCCTAACAATGCTTAAGTGATATGATGAGGGTTAGCAGAAGCTTACCTTGTCGCTAAAAAAATGTTCTAGGGGCTGGGGCCTGGTTCTGACTACTCGTAATATTCTGATCAACTTCCTCATGTATTCAGCAGGCTGGAACAACCCTTGGCTTGGTTTATGAATGGTGAATGGATGATTTGGTCAAGAAACACTTTTATAAAAGTTGGAGTTTGAATACAAGAATAAAACACTAGCGGGTTTTGTTTTTGTGTGTGCAGTTTAGGATTTATGGGAATTTTAGCAATGTTTCAAAGTTTTTCTCATTTAATTTTTCTGCAGGCCCCTTCAAAGTTGTAAATGAAATTCAATTTATAGGCCAGAACTTTGTAGCTTGGAGAAGTCGAAAGTACCAACATCATGCTAGCATACTGGCTTGTTCTTGAAGCAAGATAAACAACTATGGTGGTTAACAACTTTTAGCCGTGCCTAAGCTGGATTTGTAAGCATGAATTAAGGAAAAGTACCCTCAGGCAAAATCAAAGCATGGGCCCAGCATAAACTTGTACAACAGTTTGCTTTTCAAGGACAACAATGGTACTTCTTTCTCACACGTGGGGAAATCCTTTGGATAAAAACTCAAAAGTGGTTGTGAGCATTAAATGATGATGAGATTTATCAAACCAGAAATCCTGCGCTATGAGATTGTGCATCATAGCTTAGATCTGGGCCAGAAGTTCAACATCAGCGCAACTTAGAACAAAACATCCAACTTCTGATCCTTTAATCTTTTCGCTCCATCATGTTCTGAAGGAGTTCTCAGACTTTTCTGAAAGTTTGTAACACGCTTTGTAGACTTTCTTTGCATTACTTTTGCAAACTCTGGCTGATCGTTTGTGAAAACTGCCCCAAAAATTCTAACCAAAATCTGTCTTGAAAGTGTCCAGAACCTGTTGAGTGTTTCAGTTTCATGGGCGTGTCTTTGAACATTTATAACTTGAAATTCCAACATTTCCAGGAGAAGTTCCGTTCTGCAATTTCTTAGGTCTTATTGAGATCTAAACCTCTTGTGTTAGAAATTCTTCCAGAATCAGCTTGCATCATGGTGATAATCTGATCAGAAGTTCTGAGTTTGTCATATTTCTTAAACACTTAGAGAAATTCTAAGTATTTTAGAATTTTGACTTTTGAATTTCTTGATGAAACAAATTTCATATTTCAACATGTCTTGATTGAATATGATTCTTGAAAACTTGATTTTGATCAAAAGTCAAAGTTTGACTTTTCAGTGTGCAAATGACCATTTTGCCCTTGTGCCAATTCCAAGTCTAAATTGATGTGTCAGTACTGCAAACTTGACGTCATAGAAGACCTTATGAGAGAATCCTTGAGAAATTAGAGGGAAAATTTTGGGGCACAACAGCTGCCCCTATTCAATCTTCTTAAACCTGGAGAGTTAGATTGGCGAGTCTGCCATTCGTGACTTGAAGGTGAAAGATGATTGAACACTAGAGTGCCCAGAAATTTGCACTCGAAGATGAATTGTGAATGGACTTATAGATGCCATTTGGAGGAAAGTCGATAAATACTAGAAGAAGTATCAGCATAAATCTCTTGTTGATTTATACTAAAACTCGATGCCTTACCTGTGAGAAAAAGAGTTAGTAAAATGCAGAGGTATGCATGATGTTTTCTAGATGTGGTATTATGAAAAATGCATTTTGTATGTACATGTTATGATATATGAATGTGGGATGTATGTTTTTGTCCGGAAAAATAAATCCCTGACTGCCGCTGAGGAAATTCTGGGGGGTTGAATCCCTGGTTGCCGTTGGGGATGAAGAATATGTATATCTTCAAACTTTGTTAAAAGGATGCTTTTGCTGGGGAATATCTCTTGAAAGTCGGTTGTTATCTGGTCGGATCCAAGCTTCACAATTTGCTGAGGATGAAATAGTCAACTACTATATGGTCAGATCCAGGCTTCATGGCAACTTACTGAGGGAGAGACGAATTAACTATTATCTGGTCGGATTCCAGGCTTTGCAGAAAATTTCTTGAAATTGAAAAGTTATCTGGTCGGATCCAGGCTTCACAACAACTTGCTGGGGATACGGAAGTTAATTGTTATCTGGTTGGATCCAGGCTTTGCAGTAACTTAAAGTGGTAACTATTATCTGTTCGGGTCCAGGTTTCATAGTTTCTCTAGGAATCATAGTTAATTGTAACCTGATCAGGCTCCCGGTTGTACAATAAATTGTTTTAAAAACTATTATTTGGTCAGGTCCAGGCTTTGTAGATTTCTGAGATTGATGAAGTCAAATGCTATATGGTCGAGTCCAGGTTTCACAAAAAACTAATTGCAGATATAGTTGTTATCTGGTTGGTTTCCAAGTTTCACAACGAATCTCTTGAGGGTGATTTCTATGTGGTTAGATCCAGGCTTCACAACGACTTGCTTGAAAAAATGGAATTGAAAGCTGATATATGGTCGGATTCCAGGTTTCTCAATAATTTGTTGGGGCAAAGGCAAACTCTAATGGGGAAAAGAAGTTAAACCTTGGTCGTATTGAGTCCAAGTTCTTCTATATCTTCGAAGAGTTAGACTATTATCTGGTCGGTTCCAGGTTTCATAGCATCTTGAAATTGAGATCAACTGTTATCTGGTCGGATCTAGGTTTCAGGTATTCAAATTGTTATCTGGTCGGATCCAGGTTTCAGTAATTGAAAAAGTCAAACTATTATCTGGTCGGGTCCAGGCTTTAGTAATAACTTGAAAATTGTACTAATATATGGTCGGATCCAGGCTTCATAGTATCTTTTTGGAAATAGTAAAGGCTTTGTTGACGACTTTATTAGGGATCAGGGGTTGTGGCTCTATGATTTGCAATAATCTGGAAGAAAATTCAAATTGGAGAGTGTAGACTCAGTCGGGTAGGACAAACTCAACTTGGGGAGGATACACTCAACTGGGGAGGACAAACTCCACTTGGGGATAATAGGCTTGGCCGGGAAAGATATGCTCAGCTGAGGAAGATATGCTCGGCTTGGGGAACTCTGTGGTGTCTTGATTGTTGTATGTTGGGGAAATTTGAACTCGACTGGGGAGTTATGTGATTCCTTGATTATTGTTTGGGAAATAAAACATGTTGGGGAAAGGTTTATTGCAGCCGTCCTCATGGGGATAATGATAATGAGATAACTCTATAGGGATATTTAATATACATTAAATAGATGTTTATCGCTGCTTAACAGGACACATGTGCCAAATAGTTTTAATTATGTTCATATGAACATGTTCATTCAATTTTAGTCATTGAACAAATTTGCATTCAAAACAAAGACATAAATTTTGCACTTCAAAGTATATTTGTATTGATGTTTTGCCCATGAATAGGTGTTTTTGTACAGAGGGACGGAGATCCTAGTAAGAGGAAATCTTCGAAAGGAAAACAAAAATTTAGAATGAAAACAAATAGCCATGTGAAATGATCTTGTTGCCTTCCAACTCTACTATTTCCCCAATGTCTTCGAATGTCCCTTGTTGTTGATAGAAGTTGATTGGATTGATCTTGGACCGTTGAACTCGGACCTCGGTGATAAAATTGACTGTGTTTATTCCACGGGACATAGTCATACGCTTTTAATCCTTAACTTTTGCCTGGATCGCCCTTTCGGATTTTCAGCCCACCAAGATACCCTTTTTTGCTCAAGTCGCCCTTTTGGGTTTTCAACTTGCCGGGTGTACAATCTTTTGCATATATCCCTAATTTTTGCCCAAACCTTTTAGTTTGCCGGGATGCCCTTATTTTGCTTAGGTGTGTCAACCTAACGGGTCTCTTATGCGTAGTATTTTTTAACTATGTCCGCGTTTATAGGATATGGGAAATCTTCACCATCCATTGTAGTCAGCATTATGGCACCGCCAGAGAAAACTCTCTTGACAATAAATGGCCCTTCATAGGTGGGAGTCCATTTTCCTCTGGGGTCGCCTTGTGGTAAAATGATGTGCTTTATCACCAAGTCACCAACTCGATATACTCGAGGCTTGACCTTTTTATTAAAAGCCTTGATCATTCATTTTTGGTACGTCTGACCATGGCAAACAGTAGCTAATTGTTTTTCGTCAATTAAGTTCAGTTGATCCAATCTCGTTTGAATCCACTCGTCTTTGCCTAGGCCTGCCTCATTCATAATTCTCAGCGAGGGAATTTGAACTTCCACTGGCAAAACAACTTCCATGCCATAGACTAGAGAAAAGGGAGTTGCCTCAGTTGATGTTCTAGCTGAAGTACGCTAGCCATGTAGAGCAAACGGCAACATCTCATGCCAATCCTTATAGGTTACTACCATTTTCTGCACAATCTTCTTGATATTTTTGTTGGCTGCTTCGACTGTGTCATTCATTTTCGGTCTATACGGAGAAGAATTGTGATGCTTGATCTTAAACTGAGTGCAAAGCTCAGTAATCTTAGCATTGTTGAGGTTAGTCCCATTATCGATGATGATCCTTTCGGGGATTCCATAACGGTAGATGAGGTTGTGTCTGATGAATCTGGTCACCACATTCTTGGTGAATGAGGCAAACGAGGCGGCTTCGACCCATTTGGTAAAATAGTCGATAGCAACAAGAATGAAGCGATGTCCGTTGGAAGCTGTGGGCTTGATTTCTCCAATCATGTCAATGCCCCACATTGCAAATGGCCACGGAGCGGTCATAACATTCAGAGGAATAGGAGGCACATGGACCTTATTAGCATAGATTTGGAATTTGTGACAAGTCCCTGAATGTTGATGGCAATCAGTATCCATCATTGACCAATAGTAACCGGCTCTTAAGATTTTCATATCCATCGTATGTCCACTTGAATGAGTACCAAAGAGTCCATCGTGCATGTCTTCCATGATTTCCTCTGCCTCCTTCTTGTCGACACATCGGAGTAGAGTTGAATCATGGTTGCGCTTGTATAACATCTCGTTACTTAGGAAGAATTTGGATACAAATCTTCGCAAGAACTTTTTGTCATTGATAGATGCCCCCTCTGGATACTCTTGTGCTTCAAGGTATCTCATCACCTCATGGTACCATGGCTTTTCTGCATCAGCGTCAAGCTCATAGAAATGTGCAGGTTCATCGAATCTTTCAATTATTATCATAGGGGCTTCGTTGTCCCATTTGACTTTGAAAATTGAAGACACTGTTGCCAAAGTGTCAGCCAATTGATTTTCTTCCCTAGGGAAGTGCTCAAAAGTGATCTCTTCGAAGTGAGGAATTAGGGATAGCACAAGTTCCTTGTAAGGGATGAGATTAGAGTGTTTAGTGTCCCAATCTCCTTTTACTTGACTAATCACTAGAGGGGAATTTCCAAATACACCTAAATGCTTGATCCTCAAGTCAACATCAGCTTTCATACCTAAGATGCATGCTTCATACTCGACCACATTGTTTGTGAAATCGAAGCATAGTATGGCAGTGAAAGGAGTGTGGAAACCTTCAGGAGATATAATCATAGCACCAATTTTGTTACCTAAGGCGTTGGAAGCCCCATCGAATACCATAGTCCATCGGGATCCTTGTTCAAGTCCGTCATAAGGTCCAGGTTTTGCACAGTCGGTTACCAACATGATGTTCTCATCAGGGATGTCAAAGTTCATTGATTGATAACCATCCACAACTTGATGGGCCAAATGATCTGCTAGTACACTTCCTTTGATGGCTTTTTGAGTCTTGTATTGGATATCATACTCAGTCAAGATCATTTTCCACCTGGCTATCCGTCCGGAAAGGGAAGGTTTCTCGAAGATGTACTTGATTGGGTCCATCTTAGAAATCAACAAAGTGGTATGAGTCAACATATACTGTCTTAGCCGGCGAGCAGCCCATGCCAGAGCATAGCAAGTTTTCTCGAGTAGTGAATATCTAGTTTCACATTCGGTAAACTTTTTGCTCAGGTAATAAATAACATGCTCTTTTCGGCCAGACTCGTCATGTTGGCCTAAAACACACCCCGTAGAATTCTCTAGTACTGTCAAGTATATGATCAAGGGTCTTCCTTCAACTGGAGGCTTGAGAATATGAGGTTCTTGTAGGTATTCTTTGATTTTGTCAAAGGCAATCTGGCACTCATCGGTCCATCTGACTACTTAATCTTTCTTCAAGAGTTTGAAGAGTGGCTCACAAGTAGCAGTCAAGTGAGATATGAAACGGGCAATGTAATTGAGATGACCCAAGAATCCTCTGACTTCTTTTTCAGAATGAGGGACTGGCATTTCTTGGATGGACTTTACCTTGGTAGGATCAACTTCAATGCCTTTATTGCTGACGACAAATCCTATAAGCTTTCCAGATCGTACTCCAAATGTGCACTTGTTAGGATTTAACCTTAGCTTGTACTTCTTCGGCCTCTCGAATAATTTGTGCAGATGATCGAGACGTTCTTATTTGGTTTGTGATCTGGAAATCATATCATCCACATATACTTCTATCTCATGATGAATCATGTCATGAAATAAAGCTACCATATCCCTTTAATATGTTGCCCTTGCATTCTTTAATCCGAACGGCATGACCTGGTAGCAGAAGGTGCCCCATTGCGTAAAGAAAGTAGTATTTTCCATATCTTTGGGAGCCATCCTTATTTCATTATAGCCTGAGAAGCCATCCATGAATGAGAAGACTTTATGTTGAGCAGTATTATCAACTAAGACGTCAATGTATGGTAGAGGGAAGTCATCCTTGGGACTTTCCCTATTCAGATCCCTATAGTCTACGCACATGCGAACTTTTCCGTCTTTCTTTGGCACTAGCACCACATTATCAACCCATTGAGGATAGGATGTCACAGCTAGGAACCCTGCATCAAACTGTTTCATTACTTCAACCTTGATCTTTTCAGACATATCAGGCCTCATGCGACGAACCTTTTGTTTAACAGGAGGGCAGTCCTCACTTGTCGGCAGACGATGAACTACGATATCGGCATCCAACCCAGGAATATCTTCATAAGACCAAGCAAAAACTTCCACATAATCACGCAACATCTGAACCAACCTGCCCTTAACACTACTTTCCAAATTAGTTCCGATCCTGATTACCTTCTTATCTGACTCAGTACCCAGGTTGATAACTTCAACTGACTCTTCATGCGGTTGAATAGCTTTTTCCTCTTGTAATAGAAGTTTGGCTAGTTCTCCTAGTATGTCACAATCTTCCTCTCCTTCGTCTTCGGCTTGGTTGATAGGACATTCAAAGTCATAGTCGGCAATAATAGAGTCATTGGCAATAGGATCCAGAGTGGATGTGGACCTGCAAAAGTGTGTGTGTGTGTGTGTGTGTGTGTGTGTGTGTGTGTGTGTGTGTGTGTGTGTGTGTGTGTGTGTGTGTGTGTGTGTGCATGTAAGATACATGGATATTTTTTAAAATGTATTCGAAAGAAAGGAAAGACAATAAACATAAATATTTGAATGCAAAAGAGTCCAATGTACTGAATGATCATATGATTAGATGAATATAAATAAAACTCTTGACAAATGGACCAAAGTGCCCCAGGCCAGGCACATGGCTGAAAAATCATTGTTAAAATATTACAGACAACAAGTTCTTGAATTGAAAGAAAAGAAATAACAAGTAGATTACTCCTCAATGAAGGAGATGGGAACAAAGTCCTTCGCATGCCAATTCTTCAGCTCTGTTGTAGTTGGATACACCCACTCTTCAAATGCAGCTTCTTCATCAGAATCACCCACGGCGTTGACTTCACAGTTTCTAATGCGGAGAGGTGGCTTTCCAGCACGAGCACGCCTTACTTCCTTCTGAGCTTTGATGGTGAAGCCCAGACCAAACTTGTCCACTTTAAATGGGATATCGAGAAGTTACCCCCAAGTATCACAGTTCCCTTCAATTGTCGCACGGGCATCCTTGACTGAAACCATCTTTGGCATGGCCTTAATAGTTTTAGACTCATCGGAAGAACATTTAGTAGTAGCAATCATCGTTGGTACGACCTCAAAGGCTTGACATGGGGTTTTAATGAATTCCCCATCCATCTTTACATGCTTGAAAGAGTTAAGGTGGCTGACCATAAACTCATCTTCTGCATAGACGGTGACTATTCTGCCCTTGACTGGATATTTGAGTTTCTGGTGGAGGGTTGAGGTTACTGCCCCAACTTTATGGATCCACAGGCGACCTAACAGACAAGAATAGGCTAGATGAATATTCATAATATAGAAGGTGGAGTTGAAGGTTTGGGAACCCACTTTGATTGGAAGATCTACCTCCCCATGATCAGTCCCCTTTGATCCTCCAAACGCTCTTACAATGATGTTACTTTCCTTCAATACTATATCCTCACGGTCAAGACGGTCTAACACCCCCTGGGTAATACATTCAGAGAAGAACTAGTCTCGACTAGCACATGTGCTAAGGTGGTCCCTTTGCACTCGATTGACACGTGTAAAGCATTATTGTGATTTTTCCCGAGAGGTGTTAAGTCAGCATTTGAAAACCCCAAGCCATTATCAATTGTCAGGCTAGCCACGCAATTCTCGAATTGATCTGTTGTTCTCTCATGGGGGTCATGAGCTTTTTTCAGGAACTTGATTAATGTTCAAGCATGGTGTTGTACCCCAAAATTTGCCCTCTCATATTTTCAAAGGTCTTCCCTTACATGGATGGTCACAAACACTTGCCTAACGAAAATAAAGTTTTTTGAAGATGTACAAAGTGTCTTTCGATTGGCATCTGGGAAAAGTCTTCGATTGGGTATCCAAAATCCTTCGATACAGGCTTGACTCACCAGTCTTCGATTGGGCATTTGGCACTCTTCGATCAGGTTTTGATTAGTAAGCTTCGATTAGTTGTTTGGAAACCTTCGATCAAGCTTTGGTTCACCAGTCTTCGATTGGGCATTTGGCACTCTTGGATCCGGCTTTGATTAGTAAGCTTCGATTAGGTGTTTGGAACCCTTCGATCAAGCTTTGGTCTGCAAGTCTTCGATTGAGTGCTGGACCCCCCTTCGATCAAGTCAATTTCACAATGCTTCGACTACGCGTTAACTACTTCAGGCTTACCTTCGACTAACGAGGCAAGAATCTCCTACAAGTTTATTTCGATTCACAAAGGAAAAGGCCCCTCAACTTGCCAACACACCAGGCAAGAGGCTCATTCGAAGAACATGTAAATGGCTCATTCGAAGAACATGTAAAGGTCCATTTGAAGAAGCATTCAGAGGGTCAATTCGAAGAACATTCAAAAGGTCCATTTGAAGAAGCATTCAGAAGGCCCATTCGAAGGGTACATAAGAAATCCATTCGAATGAGGCAAATCAAGACCAATCGAAGAGCAGGGCCTGAAGGCATTCGAAAATCAAAAGTGTCCAGGTTCATTCAAGATTCCAAAGAGACATGAATATTTCAAAAAAGGAAATCTTTTAATATGTCTGATTCTTGTCTCATGGCTTTAAAGGCCTGGTTAAATGGCTGTCCCTTGCCATTTTCGTGCACCCCCATACTCCTATAAATACGAGGCCAGTGACACATTACAAAGGGGGAAAAGACACATAAAACTCTGCAGAAACGGAAAAAATACCACGAAGACGGCCACACATACCTTGCCTCGCAAAAGCACCAGCCTGCCCCACGAAAGTCTAGACTCCATTGCAGGCACCTTCCGTCCAAATCCAGGCGCCTCCAGTGGTATAATGTTCAATCTCACTTAATCTTAAAATTACTCATAATTGCATATTCATAGTTTTTTGTTATTACTTGTGAGCGGTTTAATAAAGCGTGTATAAGCTGCAGTGTTCATACGTTTGAACCCCCCCATGGATAAAGTTTCTTTCAAAGCAGGTTACATTTGAAATCCATGATCTTGGCTGTGACAAATCGAAACCAACCCAGATCTGGGTTCAGGAATTGATTTTGAATGAGACGTTTCTCTATGTTGTTTAGTTCCGAATTGACTAATTTGCAGGGCCAAAAGCAGGAGTCATGCCTTTTGAATGAGCAAGCAGCTCAGGGGTGAAAGGGAATTCGCTCAATCGAAGGGACTAGGATCCAATATCATAGGCCTTATATTTTTAATTTCTAACAAACTTCCTTGCAGGTCCAACATCCCAGGTCCCCCAAAACTTTGTTATGTTTTTCCTTCAGGTATTCAGGCGCAGCATCCCAAGCGTGGACCACCATACGTCTTTAGATCTCAATGTTCCAAGTGGCTTTAAGCTAGATCCAAAGGCCAGAACCATTGATCTACCATGGATTCAAGTCAATACAAGCATAGGTAATCTGGAGGGTCAACAAGGGCCAGCATTCTGGGCCTGGAAAAATTGCTGATCATACAACCTCTTCACCCCCCCCCCCCCAAAGTTTGCTTATATTTTATTTCTTTTCATTTTTTTATTGCTTTTCATTATTATTATTAAAACTAATTAATTAACAAACTAACCTTTTTTTCATAAAAAATCAGAAATAACAAAAAATAATATTTATTAATTTCACTATTTTTATTTTTGTAAATAAATCATTAATTAATTAAGTTAGTTTTAATTAGGTTTAATCTTAACGTATTTTGCATTAAATTAAAATTGGTTTAGAATTAGGATTTTGATATATTTTTACCTTTTTAATTTTGTTTCCTTAATTAAAATAAAACTCAAAAAATATATTTTATTTTAATTAATTAATTAATTATTAGTTAGACTTAATTCTTAAATCAAAAATGACAAAAATATGTTTTATTCAATAAAAGGGTCAAAACCCTAAAGGACAATCGGATTCAATTTTCTCGCGCATATTATTTTTGATCCATATATTGTAATTGCTCCGAGGATGTAATAGTTTTAACTTAGGACCTTTATTTATCGCTTTTATTTACTTTTTTGCATTTAATTTTAAGGGTTTGTTTTTGGCGATGTAAATACCCGACGCCTTGTAATAGCTTAGCTTTATTTTCCGCAATTTATTTTCTGCAATCGTTAACTGTTAGATGTTTGAACAATAGGCTATGCATGACAAGATTACCCTTTAATTTAAAATCAACCGTAGCTCACCATAACATGTACAAAGATAATATAACTAAAAAGCAATACACTCGCACATGCCACTCTTAGGGTACGCCTCACTTGGTTGCCTCGAACGTGGTCATTGAGTATAAGAAGTTTTAGAGGTCGCCCTCTTGTCCAAAGATCATAAGTTGCCTCGAAACGGTTGCCTCGGAAAAATGATCTAAGACATTAGGGTTACCGCTAAGGCGTCCTAACATTGCTTTAGTGGCCACACGTCCCTTAAATAGAATTGACCCGAAAACTCTAACGACGGTGCTACCTACTCCTCAATAGTGGGATAGCATTGTCTAAAGGACATTTGCACAGTTTAATTCCTTTTTGAGTAGGTAGATGTTCTTAAGTACTTGCTCTTTTGAAAACAAAAACAAAACTTTTCGCACTTACACTCTCTTTCAAACAAAAAAACTCTTTTCAAACCCACAAACACAAAGAAAAAGCAAATTTTTGAAAACATAGTGAGCAAGTACCTAAGAGCCCGTGGATAACCACGGATAGAAAGGGTGCTAACACCTTCCCTTTCTATAATCTACCTCCCGAACCCAAGAAACATCTCGAAAAGGAATTTTTTTGTGCTTTTGTCCTTTCCTTGTTGGATAAAATAAAAGACAGTGGCGACTCTTGCTTACCGCGACTTTTTGCGAAAACAAACGCAAACGCGAACCAACATTCCAAAACAGTCAGTTCTCATTCCCACCGATCACAGAACTGGCGACTGCATTGGGGAATCATTATAAGTGAGGTGTACCTTAGGATTAGATCACTTATGTTTTCAATTGTATGCTTTGTATGCTTTATATTTGTGGGCTTGTATTGGAGTTCTATAGATCCTAACCCGGATCTGGGGATACCCTTTAGGTAAGTAGCAATAAACTGTGAGGGATCTGTCCGGCATAGACCGACACAGATGAAGCAGTAGCTATGTTGGCGTGGCACCTTAGTCTGTACCGATATTCCTTGTGTTGAAACGAGGAGAATATGGGTCTTCTAAGGAGTCATTAAGCACCAACTGACCTTAGAACCTTAAATTGACCAACTTGGCCATAGAACAGTAGCAATATGCTACACTAATTGAGACTAAACTCTCGCGATGATTCCGGCTGCAAGAAAAGGTTGCTAAATTGGAATTATGACCGATTGAGGGTAGTCAGTGATATTGAGATCCTCTAGAACCCGGTTACTATTTTTAGGTCAGGTTTAAACCAACTGAACTGAAAGAGGGTAATACCTAAACTCCATGCCAGCCTAAACTTAAGGCTATTTGTGTGACTTGTATGCCTTCAAACTTGAACTACTTGCACATTCTTGTTATCTGACAACATGAGTTCCTTGCAGGTTTTGTTTACAGTCCTTATCCAATAATTTGGACTTATTGCAGGGTTTACTTACAGCATCTCACACTTTTGCTTAAACGCATATCATACACATCATAACATCATGCCTTAACATTTCCTTAACCATTTCAAGGATCTCAAGGGCTTGTGATGCAGGTTATGGTAAATCAAATGTCCGGCAAGGGGCAAAGGGGATTTATTTTCCTCTAGCCAATGCCGTCTAAAGATCAAAACACGATAACTTGAGTCAGGGGCTATGACCCACTCGATATGGTGAGCTTGACTCTTGAAGAAGGACTCTTAACGACACGAAGTTTCTTCTATCAAATTCTAACAAGTTTCTTGTTTACCCCACGAGATCCTTGAAAACATTGCATACATATATCATATATATCATTGCATAACAAGTCTCCCAATACAGGTCTCTCATGTTCTCGCTGTTTATTTCAGCAATGGATTTCCAACCAGACAATCAAGATCTTCAAACTCGAGAGACTCAGTTCAGGGAAATCTTCCTAAACCTATCCAAGGGACAGGAAGAGTTGAAAACACTCCTCGTTGGGGACTTGGTCAAGAAAAGTCCTGAAGACAATAAGGATGAACGGTTGGAACAACTGCAAGCTGAGTTCAGTACCATAAAAAACCAGATGCTGGGGCAGATGGCTCTTATCCAAGGCTTGGCTCGGGAACAAGAAGAGTTGAGAACCATGATCAACCAGCTTCATCAAGACAGATACAACAACATGAAGCAAACAGTCAAGGCCGGGGACCAAGTCATTAATCAACTTCCGAGAAGTCAAAGGTTTGGTTTGATGAAGAATATACCTCTCCAAGTTGCTACTACCTCAAGGGTCCAACAACAACCTTGCCATAAACAACGGGTTGATCAGAGTAAGCCAAATATGCCCAAGAGGCAATTTACCAAGCTCAACATGTCGTTGTCTCAGGCTTTACAACACCTGTTAATATTGAATTTGGTGACATTAAGGGAACCTCCTAAGAATCCCAACATAGCCTCCCCAAGGTACAATCCTGATGCAAGGTGTGCATACCACTCTGACAGTCTGGGACATGACACAAACAACTGCTGGGCTCTGAAGAACAAGGTCCAAGACATGATTGATGCCAGGGAGATCAAGTTTGACCCTCCGGAGACTCCAAACATAATCACTGCTCCTATGACGAATCATTGAAAGCTTTTGTTCATTTGAATTTTCAAGTTGTAATCTCTTTGTTATTCAAACAATTATCTATTAATGCCAAACTTTGTTTCATTAATGCATTGCATATGTTTGTCTTGATTTGATCCAATCATTTTAATTACATTTAAACTATGCTTTTTACTCACTTTATGACATTCAACTCTTGCTAAAAGTTACAAGCCTTTAGAGGGAGGATGACGAAACAATGTCATAATCTCATACAGTATGCTTTTGGACAGACCTTGCTGACGATGTACATGCGTTTCTTTCAAATCCTAAACACTGGAGTTATAAGGAAGATAATCCCTAGTCAACCCCTTCGAGCCAAAGAAGTAGGAGTTTTCTGTTTTAAACACAAATTGAAACCTTTAATTTAAACCTGGGGCAGGGTAGTCTCTCAGTTAATTCAAAAAGATGCGCATTGAGGTCACAAAACTCTCAGTTCATAATACAACGAACGACATCAAAAGCATTCCTCTGGAATCAAAAGACAGTGGTGGTTCCTTATCTCATAGGAAGTCAATCTCTCAAAAGAGAAAAGCCCACTGAGCCAAAACCTATAAAGGAGGCTCAAGAAATTTGGGGCATCCCGCTGACTGTAATCTCGAAAACAGGAACAGTCAGGCAAAAATTAGGGATAATAAATCAAAAGAACGAGGTCATTACAAATCCTCGACAACATGAAAAATGTTGCAAAAAAATGATGACTGCCTTCAAAAATCCAACTTGTGTGAACCATCACCAAAAACGTCGTTCCAGACTCATTAGGGGTTCAAATGCACAATTAACTGAGTTTAGGATTGAAGAACATCACGAAGAGCGGGTGGGTACAAATATACTTTGAGCCTTTATCCTTTGCTTCTTAAACCGTGAACCAAGCCACGTTACAACCCTTCAAAAGTCCTAATTGAAGCATGGGTTAGTTCGAAAGCATACTGTTACAAAAGGTATCCTGACTCCTGCAAGGCTTTGCTCTAAATCCTGAGTTTGAATTTTCTTAGCAAAATTCCTTTACTCACTAAAACGCATTTTCAAAAAAAAAACTTCAAGACAAACATAAACTTTGCATTACTTGAATATCATTGTTTGCATATGGTTATTTGTTTAACAGCGGAGAAATTCACACAATGAACATCCAGTGAACAAAAGCTCTCTCAGTGAACAAAATCAATTCAAGAAGGATGACACTTCCATTGACGAATCTCCTATCAACAGGGGGACTTGACATGTCACTATCCAGCACACCTGGGGCAGTCCAGTCAAGATTTCAAGAAATCTCTGAAGAAGTGCAGAGTAACCAGGGGAAAGTCTCCATCTCCATCACTTGGGGCATTGAACATCAATCTCAGTGAAGGGTTACGTACAATTAAACATTTTCTGGCAATGTCACAAACACTTGCTACTAGGGGCAATGACAAATCTCCCCAAAATCCTTCTCATAGGATGACTCCCAGCAAGGGTTTAATCTCTGAAAACCTTTCCCCAACTTGAGTTTGCCTCTCCGACTACTACAAATCAAAGGACCACAACTCCTCTTCCCCAGTAGACTACTCTACAATCCCCAGCAAGTTACTGCAAAACCTGGACACGACCAAATATCAGTTCAACTTCGACTCCCCAGTAGAGCAACAAACGACTAAGACTCCTAAACTCTTTTCCCAAGCCGAAATAAACATACTCCCCACAGAGTTTTCAATATCCCCCAGCGGAGTTCTCCTCAAACAACAAAGCAGGGATCCCCGGTGGAAACATTTTGAGCAAAGTCCAAGACAAAATTACACTTCAACAACATTCATAACATATGCATACAAAATACATATGACATAAATCTCATTTTATTTTGAGAAGATCATTACACAATGCATACATCATGACAATGCATACATCATGACATTGCATACAACTAACTCTTTACCTTTTCAGGAAAGATCAATCAACAGGCAAAGATCATCATCTTCTGAGATCCCTTCTAGAGACAGTTCAGATGCGATCCAGATATGGCTGACATTTTGATACTTATTCCAGACTCCTTCTAGAGACAGTTCAGATGCGATCCAGATATAGCTGACATTCTGATACTTATTCCAGACTCCTTCTAGAGACGGTTCAGATGCGATCCAGATATGGCTGACATTCTAATACTTATTCTAAATTCCTTCTAGAGACAGTTCAGATGCGATCCAGATATGGCTGACATTCTAATACTTATTCCAAACTCCTTCTAGAGATAGTTCAGATGCGATCCAGATATGGCTGACATTCTGATACTTATTCAAGATTCCTTCTAGAGACAGTTCAGATGCAATCCAGATATGGCTGACATTCTGATACTTATTCCAGATTCCTTCTAGAGACAATTCAGATGTGATCCAGATATGGCTGACATTCTGATACTTATTCCAGATTCCTTCTAGAGACAGTTCAGATGCGATCCAGATATAGCTGACATTCTGATACTTATTCCAGATTCCTTCTAGAGACAGTTCAGATGCGATCCAGATATGGCTGACATTCTGATACTTATTCTAAATTCCTTCTAGAGACAGTTTAGATGCGATCCAGATATGGCTGACATTCTGATACTTATTCCAGATTCCTTCTAGAGACAGTTCAGATGCGATCTAGATATGGCTGACATTCTGATACTTATTCCAGATTCCTTCTAGAGACAGTTCAGATGCGATCTAGATATGGCTGACATTCTGATACTTATTCCAGATTCCTTCTAGAGACAGTTCATATGCGATCCAGATATGGCTGACATTCTGATACTTATTCCAGATTCCTTCTAGAGACAGTTCAGATGCGATCCAGATATGGCTGACATTCTAATACTTGTTCCAAATTCCTTCTAGAGACAGTTCATATGCGACCCAAATATGGCTGACATTCTGATACTTATTCCAGATTCCTTCTAGAGACAGTTCAGATGCGACCCAGATATGGCTGACATTCTGATACTTATTCCAGATTCCTTCTAGAGACAGTTCAGATGTGACCCAGATATGGCTGACATTCTGATACTTATTCCAGATTCCTTCTAGAGACAGTTCAGATGTGACCCAGATATGGCTGACATTCTGATACTTATTCCAGGTTCCTTCTAGAGACAGTTCAGGTGCGATCCAGATATGGCTGACATTCTGATACTTATTCCAGGTTCCTTCTAGAGACAGTTCAGATGCGACCCAGATATGGCTGACATTCTGATACTTATTCCAGATTCCTTCTAGAGACAGTTCAGATGCGATCCAGATATGGCTGACATTCTGATACTTATTCCAGATTCCTTCTAGAGACAGTTCAGATGCGATCCAGATATGGCTGACATTCTGATACTTATTCCAGATTCCTTCTAGAGACAGTTCAGATGCGATCCAGATATGGCTGACATTCTGATACTTATTCCAGATTCCTTCTAGAGACAGTTCAAATGTGATCCAGATATGGCTGACATTCTGATACTTGTTCCAAATTCCTTCTAGAGATAGTTCATATGCGATCCAGATATGGCTGACATTCTGATACTTATTCCAGATCCCTTCTAGAGACAGTTCAGATGCGATCCAGATATGGATGACATTTTGATACTTATTCCAGATTCATTCAAATTACAGTCCAGATACGATCCAGATTCGGATGTCATTTTGTCACTCATTCAAATTACAGTCCAGATACGATCCAGATTCGGATGTCATTCTGTAACTCATTCAAATACATTTCAGATACGCTCCATATGCAGACGCAATTCTGGCAATCATCCAGTTCCAGCTTATAGATACAGTCCAGCAATCACTTCTGGATGGCATCTTTAAGCCCATCTCCTACCAACAATCTCCAAATGGAATCTGTAAGCCCATTCCCGACATCACAATGCTGATACTACACCATGCGAGTGCAAATTTCTGGGCACTCTAGTGTTCAATCATCTTCCACCTTCGGATCACGAAAGGCACCCAAGCCAATCTATATCCTCAGGTTTAAGAAGATTGAACAGGGGAAACTGTTGTACCCCAAAATTTGCCCTCTCATGTTTTCAAAGGTCTTCCCTTACATGGTTGGTCACAAACACTTTCCTAACAAAAATAAAGTTTTTTAAAGATGTACAAAGTGTCTTTCGATTGGCATCTGGGAAAAGTCTTCGATTGGGTATCCAAAATCCTTCGATACAGGCTTGACTCACCAGTCTTCGATTGGGCGTTTGGCACCCTTCGATCAGGTTTTGATTAGTAAGCTTCGATTAGTTGTTTGGAACCCTTCGATCAAGCTTTGGTTCACCAATCTTCGATTGGGCATTTGGCACTCTTCGATCAAGCTTTGATTAGTAAGCTTCGATTAGGTGTTTGGAACCCTTCGATCAAGCTTTGGTCTGCAAGTCTTCGATTGAGCGCTGGACCCCCTTCGATCAAGTCAATTTCACAATGCTTCGACTACGCGTTAACTACTTCAGACTTACCTTCGACTCACGAGGCAAGAATCTCCTACAAGTTTGTTTCGATTCACAAAGGAAAAGGCCCCTCAAATTGCCAACACACCAGGAAAGAGGCTCATTCGAAGAACATGTAAATGACTCATTCGAAGAACATGTAAAGGTCCATTTGAAGAAGCATTTAGAGGGTCAATTCGAAGAACATTCAAAAGGTCCATTTGAAGAAGCATTCAGAAGGCCCATTCGAAGGGTACATAAGAAATCCATTTGAATGAGGCAAATCAAGACCAATCGAAGAGCAGGGCCTGAAGGCATTCGAAAATCAAAAGTGTCCAGGTTCATTCAAGATTCCAAAGAGACATGAATATTTCAAAAAAGGAAATCTTTTAATATGTCTGATTCTTGTCTCATGGCTTTAAAGGCCTGGTTAAATGGCTGTCCCTTGCCATTTTCGTGCACCCCCACACTCCTATAAATACGAGGCCAGTGACACATTACAAAGGGGGAAAAGACACACAAAACTCTGCAGAAACGGAAAAAACACCACGAAGACGGCAACACATACCTTGCCTCGCAAAAGCACCAGCCTGCCCCACGAAAGTCTAGACTCCATTGCAGGCACCTTCCGTCCAAATCCAGGCGCCTCCAGTGGTATAATGTTCAATCTCACTTAATCTTAAAATTACTCATAATTGCATATTAATAGTTTTTTGTTATTACTTGTGAGCGATTTAACAAAGCGTGTATAAGCTGCAGTGTTCATACGTTTGAACCCCTCCATGGATAAATTTTCTTTCAAAGCAGGTTACATTTGAAATCCATGATCTTGGCTGTGACAAATCGAAACCAACCCAGATTTGGGTTCAGGAATTGATTTTGAATGAGACGTTTCTCTATGTTGTTTAGTTCCGAATTGACTAATTTGCAGGGCCAAAAGCAGGAGTCATGCCTTTTGAATGAGCAAGCAGCTCAGGGGTGAAAGGGAATTCGCTCAATCGAAGGGACTAGGATCCAATATCACAGGCCTTATATTTTCAATTTCTAACAAACTTCCTTGCAGGTCCAACATCCCAGGTCCCCCAAAACTTTGTTATGTTTTTCCTTCAGGTATTCAGGCGCAGCATCCCAAGCGTGGACCACCATACGTCCTCATATCTCAATGTGACAAGTGGCTTCAAGCTAGATCCAAAGGCCAGAACCATTGATCTACCATGGATTCAAGTCAATACAAGCATAGGCAATCTGGAGGGTCAACAAGGGCCAGCGTTCTGGGCCTGGAAAAATTGCTGATCATACAACCTCTTCAGGCCCCCCCCCCCAAAGTTTGCTTATATTTTATTTCTTTTCATTATTTTTATTGCTTTTCATTATTATTATTAAAACTAATTAATTAACAAACTAACCTTTTTTCATAAAAAATCAGAAATAACAAAAAATAATATTTATTAATTTCACTATTTTTATTTTTGTAAATAAATCATTAATTAATTAAGTTAGTTTTAATTAGGTTTAATCTTAACATATTTTGCATTAAATTAAAATTGGTTTAGAATTAGGGTTTTGATATATTTTTACCTTTTTAATTTTGTTTCCTTAATTAAAGTAAAACTCAAAAAACATATTTTCTTTTAATTAATTAATTAATTATTAGTTAGACTTAATTCTTAAATCAAAAATTACAAAAATATGCTTTATTCAATAAAAGGGTCAAAACCCTAAAGGACAATCGGATTCAATTTTCTCGCGCGTATTATTTTTGATCCATATATTGTAATTGCTCCGAGGATGTAATAGTTTTAACTTAGGACCTTTATTTATCGCTTTTATTTACTTTTTCGCATTTAATTTTAAGGGTTTGTTTTTGGTGATGTAAATACCCGACGCCTTGTAATAGCTTAGCTTTATTTTCTGCAATTTATTTTCTGCAATCATTAACTATTAGATGTTTGAACAATAGGCTATGCATGACAAGATTACCCTTTAATTTAAAATCAACCGTAGCTCACCATAACATGTACAAAGATAATATAACTGAAAAGCAATACACTCGCACATGCCACTCTTAGGGTACGCCTCACTTGGTTGCCTCGAACGTGGTCATTGAGTATAGGAAGTTTTAGAGGTCGCCCTCTTGTCCAAAGATCATAAGTTTCCTCGAAACGGTTGCCTCGGAAAAATGATCTAAGACATTAGGGTTACCGCTAAGGCGTCCTAACATTGCTTTAGTGGCCACACGTCCCTTAAATCGAATTGACCCAAAAACTCCAACGACGGTGCTACCTACTTCTCAATAGTGGGATAGCATTGTCTAAAGGATATTTGCACAGTTTAATTCCTTTTTGAGTAGGTAGATGTTCTTAAGTACTTGCTCTTTTGAAAACAAAAACAAAACTTTTCGCACTTACACTCTCTTTCAAACAAAAAACTCTTTTCAAACCCACAAACACAAAGAAAAAGCAAATTTTTGAAAACATAGTGAGCAAGTACCTAAGAGCCCGTGGATAACCACGGATAGAAAGGGTGCTAACACCTTCCCTTTCTATAATCTACCTCCCAAACCTGAGAAACATCTCGAAAAGGAATTTTCCTGTGCTTTTGTCTTTTCCTTGTTGGATAAAATAAAAGACAATGGCGACTCTTGCTTACCGCGACATTTTGCAAAAATAAACGCAAACGCGAACCAGCATTCCAAAACAGTCAGTTCTCATTCCCACCGATCACACATGGTGTTGTACCCCAAAATTTTCCCTCCCATTTCTCATTAATTTCTCATCACTAAGCCCTTGGAGCTCAAGATCCAGTTAGGGTTTCATCTGCTCAAGACTTCTCCTTGCACTGTTGACCCAAATTAGGGTTTGTGTTTGCACAAAGATATTTTGACCAAAAATGCCTAAGATGACTTTCATGCTTCATATTGGACTCCCAAGTTTATCCACATCAAGTTTCAAGTCTTGATTCCAGGTTTTGCCCAGTCAATTGGACAATTGACCTAGAAATCAGCTGCATTGGGGAAAAAGTCAACTGTGGCCAATTGACAGTCAAATCTCATGAAAATTGACCCACATCAACATTATGAACTCATATGGACCATTTGATCAAGTTTGGATCACAACTCCACAAGAAATTTGATCAGATCACCAAAAGGGCAAAATGGTCATTTTTAGGGTTTTGACTGCACAAGGGCAATTTTTGACTGTTTGACCTAGCCAATGGCAAACCAAGCTCACATATGGACTCAAGGACCCCATGGAATTGTCTTGACATGCTCAACAAGTTCAAAAGATCCCAAAGGCACAAGATTGACAGTTGAAATTCCCAATCAATTGATCAATTTTGACTGTATACTGAAAAGTCAAACTTTGACTTTTTGGTCAAAATCAAGTGTCAAGATTCATTTTTCATCAAAACATGCCAAATCATGAAACTTGTTCATCAAGAAATCAAGAAATGCAAATTAGGGTTTGAAATGAAGATTTTTCATAACTTAGAATTTTTCTAAGTTATGAAAAACCCTAATTTTTTCCTAACTTTGCCCCACTTTCTCACCAAGATTCATTTGGATTCAAGCAAAAGTCAAAACATGAACGTTGTAGCCTATTGCATAATCTACAACTTTGATTCACAAAGTTTTCCCAAAAGAAGCTTGTATCTCAAGTTACAATTTTTGGAACAAGGGTACCAAACCATTCTTAACTTAGAGAAAATTTGACCTATTTTAGGCAAGGTTTTTACCTAACTTCAAGACCATTTTCCACATACTTCCACTTGGAATTTCAATTTTCATTTCAAAGATGGATTGTAGTACACATTCCAAGCTTTCCAAAATGTTCAAGAGATCATCAAACAACCTCATGGTTAGGGAGAATCGAATTTGGCAAGTTGGGAAAAAGTCACTTTGATTCATGGCCATGTACATGTTCATAACTTGTGCAATTTTTCAAATCAGCTTGCACAACTTGATTACAGGTCCTATATCCCATTTGCACTCAATAATTAAATGCAAACCCTTTGTGTTCAAGCCTTGCATTATGTGTTTAAGCATTACATGAAGGTTTAGTCTTAAAATAGAAAAAGCAAATTATCCATTTTTGAAAAGGTATGGCTTTATGTCAAAGGCAAATCCAAGAAGTACCAGAGCATATCTCTGAAGCACAAGTCAAGGAGCATAACACACTGACCAAGACTAATGTATGCAACATAGATTGGGGGCCTCTATCAGCCTAGAAACTCAAGTGGCCATCTCTTGCTTAAGTGTGAAGAAATGTGGCATAACTAAACACTACTCTCATATCAGTGAACACATGCTTAGAAAAAGTTATCAAACACATTCAAGACATCCATTCTGAGCTAGAATACGAGCCAACCCTCCCCAACACCCTCTCATTCACAAAATCACCCTCAAACTGTCCAAACAGAGCACCTGCTGCAGTTTGAATCTCACAACTCATTTCCATCGTGCATTCTTGCCCAAACCAGTTCAAACACCTTCCCTACCATCAATGCAAGCTATTCAAAGCATTAGAAGTGGACTGTAACTCCTCTAATCATTTTGGCCATTTTCATTTTCTTGTTTTGTAGGTGGAGTGCTACAACTCGATTCAGCTAGTTTCAAAGCAAAGTAAAACTTGGAATAGCATCCCTGGACATCAAGGAAGCTGTACAAATCATCACCTTGCTCTGAAAGTACCTCCATCATCAGATACAACTTCAACTGAACAGGTATATTTTTGAACTTCTATCTCTCAATGTAGACATCATTAGCTCTAGGTTTGTGAATAAGAAGTGTTCTACTCATGCCCCTGAAACTGTACATACCTTTACTTTTCATTTATTTTGCATATGCTGTGAGAATTTAAGATCTGAATATTGATAAAAAGTTAGGTTAAGATTTGGGAATGATAAAATTCTCTCTCATTTCTGAGAGTTAGGAGGAGTTCTTTACATATTCAGAATCGTGGCTTGATGATTAACATTTCTTATGTTGTAAGTTTGTGCTAAAAGTCCAAGAATCCAGGTGTTTGAACCAGTGTTCCAAGCGCGCGTTTTTTGTCACAGTTCTGGCCAGAGGTTGAAGAAGAACCTATTGGGCTGGGCTTGTTCTATTTTTCTTATTTGCACCATGTTATTACTTTCACACCCCTTGAGCCCATTTTGTTTGTTTTAATGATTTTTTGACTTTTCCTTTTTTATTCTGACTTATTTATTTTTGCTAAAAATATTAAAAACATAAAAAATATTTTTTACACCATTTTTATATTTTTTTAGGCATTTATTTGATTATATTGATATTTGTATGTAAATAAGCACATAATATTATTATTTAGAATAAATAGAAAAAATAATGTAAACACATTTTATTTTCATTTTTATTTTGTTTTATCTTCTGAAAATATGTTATATAAAATATACTTTTATTTTATTTTATAAATATTAAATATTATTATTTTATATATATAATACATATTTAGAAAATAATACAAATATATATATTTATTAAAATATTTAGGACAAAATACAAAAATACATACATTTTTTCTTTTATTAATATTTGACCTCAAAAAATACTTTGTTATATACTTCATTTTTATTTTATTTTTTGTATATAATAAATAAATACTTGTACACATTAAATAATTAATATATTTACTTAATAAATTAGGGTTTTGCCCTTAAAACACAAAAACTCCAAAAAATAATACTTTTTTTATTTTGATTATTTGACATATAAAAAATACTTTTTTCATACATATAAAAAAACCTTTTGCATCTTGCATATTTATTTTATTTCCATTTAATTTGTGCAATCAATTATCTTGTAAATAATTCCAAATCGATGTAATAGCTAGGTTTAAATTCCTTGTCAAATACCCCCCATTTGAACATTTGTACCCCCCTTCCTATATTATGTTGTAATAGCCTAGAAACTTTAAATTTCGCACTTTATTGCTTTCTAAATATACCATGATAGAATTAGGGTTTGTATGCGAATAAAAATAACAAAATAGTTTGACCTAATTTCAAGATAATCAAAGCATGAAAATGGACAACACTAATCACACTTGCACCCCTAGGGTATTCCACTTGTTGCCTTCAATAAATGGGCCATGTTGCATGTTAGGTGTCTTTGGCAAAACAAAAACAATTCAATTGATCATAGTCCCTCGATGACGCTTTCGAAAGTTGCCTAAAAATGATCAAGTCCCGTAAAGGAAAAGTTGCCAAAGACACTTGGCACCATTGCAATCATGGTCTAAACGATGACCCGCGCCCGTCCCGTACACATCCTAACACAAGATTGTCCCCCAAATACAATGGTGGAACAAAATTGTTAAAAGGGTTAAAACGTAGCAAAACTCTTTGAGAACTTTAGGGTAGATAGCTCTTAAAGTACTTGTCAACTTGCAAAACAAAACACTTGCCCATTTTTAAAACACACATCACAAACACTTTCAAAACAAACTTTCAAAAACCTTGAAACATCTTTTCAAAAAGATAAACACCTTTTGTAAAACATTCGAGTAAAGAATTGTTACAAGGGTAGCCTAGACAAGGCATCTTTTTCAAAATATTTTCAAAACCACACACAAAGCACCATTTCAAACAATTGAAAACCAAGGCAAGTTGATCTAAGCAAGTACCTAAGAGCCCATGGATAACCATGGATAGAAAGGGTGCTAATACCTTCCCTTTCTATAATCTACTCCCCGAACCCAAGAAAATATCTCAAAGGTTTTTGCTGTGCTTTTTAAACCTTTCCTTAGGATAAAATAAAAAGTCGGTGGCGACTCTTGCTCAACCGAAACATTTGCGAAAACAAACGCAAAACCATAGTTAGTTCTCCCACCGTATCACAGAACTGGCGACTCTACTGGGGAAATATAAAAGTGGACTAACCTTAGGGCTTAGATCACCCTCTTTCATGATTAATTGTTTGATTTGATTGCTTTATATCTTGGCTCTCTTGTTTGGGTTTGCAATCCTACACCCGGATTTTTGGAAACATTCATAGATAGCAATATGTTGTGGAAACTGTGCGGGGTATACCGACACGGTCGAAGCAATAGCTATATTAGTGCGACATATTTGTGAGTACCGGTAACCCTTGAGTTCAATCAAGGAGAGTACGGGGCCGCTGAGTGATGTCACTAAGCACTAATGACCTAGAACCTTACTTGACCATCTTGGCCTTTTATTAGGGGTAGTGAGATGACCGGCTTTGGTGCAGTCCGAAGTTGGTAGATACTCGATACTACACTCATTGAGGGTTGTTTTCTTGGAATATTTTGGTCGCTAGTTAAGTGGCTAAACCAAAACAATGAACGATGAAAACAATCCAGTGATATTGAGCTCCTTAGAACCCGGTTACTATTTATAGGACAGGTTTTTAAGCCAACTACACTGAAGAGGGTACTTACCTATGAAACCCCGTGCAAGCCTGAAACTAGGGTTTGGTGTGATTTGCTTGTACATATGTTTTGTGCATACATCATAAACATCATAAAGCATCATATGCATTCACTAACCATTTCAAGGGTTTAGATCTTCATCTTTGTTCTTGTTTTGTAGGTCATGGAAATTCCTCGCAGAAAAACCATCCAAGTCAACCTTGTGAGGATCTCTCCTCAACTCAAGGAGCTCACCTCAAGAATTCCGGAAAGCTCATCCTTCAGTGAAAGACATGGTAGACTGCTCAGCTTAGTCAACACCAACATTGAAGAAGACATGATGAAAGTGCTATTCCAGTTCTTTGACCCTCTTTACCACTGTTTCACTTTCCCTGATTACCAGTTGGTGCCCACTTTGGAGGAGTTTTCCCAACTCCTAAGAATCCATATCCTTAATCAACTACCCTTTAACGGTACGGAAAAGGAACCAAAGCCGGAAGATGTTGCTCGAGCATTACATCTACAACCATCCGACATCAAGGGGCATTGGGAAACCAGAAGCGGCGTCAAAGGATTCTTAGCAAAATTCTTGTTTGAGAAGGCACAAGAATGTTGGAATTCATTGGACCTACAAGCCTTTGAAGAAATTGTGGCGCTCCTTATCTATGGGTTGGTCTTGTTCCCAAATCCTGATCAGCTGGTAGATGTCAACGCCGTCAAAATCTTCTTGTCCAGAAATCCAATACCAACATTGCTTGGGGACATCCTTCACTCATTTTACACACGAACAATGAGAAAGAGGGGTGTTCTCATGTGTTGTACTCCTCTCCTTGCAAGGTGGTTTATTTCGCACCTTCCACAATCTGTCTTGAAGAATGACCAAGGCTCAAGGTGGTCCCAACGGTTGATGACTCTTACTCACTCTGATGTACATTGGTGTTCTCGGTCCAGAGAAAATGTCATCATCGTCGATCATTGCGGAGAGTTTCTTAATGTTCCTTTACTTGGAATCAGGGGAGGTATCACCTACAACCCTTGCCTAGCTTTGAGGCAATTCGGATATGCACGGAGGGATGGCCCTCACGACATGTTGATTCCTGACCTAGTTTTTGACTTCGACAATGATGCGCAAGGACTTCGCCAAAGATTCATCAGAGCTTGGGGGAGGCCCAACAAGGTTGATAGCAAGACACTAGGACACAAGAACTCCATCCCTCTTGAGCCTTATCTCAAGTGGGTACGAGCCCGAGCCTAGAGTCTAATGATGCCTTATCCTCATGTTCTCCCTGTGATTAAAGAGCCCGTCAAGGAAGGAGAGGTTCCCTACACCATCCTACATCCTGACATGCCTACATCGTGCGAGGAGATGCAGAAAAGTTGGATTCAGCTCAAGGAGGAACGGAACACTTTTGAAGCCAGCTTCTACGCCAGTGAGAAGAAGGTTTTAGAGCTCACCCGCCGACTCCATGAGCAAGAGGCCCTTAACACCTACATCGCACCAAAGAGGATGCGCAATGTATTTTTACCTTGAGAAGTTGTTTTTGTAATATTTGGCCCATGGGGCATTTATGTACTAACAAATTTCTTCTTATTAATATGACGTGCATTCTTCTTTGTCTGCAACAATTTTGAATGTTCTAAATCCTTGAATGCATTGCATACATAAGCATACCATTCATCATGTGCATAAGCAGGTCTCACGCCAGGTTTCCTTATCTGTCAGCTGTTTATTTCAGTAGGATGGATCTCGAG
The DNA here is from genome assembly GCA_948472305.1 of Vicia faba. NCBI lineage: Eukaryota > Viridiplantae > Streptophyta > Magnoliopsida > Fabales > Fabaceae > Vicia > Vicia faba. The sequence continues at coordinate 1,360,388,753 of OX451741.1, read as the reverse complement.
CAAACAGTCAAAGACCTGCAAGCTCAAAATGCACAGTTTCAGCAACTCCTGACGACCTTGGCTAAGGGTCAGGAGGATCTAAAGACCTTGCTGGGGAATAAAGACCCAGTGAAAAAGAAGAAAAAGAGACTCGGGGTGGCTACTTTAGGGAGAAGATTTGACGGAGAGGCCAAGAGAGTGCTTGAATTTCCTCCTACTTCTGATGAAGGGACCAGTAAAGGAGGTGGGGCTGCGGTACCTTCCGAGTCCGATGTGGAAGAAGAGGAGGTCGAAGAGGATGAAGACTACTCTGATCAACAATACCCTCCAGCTGATGATAAATACAAAGGTTTAGAAGACATGTTGGCCGCCATGGAGCTACAAAGAGTACCGGGTTTGGATTTTGAAGACTTGGGTTTGGTTGCCGGGATTGTGATTCCCCCAAAGTTCAAAGTGCCAGTGTTTGTGAGGTATGATGGGCTGTCTAGTCCAAAAATGCATCTCAGGTCCTACGTGAGAAAGATCCAACCCTATATGGCAGATAAAAACCTTTGGATCCATTTCTTTCAAGACAGCCTTTCTGGGGCTCATATGGAGTGGTTTTATCAGCTAGAGGGAACCAGCGTCCGAAATTGGGAAGACTTGGACACCGCCTTTTACAAACAATATCAGTACAATTCTGACCTTGCTCCTACACGTACCCAACTCCAGGATATGTCACTGGGAACAGGCGAAGGATTCAAAGAATATGCACAAAAATGGAGGAATTTGGCTGGCAGGGTGCAGCCTCCTTTAACCGACCGTGAACTTGTTTATATGTTTCTAGGGACCCTATATGGGCCATTTTTCAATCATCTAATTGGTAACTCTTCCGCGGGGTTTACCGATTTGATATTAACAGGCGAACGAATAGAAGCTGGCATCAAGTCAGGAAAAATTCAGAAGGGTGTTGCTGCAAGTGTTGAGAAGAAACCTTTCAAGAAGGAAACGGCTGTTGTATACTCCCAAAGAAGAACAGGGAAGATTGAGCGCCGGCCGACCGTGGGGGCCGTAATGATTCAAAACCCTTCAAGTGAGCAGCCTCGCTATAACCAGTCCAGACCAAATCAACAACGGGTGGAACGGCCACAACGGCAGTTCACCCGCATTAATATGACTCCAGCGCAAGTGCTTCCCCATCTGTTGAAGTTGAATCTCGCCACTATCAAAGAGGCACCAAAAAATGTGAATACGTCCTCTCCGCATTACCATCCTAATGCTAAATGCGCCTACCATTCTGACAGTGTCGGGCACGACACCAACGATTGTTGGGCACTCAAGCATAAAATCCAAGACCTGATAGAGGCAAAGGAGGTGGAGTTTGACGCTCCGGAGAAGCCTAATGTGATATCTGCTCCCATGCCGAAGCACGGCCGAAATGTCAATGCCATTGAAGAAGATTTGTATGTTGCTAATGTCAATAATCTGATAACTCCATTGTTAACCATCAAGTTGAATCTGTTAAGGGCCGGGATCTTCCCGAGATGTAAAGAAGACTGCTATTGTTGTTACTCTCTGCCGTTTGATTGTCCGTTACTGAAGAAAGGCATCCAAGGCCTAATGGATAGTCGACAAATTTTGTTTGAAAAAGTTTCTGCTGCTCCAACCCATACTGAAGATGTCTCAATCATAACCATTCATGCCAATCTTTCCAAGGCCGTCAGAAAGCCTGTTAAGATTACACCAGCTATGAAATCTGTTCCTTTGAAGATAACGATGCCAGGGCCTGTCCCCTATATTTCTGAGAAGTCAATACCATGGAACTATGGCGGTGACGTCTACTACCATGGTATTAAACAAATCGAAATAACTGAAGAAAGTTCGGATGATGAAGAAGCCAGCATTGGGAACATTGCAGGCACGAGCAAAATCACCCAGAGCGGGAGAATATTTTCTCCAGAGATTGCCCCTCCAAGAGCAATCTTTGGACCCTCATCTGCCGACAAGGTCATCCCTGCACCAATAAAACTCTCTGCTAGAACCCCATTGGTTGAAGATGTTGTTGTTCCTAATATTGTCCCTTCTACCGCTGTTGATAAAGGTAAGGGAATCCAAGATGAGCTCGTCAGGACGAGGGCTCAACCCTTGGTCATCCCGGAAACCTCCAAGAAAGAAATGGATGAGATCTTGAAGATAATCAAAAGGAGTGACTACGATGTGGTAGAACAACTGGGGCAAACCCCCTCAAAGATCTCCATGCTTGCACTACTACTTTGCTCGGAAGCGCACGCTAAAGCTTTAATAAAATTCCTGAAGGCAGCCCATGTGCCCCAGGAAACTTCTGCAGATCAATTTCAAAATTGCGTGGCTAGCCTTACTACGGACAATGGATTAGGTTTCTCTGATGCCGACCTAACTCCTAAAGGTAGAAACCACAATGATGCTTTGCACATTTCAGTCGAGTGCCGAGGAACTACTCTCGCACATGTCTTGGTCGACACTGGTTCGTCGCTGAATGTACTGCCTAAGAAGGCCTTGGACCGACTAGATTTTGAAGGGTTGGAGTTGAAGCCGAGTGATATTGTTGTCAGAGCTTTCGATGGTTCAAAGAGAATGGTCCATGAGGAGGTTGATATTCCCATCAAGATAGGCACTGAGGTGTTTAAATCTACTTTCTATGTGATGGACATCCATCCGTCTTACTCTTGCTTGTTGGGTAGGCCTTGGATACACCATACTGGGGCAGTCACTTCCTCCTTACATCAGATGTTGAAGTATCCTGTCAAGGGGAAGATCATTACCGTCCATGGTGAAGAGGAGTACATGATCAGTCACTTGAACTCCTTCCGGTACGTGGAGGTAGAAGGTGAGTTCATTGAGACACCTTTCCAGCATTTCGAAGAAGTCCTTCCTGAAATAACAGTAGCAAAGTTGGCAGCTGAGACACCGAGGCAGATGGCCAGGATGGCATCTCTGGAGGACGCAAGGGCCGCAATAAAGGAGGGGAAGAATTCAGTATGGGGGAAGTTTCCTGATATTCCCCATAAAACAGATAAATTTGGATTAGGGTTCACTACCGCGGGTCAAAAAGCTATGCGCCGTTCGAAGATTGAAAGAGCGCCAGTCAAAATTTCTCCCTACGGAATCAACGCTTTGGAGGATGAAGACAAAGAGAGCAACATCGAAGAGTGGATTTACCCAACTGTCAAAGGAGGATTGAGCAACTGGGAGGCAAAAGACTTTGTCCCCATCACTTTTATTCATCAGTAATTTATCTGTCAAACATTTCCTATTTGGTCTGTAATATTTATTTTCAAACAATTCGTACACTATCTTTTTACCTCATGCCTTGCCCGGGGCATGTAGGTCCATTTGTAAGGGTTTTGATTACTTTCATATCCATATGCCATGTTTCATGATTCATTGGACGTTTTTCATTTGATAAATTGTTGTGTTCATTTTCTTTCCTTTTGCATTTTTTGTTTAAGGATGGCTATCCCTTACACACACCCACACTCACAAATACAGATACCCATCCGCTCCGGATTCCATGGGTGACTATTCTGCTATATCCTTCAATAACTCTGAAGATCTGGTCAATCAAGCCGAGTATGAAGATGACGAAGGTTGTGAAGTACCAGGGGAACTAGCCAGACTTCTACAGCAAGAGGAAAGGGCCATCTTACCGCACGAAGAGTCATTGGAAACTGTCAACTTAGGGACCGAGGAAGGCCGGAAGGAGGTACAAGTGGGTGCCAATATGGAACCAAGTGTCAAGGAACGCCTGATACAGTTGTTGAATGAGTATGTTGAAATCTTTGCTTGGTCTTATGAAGACATGTCGGGTTTAGATACAGACATCGTGGTTCACCGTCTCCCCACAAGAGAAGATTGTCCACCGATCAAGCAAAAAGTCCGCCGAATGAGGCCTGACATGTCTGAAAAGATCAAAGCAGAAGTGATGAAGCAATTCGACGATGGCTTTCTGGCTGTTACGTCCTATCCTCAATGGGTCGCTAACATCGTGCCAGTACCCAAAAAAGATGGCAAAGTCAGGATGTGTGTGGACTACCGGGATTTGAATAGGGCCAGCCCCAAAGATGATTTTCCACTTCCACACATTGACATTTTGATCGACAACACAGCTCAGCACAAAGTGTTTTCCTTCATGGATGGATTCTCGGGCTACAATCAAATCAAAATGGCCCCCGAGGATATGGAGAAAACAACTTTTGTCACACAATGGGGCACTTTCTGTTACAAAGTGATGCCGTTCGGGCTGAAGAACGCAGGGGCAACTTATCAACGCGCCATGGTAGCTTTATTTCACGATATGATACATCATGAGATTGAAGTTTACGTAGACGATATGATAGCTCGGTCACAAACAGAGGAGGAGCACCACGAACATCTAGAAAAGTTGTTTGCCAGATTGAAAGAATACAAACTCAGGCTGAATCCAAGTAAATGCACTTTTGGAGTTAGGTCTGGTAAACTTCTAGGATTCATTGTAAGCAACAAAGGCATTGAAGTCGATCCAGCAAAAGTGAAAGCAATACAAGAGATGCATGCTCCCCGTACTGAAAAGGAGGTTAGAGGGTTCTTGGGGCGCTTGAACTATATTTCCAGATTCATCTCTCATCTGACTTCTACCTGTGAGCCAATTTTCAAACTCTTGAAGAAAGATCAGGTAGTTGAATGGAACGATGATTGCCAAGCTGCTTTTGATAAGATCAAGGAGTATTGGCTAGAACCTCCTATTCTGATGCCACCCGTCGAAGGAAGACCATTGATCATGTATCTGACTGTCTTGGATAACTTAATGGGGTGTGTTTTGGGCCAGCATGACGAGTCTGGTCGAAAAGAGCATGCTATTTATTACCTTAGTAAAAAGTTTACCGACTGTGAGACTCGTTACTCACTGCTCGAGAAAACTTGATGCGCTTTGGTATGGGCTGCTCGCCGACTAAGACAGTATATGTTGACTCATACTACCTTGTTGATTTCCAAAATGGATCCTATCAAGTATATCTTCGAAAAGCCTGCCTTATCCGGAAGGATAGCTAGATGGAAAATGATCCTAACTGAGTATGACATCCAGTACACCACCCAAAAAGCTATAAAAGGGAGTGTACTAGCTGACCATCTGGCTCATCAAGCTATCGAAGATTATCAACCCATGAGATTTGACTTCCCAAACGAGGACATCATGAACTTGGACAACATTGAAATTAACGGACCGTATGACGGACCCGAAAAGGGATCCCGATGGACCCTGTACTTTGATGGTGCTTCAAATGCACTTGGAAACGGTATCGGCGCAGTACTCGTTTCTCCGGAAGGCTGTCACACACCTTTCACGGCCCGACTTTGCTTCAGCTGCACAAACAACATGGCTGAGTATGAAGCTTGCATCTTTGGTCTCAAGGCTGCTATAGACTTGGGGATCAAATCTTTGATCGTATTTGGGGATTCGGCTTTGGTTATCAGTCAAATCAAAGGAGAGTGGGATACCAAGCATCCTAATCTTATCCCATACAAAGAACATGTCTTGACATTGTTGCCTCATTTCGAGCAAATTACCTTCGAGCATTTCCCGCGAGAAGAGAATCAGCTAGCAGATGCTCTAGCTACAATGTCCTCCATGTTTAAACTCAACTGGGATAACGAGGCTCCCCAAATCACCATCGAGCGAATGGATGAACCCGCACATTGTCACGAGATTAATACCGAAGAAGTAGTGGAACAACCCTGGTTCTATGAAATCAAAAGGTATCTCGAGACTAGAGATTATCCCGAAGGAGCTTCCGTAAATGACAAGAAGTTCTTAAGGAAATTTGCTGCCAAATTCTTCCTGAGCAACGGCATCCTTTACAAACGAAGCCATGATTGTGTATTACTCCGATGCGTAGACAAGGCTGAAGCAGAGTTGATCATGACTGAGGTACACAACAGCATATTTGGCACTCACTTGAGCGGGCATACAATGGCTAAGAAGATCCTAAGGGCAGGCTATTACTGGTCTACCATGGAAGCTGACTGCCATCAACATTCCCGTACTTGCCACAAATGTCAAGTCTATGCTGACAAAGTTCATATCCCTCCGGTTCCTCTCAATGTTCTGACTGCTCCTTGGCCATTTGCAATGTGGGGCATTGACATGATTGGAGAGATCAAGCCCACGGCTTCCAACGGACATCGCTTCATCCTGGTTTCCATTGACTATTTCACCAAATGGGTCGAAGCGGCTTCCTTCGCCTCTGTTACTAAAAATGTGGTTGCCAGCTTCATCAAGCAAAATCTCATATGTCGGTATGGTGTTCCAGACAGGATCATCACAGACAACGGTACAAATCTGAACAACACGATGATCACCGCATTGTGCGAACAGTTCAAGATTTATCATCACAATTCATCTCCCTATCGGCCGAAGATGAACGGTGCTGTTGAAGCTGCGAACAAAAACATTAAGAAGATCATTCAGAAAATGACAGTCACTTACAAAGACTGGCATGAGATGTTACCGTTTTCTCTACATGGATACCGTACGACGGCACGTACTTCAACCGGGGCAACCCCATTTTCGTTGGTATATGGCATGGAAGTTGTCCTGCCTATGGAAGTTCAGATTCCTTCTCTAAGGATTATGAAGGACACAGGTTTGAATGAAGATGATTGGATGCAGACCCGACTTGATCAACTCAATCTGATCGACGAGAAGCGACTCGCTGCTATATGCCATGGTCAGACGTATCAAAAACGGATGATCAAGGCCTTCAATAAGAAAGTCAGACGTCAAGTGTATCAAGTCGGAGATCTCGTAATCAAACGAATTATCTTGCCGCAAAGTGATCCCAGGGGAAAATGGACTCCTACATATGAAGGACCATTTGTGATCAAGAGCATATTTTCTGGTGGTGCAATGATTCTGACCACCATGGACGGCGACGATTTGCCGCACCCTGCGAACGCAGACATAGTCAAAAGATACTACACATAAAATAACCCGACAAGTCGAAAACCCGAAAGGGCGGCTTGGGAAAAAATGGGCATCCCGGTGAATCGAAAACCCGAAAGGGCGGTTCAGGCAAAAATTAGGGATAAAAACAAAAAAAAAATTGTACACCCGGCAAGTTGAAAACCCGAAAGGGCGGCTTGGGCAAAAAGGGGTTTCCCGGTGGATCAAAAACCCGAAAGGGCGATTCAGGCAAAAGTTAGGGAATTAAAGCGTATGACTATGTCTCGTCGGATCACTTCAAAGATAATCTCTTCATCAACCAGTTCCAGGCTTCTGATCAATCCAGTCATCGGCAGACGAAGCGTTGAATGGACAGATATTCAGAGTTGTGAAGGCTATAGCGGAATGGAATCCCATGGAATTATTTCACATAGCCATCCTTATTTTGTATAAATCTTTCAATATTTACGACAAAATCCTCTTACTAGGATGATTGTCTCCTTTGTACAAATATACTCAGAGAAAGTTAATACAAATACTCTTCCCAGAAATTTGTGTCAGTTCCTTTTTCTTTTTTCTCTTGCACTAATTGTTTTATTTTGAGAAACGTCCAATGTTTTGTTAAATAGGCATATGCATTTGAACATAATCATTTCCTTATGAATCAAGAAAGAGGATTACTGATAGGTTGAAGGTGCAGTTGGATATCTTGATACCCCTTCAAAGGAAACCCCCAGGAGATTTGGAATCCATATCCCCAGCAAGTTTTGAAGCTTATCCCCAGTAGATTCTGGAAGCTTATCCCCTACAGAGTACAGACGTCTCTCCCGAGTTTTATTCAAAGTTATTCCTCACAAGGGCTTATAACTGGGTTATCCTCAGCTTATTGCCACGAAAGATCGCACTCGGCAAAATTCTCCCTATCCCCAGCGGAGTTCGTCAAAGTTCCCCAGCATAACTTATCAGTACAATCCTCAGAGGAGTTTATCTTTGTTATCCCCAGCCAGAGAATCCTCCAGAACTCAATTCCCCTCAGAACCAAGTTTCATTATCCCTAGCGGAGCCAGACTAGTGAACCTTCTCCCCGCAGAAATGCTTCCCACCAGACTAGAGATTCTCAGTCTTACTTCCCCAGCTTAAGTCTACCAGGTTCTAAAATCCCCAGCAGACATCATCAGAATTTCTCTTATCCTGCAAGTTACCAAGGAAATTCCAAGTCTCCGCAAGTGGTTCTAAGGCCCCTCGACGATTGAAGGTCTGGTATTCCCCAAGCAAATCTGAAGACTCTCAGTTCTCAGTTCCTCATTGTATATTCGAAGATTCTCTAGTGAAGATCTCTTCAAGACAGGAATTCCCCAGAAGATTGGTATACAACCCAAGCTCCTTATTCTCCGGCAACAACCAGGAATTATTTTTCCCAGCAGCAGTCAAGATACTTTTATCTTCAGCCATCTCGGATTCATCCATCCTTTGCAAGACAGCTCTCCAGCTTACATGCGCATCCATTTACATTCATATCATATAACATACATTGTATCATGCATCATGACATTGCATATAACTAACTCTTTACCTTTTCAGGTAAGATCAGTCGACAAACTAAAAGCATTATCTTTCGAGATTCTTTCCAGGAATAGTTCAGATGTGACCCAGACATGGCAACATTCTAATGCTTATTCCAGATTCATCCAGATGCAGTTTTTACACGAGCTCATCATCAGGAAACCCTACATCGGTTCCTCCTCAAAACTTCAAGATTTCTGAAAACAGTTCACGGGTTCTCCAAGTAACGGATGCTGACCTATCACTTGTTCAGTTTCTTCTCAAGACTTCTGAAAACAGTTTATGGATTCTTCCCAATAACGGGTGTTAATCTATCAACTTGTTCAGATGCAACTTTTGAAAACAGTTTATGGACGCTTCCCAACAACGGATGCTGCTCTATTGCTTATTCAACTCCAAGATTTCTGAAAACAGTTCACGGGTCCTCCAAGTAACGGATGTTAACCTATCGCTTGTTCAGTCTGTTCTCAAGACTTCTGAAAACAGTTCACGGATTCTTCCCAACAACGGATGTTAATCTATCGCTTGTTCAGATGCAACTTTTGAAAACAGTTTATGGATTCTTCCCAACAACGGATGTCAATCTATTGCTTATTCAGACCCCAGTTCAAAGTTGGTCCTAAACATGGACACCTTTCTGATACTCATTCCAGATGGCATCTTTAAGCCCATCCCCGACAAGTTTCTGTCACTCTTCCAGATGGCATCGTTAAGCCCATCTCCAAATGGCATCTCTAAGCCCATTCCCGCATCCATTGCTTTGACGAGTGCAAATTTAAGGGCACTCTAGTGTCCAATCTCCTTTTACCCTCGAGTCGTGAAAGGCAAACTTGCCAATCTAACTCTTCAGGTTCAAGAAGATTGAACAGGGGAAACTGTTGTACCCCAAAATTTTCCCTCCCATTTCTCATTAATTTCTCATCACTAAGCCCTTGGAGCTCAAGATCCAGTTAGGGTTTCATCTGCTCAAGACTTCTCCTTGCACTGTTGACCCAAATTAGGGTTTGTGTTTGCACAAAGATATTTTGACCAAAAATGCCTAAGATGACTTTCCTGCTTCATATTGGACTCCCAAGTTTATCCACATCAAGTTTCAAGTCTTGATTCCAGGTTTTGCCCAGTCAATTGGACAGTTGACCTAGAAATCAACTGCATTGGGGAAAAAGTCAATTGTGGCCAATTGACAGTCAAATCTCATGATAATTGACCCACATCAACATTATGAACTCATATGGACCATTTGATCAAGTTTGGATCACAACTCCACAAGAAATTTGATCAGATCACCAAAAGGGCAAAATGGTCATTTTTAGGGTTTTGACTGCACAAGGGCAATTTTTGACTGTTTGACCTAGCCAATGGCAAACCAAGCTCACATATGGACTCAAGGACCCCATGGAATTGTCTTGACATGCTTAACAAGTTCAAAAGATCCCAAAGGCACAAGATTGACAGTTGAAATTCCCAGTCAATTGATCAATTTTGACTGTATACTGAAAAGTCAAACTTTGACTTTTTGGTCAAAATCAAGTGTCAAGATTCATTTTTCATCAAAACATGCCAAATCATGAAAATTTTTCATCAAGAAATCAAGAAATGCAAATTAGGGTTTGAAATGAAGATTTTTCATAACTTAGAATTTTTCTTAAGTTATGAAAAACCCTAATTTTTTCCTAACTTTGCCCCACTTTCTCACCAAGATTCATTTGGATTCAAGCAAAAGTCAAAACATGAAAGTTGTAGCCTATTTCATAATCTACAACTTTGATTCACAAAGTTTTCCCAAAAGAAGCTTGTATCTCAAGTTACAATTTTTGGAACAAGGGTACCAAACCATTCTTAACTTAGAGAAAATTTGACCTATTTTAGGCAAGGTTTTTACCTAATTTCAAGACCATTTTCCACATACTTCCACTTGGAATTTCAATTTGCATTTCAAATATGGATTGTAGTACACATTCCAAGCTTTCCAAAATGTCCAAGAACTCATCAAACAACCTCATGGTTAGGGAGAATCGAATTTGGCAAGTTGAGAAAAAGTCACTTTGATTCATGGCCATGTACATGTTCATAACTTGTGCAATTTTTCAAATCAGCTTGCACAACTTGATTACAGGTCCTATATCCAATTTGCACTCAATAATTAAATGCAAACCCTTTGTGTTCAAGCCTTGCATTATGTGTTTAAGCATTACATGAAGGTTTAGTCTTAAAATATAAAAAGCAAATTATCCATTTTTGAAAAGGTATGGCTTTATGTCAAAGGCAAATCCAAGAAGTACCAGAGCATATCTCTGAAGCACAAGTCAAGGAGCATAACACACTGACCAAGACTAATGTATGCAACATAGATTGGGGGCCTCTATCAGCCTAGAAACTCAAGTGGCCATCTCTTGCTTAAGTGTGAAGAAATGTGGCATAACTAAACACTACTCTCATATCAATGAACACATGCTTAGAAAAAGTTATCAAACACATTCAAGACATCCATTCTGAGCTAGAACACGAGCCAACCCTCCCCAACACCCTCTCATTCACAAAATCACCCTCAAACTGTCCAAACAGAGCACCTGCTGCAGTTTGAATCTCACAACTCATTTCCATCGTGCATTCTTGCCCAAACCAGTTCAAACACCTTCCCTACCATCAATGCAAGCTATCCAAAGCATTAGAAGTGGACTATAACTCCTCTAATCAGTTTGGCCATTTTCATTTTCTTGTTTTGCAGGTGGAGTGCTACAACTCGATTCAGCTAGTTTCAAAGCAAAGTAAAACTTGGAATAGCATCCCTGGACATCAAGGAAGCTGTACCAATCATCACCTTGATCTGAAAGTACCTCCATCATCAGATACAACTTCAACTGAACAAGTATATTTTTGAACTTCTATCTCTCAATGTAGACATCATTAGCTCTAGGTTTGTGAATAAGAAGTGTTCTACTCATGCCCCTGAAACTGTACATACCTTTACTTTTCATTTATTTTGCATATGCTGTGAGAATTTAAGATCTGAATATTGATAAAAAGTTAGGTTAAGATTTGGGAATGATAAAATTCTCTCTCATTTCTGAGAGTTAGGAGGAGTTCTTTACATATTCAGAATCGTGGCTTGATGATTAACATTTCTTATGTTGTAAGTTTGTGCTAAAAGTCCAAGAATCCAGGTGTTTGAACCAGTGTTCCAAGCGCACGTTTTTTGTCACAGTTCTGGCCAGAGGTTGAAGAAGAACCTATTGGGCTGGGCTTGTTCTATTTTTCTTATTTGCACCATGTTATTACTTTCACACCCCCTGAGCCCATTTTGTTTGTTTTAATGATTTTTTGACTTTTCCTTTTTTATTCTGACTTATTTATTTTTGCTAAAAATATTAAAAACATAAAAAATATTTTTTACACCATTTTTATATTTTTTTAGGCATTTATTTGATTATATTGATATTTGTATGTAAATAAGCACATAATATTATTATTTAGAATAAATAGAAAAAATAATGTAAACACATTTTATTTTCATTTTTATTTTGTTTTATCTTCTGAAAATATGTTATATAAAATATAATTTTTTTTTTATAAATATTAAATATTATTATTTTATATATATAATACATATTTAGAAAATAATACAAATATATATATATTTATTAGAATATTTAGGACAAAATACAAAAATACATACATTTTTTCTTTTATTAATATTTGACCTCAAAAAATACTTTGTTATAAATATACTTCATTTTTATTTTATTTTTTGTATATAATAAATAAATACTTGTACATATTAAATAATTAATATATTTACTTAATAAATTAGGGTTTTGCCCTTAAAACACAAAAACTCCAAAAAATAATACTTTTTTTTATTTTGATTATTTGACATATAAAAAATATTTTTTTCATACATATAAAAAAACCTTTTGCATCTTGCATATTTATTTTATTTCCATTTAATTTGTGCAATCAATTATCTTGTAAATAATTCAAAATCGATGTAATAGCTAGGTTTAAATTCCGTGTCAAATACCCCCCATTTGAACATTTGTACCCCCCTTCCCATATTATGTTGTAATAGCCTAGAAACTTTAAATTTCGCACTTTATTGCTTTCTAAATATACCATGATAGAATTAGGGTTTGTATGCGAATAAAAACAACAAAATAGTTTGACCTAATTTCAAGATAATCAAAGCATGAAAATGGACAACACTAATCACACTTGCACCCCTAGGGTATTCCACTTGTTGCCTTCAATAAATGGGCCATGTTGCATGTTAGGTGTCTTTGGCAAAACAAAAACAATTCAATTGATCATAGTCCCTCGATGACGCTTTCGAAAGTTGCCTAAAAATGATCAAGTCCCGTAAAGGAAAAGTTGCCAAAGACACTTGGCACCATTGCAATCATGGTCTAAACGATGACCCGCGCCCGTCCCGTACACATCCTAACACAAGATTGTCCCCCAAATACAATGGTGGAACAAAATTGTTAAAAGGGTTAAAACGTAGCAAAAATCTTTGAGAACTTTAGGGTAGATAGCTCTTAAAGTACTTGTCAACTTGCAAAACAAAACACTTGCCCATTTTTAAAACACACATCACAAACACTTTCAAAACAAACTTTCAAAAACCTTGAAACATCTTTTCAAAAAGATAAACACCTTTTGTAAAACATTCGAGTAAAGAATTGTTACAAGGGTAGCCTAGACAAGGCATCTTTTTCAAAACATTTTCAAAACCACACACAAAGCACCATTTCAAACAATTGAAAACCAAGGCAAGTTGATCTAAGCAAGTACCTAAGAGCCCATGGATAACCATGGATAGAAAGGGTGCTAATAGCTTCCCTTTCTATAATCTACTCCCCGAACCCAAGAAAATTTCTCAAAGGTTTTTGCTGTGCTTTTTAAACCTTTCCTTAGGATAAAATAAAAAGTCGGTGGCGACTCTTGCTCAACCGAAACATTTTCGAAAACAAACGAAAAACCATAGTCAGTTCTCCCACCGTATCACACATGGGTATCAGAGCAAAGCAGCAATGACAACATTGAAATCTTAGAAGGGGTTTGCCCTAACTATTCTACAATTTTGAAGTCGCTTCTCTTGATGATCTTCAAAATCTCGTCCATTTCACGGGCGGAGGGGTCTACATCAGCTACGTTCTTGGAGGGTACTTCAATCACAACCGGCTCAACAACCTTTTCCTTCTCTCTGGTATCGGTACTTAGCATGGCAGTAGTAATGTGGATGGGCGTCCTTGTAACAACTGGTGGTGAGATATTGGATGAAAATACTCTTCCAGTTCTAGTTACTTTGCTTGAGCCAGCTATGTTGCTGACATCGTCATCTTTTTCTTCCTTGATCCAGGCATCTTGTTTAATCCCATGATAGAACATTTCAGCACCGTAATTCCATGGTACCGCTTTATTTGAAGAATAGGGAATCGGTCCGGGATTGGTAATGATTAATGGAGCAATAGTGAGTTCATTTGAAATCCTAATAGGACCTTTAGAGGTGATCCTAAGAGGTTTGTTAGAGATAGTAATAATGGAGAGGTCTTCACATTTGTTCATCAAACTCTTGGCAGGTGGAGTCTTTTCAAACATAATTTCATGGCTATCCATCAGGCGTTATATGCCTTTTTTCAGCCTTTCACATCCATTGTGTTGTCTTGTACAGCACACACAGTATTTTTCACAGTCAGGGAATATCCCAGCTTTCAACAGATTTCTTTTGATTACATTCAGCGGAGTAGTCAATTCTTCAACAGAGGCAACAAAAATTGTATCTTCGATAGCATTAACACCTTTGTCATGCTTCGACAATCGAGCGGTAATTACATTCGGTGTTGGAGGAGGATCAAACTCAATAGTCTTATTGTCAATTAAATCTTGGATCTTGTTCTTCAAGGCCCAACACTGGTCACTCTCGTGCCTGGGGTTGTTTGAATGGTAAGCACACTTTGCATTCGGATTATACTTTGGTGACGAGGTGTCAGGGTTGGCGGGAGGATCACGAAATGTCACTAAATTAGCCTTGAGCAAATGTTGAAGGGCTTGAGACAGTGACATGCCTAACCTTGTAAATTGTCTTCTTGGAGTTTCAAAACATTGATGATTTGCAGATGGTCTTGGAGTAGGAGTTGGATTGGAGATTCAGACAGCATTGACAGACGGACGATCATTCTTCTTGGTATGGGCCCTTTCCCCATACACAGCATTAACTTCCTTCTTTGCATAAAAAGGTTTCTTGATAGGATTTGTGGTGGAGGTAGATGCCACAGTGATCTTACCACTTTTGATGCCACTCTCAACTCTTTCACTGGTTAAGATTAATTCGGTGAAACCAGAAGAGCATCCTACCAACAGATTAAAGAAAGGACCAGATAAGGTTCCCATGAACATGTCGATGTGTTCCTTACCGGTTAAGGTAGGTTGGACCCTACTAGCAAGGTCTCTCCACTTTTGCACATATTCCTTAAATCCTTCATTCTTTCCCATGGTCATATCTTGCAATTGAACCCTCGTTGGCGTCAAGTCGGCGTTGTACTAATACTGATGGTAGAAGGCAGTAGATAAATCCTCCCAAGTGTTGATACGAGAACCATCTAACTGATAAAACCATTCAAGTTGTGTTCCAGCCAAGCTCTCTTGGAAAAAGTGAACCCATAGCTTCTTATCGGCAGTGTGCGGCTGTATCTTGCGCACATAAGATTTCAAATGGAGTTTTGGACAAGAAACCCCATCGTACTTTGCAAATATTAGTTGTGGGGAATGATTACCCTGAGATCAAACCTAAATCATCAAAATCTAAAGCGGGGACGGCTTGGATTTCAACAGCTTTTAATCTGTCTTCTAACTGCTTGTATTTGATATTAGCGGGTGGATACTGCTCATTAAAATAATCATCATCAAATTCTTGATCATTAGCACATTCAGCTTGAGTACTCTTGACCTCACCGACCTGGTTCCCATCCTCTTCATATGAGTCTCCTCCTACTGGGATTTGACGGATTATCTCGTTGAACCTTCTACCCATGTTTAGTAGAGCTTTCTTCTTTGGCTTCTTCTTAACGGCCAGCAAAGCCATCATATCTTGCTGCCCCTTGGCTAGGGCTAGTAGAGCTTCTTGAAACTGAGAATTCTGGGCTTGGAGATCCATCACAGTCTTCTCTAGATCCATCTTGCTTAAATAAACAACAGAAAGATAAGGAAACCTATTATGCGAAAGCCTGTCATGTCATGATGCATGGAATATGTACATGCAAATGATTTCATAGATTAATGAAATTTAAATTTGTATAGACAAAAGAATGAAAAAACGTTAATCTTCATTAGAAAAATAAGAAATATTACATCATGCCTCTTGGGCTTACAAAATAGCTTTCTAAGATAAAAAGACTGAACGCATCCTCTTTGGCGCGAGATAAGCGTTCACACTTTACTCTTCTTGTAATTGCTTCGTAAGCTCCGAGACTCTCTTCTCACTAGCATAGAATTGGATCTCAAAAGTATCTCGTTCTTCCTTCAGCTGGACCCAACCATTTTGTAAGTATTTGAGAGAGGTAGGCATGTCAGGATGGAGGATAGTGGAGGGAACATCCCCTTCGACCACAGGCTCCACAATGACTGGTAAGATGGAGGGATAAGGCATCACAAGTTTCTGAGCACGAGTTCGCACCCATTTAAGGTAAGGCTCGAGGGGAATGGAATTCTTGTGTCCTAGCGTCTTGCTATCCACCTTGTTCAACATTCTCCAAGCTCGAATAAACCTCTGGCGGTAACCTTGATCGTCATTCTCGTAGTCAAATAACAAACCTTCAATAAGCATCTCGTGTGGACCATGCCTTCGGATGTAACCAAACTGTCTTAAGGCTAAGCAAGGATTGTAGGTGATACCTCCTCTAATTCCAAGTAAAGGGACATTAGGGAATTCTCCACAACGGTTAACGATAGTAACATTCTCCAAAGAGCGGGAACACCAATGAATATCTGAATGTCTGAGCGTCGTCAACCTTTGTGACCACCTTGAACCTTGCTCGTTCTTTAATACAGATTGAGGAAGATGCGAAATAAACCATCTTGCTAAGATAGGAGTACAACACGTAAGGATACCTCTTTTCCTCATTGTGCGAGTGTGAAAGGAATGTAGGATGTCCCCTAGCAAAGTAGGCACCGGGTTACGAGACATGAAGATTTTGACGGCATTCACATCTATGAGTTGGTCAGGATTTGGAAACAAAACCAATCCATAGATGAGGAGAGCCACAATTTCCTCAAAGGCTTGCAAATCCAAAGAGTTCCAACAGTTTTGGGCTTTCTCAAACAAGAACTTTGCTAGGAAACCTTTGACACCACTCCTTGTTTCCCAATTAGTTGTGATATCAGAAGGTTGCAAGTGTAGATCTTGAGCAATCTCTTCTAGTTTTGGATCTCTTTCTGTACCGTTGAAAGGTAGTTGATTGAGAATGGGAATCCTTAAGAGTTGGGATAATTCTTCCAAAGTTGGCACAAGTTAATAATCGGGAAATGTGAAACAATGGTGTAGAGGATCAGAGAACTGAAAGAGCACCTTCATCATGTCTTTATCAGTGTGGGAGGTGACCAAGTTTAGTAGGTGACCGTGTATTTCGGTAAATGGAGAATTTTCAGGAATCCTTGATGCTAACTCTTTGAGTTGAGGAGGGATCCTTACAAGATTGACATGAATGGTTTTCCTGCGAATAGAATCCATGTCCTACAAAATAGAACAAAGATAAATCCCAAAAAATCCTTGAAATGGTTAGTGAGTATGAGTACGATGTTATGATGTTTATGATGTTATGTACAAGTATTAATACACACAAAGCAAACAAGTCCTTAGGTTTAGGCTTGCATGGAGTCTCATAGGTAAGTAGCCTCTTGAAGTTTAGATGGCTCAAACTTGTCCTAGTAATAGTAACCGGGTTCTAAGGAGCTCAATATCACTGGTTTGTTTCCTTGGGTATTGTTTCAGCGCAAGCCTCTTTAATGGCGACCAAACACTTCAAATCAAACATCCTTGCTTATTTTCAAAACAAACACCAAACACTTTCAAAAACACTTTCAAAACATTTTCCAAACATGAAATATTTTCAAAATCCTAACACTTTGTATACCTTATTACGAACGAGAACTATTACAAAGTTTGCCTAGACGAAGGCGCCTTTTCAAAATACTTTCAAAAAATCACACAAAGCACATTTTCAAACAAAAGAAAGTGATCTAGCAAGCAACTAAGAGCCCATAGATAACTATGGATGAAAAGGGTGCTAACACCTTCCCTTTTCATAATCTACCCCCCGAACTCAAGAAATAATCTCAAAGGTATTTCATGTTCTTTTCAGCCTTTCCTTTTGGATAAAAGAAAAGTTAATGGCGACTCTTGTTAACCACAAAATTTGAGATCAAATGCAAAACACCCAAGTCAGTTCTCCCACTGTATCACAGAACTGGCGACTCTGCTAGGGAATAACTTAAAAGTGGGGTTACCTTAGGGCTAGATCACCTTTATTTGCTTTCATTGTTTGACTTGTTTGCTTTACATTTTGGTTCCTTGTTTGGGCTTGTTTTAATCCTCTACTCGGATTTGGGGTACCTTATAGGTAAGTAGCAATACATTGTGGAAACTGTGCGGGGTATACTGGCATGGTCTAAGCAATAGCTACGTTAGTGTGACACATTTGTGGGTATCGGTAGCCCTTGAGTAGTCAAGGAGAATACTGGGCCGCTGTGTGGTGTCATGAAGCACTAACTGACTTTTAGAATCTTTACTTGACCAACTTGGCCATTAGGACGTAGTGAAATAACCGACTTTGGTGCAATCTGAAGTTGGTTGATACTCGATACTACACTCATTGAGATTTGACTTCTCTGGATATTTCGGTCGCCGTGAAAGAGGCTTTCGCTGAAATAATGCCCGATAAGACAGATCAGTGATATTGAGATCCCGTAGAACCCGGTTACTATTTCTAAGACAGGTTTGAGCTAATTAAACTTCAAGAGGGTACTTACCTATGAGACTCCATGCAATCCTAAACCTAAGGACTTGTTTGCCTTGTTTGTATATACTTACTTGTACATGACATCATAAACATTATAACATAATACTCATTCTCACTAACCATTTCAAGGACTATTGGGATTTATCTTTGTTCTGTTTTGTAGGACATGGCTTCTATTCGCAGGAATACTATCCAAGTCAATCTCGTAAGAATTCCTCATCAACTCAAAGAGTTAGCATTAAGGGTCACTGAGAATATTCATTCACCAAAAGACATGGTCGCCTCCTAAACTTGGTTACCTTCAACACTGATGATGATATGATGAAGGTGTTTCTCTAATTCTTTGATCCTTTACACTATTGCTTCACTTTTCCGATTATCAGCTTGTACCAACTCTAGAAGAATTCTCACAACTTTTAAGGATTCCTATTCTCAATCAACTACCCTTCAATGGTACAGAAAGAGATCCAAAACCTGAAGAGATTGCCCAAGCATTGCACTTGCAACAATCTGATGTCACAACTAATTGGGAAACAAGGAGTGGTGTCAAAGGTTTCTTAGCCAAATTCTTGTTTGAGAAAGCTCAAGATTGTTGGAAATCTTTGGACTTACAAGCTTTTGAAGAGATCTTGTCCCTTCTCATCTATGGGATGGTTTTGTTTCCAAACCCTGACCAACTTATAGATGTAAATGCTGTCAAAATCTTCATGTCCCGCAATCAGGTGCCTACCTTATTGAGAGATATCCTACATTCTTTTCACTCTCGCACTATGAGGAAGAGAGGGATCCTCATGTGTTTCACTCCTCTCTTGGCAATATGGTTTATTTCTCATCTTCCCCAGTCCGTGTTGAAGAACGAGCAAGGTTCGAGATGGTCCTATAGGCTGATGATCCTCAGACATTCAGATGTTCATTGGTGCTCTTGATCCTTGGAGAATGTTACTATCATCGACTGTTGTGGGGAATTCCATAATGTCCCTTTTCTTGGCACTAGAGGAGGTATAACTTACAACCCTTGCTTAGCCTTACGACAGTTTGGTTACGCCCGAAGGGATGGTCCCCATGATATGATCATCCAAGGAGTAGTATTCGACTACGAAAGCGACGATCAAAGCTACCATCAGAGGTTTATCCGATCTTGGAGGATGGTAAGCAAAGTGGATAGTAAGACGTTGGGACACAAGAATTCCATTCCCTCGAGCCTTACCTTAGGTGGGTATGAGCTCATGCTCAGAAACTTGTGATGCCTTATCCCTCCATCTTACTAGTTATCATGGAACATGTGGTTGAAGGAGATGTCTCATACACTGTCCTCCATCCCGACATGCCTACTTCTCTCGAAGACTTGCAAAAAGGTTGGATTTAGCTAAATGAAGAACGAGATACTTTTGAAGCTCAATTCTACACTAGCGAGAAAAGGGTCTTGGAGCTTACAAAGCAGCTACAAGAAGAGCAAAGCGTGAATGCCTACCTTACGCCGAAGAGGATGAGTTCAGTCTTTTTATCTTAGAAAGTTATTTTGTAAGCCCAAGAGGCATATTGTAATCATTTTGAGAAAATTAATGAAAATTGACGTTTGTTCATTCTTTTGTCTATACAAATTTAAATTTCATAAATCCTTGAAATCATTTGCATATACATCTTCCATGCATCATAACATGACAGGTTTTCACACAACAGGTTTCCTTATCTTTCTGCTGTTTATTTTAACAAGATGGATCTAGAGAAAACAATGAAGGATCTTCAGGCACAAAACTCTCAACTCCAAGAGACTCTACTGGCCCTAGCCAATGGGCAACAAGATATTATGGCATTGTTGGCAGTTAAGAAGAAACCCAAGAAGAAAGCCCTGGTCAACATGGGTAGAAGGTTCAAAGAGTCGGTTCATCAAATCATGGTAGTGGAAGACTCATCTGAAGAAGACGAGAATCAGATTGGTGAAGTTAGGAGTACCCAGGCTGACTGTATTAATGATCAAGCGTCTGATGATGATTATTTTGACAAGCAGTATCCACCCGCCGATGTCAAGTATAAGCAGTTAGAAGACAGATTGAAGGTCATCGAGATCCAAGTTGTCTCCGGTTTAGATTTTGATGATTTGGGTTTGATCTCTAGGATTATAATTCCCCACAAATTCAAAATACCAGTCTTTGCAAAGTACGATGGAGTTTCCTGTCCAAAACTTCACCTGAAATCTTATGTGCACAAGATACAGCCGCACACCGCTGATAAGAAACTTTGGGTTCACTTTTTCCAAGAAAGCTTGACCAGAACGCAACTAGAGTGGTTCTACCAGTTGGATGGATCCCATATCAATACTTGGGAAGACCTAGCTACCACTTTCTACCAATAATACCAGTATAACACCGACTTGGCACCGATAAGAGTTCAGTTACAAGATATGACAATAGGGAAGAACGAAGGATTTACAGAATATGCACAAAAGTGGAGAGACCTTGCCAGTAGGGTTCAACCACCTTTGACTGGTAGGGAACACATTGACATGTTTATGGGCACTTTATCTGGTCCATTCTTTAATCTATTGGTTGGTTATTCTTCTTCTGGTTTCACCGAGCTAATCTTAATCGGAGAAAGAGTTGAAAGCAGCATCAAAAGCGGGAAGATTCCCATGGCATCTGCCTCCACTTCCAATCCTGTAAAGAAACCTTTTGTTGCAAATAAGGAAATCAATGATGTGTACGGGGAAAGGGCCCGTACCAAGAAGGATGACCGTCAATCTGTTAATGTTGTCTGAATCTCCAATCCAACTCCTGCTCAAAGACCACCTGCTGATCATCAACAGTTTGAAACTCCAAGAAGAAAATTTATGAGGTTAGGCATGTCATTACCTCAAGCCTTACAACACTTGCTAAAGGCTAATTTGGTGACATTGCACCATCCTCCGGCCAATCCAGATACCTCTTCACCAAAGTACAACCCGAACGCCAAATGTGCTTACCACTCAAGAAGCCTCGGGCATGAGACTGACCAATGTTGGGCCTTGAAGAATAAAATTCAGGATTTAATAGATAACAAGACTATTGAATTTGATCCTCCTCCAACTCTGAATGTAATCACCGCGTCTATGCCAAATCATGGCAACGGTGTTAATGTTGTTGAAGATACGATTTTGTTGCCTATGTCGAAGACTTGACTACTCCTTTGAATATCATCAAAAAGAATATGTTTAAAGGCGGAATTTTCCCTGGCTATATGAAAGATTGTGTTTGCTGTGCCAAACAACTCAATGGATGCGAAGGGCTGAAGGAAGGCATTCAATGCCTGATGGATAGCCACGAAATTCTATTTGAGAAGATCCCGCTTGCCAAAAGTTTGACTAATAAATGTGAAGATCTCTCCATTATCACCATCTCAAACAAGCCTCTTAGGATCTCCTCCAAAGGTCCTATTAGGATTTCAAATGAACCAATTGTTGCTCCCCTAATAATTACCAATCTCGGACCAATTCCTTACTCTTCAAACAAGGCAGTGCCATGGAACTATGGTGCTGAGGTGTTTTATAATGGGATAAAACAAGACGCTTGGATCGAAGAAGACAAAGTTGACGATGTCGGTAACATAACTAGATCAAGTAAGGTAACCCGAACTGGGAGAATCTTTTCACCAAATATCTCACCACCAGTTGTTACAAAGGCACCCGTCTGCATCACTGCTACTAAGCCAAGTACTGATACAAGAGGGAAGGAGAAAGTTGTTGAGCCAGTCGTGACAGAAATACCCGCACAGGACGTTGGTGGTGGAGAACCTTCCGCTCGTGAGATGGAGGAGATTTTGAAAATCATAAAAAGGAGCGACTTCAAGATTGTGGAACAGTTGGGGTAAACCCCTTCTAAGATTTTTATGTTGTCATTGCTACTCTGTTCTGATGCCCATGGTCGGGCATTAATCAAATTCTTGAAAAACTCTCATGTCCCTCATGAGACCACAACGAATTAGTTTGAGAATTGTGTTGCGATCTTGACAATTGATAATGGTTTGGGATTTTTAGATGATGATCTAACACCGCTTGGGAAGAACCATAATAAAGCTCTACATGTTTCCGTCGAGTGCAAAGGGACTACCTTGGCACATGTTCTGGTCGACGCCGGCTCTTCTTTAAACGTACTACCCAAGGGGCGTTAGACCATTTAGACTGTGAAGGTTTAGTCTTGAAACCAAGTGATATCATTATAAGGGTCTTCGATGGATCGAAAAGGACAGTTCATGGAGAGGTAGATCTTCCAATCAAGGTAGGCTCATAAATCTTCAACTCCACCTTCTACATCATGGATATTCGTCCTGCCTATTCTTGTTTGTTGGGTCGCCCTTGGATCAATGGAGCTGGGGCAGTAACGTCAACTCTCCATCAAAAACTCAAATGTCTGGTCAAGGGAAGAATTGTCACAGTCTGTGGAGAGGAAGAGTTTATGGTAAGCCACCTCAACTCGTTCAAATACGTAGAGATGGATGGAGAATTCATAGAGACCCCATGTCAAGCCTTTGAAGTTATACCACTGATGGTTGCTGCTACCAAATGTTCCTCTGATGAGTCCCAAGCTGTTAAGGTCATGCCGAAGATGGTTTCAGTCAAAGATGCCCGTGCTGCAGTTGAAGAAGGAAGTTGTGATACTTGGGAGCAACTCCTCGAGATCCCCTTCAAAGCGGACAAGTTTGGTTTGGGTTTCACCGTCGAGGCTCAGAAGGAAGTGAGGCGTGCTCCTGCAGGAAAGCCACCTCTCCGTATTAGAAACCACGAGGTCAACGTTGTAGGTGATTCTGATGATGAAGTTGCATTTGAAGACTGGGTGTATCCTACTACAACGGAGCTAAAAAATTTGCATGCAAAGGACTTCATGCCCATCTCCTTCATTGAGGAGTAATCATTTGTTTATTGCTTTCTTTTATTTCAAGAACATTTTGTCTGTAATATTTAACAATGACTTTTAAACCATGTGCCTGGCCCGGGGCACTATGGTCCATTTGTCAAGGGTTTTATTTATGTTCATATTATCATATGATCATTCAATACAAATCATTGGACTCTTTTGCATTCAAATCTTTGTGTTCATTGTCTTTCTTTTCTTCAAATATATTTTTCAAAATAGCCATGTATCTTACATGCACACACACACACACTCTTGCAGGTCCTCATCCACTCTGGATCTCATTGCCAATGACTCTACTATTTCTAACTATGAATTCGAATGTCCAATTAACCAATCCGAAGACGAAGGCGAGGAAGATTGTGAGATACCGGGAGAACTAGCCAGACTTCTGTTATAAGAGGAAAAATCTATTCAGCCGCACGAAGAGTCAGTTGAAGTCATCAATTTGGGTACCGAGACAGACAAGAAAGAGGTTAAGATCGGTGCTAACTTAGAAGATAGTGTCAAGAGCAGGTTGGTTCAAATGTTGCATGACTATGTGGAAGTGTTTGCTTAGTCGTATGAAGATATGCCAGGGTTGGATACCGATATCATAGTTCATCGTCTGCCGACAAAAGAAGATTGTCCTCCTGTCAAACAAAAGGTTCGTCGCATGAGGCCTGACATGTCTGAAAAGATAAAAGCTGAAGTGATGAAACAATTTGATGCAGGATTCCTAGATGTGACATCTTATCCCCAATGGTTTGCAAATGTGGTGTCGGTGCCAAAGAAAGACGAAAAAGTTCGCATGTGCATAGACTATAGGGATCTGAATAGGGAAATCCCCAAGGATGACTTCCATCTACCATACATTGACGTCTTGGTAGATAATAGTAATCAGCATAAAGTCTTCTCTTTCATGGATGGCTTCTCAGGCTATAATCAAATTAGGATGGCTCCCGAAGATATGGAGAAGACTACTTTCGTTATGCAATGGGGCACCTTTTGCTACAAGGTCATGCCGTTCAGGTTAAAGGATGCAGTGGCAACATATCAAAGGGCTATGTAGCTTTGTTTCATGACATGATTCATCATGAAATAAAGGTCTATGTGGATGATATGATTTCCAGATCACAAACTGAAGAGAAACATATCGATAACATGTACAAGCTATTCGAAAGGTTGAAAAGTACAAGTTGAGGTTAAACCCTAACAAGTGCACATTTGGAGTACGATCTAGAAAGCTTCTAGGTTTTGTTGTCAGCAATAAAGGCATTAAAGTTGATCCTGCCAAGGTAAAGGCCATACAAGAAATGCCAGTCCCCCACTCTAAAAAGGAAGTTAGAGGATTCTTGGGTCGTCTGAATTACATCGTCCGCTTCATATCTCACTTGACTGCTACTTGTGAGCCAATCTTCAAGCTCTTGAAGAAAGATCAAGTAGTCAGATGGAATGATGAATGCCAAGCCGCCTTTGATAAAATCAAAGAATATCTACAAAAACCTCATATCCTCATGACTCCAGTTGAAGGAAGACCCTTGATCATGTACTTGACAGTACTAGAGAATTCTATAGGGTGTGTTTTGGGCCAACATGACGAGTCTGGCCGAAAAGAGCATGATATTTATTACTTGAGCAAAAAGTTTACCGACTGTGAAACCAGATATTCACTGCTCGAGAAAACTTGTTGCACTCTAGCATGGGCTACTAGCCAGCTAAGACAGTATATGTTGACTCATACCACTTTGTTTATTTCTAAGATGGACCGAATCAAGTACATCTTCGAGAAACCTGCTCTCTCTAGAAGGATATCCAGGTGGCAAATGATTTTGACTGAGTACGACATTCAATACACAACATAAAAGGCCATCAAAGTAAGCGTACTAGCAGATAATTTGGCCCACCAAGCTATTGATGATTATCAGTCTATGAACTTTGACTTCCCGGATGAGAACATCATGCTGGTGACTGACTGTGCGAAACCTGGACCGTATGACGGACCTGAACAAGGATCCCGATGGACTATGGTATTCGATGGGACTTCCAATGCCTTGGGTAACATAATTGGTGTTGTGATCATCTCTCTTGAAGGTTGCCACACTCCTTTCACTGCCAGATTATGCTTCAATTGCACGAACAATATGGCTGAGTACGAAGCGTGCATCTTGGGTCTGAAAGCTGCCATTGATTTGAGGATCAAGCATTTGAATGTGTTTGGGGATTCCAGTCTAGATATTAGCCAAGTAAAAGGAGATTGGAACACTAAGCACCCTAATCTCATCCCTTACAAGGAACTTGTGCTATCCTTGATTCCTTACTTCGAAGAGATCACCTTTGAACACTTCCCTAGGGAAGAAAATCAGCTAGCCGATGATTTGGCCATCATGTCTTTAATGTTCAAGGTCAGATGGGACAACGAAGCTCCTATGATTATAACTGAGAGATTCAACGAACCTGCACACTTCTGTGAGCTTGACACTGATACATAAAAGCCATGGTACCATGAGGTGAAAATATACCTTGAAGCACAAGAGTATCCCTAAGGAGCATCCATCAATGACAGAAAGTTCTTACGAAGATTTTCAACCAAATTCTTCTTAAGTAACCGAATATTGTACAAGCGCAACCATTACTCTACTCTACTCTGATGTGTGGACAAGAAGGAGGTAGAGGAAATTATGGAAGACATGCACGAAGGTCTCTTTGGCACTCATTCAAGCGGACATACTATGGCAAAGAAAATCCTGAGGGATGGCTACTATTGGTCAATAATGGAGACTGATTGCCATCAACATTCTAGGACTTGTCACAAATGCCAAATATATGCTGACAAGGTCCATGTGCCTCCTATCCCTCTGAACGTCATGACCGCTCCGTGGCCATTTGCAATGTGGGGCATTGACATGATTGGAGAGATCAAGCCCACCGCTTCCAATGGACATCGCTTCATTCTGGTCGGTATTCATTATTTCACCAAATGGGTCGAAGCCGTCTCTTTTGCCTCAGTCACCAAGAACTTGGTAGCCCGATTCATCAAACATAACCTCATTTGCCGCTATGGTATCCCCAAAAGGATCATTAATGACAATGGGACTAACCTCAACAATGCTATGATTACCGAACTTTGCACTCAGTTCAAGATCAAGCATCACAATTCTTCTCCTTATAGACCTAAAATGAATGGCGCAGTCGAAGCAACCAACAAAAAAATTAAGAAGATTGTGCAGAAGATGGTAGTGACCTACAAGGATTGGCATGAGATGTTACCATTTTTTCTTCATGGTTACCGCACTTCAGCTAGAACATCAACTGGGGCAACTCCCTTTTCTTTAGTCTATGGCATGTAAACTGTTTTGCCAGTGGAAGTTCAGATTCCCTCACTAAGGATTATGAATGAAGCAGGCCTAGGCGAAGATAAGTGGATTCAAACAAGATTGGATCAGTTGAACTTGATCGAAGAAAAACGACTGGCTGTTGTTTCTCATGGTCAGACGTACTAAAAACGTATGATCAAGGCTTTAAACAAAATGGTCAAGCCTCGAGTATATCAAGCTGGTGACTTGGTGATAAAGCGCATCATTCTGCCACAAGGCGACCCCAAAGGCAAATGGACTCCCACCTATGAAGGGCCATTTGTTGTCAAGAGAGTGTTCTCTTGCAGTGCCATGATGCTGACTACCATGGATGGTAAAGACTTCCCACATCCTGTGAACGTGAACATAGTTAAAAAATACTACGCATAAGAGACCTGCTAGGTTGACACACCTAGGCAAAATAAGGGCATCCCGGAAAACCAAAAGGTTTGGGCAAAAATTAGGGATATATGCAAAATATTATACACCCGGCAAGTTGAAAACCCGAAAGGGCGACTTGGGAAAAATGGGTATCCTGGTGGGCTGAAAACCCGAAAGGGCGGTCCAGGCAAAAATTAAGGATTGAAAGCGTGTGACTATGTCCCGTGGAATCACCACAGTCAACTTTATTACCAAGGCCCGAGTTCAAACGGTCCAAGATCAATCCAATCAACTTATGTCAAAGGCAAGGGGCATTTGAAGACATTGGGGCAATAGTAGAGTTGGAATGGAATGAGATCATTTCACATGGCTGTTTGTTTTTGTTTTCCTTTCGACGATTTCCTCTTACTAGGATCTCCGTCTCTTTGTACAAAACGCCTATTAATGGGCAAAATATCAATACAAATATACTTTGAAGTGCAAGCTTTCTGTTTTTGTTTTGAATGCAAAGTTGTCCAATGACTAAAATTGAACGAACATATGCATGTGAACATAATTAAAATTATTTGGCATATGTGTCCTGCTAAACAGCAGCAAGCATCTCTTTAATGTATATGGAATATCCCCACAGAATTATTTCATTAGCATTATCCCCACAAGACGACTACAATATATCATTCCTCGACAAAGTTACCCACAAAGTCTCTTTGCACAGATTAATTCCCAGCCAGAGTCTCAATCTCTTGGAAGCTCTCTCCCCAGCTAAGTTGATCCTACAAGAAGAAGCCTTATGGATCTCTTCCTAAAAGAACTCACCTCATCAGCAGTTCATCAAGTATTCATCAACAGGGTTTACTTCCCCAACAGGGTTTATTTTCCCAACATACAACAATCAATGGACAAAAAATTCCCCCAGAATAGTCTATATTCCCCAGCTTAGTATGTTATCTCCAACTGAATATATCCTCCCAAGTTGAGTCTGGCTTCCCCGACTGAGTCCACACTCCCCAGCTTGAGTTTTCCTTTCAGACTATTACAAATCAAAGGGCCACAACCCCTAATCCCCACTAAGATCGTCAACAAAATCTTTACTATTTCCAAAAGATACTACGAAGCCTGGGCCCGACCAGATATTAGTACAACTTTCAAG
The DNA here is from genome assembly GCA_948472305.1 of Vicia faba. Classification (NCBI taxonomy): domain Eukaryota; kingdom Viridiplantae; phylum Streptophyta; class Magnoliopsida; order Fabales; family Fabaceae; genus Vicia; species Vicia faba. The sequence goes on along the minus strand of OX451741.1, from coordinate 1,360,360,512 downwards.
CTACTATGAAACCTGGACCCGACCAAATAATAATCAACTTCTCAAGTCACTATATAGCCTATACCCGACCAGATAATAGTGTAACCTTTCAACTAACTATGAAGACTGGATCCGACCAGATAATAGTTTAACTCTTCAAGATATAGAAGAACCTGGACTCAACCAGAACAGGGTTTAACTTCTTTTCCCCAGTAGAGTTTTCCTCTACCCCAACAAGTTACTGTGAAGCCTAGATTCGACCAGATATTAATTTTCAACTTCATCTTTTCAAGTAAGTTATTGTGAAGCCTAGATCCGACCAGATAGAAATTCCTCTCAGATATTTGTTGTGAAACCTGGAACCTGACCAGATAACAACTAAGTTCCAAGAAAGCTACTATAAATTCTGGACCCGACCAGATATCAGTTCAACTCTATCTCTTCAGACAAGTTTATTGTGGAGCCTGGACCCAACCAAATAGCAATTAACTTCATCCACCTCAGAAATCTGTGAAGCTTGGATCCCACCAGATATCAGTTCAATTTCTTCCATTCAAGCAAGTTATTATGAAACCTGGAACCCGGCCAGATAACAACTAGCTACGATCCGCAGAAAGACACTATGAATCCTGGACCTGACCAGATAATAGTATAACTTTTCAGAAAAAACTATGAAGCCTGGATCCGACCAGATAGTAGTTACCACTTCAAGTTACTAGGAAGCCTAGACCCGACCAGATATCAGTTCAACTTCATCCTTTCTAGCCAGTTACTACGAAGCCTGGATCTGACCAAATAACAGTTAACTTCCTTATCCCTAGTAAGTCGTTGTAAAGCTGGGAATCCAACAAGATAATATCCTAACTTCATTCTCCCCCAGAAATCTTCTGCAAAGCCTGGAATCCGACCAGATAACAGTTAATTTATTCTTCCCCAGTAAGTTACCGTGAAGCCTGGATCCGACCAGATAGCAGTTGACTTCCTCATCCTCAGCAAGTTGTGAAGCCTGGATCCGACCAGATAACATCTAGCATTCAAGAGATATTCCCCGGCAGAAGCATTCTGTCAACAAAGTTTGGAGATATGTATACTTTTCGTCCCCAACGACAATCTGGGATTCAGCTTCGGAGAACTCCTCAGCAGTAGTCAGGGATTTATTTTCTCTGACGAATATGCATCCCACATTCATACATCATAGCCTATACATATAAAATGCATTCAGCATAATACCATATTTTGTGAACATCATGCATACATCTGCATTTAACTAACCTTTTTTCCACAAGTAAAACATCAAGTGTTAGTATAAATCAACCAAAGATTTATGTTGATACTTCTTCCAGTGTTTACCAACATTCCTCCAAATGGCATCTATAAGCCCATTCCCAATACATCTTCGAGTGCAAATTTCTGGGCACTCTAGTGTTCAATCATCTTCTACCTTCAAGTCACGAATGATGGATCCGCCAATCTAACTCTTCAGGTTTAAGAAGATTGAACAGGGGCAGCTGTTGTACCCCAAAATTTTCCCTCTCATTTATCAAGTAATCTCTCACAAGACTTCCATTGCTTCAAGACTGCACAAGGTTTGATCAGCTCAAGACACCTCTTCAAGCACTGATAATTGAAAATTAGGGTTTGAGTTTGCACAGGTACAAATGGACTTTTAATGCCCCATATTACTTTCATGGATCATTTTTTACCCTCAAGATTGCTCATGTCAAGTTTCAAGTCTTGGATCACATTTTTGCTCAGTCAATTGATCAGTTGACCTAAAATTAGTTGTATTGGGGGAAAAGTAAACTGTAGCCAATTTACAGTCAAACTTCATAACTTTTTATCCATATCAACATCATAAACTCATATATGTCATTTGATCAAGTTTGGATCACAATTCCTCAAGAAATTTGATCAGATCATCAAAAGGGCAAAATAGTCAAAATTAGGGTTTTGATTGAGAAGGTGCAATTTCTGATTTTTGACCTAGCAAATGACTTATTGGTTTGAGACATGATCTCAAGGACTAAAATACTTCATTTTGACCTAATATCATGGCTCTAAACATCTCTCAAGATTGATTGATTGACAGATGAATTTTAGTCAACTGTATATTGAAAAGTCAAACTTTAACTTTTTGGTCAAAATCAAGTATCAAAGATCATAATTCATCAAGACATGTCAAAATATGAAACTTGTTCATCAAGAAATAAAAAAGTCAAGATTTCATTTTGAAAATTCAAAATTTCTAAACTTAGAAATTTTTCTAAGTGTTGGAAATTCACTTTTTTCCATAACTTTGAGCCAAATTTCCACCATGATGCAAGATGATTCAAAGGAAACTTCCAACATGACAGTTGTAGATATCAATGAGATCTAGAACATTGTAGAACACAATTTTTTTTAGAAATTCATGGATTTCAAGTTATGATTTTAAGAAGACATGCTCATGAAACTTGAAAACTTAGTGAAATTTTGCCCTAGTTTAGGCAGGATTTTGACCTAACTTCATGGTAATATTTCACATAGTTACAAGATGAATCTTCAAAAATATCCAACATATAGGTTGTAGAATATGTTACAAGCTTTCCAAAATGTTCAAGAACTCATTAAGATCATACTTGAGCAAGGAGAATCGAAGGCAAGAAGTTAGGGTTCCATTCTTGTTTTACAAGGCAGATTTTTAGGATGAACATGAACAAATCCATGCTAGGCAGCATAATCTTTGCTTTGCAGGCCTAAAACTTGTTTATCACTCCATAGTTAAATGTTTACACAACTGTTAGAGCTTTGATCCAAGCATTTGAGGCATTGTCCAAATGGTTATTCCATTAATGGCACAAAGGTAACACTTCCATTTTGGAAAAGCAAGCTTTATTACAAACGTCAATACGTAGAGCTCCCAACTTGTTTCATCTGAGTACAAGCAATGTCAAATATAAAAAGCAACATGTCTAGAGCCTCCAATAACCTCATACCATGCTTATACTATGCCTTGAAACCATGTTTTCCACTTTTCTTCAAAATCAAGTAACATAGCCATAACACTATATCTCACAGATCTGTCAACTTGAAACCCTAAAACTTTTTTCTTATAATTATAAAAGTCTATTGCAAGAGGATACACGAATACACAAGCCCAAAAACTCTCCCAAACTCAGAACTGCATAACAAACCACCATTAATGCACATTCTGACCAATAACTCCAAACTCAGAATCCACTCGTGTGTTTCTTGGCTTTTCATTTCCAAAAGTTCCTAAACATCATCTATAAACAATCCCACACCCTGTTACACGACTGTAACATGATCTTCATCAACTTCCATAACCAAAAAATAGAGCTTGCACCTTGACTTCTCTAGCACGATTTAAACACTCTCAGCATCAAGTAAGCATTGCATTAGCTTCCTAGAAACTTGAGGAAGCTAACTTGATCATTACATCACCTTGAATCAAGCTCATTTGCATTTCACGATTTCCAGTTTTGAGGTACATTTTCTGAACTTCTATCTTTTCATTTAGGCATTGTTAGGCTTGCATTTGTGAAGATAAAATGTAGACATCATTGCCCTGAAACTGTACATGTCCATAGATTTTATTTATATTGGTTGAGCTTAGAGAATTTTAGGTTTGAATCTCTGAAAATAATTAGGTCAGAATTTGGTACTTTAAAAAATTCTCATTCATCTTTGATTTATAGCTTATGATATTTATATGGTTGGATTCGTATGGGAAAATGGAGCAACTTTCATGTTTGCATATTTCATTTTTGTTGAGAAATGGTGAAGTTACAAATGTCCAGGCTGAAGGTTGAAGATGAAGTCATCTTCGTGACTTAACTTGTGTTATATATTTGTTATTTTGTTTATGTTACTGAATGTACAGTCATCCCAATGGCAAAGGTAGCGCGCGTGTATGCTGGGGGTCTTGGGTTCAACATCCAGCGCTACCTTTTGTTTTGTTTTTCAGCATTTTTCTCTCTTTTTGGTTTCAAACAACAGCGCATGGGTCTAAGTCAATGGGCATTGTTTTTTTTTGCTGACTTTTAACCCCACCTGTTTACTTTTGCATGCTGGCTCAACTTCTTTTTATTATTTCATTTACTTTCATTTTCTTTTTTATTTATTTTTATTTTGTTTCAGTTTTCTTATTATTTTATTATTATTATTATTAATATAATTTTTATTTTAATTAATAAAAAATCCAAAAATATTTTATTTGTTTATTTACATATTTAAAAATACTCATTTATATTTTAATTTCTTTATAAAACAAAAAGAACAAAAAAAATATTTTCTTAAACAAATTAATTTCTTTTTCTTCAATAATTAATATTTAGACTTAGGTTTAATTATTATTTTATTTCCTTTTTATTTAAAATTAATTTAGAATTTAGGTTTTCTTTTAATTAATTAATTTTCATGGTTATTTTATTAAACTTAAAACCTTTCACAAAAAACCCTAAAAAATACTTTTTAACCTAATTTCTTTTCTTAATTAATTTAGGTTTATTTTTATTAATTATTTTTCCTTTTTTAGTAATTAGGTCAAAACTAAACCCTTTCACAAAATCCAAACAAAAATCATTTCTTTTTCCATTTATATTCTTGTATTATATTTTCAATTCTTGTACAATATTCAATATGGTTGTAATAGATAATTAGGTTTAATTTTCTTGAAATTCCCCATTTGTAAATTTGTACACCCCCTCCCCTAATGATGTAATAGTGTAGTAATTTTACTTTCCGTAAATTTATCGCTTTAATATAAATGCTAGTAATTAGGGTTTGTATGGCAAGACTAAAATCAATGAGTAGCAAACCCTAATTCAAGATAAACAATGCATGTAAATCAAACACACTTGCAGACTTACACTCTTAGGGTAATCCCACTTTGTTGCCTTACAAAAATGGCCATGTTATGCATGTGGGATATCTTAGCAAAAGCAATCAAAAATACAAGAGCATAGTCCCTCGATGACGCTATCAATGTTTCCTTTCAAAATGATCTTATTCCCTCAAAGAGAAATGCTAAGATATCTCACAACATTGTTATCATGACTATATGATGACCCACGCCTGTCCGTTTACATCCAAATATAATACTTCTTACCAAATAAATGGTAAGATAGCAATATCAAGGAAGGAAGAAATGAATAAAGACTTTTGAGTAGGTAGATTGTTCCTAGTTACTTGCTCATGTTCAAATCAAACATCCTTGCTTATTTTTAAAACAAACACCAAACACTTTCAAAAACACTTTCAAAAATACTTTCAAAACATTTTCCAAACACGAAATATTTTCAAAAGCCCAACACTTTGTATACGTTCTTACGGACGAGAACTATTACAAAGTTTGCCTAGACGAATGCGCCTTTTCAAAATACTTTCAAAAAACCACACAAAGCATATTTTCAAACAAAAGCAAGTGATCTAGCAAGGAACTAAGAGCCCAAAGATAATTATGGATGAAAAGGGTGCTAACACCTCCCCTTTTCATAATCTACCCCCCGAACTCAAGAAATAATATCAAAGGTCTTTCCTGTTCTTTTCAGCCTATCCTTTTGGATAAATGAAAAGTCAGTGGCGACTCTTGCTAACCGCAATATTTATGATCAAACGCAAAACACCCAAGTCAGTTCTCCCACCGTATCACACTTATCTTCAGTGGGTACAAGGAAGAGCCATCCATTTGAAGATGCCATATTCTCGTGAAGCACTTATGCCTGATATGTTTGTGAAGACCACTCCTCCTATATTGGATGATGTGGAAGAGCTCCAGCTTTCCTTAGTAAGGATGTAGCAAGAAAAGGAAGCTTGGAATAATAAGTGTCATACTTTAGAGGTGTCTTACCGAGAAGACCTCAAGTAGAAAGATGATCTGATCAAGATTCTTGAGAGTCGTGTTGTAGAGGCGATGGAAAGGCAAGAGGATTTATTTTCCTCTAAGCCTCAGTCGGGCCTTAGTTGCTCACCTCCCGACCCTGATGATTAGAAAGAGGTCGCCAACAGATATGCGAAAGAGAACCAGAGGTTGAAGACTCAGAATGCAAGACTCACAGGAAAGCGTCGGCGTGAAGAGTGATATCCATCAGCTTTGCTTTTATTGGGTTTTTATGCTTTATCTTCATCTTGTACTTGGGATTATTAAAACTTGTACTGAAAAGTTGTAATTAGTTTTGAAGTTATTGTAATGAGATTTTCAATATTTCAAATGTGTTAGTACTTTGATATTTTCAAAATTGTCTATAAATCTTTGAGTTCCTTGAAATATTAATAATAAAATAAATCATGTGCATTGCATATCATGCATCATATTGTACATACTTCTTGAATTTTTTGTGCATATACGGGTGTCTTACTGAGCTTCTTCACTTTATATAGTAACCTGTCTCATCAATACAATACTTGGGCCAATTTCAGAAGGAAGATGGATAATCTAGAACAAGAGAATCGCGAGCTGCGCGAGGAAGTTTCTGCTCTGAAGGCCGGTATGGCCAATCTTACTGCTCTGATGGCTGCTTAAAATCATCCACCACTTACTCAGCCTCAATAGACAATAGTTACTATTGAAGCTTTAATTGTTCATGTTTCTGCTACTCCAGCTGCTGTTGTTCAGAATCGTTTGCCTCAAGGTTATCCTTGGGGAATTCCAGAGAAATTTATGCTGGAGGGTTTTAATCAGGATGCTCAATTTTCTCCACTTGCTCAGGCTACTGTTGCTCCTACACCTCCTGTGGTGCATATTACCCATGCTGCTAGAAATGAGATTCACTATGTTGCCCCCCCCCCCTCGATGAATGTTGTACCATTTTCTAATGATGAAGTGTATCGCCATATTCCTGCACCAAGTGAAAGCTTAGGTTTCTATGATCGGATGGACAATTTTCAGGATTAGTTTGATAAGATGAAGAAAGAGTTGAAGGCCCTCAGAGGAAAAGAACTATTTGGGCAGAATGTGAATGAGATGTGTTTGGTTCCAAATGTGAAAATAACTGCAAAGTTCAAAGTACCAGAGTTCAAAAAGTACAAGGGCAACACTTGCCCTCGTGCTCACTTAGTGATATATGTAGGGAGAATGTCTACTCATACTGATGATCAACGCTTATTGATTTATTTCTTTCAAGACAGTTTAACTGGTGCAACGTTGAAATGGTACATGAGCCTGGACAGTGCCAACATTCATTCTTTCAATGACTTGGGTGAAGCATTTATCAGACAGTACAAATACAATATGGACATGGCACCTTACCGTGATCAACTTTGGGCAATGGTCTAGAAAGACAAGGAGTCATTTAAGGAATATGCACAAAGATGGCGTGAAGTAGTCTCCTAGGTAATTCCTCCAATGGAAGAAAAAGAGATGAAAAATATTTTTCTGAAGACCCTAGGTGAATTCTATTATGAAATAATGGTGGCGAGTGCACCCAGTGATTTTTTCGAGATGGTGGGAATGGGTGTCTCTTTGGAAGAAGCTGTAAGAGAAGGTCGTCTAACCAGAAGTGAAAATTATGGCAGTGTGAAGAAACCATCATATGGATTTGCTAAAAAGAAAGAAGGAGAGACAAATGATGTTATTCAAGAGAGAAGGGTTAACCCTCCTAGGAGAAATCATCAGCGCCATCAACAGGTTACCTCGGTAACTCCAGTTGTTAATACAGCTCCGACTATAGTCGCTTATCAAAGACCATCCCCTGAAATAGGAGGTACAGAAAATGGTGAGGTCTGGCTTTTTATCCTTTAAGGATGTCATCCTTAATGTCAAAGATAATCCTCTACCAAAGCATGGAGGAGTGAATACTGTCAACATGGTTGCTGGTTGTCTAGGGGACTTCCGCATTTATGATATCAACTTGGTCAGAGGAGACTTGGTAAAGATGCATGCAAATATTTGTGAGTTTATTTACTATACTCATGACCATGCTGGTTGTGGTATCTGTAGTACTGATATACAAGGTTGCGATAAGATAAAGGCTGATTTGTAGGAGATGATGGATGAGTGCCTCATCCATATAATCAGGCCTAGGTCAGAATATGAGGAAGAAGTGAACATGGTCTTTGGATGTCCCGGAGAGTTTAGGATCTTTGATGTGGACCATATGAATGATGATCTCGTGCAATTTCATGCTACTTTCTGCCACATGACTGGTCAGGTAGAGCACCATTATGGATCTTGTCGGGTTTGCTGCAGGGATTCCCGAGGATGTTCCATTGTAAGAAGATGCATTCAATTATTATTGGATAATGTAACTATCAAGGTTTCAAGCCAAAGAGATGATTACCATGAGCTTAATAAGATAGAAGTTTTCCTGGATGAGGTTGAATTGGATGATGAATATGCTTCTACGGATGAATTATTTTCCTCAGATGAGGATATGTTCTTCGGCGATGATTCTTTGGTACCCAAATTTTCTGAAGAAGGTGTGAATGTAATTGTTCCTTGTTTTAATGATTCTTCCCCTGTTGAGATGGAATACTGTAGCAAGCCAGTTGTTTCCCCAATGGTGATTTGCTTTCCAGGGCATGTTCCTTACAAATCAGACAAAGTTGTACCGTACAAGTACAGTGCTACTATTTTAGAGGATGGTGTGGGAGTTCCCATCCACCCTTTGTCTAATATCGAGAATATTGTTGATACTAGTAGAGTGACCCACATTGGTCGTGTATTTGCACCGGTTGTTCGAGGAAATGATAATACTGGTAAGAAAGTTATGGAAAGTGTTGAGAATAAGAAAGTTATAGGGGAGTTCAGTGGTGCTACCCTAGAGAAAGATATGGATGATATTTTGAAGATTATCAAAATGAGCGACTACAGAATTGTAGATCAGTTATTGCAGACTCCTTCAAAGATATCTATCCTAGCATTGTTGATGAATTCTGATGCCCATAGAGAATCTTTAATACGGGTGTTGGATCAAGCCTTCATGGAGTGTGATATGTCGTTAGATCAATTCAGTAGTGTGGTAGGTAATATTACGTCCTGTAATAACCTAAGCTTTTGCAATGATGAATTGTCTGAAGAAGGGAGGAATCATAATTTGGCTCTCCATATATCCATGAACTATAAAAATGATTCATTGTCAAATGTGCTGATTGATAATGGGTCTGCCTTAAATGTTATATTGAGGAGCACGCTGATAAAGCTGAAGTATCAAGGGGCTCCCATGCGCCCAAGTGGTATTATTGTAAAAGCTTTCGATGGATCAAGGAAGGTTGTTATTGGGGAAGTGGGTCTGCCTATCCACATAGGCCCACACCTTTTCCAAATTAATTTCCAAGTCATGGATATTGTACCCCTATACAGCTGCTTACTGGGACGGCCATGGATGCATGAGGCAGGGGCTGTCACTTCAACTCTGCACCAAAAGTTGAAGTTCTTGCAAGAAGGAAAGGTGGTCATGATAAATATAGAGCAAGCATTTTTTATATCACATATATCATCTTTTAGTGTTGTAGAAGCAGATGAAGTTGTTGTTGGAACACAGTTCCAAGCTTTATCTGTTGATAACATAAGAGAGAATGAGAATTATAAGGCTTCATTCAAAGATGCTCAGCAGGTTGTGCACAATGGCCCTAGTAAAGTGTGGGGACAAATTTTTGACCCGTCGGTGAACAAGAATAGGACTAGATTAGGATTTTCTGCGAAGAATTGAAAAGGTGAAAACATGAAGTCCAAGTCTACTATGAGAAGCTATCAGGATATTTTCTACAATGGAGGATACCTTCACCCAATATTTTCTGGAGTTAATGTTATTGTGGAGGATGAAGAAGAATAAGAGATGCTGAATTATGTGACGCCTGGAGTCAGAATCCAGAATTTGGTCACTTTTGATGTTCCCTCTTGCATCCATATCTCAAAGTGATTTGTTTTGTTTATCTTTTCAAAAATCTTTCACTCTGCCCAAGGTGAAAGTTAATATTGTATGGGCTTATCTGTTTACTTTGATCATTAAAATCATAAATAAAAGTTATCTTTGACTCTCAAATTATGTTTTTATTTTCTGTTTTTTCTTAGAAAATGGTAATTAGAAAAAACCCTTTCCTTTTGAATAAATAATAATTGTAAATAAATTTGCATAATCACTTAATATATGTGTCAGTTTCTAAAAGCAATCATAAAGCACATGTGCAAATTAATTAAAAAAAATTCGAATACAATGACCATGCACCCTCTCCCAACTTTGAATATCCTGTGTATGGGACTAAAGAAGAAGAATATGATGAGATTCCAGAAAAGGTTTCAAGGTTGCTCGAGCGCGAGCAAAATGCCATTCAGTCGTATAAAGAGTCGTTGGAGACAATCAATTTGGGTTCAGAGGAAGAGCCAAAGGAAGTCAAAATTGGAGCATTGTTGCATCCAGATATGACGAGCATGTGGACTGAATTATTGAAAGAGTATGTGGACATCTTTGCTTGGTCATACCAAGATATGCCTGGTCTAGATACTGATATTGTGGAGCAGCATTTGCCTTTAAAGCCAGAGTGCCCTCCAGTCAAGAAGAAGTTGAGAAGAACTCATCTTGATATGGCAGTGAAAATCAAAGAAGAAATGTTAAAACAAACAAATGCGGGTTTTCTTGTGACATCAGTGTAACATCAACAGATTGCCAATATTGTACTGTACCAAAGAAAGACGGAAAAGTTCACATGTGCATAAATTATAGAGATCTAAATAAAGCTAGTCCAAAAGATGATTTTTCGTTGCCACATATTGATATGTTGGTTGATAGTACATCAAAATTCAAAGTATTCTCGTTCATGGATGGATTTTTTGCATATAATCAAATAAGAATGGCTCATGAGGACATGGAAAAAACAACGTTTATCACACCCTGGGGTACATTCTGTTACAGAGTGATGCCCTTCGGGTTGAAGAACGCTGGTGTAACGTACCAGAGGGCTATGACAACCCTATTCCATGATTTGATGCACAAGGAAATCGAGGTATATGTTGATGATATGATTGCCAAATCACAGACCGAAGAAGGGCATGTGAAAGATTTGTTGAAGTTGTTTCAGTGTTTGAGGAAGTATCATCTCTGTATGAATCCAAACAAATGCACCTTCGGTGTCTGATCAGGGAAATTGCTAGGTTTCATTGTTAGCCAGAAAGGGATTGAAGTTGACCCTGATAAAGTCAAAGCATATCAAGAAATGCCTGTCCTAAGGACTGAAAAGCAAGTTAGAGTCTTCCTTGGGCGGTTGAATTACATTTCTAGATTCATTTCCCACATGATTGCAACGTGCGAGCCGATCTTTAAGTTGTTAAAGAAAGATCAGGGTTGTGTGTGGACGGATGATTGTCAAATGGCATTTGAAAGTATCAAATAATATATACTTGAACCACCTATCTTGCTCCCTCCCATTGAAGGAAGACCATTGATCATGTATCTAACAATGTTGGATAATTCTATGGGCTGTATTTTGGGAAAACATGATGAAACAGGAAAGAAAGAGTATGCCATCTACTATCTCAGTGAGAAATTTACTGACTGTGAGTCGCGTTATTCTATGCTGGAAAAGACATGTTATGCTCTGGCCTGGGCGGAAAAGCAGTTGCGGCAATATATGTTGAATCTACTACTTGGTTGATTTCCAAAATGGATCCAATTAAGTATATCTTTAAAAAGCATGCCCTTCCCTGATGAGGATGTGATGTTCTTGAAAGCAAAATATTGTGATGAAACTTTGCCTGGGGAAGGCCCTGATCCTGAATCCCGGTGGGGTATGGTATTTGATGGAGTTGTGAATGCTTATGGGAAAGGAATTGGTGTTGTAATTATCACTCCTCATGGATCACACATTCGTTTTACCGCAAGGCTGACATTTGATTGTACCAATAATATGGCGGAGTATGAGGCTTCTATCATGGGTCTCGAGGAAGCCATTGATCTCATAATCAAAGTTCTAGATGTGTATGGTGATTCAGCTTTGGTAGTTAATCAGATTAAAGGAGAATGGGATACTCGTCACCCTGGCTTGATCCCTTAAAAATATTATGCTATAAGATTACTACCCTTCTTTAACAAAGTTGAATTTCATCATATTCCCAGAGACGAAAATCAAATGGCGGATGTCTTGGCAACTCTGGCTTCTATGTATCAAGTGAATACTTGGAATGATGTGCCTCGTATCATAGTGTGACGTTTGGATAGATCGACTCATGTGTTCGCAGCAGAGGAATTGTCAGATGACAAGCCTTGGTATTATGATATCAAGCATTTTCTACAGACTCAAGAATACCCGGCTGGTGCATCAAATAAAGTTAGAAAGACATTAAGAAGGTTGGCAGGTAGCTTTTTCCTCAATGAAAATGTGTTGTATAAAATAAATTATGATATGGTCTTGCTCAGATGCATGGATAGACACGAAGCAGACATATTGATGCATGAAATCCATAAAGGTTCTTTTGGTACCCATGCCAATGGACATTCGATGACAAAGAAGATTCTTAGGGCAGGTTATTATTGGCTGACAATGGAATCTGACTATTACAAATTTGCAAAGAAGTTCCATAAATGCCAGATTTATGCTGACAAAATTCATGTGCCTCCAACGCTTCTCAATATTATTTCATCCCTATGGCCTTTCTCTATGTGAGGTATTGACATGATTAGAATGATTGAACTAAAGGCGTCAAATGGACATCACTTTATCTTGGTGGCAATTAACTACTTCACCAAGTGGGTGGAAGTAGCTTCATATGCTAATTCACTAAACAGGTGCCAGTACGTTTTATCAAGAATAATCTGATATGTCGGTATGGTGTGCCAAGCAGGATTATCAACGACAACGGCTCAAATCTGAATAACAAGATTGTGATCGGTGGATCTGGAACTGACTGTTTAACGCTGGTTCGCGAAATGTCGCGGAAGCAAGAGTCGCCACCGTCTTTTATTTTCTCCAAATGGAAAGGACAAAAGCACAGAAAAATTCCTTAAAGAGATTGCTCTCGGTTCGGGAGGTAGGTTATAGAAAGGGAAGGTGTTAGCACCCTTTCTATCCATGGTTATCCATGGGCTCTTAGATGCTTGCTCATTTGTGTTTTCAAAAATGGTTTGTTTGCTTTTCAACTGTGGGTTTTAAAAAAGGTTTCTTTGAAAATTTCAGTTCGACTCTTGTATCGGTCCTCAAGAGTGTTTGAAAAGTTGCTTTCGAAAGCTTTTTGAAAAGTGTCGGTGTGAAAAGTATTTTTTGATTTGTTTTGAAATTAGAGCAAGTATCTAGAGTCGTCTACCTACCCTAAGGAATTCGTCTGTGTAAATGTCCTTTAAAGTAGTGCCATCCCACCATTGAGAGGTAGGTAGCACCACCGTTGGAGGTGTTCGGGTCAATTCGAGGTTCGGGACATGGTGATCACCAGAGCAATAGGAAGATACCTTAGAAGCTACCCTCATGCCAGGTTCCCGGATCATGAGGACTTACTAAAACATCCTCTACTCGACGATCACCTTTCGAGGCAAGGCAACAGTGAGGCGTACCCTAGGGGTGGTGTGTGATTTGTGTGTCATGTTCAGTTATTTTGTCTTATTCATGTCAAGGTGATCTATGCGTTTGTTTTTATTTTGCCCATTCATTCTTGCATGCTTTTGATTAACAATTAAAAATATTTGCGAGGAAAAGTAATCTAAAGCTATTACAAATGGCGCGGGTCCACATCGCCAAAATTAACCAGGACCCGATTTGACAGGAAAATAAAGAAAGTAAAAGTGCGAGGAGTAATTAAAACGTTACAAGGCTTCGGGAGAGGTACATAATTATTTAAGCAAAATAAAATAAATATGCGAAATAAGAATTGAAACGAGGGCGTTGGACCCTTTTGCAAAAAATCAAATTAATGATGAAGTTAATTAATTAAAAAAAGATGTTTTTGGTATTTTTTTAGTGTTTTAAGATTTAATGAAAAAAAGAAAGAATTAATTAAAATTAACTACTAACCCTAATTCTATTTTATTTTTTAATTTATTAAGAAAACGTTAGAATTAAACCTAAATTAAACCTAATTTTTATGTACAATTTTAATTATGAAAATAAATAAAATAAATAATATTATTGTGAAAAAGGAAAATTACAAGGAATAAAACATTTACTAAACCTAGTTCTATATTTTTTAGATTTTTTGTTATGAAAGAAATTAAAATTAAAACCCTATTTTAAACTAATCAATTATATGCAAATTTATTCATGAAAAATATTAGAAATAAATATTTATCATATTTTTTATCCTTTTTTGACTTTTATGCATTTTTTATATTTATGAAAAATAATTAATTAAATCAAAACAATAAAGAAAATAAAATAATAATTAAAAATATAGAGAATTGCAAACCAGGGGGGGTGGTAGTCCCCAAATAGGAGGTCTCTTGTTAGCAATTCAGGCCCATTTGTTTTGGCCTATTTGGACTTTTTTTGAGTAGCATACTGAAGCGTTGACTAGGGCGTAGCGTGTTCTCCAACTCTCAACCTTTGATCTGATTCCCATGTGCACGTGGATGAATAGATGATGAAGGAACATGATGGTCTTCCATACGATGCCTGCATGTGATGATGAACTGGAAAAGAATATGGAAATAACGTAGACCTGGGACTCGAACCCAGGTCTTGGACGTGAACCCATTCAATGCTTGCCAGCTGAACCACTGAAACCTTTTGTTAAATAAATAAACAACAAATAATAAAATGTGAAACTACGCGTTGGTGGATTAAAGCGCGCGAATTTCAAACCAGCGTATCACGTTTTGCCACGGACTCATCTTCTTCACCATCCCTGAAACACAAAATATTAAGCAACGGTTTTATACGCGTTTTGTTAGGTGGCTTTCCAGAAAATAGCGATTAGGTCTTAGAGGGTCAATAAATTAGGCGCGATGGGTGGTTTATGATCGTTCAAGCCTGCTGAATCTAATGGTATGGGTCTTGAAGACCAATTTCTCCTTGATTAGAAACCCCTAATCTGAAGCTCTGCAAACCCTAAAAATCACCAATGGCATAATCGTGTACACAGCATAAAAACATAATTGAATCATATGGTTAGCATTAGAAAGGCATAAGGAATGTAAATCAGTAATTAAAATGCCATAAGAATGCCTATATGTCAAAACACGATCATGGATTTTGTTTGAGACAGTCTGGCTTCATTATACCGATTCTGGGCGTTTTGATTGTTGTTTTTGTTTGGAATATGTCCAGTAGACCTTGAGGAAGCTATTGAAACAAGAATTGAGACCTGAATCGTCCTGGAAGGCTGTTTTCAGAATTGACTTTTTTAGAGAAAATTTCAAGTTTTCTTTGTGTTCTTTTGCGCAGCTTTTTGTCTATTAGGACTAGGTTTGTGATCAGGCTCATATACTGAGTGAATTAGGTTAAGAAAAGTAGCACAAATCCAATGCATTCATGGTTTTTGAAAATTTGATTTTAAGGATCTTTTTCATATCTTTTTCCATGCAATTTTGTGTCAATTAGGATCCAATCAAACCAAATCTTCCCATATTTGAATGTGCACGAATTATTGAGTCTAAAACATGTGCAAAAAGATTTATTAGGTTAAGTTAAGTATTTTTCACATATTTAATTGATTTAAATGAATTAATATAAATAAAAATTCAAATAAATAAATAAAAAATGAGAGAATACTTCCCTTTGGGCCAAGTGGTCGTGCACATGTCATGGATGATGAATTATGGAAGAAAAATGGGCCCATTAGCAATTTTAGGTCATTTGAATCAATGTTGACTTTTCAAAATATCCAAAAATTTCCCAACTTCCACAAGGCATAACTTGCTCAATTTTTAAGCTTTTCTCATGTTCTTGGACATTTTGGAAAGGTCTTTGAGTCCTCTAACCAATGCCTTTGGTCCCATGTAATTTTTATTTACCAATCTCAAGTTATGGCCTTTGACTTAAAGTCCCTTTTTGTTGACTTTTGAAAATGACCTATAATGTTGAAATTGATAACTTTTTGTGAGAGCATTTCTTAGACTTGAAGTATGAAGATGAATTGTAGGAAATGTCTTTCTCTTCAAAATGAGCTTTGGATGTAATTTTTCTGATAATCCATGTGAAAGTTATGCCCTGGTCAATTTCAATTGACTTTTTCAACTGTCCAAATAAGGAAACTTTTGCATTTTGATGATTTCTGAGCCAAACTTTGAGAATCATGATCAAGCATTGATCAAATGATGTTTGTGGCTTCAAAATGATATGTTGACCAAAAATTTGAACTTTTGACTGTCAAATGACCATTTTGCCCCTACAGTTGACTGTAGTGCAATTAGGGTTTTTGACTGTGCAATTTTGTGCTGAAAGCCTTGAAACTTGATATGAGGATACTTGACCATGTTTGTAGGCATGTGAGACTTGATTGGACCTTTAGAAACTTCATTTTCTTGATCAGCACAAAAAACCCTAATCTTGACTGTATAGGAGATCTTTGACTGTGCAACCCTTGGGGAGATTTTTGAAGTTTGACTTTGGCAATTTCTTGAAGAATATGGGAGGGCAAATTTTGGGGTACAACAGTTGCCCCTGTTCAATCTTCTTAGACCTGAGGATGCAGATTGGCTGACGTGCCTTTCGTAATCCGAGGGTGGAAGATGATTGAACACTAGAGTGCCCAGAAATTTGCGCTCACATAGTAGCGGTGATGATGGAATGGGCTTACAGATGCCATTTGAGGATTGATGAATAGGGTGATGGGCTTATAGATGCCATCTGGATGTTAATCGCATAAGAGATTCCTTAGCGAGAGCCTGCATACCTGCAAAAGAAACATGAGTACCTGACACGTTGCAGGAGTTGATTTCAGATGCTTGGTGTAGATGTGTCCTGACTGGTTACAGGAGCTGAACCCGGGGTGACTTTAACTTCAACAACGCTCGTTGAGAAAATCTTGGTGAGAATTACCATCTTCGCAGGATCGGGAAGAGAACCAATAAGAAATTATAATCTGAAAAGGAATTGTCACCTCACTCACCGTCGGAGAGGGAACCATCTGAAAAGGAATTATCACCTCACTCACCGTCGGAGAGGGAACTAATAGGAAAATATAATCTTAAAGAAAAACCTAAAATGGAAATCTCATGCACCGTCGGAGAGAGAACCAATAGGAAAATATAATCTTAAAGAAAAAACCCAAAATGGAAATCTCATGCACCGTCGGAGAGAGAACCAATAGGACATTATAATCTTAAAGAAAAACCTAAAATGGAAATCTCATGCACCGTCGGAGAGAAAACCAATAGGAAAATATAATCTTAAAGAAAAACCCAAAATGGAAATCTCATGCATCGTCGGAGAGAAAACCAATAGGACATTATAATCTTAAAGAAAAAACCTAAAATGGAAATCTCATGCACCGTCGGAGAGAGAACCAAATAGGAAAATTATAATCTTAAAGAAAAACCTAAAATGGAAATCTCATGCACCGTCGGAGAGAGAACCAATAGGACATTATAATCTCAAAGAAAAACCTAAAATGGAAATCTCATGCACCGTCGGAGAGAGAACCAATAGGAAAATTATAATCTCAAAGAACAACCTAAAATGGAAATCTCATGCACCGTCGGAGAGAGAACCAATAGGACATTATAATCTCAAAGAAAAACCTAAAATGGAAATCTCATGCACCGTCGAAGAGAGAACCAATAGGAAAATTATAATCTCAAAGAACAACCTAAAATGGAAATCTCATGCACCGTCGGAGAGAGAACCAATAGGACATTATAATCTCAAAGAAAAACCTAAAATGGAAATCTCATGCACCGTCGGAGAGAGAACCAATAGGACATTATAATCTCAAAGAAAAACCTAAAATGGAAATCTCATGCACCGCCGGAGAGAGAACCAATAGGAAAATTATAATCTCAAAGAACAACCTAAAATGGAAATCTCATGCACCGTCGGAGAGAGAACCAATAGGACATTATAATCTCAAAGAAAAAACTAAAATGGAAATCTCATGCACCATCGGAGAGAGAACCAATAGGAAAATTATAATCTTAAAGAAAAACCTAAAATGGAAATCTCATGCACCGTCGGAGAGAGAACCATTAGGAAAATTATAATCTCGAAGAAAAACCTAAAATGGAAATCTCATGCACCGTCGGAGAGAGAACCAATAGGAAAAGATAATCTTAAAGAAAAACCTAAAATGGAAATCTCATGCACCGTCGGAGAGAGAACCAATAGGAAAAGATAATCTTAAAGAAAAACCTAAAATGGAAATCTCATGCACCGTCGGAGAGAGAACCAATAGGACAATAACTTCTACTGAGTCTTCATCAGAAAAACCTGTTGGGAGTTGATTTAGCTGGACTAGAGAAGGCCTTGGACTGGATAAGAAATCTTTTGAGTCGATTAACTGAACTGGTCTAGGTCTTGAAATGTGGTTGAGAATTTAACTGCCTCTTTCCTGAAAGGTAAAGGTCAGTCGTATGTGGTGCATGATATGGACCCTGCAATGATGTTCTCAACATAAATGAGATTTATATGATATGATGCGTCTATGCATGCTATAATGATGTATGTGATGTTTATGAATGTATGTTTTCGCCTAGGAAAGTAAATCCTTGACGAGTGCCGGGAAGTCGTATCCTGGGCTGATATTGAAGAATAGATTTTGCTTCCGCTGGGGATGATAGCTGCAAGAATACCGGTAGGAGAAGATGACTCCGTTGGGGAATAAACTTGGCGAATGGAAGATTCTGCGGGGAGAAAAATACTCTAGCGACCATGCTGGGGAGTGATACTCTGTGGGGACGGAGATGCTTTTGCTGAATTGTTGAGAATGACTTGCTGAGGATATCTCTGCTGTATTGGAAATATGAATAGACTTCGCTGGGGTAAGAAGACTTTGTCGACGACGATCTTTCCGTGGCTTTTGGCTGAGGATAACCCAGTTATATCCTGTTAAGGAAATAACTCTTTAAATCAAGCCGGACGACGCGTTCGTGCTCTGTGAGGGGATAAGCTTCCAGAATCTACTGGGGATAAGCTTACTGCTTGGGGATATGAATTCCACATCTTTCTGGGGAATTGGATTGGACTCTTCTGGGGAACTTTTGATATGCGGGGGAAGTGATTCCTTTGAATGTTGATATTCCGCCGGGGAACAATCTTTAGACCAAGACTGCCGGGGATGCTTGTTAAGAATATATGTATATATGCTGCTGGGGAAGTATTGAGATCTACTGGAGGATACCCAGCTTCCTTGAGATTTGATAACTCTGCCTGGAGAAGAATGCACTGTTTTGCTGAATTACTCTCTGGGGAATTAATATGTACTGGTTATATTCTTTAGCTGAACCTACCTTGGTACCTGGGAGGATAGAACAATTGGATTGTTTAGACAACTCTTTTATTGCCCCTGTTTCTAGTGTCACCTGCAATTAATTCCTTTGTTTCGTATGCAAATATTTATGAGTTAGCAAATTATTGTCAATGCATATATCACAACTTGAACCTTGGACGTTCTTCGCAAAACAAAACAGAAAAGGAAAAACACTTGGCACGTTTAACTGAAAATATATTTGTATTGATTGTGAATGGCCTGTGAATAGGCGTTTAGTGTACAAGAGGCTGACGTCCTAGTAAGAGGAACGCTGCCGAACAAAAGAGTTTATACAAATTTTGTACAAAAGAAAATAAAACAGCTGTGTGAAATATGACCCCACTGGGTTTCAACTCTGCTATTGCCTTTATAACTCCGAGCGTCTCATCACTTGATGACCTTGGTTAAAGGTGGAGCTGACTGATCGATGCCGTCTGAACTTGATGTTGATACCGGATTCTGGATGCAAAGTGATCAATGAGACATAGTATTACGCTTTTATCCCTAATTTTTTCCTGGACCGCCCTTTCGGGTTTTCAGTCCACCGGGATACCCATTTTTGCTCAAGCCGCCTTTTCAGGTTTTCGACTTGCCGGGTGTACAGATTTTTTCATTTTATCCCTTCATTTTGCCCGAACCCTTTTGGTTCGACGGGAAGCCCTAATTTTTGCCTAGGCATGTCAGCCTAGCGGGTCTTTTTTCATGCGTAGTATTTTTTTACTATGTCTGCATTGGCAGGGTGAGGAAGGTCGTCACCATCCATGTTGGTTAGAATCATTGCTCCTCCTGAGAACACATGCTTAACCACAAATGGCCCTTCGTACGTAGGGGTCCATTTGCCCCTTGGATCACTCTGAGGAAGGATGATTCACTTGATTACCAGATCCCCAACTTGATATTCCTGTGGTCTGACCTTTTTGTTAAATGCCCTGATCATCCGTTTCTGATACGTCTGACCATGACAGATAGCAGCAAGTCTCTTTTCATCAATGAGGTTGAGCTGATCAAGTCGTGTCTGAATCCAATCATCTTCGTTCAGATTTGCATCCTTCATTATCCGGAGAGAGGGTATTTGCACTTCGATCGGTAAGACTGCCTCCATGCCATAAACCAGAGAGAAAGGAGTTGCCCCGGTTGACGTCCTAGCTGAGGTACGGTACCCATGTAGAGCGAACGGTAACATCTCGTGCCAATCCTTATAAGTCACTGTCATCTTCTGCACGATTTTCTTGATGTTCTTATTTGCTGCTTCTACAGCCCCATTCATCTTCGGTCTGTAAGGAGAAGAATTGTGGTGCTGTATCTTGAACTGTTCGCAGAGCTCAGCGATCATCTTGTTATTCAGATTGGTACCGTTGTCTGTAATAATTCTCTCTGGGACACCGTATCGACAGATTAGGTTGTGCCGAATGAACCGTGCCACAACAGTCTTGGTTACCGTAGCATAGGATGCTGCCTCAACCCACTTCGTAAAGTAATCAATCGCCACTAGGATGAAGCGATGCCCATTAGATGCCGTAGGTTTAATCTCGCCGATCATGTCTATGCCCCACATTGCAAACGGCCAAGGCGCAATCAGAACATTTAGAGGAACCAGAGGAACATGCACCTTGTCTGCATAAATCTGGCATTTATGGCATGTCCTGGAATGTTGGTAGCAGTCAGCCTCCATTGTGGACCAGTAATATCCTGCCCGTAGGATTTTCTTAGCCATAGTGTGTCCACTGGAATGTGTTCCAAAGGTCCCTTCATGTAGCTCTTCCATGATCCTTTCTGCTTCAGTTTTATCCACACAACGCAGTAAGGTTGAATCATGGTTTCGCTTGTACAAGATGCCGTTGCTAAGGAAGAACTTTGTTGCGAACCTTCTCAGGAACTTCTTATCATTGACAGATGCACCTTCAGGGTATTCCTGAGTTTCCAGATATCTCTTCACTTCATGGTACCAAGGCTTCTCAGTCACCAATTCAGTTTCGAGATCACAACAGTATGTCGGTTCGTCCAGTTTCCAAATGATGATCCGGGGAGCCTCATTATCCCATTTAACTTTGAACATAGAAGACATTGTAGCTAACGCGTCCGCCAGCTGATTCTCTTCTCTTGGAAAGTGCTCAAAGGTTATTTCTGTGAAGTGGGGGATCAGGGTCAATACACACTCTCTGTAAGGAACCGGTTTGGATGTTTCGTATCCCACTCTCCTTTGATCTGATTGATCACGAGAGCGGAATCTCCGAAGACACTCAGAAACTTGATCCTTAAGTCGATCGCAGCTTGGAGACCCATGATACACGCCTCATACTCCGCCATGTTGTTGGTACAGTTGAAACATAGCCGGGCAGTTAGTGGAGTATGAGTACCTTGAGGAGATATGATTATGGCGCCGATACCATTTCCCAAAGCATTGGAGGCTCCGTCAAAGTGCATAGACCATCGGGATCCTGGTTCAGGTCCTTCATCCGGTCCAGGTACTTCACAATCAGTCACAATCATGATGCTTTCATCCGGAAACTCGAAGTTCATTGATTGGTAATCATCTACGGCCTGATGTGCCAAGTGGTCTGCCAATACACTTCCCTTGATGGCTTTCTGGGTCGTGTACTGAATGTCGTATTCCGTCAAGATCATTTGCCATCTTTAAATTCTCCCAGACAGAGCAGGCTTTTCGAATATGTACTTTATAGGATCCATTTTTGAGATCAACAAAGTAGTGTGAGTCAGCATATACTGTCTCAGCCGGCGAGCAGCCCATACCAAAGCGCAGCAAGTTTTCTCAAGCAGTGAGTATCGGGTCTCACAGTCGGTAAACTTTTTGCTAAGGTAATAAATGGCATGCTCTTTTCGGCCAGACTCGTCATGCTGCCCCAGCACACACCCCATTGAGTTGTCAAGCACTGTCAGGTATAGTATCAGAGGTCTCCCTTCAACCGGTGGCATAAGGATAGGTGGTTCTTGGAGATACTCTTTGATTTTGTCAAAAGCAGCCTGACATTCATCGTTCCAACGTACTACCTGATCTTTCTTCAGCAGCTTGAAGATTGGCTCACAGGTAGCAGTCAGATGTGAGATGAAGCGAGCAATGTAATTCAGGCGTCCTAAAAAGCCTCTGACTTCCTTCTCTGTCCTGGGAACTGGCATCTCTTGAATAGCTTTGACCTTAGCAGGGTCCACTTGAATTCCCTTGTCACTGACCACAAAGCCTAGCAACTTCCCAGATCTTACCCAGAAGGTGCACTTGTTCGGGTTCAATCTCAGCTTGTACTTTTTCAACCGGTCAAACAACTTTTGCAGATGATCTAAGTGTTCTTCCTCAGTTTGGGACCTTGCGATCATGTCGTCAACATACACTTCTATCTCATGATGGATCATGTCATGAAATAAAGCAACCATGGCGCGTTGGTAGGTTGCCCCAGCATTCTTTAATCCAAATGGCATGACCTTGTAACAGAAGGTGCCCCACTGGGTAACAAATGTAGTCTTCTCCATGTCTTCAGGTGCCATCTTGATCTGATTGTAACCTGAGAAACCATCCATGAAAGAGAACACCTTATGCTGAGCCGTATTATCAACAAGGACATCGATGTGAGGTAAAGGGAAGTCATCCTTGGGGCTGGCCCTGTTCAGATCCCTGTAGTCGACACACATTCTGACCTTACCGTCCTTCTTAGGTACCGGCACCACATTAGCAACCCACTGAGGGTAAGAAGTCACTGCAAGGAACCCAGCCTCAAACTGTTTCATAACCTCGGCCTTAATCTTCTCAGACATCTCTGGACGCATCCGACGGACCTTTTGCTTAACTGGAGGGCAGTCTTCCTTAGTTGGCAAGTGATGGACCACAATATCGGTATCCAACCCTGGCATGTCTTCGTAGGACCAGGCAAAGATCTCCATATAGTCATGTAACATCTTGGTTAACCGTTGCTTCACGCTGAGCTCTAGGTTGGCACCAATCTTTACCTCTCTCCTATCTGCTTCAGTACCCAAGTTTACGGTTTCCACTGGCTCTTCATGGGGTTGAATTGCCCTCTCTTCCTGAAGCAACAGTCTTGCAAGCTCGCCAGGAACTTCGCAATCATCTTCACCTTCGTCTTCGGCTAAGTTGATCGGATTTTCAAAGTCATAATTGGCAGTAGCAGAGTTGTTATCAGTGAGATCCAGAGTGGATTGAAACCTGTATGAGTGAGTGTGTGTGTAAATACAGCTGTTTTGAAATATATGTAAAGGAAAGAAAGACAGAAAAGGAGCACAATATTTGTAATGCGAGAAAACGTCCAAGATTTTCATTCATGATATATGAAATGACAATTTATATGCCCTCACAAATGAAACCACGGTGCCTCGGGTAAGACACCGGGCCAAAGAGTTTATTTATTGTTTATTACAAATACTGAAACAAAGAAATTTATTACTTAGTAACAAGAGAAACAGGGAGATTGTCTTTTGCGCTCCAATTGTTAAGTCCACCGTCGGTTGCCGGGTAGATCCAGCTATCAAACTCAGCTTCGTCAACTTCCTCTTCGTCCCCAATAGCATTCACTCCATGAGCAGGCAGGGGAGCTGTCACTACATTAGGCTTCTCAGATGCTTCAAACTGTACCTCCTTGGCGTCAATAAGATCCTGCAGCTTGCTCCTTAAAGCCCAACAGTCATCAGTAGAGTGCCCCGGGCTATCTGAATGGTAAGCACAACGAGCATTCGGGTTGTACTTGGGAGATGCAGTATTGGGGAACTTTGGAGCCTCCCTGACAGTCACTAAATTGGAGGATAGCAACTGTGGTAAGATCTGCGACAGGGTCATGCTTAACCGGGTGAACTCTCTCCGGGGTCTTTCAACCTTTTGAGGATTAGTTGGCCGGGGAGCGGCAGCAGGCTTAGCAATCATTACCGCACTGACAGATTGGCGGCGCTCAGGTCCCTCTGATTTCCTGGAACCATATACGGCACTAGCCTCCTTCTTGAAGGGTTTCTTCTCAGAACTAGATGATGCCCCCTTCGGAATCTTCCCAGATTTCATCCCAGCCTCAATTCTCTCTCCAGTCAGAATCAAATCAGTGAACCCAGCAGAAGAATTCCCAATGAGATGGTTGAAAAACGGCCCAGATAGGGTCCCCAAGAACATGTCTACCAACTCCCGATCAGTCAATGGTGGCTGCACCCTGCCAGCCAGGTCTCTCCACTTCTGAGCGTACTCCTTAAAACCTTCGCTTGCACCTAACGACATACCCTGGAGTTGGGTACGTGTGGGGGCAAGGTCGGCATTATATTGATACTGCTTGTAGAAAGCAGTAGCCAACTCCTCCCAGTTACGAACTTTGGTCCCATCCAGCTGATAGAACCATTCGAGATGAGTCCCTGAAAGACTCTCCTGGAAGAAGTGGATCCATAAATTCTTATCCGCAGAGTACGGCTGGATTTTCCGAACATAGGACCTTAGATGCAGCTTGGGACAAGACGCCCCGTCATATTTAGAGAAGGAGGGTGCTTTGAACTTGTGAGGGATAATCACACCAGTGGACAAACCCAGATCTCCGAAATCTAGCCCAGGTACCTGTTGTACCTCCATAGCCTTCAACCTGTCCTCCAATTGCTTGTATCTGTCTTCTGCAGGAGGGTACTGCTCTTCATCAAAATCAGTCTCGTTGTCGGAGACTACCGGACTAGGAACCCTTGCTTCTGCCTGAGGAGTACCCTTGCCAACAGAAGAACCAGCCTCTTCATGCTGCAGAGTATTGCCAAACCTTCGGCCCGAGTTGAACAGAACAGTTCTTCTCTTCTTCTTCTTCTCCTTCTTCAGGAGCATAGCCTTCAGTTCTTCTTGGCCCTGAGCCAAACCCTTGATTAATTCCTGGAATTGTGCATTCTGCACCTGCAGAGCCTTGATGGAAGTCTCAGTTGATGCAGAGTCGGGATTCATGATGCTGAAATAAATAGCGAAGAACTGTAAGCAACCTGAAAAGAGGAAAAACCTGCTATGCACATGATGAATGATATGTGTTCATGCAATGCATTCAAGGGTTCGAAAGTTCAAATTTGTTGTACACAAAAAGGAACACACGTTATCATTAAAGAAATCATTGTTTGATACATCAAGCCTCATGGGCAAAAATAATACAAAAATCAAATCAATCCCAAAATATGCTACGCATCCTCTTTGGCGCTATGTAAGTGTTGAGATTCCTCTCCTCATGCAACAGGCGGGTGAGCTCCAAGACCTTCTTTTCACTGGCATGTAGATTAGTCTCAAGAGAATTCCTTTCCTCCTTAAGCTGGATCCAGCTCTTCTGCATCTCTTCCCAGGATGTGGGCATATCAGGGTGCTGAATAGTGTAGGACACTTCTCCTTCCAAGACTGGCTCTTTGATCACAGGGAGCATATGGGGGTAAGGCATCACTAACTTCTGGGAGCGGGCTCGTACCCACTTGAGATAAGGTTCCAACGGGATGGAATTCCTGTGCCCCAGTGTCTTGCTGTCTATCCTACTCGGCATCCTCCAAGCTCTGATAAATCTCTGGCAAAGTCCTTGAGTATCATTGTCGAAGTCAAAAACTATGTCAGGAATTAACATGTCATGAGGACCATCCCTCCGAGCATAACCAAACTGTCTCCAAGCCAGGCATGGGCTATAAGTAATACCTCCTCCGACTCCAAGTAAAGGAACATTAGGGTACTCCCCGCAACGATCAATGATAGTGACATCTTCTCTGGACCTAGGGCACCAATGTATATCTGCATGCGTAAGAGTCATCAACCGCTGTGACCATCTCAAACCCCGCTCATTCTTCAAGACTGATTGTGGAAGGTGCGAAATAAACCACCTTCCCAGGAGAGGAGTGCAACACATAAGGACACCTCTTTTTCTCATGGTTCGAGTGTAACATGAGTGAAGGATGTCCCCCAGCAACGTAGGTATAGGATTCATGGACATAAAGATCTGGACAGCACTGATATCAATAAGCTGATCTGGATTAGGGAACAACACCAAACCATAGACAAGGAGGGCCACAACCTCTTCAAAAGCTTGCAAGTCAAGGGAGTTCCAACATTCATGGGCCTTTTCAAACAGAAACCTGACTAAGAACCCTTTGATACCACTTCTGACTTCCCAATGTCCCTTGAGGTCAGATGACTGCAGGTGCAAGGCTTTAGCAATCTCTTCAAGCTTAGGTTCCTTTTCTGTACCGTTGAAGGGTAGCTGATCAAGGATAGGGATCTTCAGGAGCCGGGAGAACTCCTCCAATGTAGGTACCAACTGATAGTCCAAGAAGGTGAAACAGTGATGCAGAGGGTCAAAGAATTGGAACAGGACCTTGATCATATCTTCCTCAATGTTGGTGTTGACCAAGCTGATGAGGCTTCCATGTCTTTCACTGAATGACGAGTTCTCGGGAATCCTGGATATAAGCTCCTTAAGCTGAGGAGGGATCCTTACAAGATTGACTTGAATTGTCTTTCTACGAACAGTTTCCATGTCCTACAAAACAAGAACAAAGATGAAAATTCGAACCCCTGAAATGGTTAGTCAATGCATATGATGCTGGATGATGTCATGATGCTATGATTAAATACACCACAGATATTTACAAAGACAAACATGTAAGGCACACAAGGCACACAAGACAAGCCCTTAGGGTTTAAGGCCAGCATGGGGTCTGGGTAGTACCCTCTTGAAGTTGGTGGGTTCAACCTGTCCTAATCAAAGTAATCGGGTTCTAAGGTTCCCAATATCATGGGATTGCTTTCATTGTTCATCGTTTCGATTTAGCCACTGAACTGGCGACCGAAATATTCCAGGAAAGCAACCCTCAATTGAGCGTAGTATCGAGTATCAACCAACCTCGGACTGCACCAAAGTCAGTTATCTCACTACCCTAAAGAGGCCAAGATAGTTCAATTAAGGTTCCTAAGGTCTGTTGATGCTTCACGACACCACGCGGAGGCCCCGTACTCTCCTTGACTGAACTCAAGGGTTACCGGTACACACCAAAGTGCCACATCAACGTAGCAGACTGTTTCAACCATGTCGGTATACCCCGCACAGTTCCCTCACAGCCTTGTTGCTACTTTCTAAGAAGGTATCCCCAGATCCGGGTTAGGATCTATAGAACTCCCAAGCAACCCACAATAATAAAGCAAGCAAAGAAGACAATTGAAAACACAGTGATCTTAATCCTAAGGTACACCTCACTTTAAGATAGTCCCCAGCAGAGTCGCCAGTTCTGTGATCGGTGGATCTGGAACTGACTGTTTAACGCTGGTTCGCGAAATGTCGCGGAAGCAAGAGTCGCCACCGTCTTTTATTTTCTCCAAATGGAAAGGACAAAAGCACAGAAAAATTCCTTAAAGAGATTGCTCTCAGTTCGGGAGGTAGGTTATAGAAAGGGAAGGTGTTAGCACCCTTTCTATCCATGGTTATCCATGGGCTCTTAGATACTTGCTCATTTGTGTTTTCAAAAATGGTTTGTTTGCTTTTCAACTGTGGGTTTTAAAAAAGGTTTCTTTGAAAATTTCAGTTCGACTCTTGTATCGGTCCTCAAGAGTGTTTGAAAAGTTGCTTTCGAAAGCTTTTTGAAAAGTGTCGGTGTGAAAAGTATTTTTTGATTTGTTTTGAAATTAGAGCAAGTATCTAGAGTCGTCTATCTACCCTAAGGAATTCGTCTGTGTAAATGTCCTTTAAAGTAGTGCCATCCCACCATTGAGAGGTAGGTAGCACCACCGTTGGAGGTGTTCGGGTCAATTCGAGGTTCGGGACATGGTGATCACCAGAGCAATAGGAAGATACCTTAGAAGCTACCCTCATGCCAGGTTCCCGGATCATGAGGACTTACTAAAACATCCTCTACTCGACGATCACCTTTCGAGGCAAGGCAACAGTGAGGCGTACCCTAGGGGTGGTGTGTGATTTGTGTGTCATGTTCAGTTATTTTGTCTTATTCATGTCAAGGTGATCTATGCGTTTGTTTTTATTTTGCCCATTCATTCTTGCATGCTTTTGATTAACAGTTAAAAATATTTGCGAGGAAAAGTAATCTAAAGCTATTACAAATGGCGCGGGTCCACATCGCCAAAATTAACCAGGACCCGATTTGACAGGAAAATAAAGAAAGTAAAAGTGCGAGGAGTAATTAAAACGTTACAAGGCTTCGGGAGAGGTACATAATTATTTAAGCAAAATAAAATAAATATGCGAAATAAGAATTGAAACGAGGGCGTTGGACCCTTTTGCAAAAAATCAAATTAATGATGAAGTTAATTAATTAAAAAAAGATGTTTTTGGTATTTTTTTAGTGTTTTAAGATTTAATGAAAAAAAGAAAGAATTAATTAAAATTAACTACTAACCCTAATTCTATTTTATTTTTTAATTTATTAAGAAAACGTTAGAATTAAACCTAAATTAAACCTAATTTTTATGTACAATTTTAATTATGAAAATAAATAAAATAAATAATATTATTGTGAAAAAGGAAAATTACAAGGAATAAAACATTTACTAAACCTAGTTCTATATTTTTTAGATTTTTTGTTATGAAAGAAATTAAAATTAAAACCCTATTTTAAACTAATCAATTATATGCAAATTTATTCATGAAAAATATTAGAAATAAATATTTATCATATTTTTTATCCTTTTTTGACTTTTATGCATTTTTTATATTTATGAAAAATAATTAATTAAATCAAAACAATAAAGAAAATAAAATAATAATTAAAAATATAGAGAATTGCAAACCAGGGGGGGTGGTAGTCCCCAAATAGGAGGTCTCTTGTTAGCAATTCAGGCCCATTTGTTTTGGCCTATTTGGACTTTTTTTGAGTAGCATACTGAAGCGTTGACTAGGGCGTAGCGTGTTCTCCAACTCTCAACCTTTGATCTGATTCCCATGTGCACGTGGATGAATAGATGATGAAGGAACATGATGGTCTTCCATACGATGCCTGCATGTGATGATGAACTGGAAAAGAATATGGAAATAACGTAGACCTGGGACTCGAACCCAGGTCTTGGACGTGAACCCATTCAATGCTTGCCAGCTGAACCACTGAAACCTTTTGTTAAATAAATAAACAACAAATAATAAAATGTGAAACTACGCGTTGGTGGATTAAAGCGCGCGAATTTCAAACCAGCGTATCACGTTTTGCCACGGACTCATCTTCTTCACCATCCCTGAAACACAAAATATTAAGCAACGGTTTTATACGCGTTTTGTTAGGTGGCTTTCCAGAAAATAGCGATTAGGTCTTAGAGGGTCAATAAATTAGGCGCGATGGGTGGTTTATGATCGTTCAAGCCTGCTGAATCTAATGGTATGGGTCTTGAAGACCAATTTCTCCTTGATTAGAAACCCCTAATCTGAAGCTCTGCAAACCCTAAAAATCACCAATGGCATAATCGTGTACACAGCATAAAAACATAATTGAATCATATGGTTAGCATTAGAAAGGCATAAGGAATGTAAATCAGTAATTAAAATGCCATAAGAATGCCTATATGTCAAAACACGATCATGGATTTTGTTTGAGACAGTCTGACTTCATTATACCGATTCTGGGCGTTTTGATTGTTGTTTTTGTTTGGAATATGTCCAGTAGACCTTGAGGAAGCTATTGAAACAAGAATTGAGACCTGAATCGTCCTGGAAGGCTGTTTTCAGAATTGACTTTTTTAGAGAAAATTTCAAGTTTTCTTTGTGTTCTTTTGCGCAGCTTTTTGTCTATTAGGACTAGGTTTGTGATCAGGCTCATATACTGAGTGAATTAGGTTAAGAAAAGTAGCACAAATCCAATGCATTCATGGTTTTTGAAAATTTGATTTTAAGGATCTTTTTCATATCTTTTTCCATGCAATTTTGTGTCAATTAGGATCCAATCAAACCAAATCTTCCCATATTTGAATGTGCACGAATTATTGAGTCTAAAACATGTGCAAAAAGATTTATTAGGTTAAGTTAAGTATTTTTCACATATTTAATTGATTTAAATGAATTAATATAAATAAAAATTCAAATAAATAAATAAAAAATGAGAGAATACTTCCCTTTGGGCCAAGTGGTCGTGCACATGTCATGGATGATGAATTATGGAAGAAAAATGGGCCCATTAGCAATTTTAGGTCATTTGAATCAATGTTGACTTTTCAAAATATCCAAAAATTTCCCAACTTCCACAAGGCATAACTTGCTCAATTTTTAAGCTTTTCTCATGTTCTTGGACATTTTGGAAAGGTCTTTGAGTCCTCTAACCAATGACTTTGGTCCCATGTAATTTTGATTTACCAATCTCAAGTTATGGCCTTTGACTTAAAGTCCCTTTTTGTTGACTTTTGAAAATGACCTATAATGTTGAAATTGATAACTTTTTGTGAGAGCATTTCTTAGACTTGAAGTATGAAGATGAATTGTAGGAAATGTCTTTCTCTTCAAAATGAGCTTTGGATGTAATTTTTCTGATAATCCATGTGAAAGTTATGCCCTGGTCAATTTCAGTTGACTTTTTCAGCTGTCCAAATAAGGAAACTTTTGCATTTTGATGATTTCTGAGCCAAACTTTGAGAATCATGATCAAGAATTGATCAAATGATGTTTGTGGCTTCAAAATGATATGTTGACCAAAAATTTGAACTTTTGACTGTCAACTGACCATTTTGCCCCTACAGTTGACTGTAGTGCAATTAGGGTTTTTGACTGTGCAATTTTGTGCTGAAAGCCTTGAAACTTGATATGAGGATACTTGACCATGTTTGTAGGCATGTGAGACTTGATTGGACCTTTAGAAACTTCATTTTCTTGATCAGCACAAAAAACCCTAATCTTGACTGTATAGGAGATCTTTGACTGTGCAACCCTTGGGGAGATTTTTGAAGTTTGACTTTGGCAATTTCTTGAAGAATATGGGAGGGCAAATTTTGGGGTACAACAAAGATGATGACTGATCTTTGTGAAGAGTTCAATATTGTCTACCACAATTAATCTCCTTACAAGCCAAAGATGAATGGTGTTGTTGAAGCTGCTAATAAGAACATCAAGAAGATCATCTAGAAAATGGTTGTTACTTACAAATATTGGCATGAGATGCTCCCTTTTGCTCTACACGGGTAACGATTATATGCCTGCACTTAAACAGGGGCAACCCCGTTTTCTCTTGTATATGGCATGGAAGCAATTCTCTCCATTGAAGTTGAGATTCCCTCCTTACGTGTGATAATGGAAACCAAGTTGTCAGAAGCTGAATGGGTCCAGAACAGGTTTGACCAGTTGAATTTGATTGAAGATAAAAGAATGACGGCCTTGTGTCATGGTCAGTTATACCAGAAAAGAATAAAGAAAGCTTTTAACAAGAAGGTCAAGCCTTGTGAGTTCAGAGAAGGCAACCTTGTGCTCAGTAAGATCATGTCTTTTAACGCTGATTCTCGGGGCAAGTTGACTCCCAATTTTGAAGGCCCATATGTTGTCAAGAAAGCCTTCTTAGAGGTGCATTGATTCTTGAAACAATGGATGGCGAGGAGTTCCCACGTCCTCTGAATGCTGATGCAGTCAAGAAATACTTCACCTGGAAAAATAAAATAATAACTCACTAAGATGAAAACCTGAAAGGGTGGCTTAGGAAAAAAGGAGCGCCTCGGTAGGCCGAAAACCCGAAAGGGCGGTCTAGGAAAAAATTAGAGACATAAACAGAATAAATGTTCCTGATAGGTCGAAAACCAGCAACGGAAATCTAGCCAAAAGGTAGGGATTTCCTGGCAAGTAACTGCATCAGACAAGACTTGATCATTGAAGCAATAATCTTCTTAGATCCTCACCGATCTTCAATCGAAGTCTCATATCAGAAATTCAAAGTTGTTAGGGAGAATAGTGGTCATTACATTTCAATGTATCTTTTCCAATGTATATTACCATTTTCCAAACTTTGTAATCATTTGTGGAGTCTCGCCATTTGCAGACTACCATTCTATTAATAAATTTTGGGCTTTTATCCAATTCTTATTTTATTCAGCTTACAAAGACTTCATTTATTATTGATGGTAATTTTCAAAGCAAACAGATTAAATAACAAAAAATTGTTTTTTCGAAAAGAATTTACAAATCACTTCTTGCTTTAGATTTTGTGACTCAAGGAGAACAAAAATAGTGGCTCCAAGAATGGACAAACTCGAATTTTTTTTGGATATCTGAATTCCCCACAAAGACTCTCCCAGGTCACTTTTGCTGGTGCAAGTATGATCTTCTTGTGTTTCTCCAATAATTAAAGTATGGTGCAGTATTGGATTTGTGATCCCATTTTCACCAGACAAGTCTTGGTACATTCTGATTTCGGGTTTGCATGGTATAAAGTCTCTACCCCAGATTCCCCAATAAGGTCTTCACTCGCATGATGAAAGTCTCTTCCCTCTTTGTGTGCTGAGATGGAACCATTTGCAAAACATCACCCTTTGAAGTGCTAGCATTTTTTGTTCTTGTTTGTTTTCCCGGAATCCAGACAAGGGCAACGTCTTTTCTAAGAAATGATGAAACAATTGTCAACTCTTTGGGTTTTCTCCTGCCAAGTGCTGGATTTGATTTAAAATCGCCATAAGTTTGATTCCTTGTTGTAATGTTTGATTTCTTAAATCCTTGGGTAAGGATATCTCCGTGAAGTTTCATAATTTCTCCCTAGAGAAGTTGGTGCAATCATCACTGTCAGTATTGAAGAATGTATCTTGGTTCCCTTTGATGATGTGTTTTTATCCTCCCCGATAAAGACAGTACAATATCCCCAACTGATGTCTCGGTAATATGGTTTTGTGTTCCCTAGTAAAGTCAGTATGGCAATCCCTAATAGAAGTACAGACCGTGAAACATTTGCTTTCTCTCCTTTGAAGTCTGTGTGATATTCCCCGGTGAAGCCTGGAGGAAGTTGTTATATCCCTATATTTGTATTGGTTTACTGTTATTTTTTTCTTTCCCAGTAGAGTTAAGTCGCAAAATATAAATGTGTTTCCTCAGTTGGTGCTTACTTTCTCATGAAATTTTCATCTTGGATGTGATTTAGCCGAGTATTGGTTGTACCCAAGTTGGTTTTGTCTGGTTGTCCTCAATGTTATACGTTTGTTTTGTCAGCATATACATGATGACATTCATACATTCACACATACATCATGTGCATCCATTAATTTTGCAAATCATTGCACATGTGCATCCATTAATTTTTGTTGGCATATTACTCTGTTTTACAGAGTTGTGTTATCCTCTCTCCAATAGTGTGTCAGCCTTAAGAAGAAAGTGTATATCCTTTCAATTTTCCCACTAAGTTATCCCTCGTGGAAGAATTTTGCTTTAGCCTTCCTTTCAGCTTATTGTCTGAAAAGAACGTGGTTCCCTCTTGAGTTTATTTCTCATGAGATGTTATTATGGTTGACTGTTTCACTCTGGTTTATTTTTGGTTTGGATAGGTGGTCCCCGACAATGTTATTATTTTGATTTCTGCAAGTTTCGAGCCCTGGTTCGAGAATGTGCATTTTATTTTGCACATGAAGATTCTATCTCCTCAACAAGAATACATTGACATTTCCCCAGGAGGTCATATTTCTCTCCCCAGGAAATCATTATTTGCAATTCCTCCTCATAACAGCAAGTGGCAGGTCTCTTTGTTTGAGCAACTTGTACTTACCCAATAAGTCTGACAGTTCCCAGAGAAGATTCAGATTTGTTACTCCAATGAATGGTAGCCTTTTTATCATGGATGGTAGTTCGTTGCTGAGATTTGTTACTCCAATGAATCGTAGCCTTGTCATTATAGAAGGTAGTTTATTGTCGAGATTTGTCACTTCAATGAATGGTAGGCTTGTCATTATGGAAGGTAGTGTTAGAACATAGTTTGATTCTACAACCCTTGTAAGAGTTTTGATGATAACAAACAAAAAGATCAATTATGCACTCTAAAATTATATTCTGTTTTGTAGAGAAGTTCTAATGGAACAAGATCATAAGATAAGCTACAAGGTTGTTCCTGCTGTGAATATAGACAATTCTCAAAAAGCTCTGATGAAAGAAGATCAGAAGTTTCGCTAAAAGAAAGATGTTTTAACTCTGATTACACAACTCTGGGAAAGTAAGTCTAACGCTGCAAACATGATCTTATGGCTCTAACCTTCAAAAGTTCTGAAGCAAGCAGCAACGTATACCTCAATGTTCTGAAGCATTACAAATCAAATATTTCCATTTCAAGAGAAACGACTGGAAGGGAACAAGGATCTTTATTTTTGGAAAGCACCTTAATTGTCATTAATCAAGTTTCCAAACGATCATCCATGCTGCGCCTATTTAAACAAGACTTGATGATAAATTGTTTACGATTTACATAACACTCGACAACGCTGCAATCTTTTCTAATCCTCATGCATACAATACTTTCAACTGTGTAAAACATCACAATACTGTGATACTGTTTTGTAAGAAACAATATTGTTCAATGTTTTATTCTTATATTATTTAATGCATTTCCTTGTTAAAAACCGGGTTGTGGTTATACTCAAGAAGACTTTGGCAGTAGTCAAAGTAGATTTGTAATCAAGATTGATTAGTGGATTAAGACCTCGTTGGAGAGAGGCGGAATCACCTTGACGGGTGGACTGGAGTAGTTTGAGTTCAAACGAACTAGGATAAAAATCAACGTGTTCTTTCCATTGAATTTTAAGATTCCAATTCACCCCCCCCCCTTCTTGTGTTTTTCAATTCTTAAATTGGTATCAGAGCGCCTGGTTCTGAGTTCAAGCACTTAATCGTGTCAGTAAAAGATCCAAGCTAAGAAAAACACCATGGTGGGACTAAGTCAGAACATCAACAATGACTACCATGATGAGAAAGACAAAATCAGCGACAAACCTCCAATCTTTGGTTGAGAGAACTTTGATTACTGGAAAGAGAGAATTGAAAACTTCTTTCTGGCTCATTATGTTGATCTTTGGGACATGGTGATTGATGGGTACATACATCTGATTGATGAAAGTGGGCAAAAGATTGATAAAAAAAGAATGTCAAATAATCAAAAGCGAGACTTCAAAAATCATCACAAGGCCAGAACTATTCTCTTGAGTGACATCTCATATTCAGAGTATGAGAAGATCACAAACAGAGAGACAGCAAAGCACATGTTTGATTCCCTGAGAATGACGCATGAAGGCAACACGCAAGTAAAAGAAACCGAAGCCCTTGCGCTCATTCAGACATATGAAGCCTTCAAAATGGAAGAAGATGAAACCATTGAAGTAATGTTCTCAAGATTTCAAATTCTTGTTGTTGGGCTAAAAGTTTTGGATAAAGGATATTCAACTGCTGATCATGTAAAGAAGATCATCAGAAGTTTACCAAAGAAATGGAGACCCATGGTCACTGCTCTCAAACTGGAAAAAGATCTGAACAAAATATCTTTAGAAGAACTTGTCAGCTCTCTCAGAAGCCATGAGATAGAGTTAGAAGATGATGAGCCCCAGAAGCAAGGTAAGCCTCTAGCCCTCAAATTTAACAAACAATATGATTCTAAAGTTTTGCAGGAAATAGAAGAAAACTATAGAGGTTCCTCATCAGAAGAAGACGAATTATATCTTCTTTCTAGAAGAGTAAATCAATTGTGGAAGCACAGGCAAAGGAAATTTCGAAATTCCAGAAGAACAGGAAATCAGTCTGAATCATCGCCTGGATATAGAAAATCTGAACCATCTTCTGAGTACAGAAAGTCAAGAAACAAAGACATTGTTTGCTATGAGTGCAATGAACAAGGGCACTACAAAAGCGACTGTCCAAGGATTAAGAAGGAGAAACCTAAAAATAAGTTCGTTAAGGAGAAGAAGAAAATTCTCATGGCAACGTGGGATGACTCAGACTCTTCAAAAGCAGACACTGAATCAGAAGATGAAAGAGCCAACATTGCCTTGATGGCCAACATATCAGAATATACTGGATCATCTGGATCAAAATCAGACTCAGAGGCAGAAGAGGTATTTTCTAACTTTTCTAGATCTCAATTAGATGAGAGTCTATCAGAAATTCTGGAAAGGTATCAGAAGCTTCGAGTCATAAACAAGAACCTGAAAAAGGATCTAGTTTCTGACTCTGAAGAAACTAAGAATCTGAGACTAGAAAACTCTAAGCTGAAAGAAAAAATTTTAAAACTTGAAAATGATTTACAAAATACTCAGAAGGAAACTGTCTCAGAAGTTCCTAGTAACCCTGATACAATCATAAAGGAATATGATCACAATTTTCAGAAGTTCCTCGCTAAAAACATAGATAGAAGCAAGATGGCTTCAATGATCTATGGAGTTAGCAGAAATGGTAGAAAAGGGATAGGATACAAAGGTAAAGTATCCCAACCTAAGAAAGCCAAGGATTTGGTTATTAAGCGCACTCCTCTAAAATCTCACTTTACCTAGGGTACACACATGACTTAAAATATACCAGTAATAATTTCTCTGCTAAACCAAAATTCAAACAGAATTTTGGTAACTCTAACGAACAACGACCCAAAAAGATATGGGTACCTAAGGATAAAATTGTATATGTAGCAGATATCTTTGACAACAAGACTGAAACACCAATCCTGGTACCTGGACTCTGGATGCTCTCAACACATGACGGGAAGAAAGCATATGTTCTAAAGCCTGGAGCTTAAATCTGGAGGCTACGTAGGTTTTGGAGGCAATCAGAAAAGGAAGATCATTGGTTCTGAAACAGTTGGTAACGGTAATTGTAACACCCTAATTTTACCCGACAATTATAATTGTAAATCAGAGTTTTAAAATTCATACAACTGAATCAGGATGCCATAAATTCAACTTAAAAACACATTGCATTCAACGTGGATACATAACACTTTAAAACTTCGGATGAACCATCAGCAAAATAATTTAATCTCTTAATTCAACAACTTGAGCATCTACGCAGCGGAATCATAATAACATCTTTGTCCAACATTACAACAACATATACTTAGCAACAATCAAATTAAAGTTCAACATCTGGAATAACAATAACTAAAAGCAACAAGCATTCATCCCTCCGAGTGTTACGTATCAGAGCAATGACACCGACTCGAACTACTGAAGGTATACTGCATTCACTCTGGATTACCTACACGTTACCAACGTAAGGGTAACATTCAAACAGAAGGGGTGAGATATCTAACAATATAATAAAACGTATGATAAATAATATGTTAGATCAACTCATATAATAACACCACTTCACATCTCATAAACAACAATAATCGCAACATAATACCAACATTATACACATTTACCGCATCAATACACAACTTATTTATGCAATCATATAATGCGACTCAATACAATGCAAATGAATGTGGTACCATTGGAGCAGAACTCCCATCTCAAAATAATTTCCAATAAATAGAGGCATCAACAAGGCATAAGCCTTCATCTTAATATTCGCCAATACAGACCATCTTAACGAGCATCAGCTCCATCTTGATATGCAATGTATGCACCATAATCATGAATTTAGTAACAACAACCACAATTAACAACATCTCAACATAATATCATCATTGGACAGAAAGCCTACATCTTAATAGCTGCCAATTATTAGAGGCATCTCAACATCATTCACCAACATCATTCATCAACCTAATTCATCAACATAATTTATCAACATAATTCATTAACATAATTCATCAACATAATTCATCAACATAATTTATAGCAACTCATCCATAACAACAATACAACGGCAGATCGACAATCCCTCAATGTTGGCCATAGGTCTACAACATGATAATGCCTATAATTAATTAATAATATAAGGATTACCTCTAATTACCAAACCTCTACATATTATTATTATTCTGTAATACTACATCTATCGTTATAAATCTTATTGTCATGAACCAAGCGATAATCTAAGATCGTCTTATCCTCATCATACTTCATAAAATCATCATAGCGATTAATGCGGGAAGCTAAATCTAATCCTAATTTGGGTACTAGGATTATTCTTCTTATCCTTCATTTTAATCCTTAAGAATGAAGTTCATCACGTTAGCTATCTAACGCTTCAAACGACACCTCAAACGGAGTCCAGAAACTCAAGTTATAGCCTTTGGAAGAATCTGTCAAAAATCAGACTGCATGAGTCAACGCATGTCCCTTTGAGTCGACGCATACTGGACTGAAATCCTGTATGAGTCGGCGTGTAATCCCCTCGTGTCGAATCATACTGATTCTGAAACACTTCATGTATCGATGCATGATCCTATGTATCGACTCATCCGGAGTCTTAAATCCTGCATGTGTCGACGCATGGCCTTTGAGGTTGACTCATATTGTTCTGTGATGAATATATTATGCGATTTCACTGTGTTTTCACTGCGATTTCCCTGCCTTAGACCCTAAAAATATCCTTTAATCATAGGTAATCATCAATTATAATAATCCTATGTTTTTAATGGAAAGAGAAAGAACAACATTTACAAAATAAAACTTTCTGAACTAAAAAGTCAGAATGTAAAATGCCTACTATCTGTTAACGATGAGCAATGGGTCTGGCATAGAAGATTGGGGCATGTTAGTATGAGAATAATATCTTAGATTAACAAACTCAATCTAGTCAGAGGACTTCCTAACCTAAAGTTCAGCTCAGATGCTCTGTGTGAAGCATGTCAAAAAGGTAAATTTGCAAAAACCTCTTTTAAAGCAAAAAAAATGTTGTTTCTACCTCTAGACCATTAGAACTTCTGCATATAGATCTATTTGGACCAGTGAAAACTGCATCCATTAGTGGCAAGAAGTATGGATTAGTGACCGTAGATGACTATAGCAGATGGACATGGGTAAAGTTCTTAAGACACAAGGACGAGTCATACTTTGTGTTATTTTCTTTCTGTAACCAAGTCCAAAATGAAAAAGATATTAGAATTATTAAAATCATAAGTGATCATGGTGGAGAATTTTAAAACAAAAAATTTGAAATATTTTTTTATGAGAATGACATCTCTCATGATTTCTCTTGTCCTAGAAATCCCCAACAAAATAGATTTGTAGAACAAAAGAACAGAACTTTATAAGAAATTGCCAGAACCATGATCAACGAGACTAACATTGCTAAGAACTTATAGGCAGAACCAATTAACATAGGGTGTTACATTCAGAATAGAATCTCCATAAGACCTATTCTGGATAAGACTCCATATGAATTGTGGAAGATTAGAAAGCCCAACATCTCGTATTTCCATCCTTTTAGATGTATTTGTTTTATTCTTAACACCAAAGAACATCTGAACAAGTTTCACTCTAAAGCATAGAAGTGTATTATGTTAGGATACTCTGAATGCTCAAGAGGCTACAGAGTATACAACACATAAACACAGATTGTAGAAGAGTCAATCAGTGTTAGATTTGATGATAAGCTTGACTCTCAAAAGTCAAAGTAAAATGAATCTCTTGCAGATATAGAAGTCTAATTTACAGGTACTGAAGACACTGCATCAGAAGTTCCCAACAAAGAATCATAAACAACATCAGAAGGAAATGTCACAAAAATCACAACAACATCTGAAGAACCTCTCCAGAAAAGACTATCCAGAAGCAGCCTAGCTCATCCTGAAGACAAAATTCTGGGGAAAAGGAAGACACGGTCAGAACAAGATACACATTCAAAAACTCTGAAGAATCTCTCATGGGATTGGTATCTCTGATTGAGCCAACTTCCATTGATGAAGCTCTTCTGGACAATGATTGGATACTGGCTATGCAGGAGGAATTAAACCAATTCACCAGAAATGATGTGTGGGATCTGGTTCCCAAACCAAAAGGGTTCAACGTCATTGGAACAAAATGGGTATTCAGAAACAAGTTGAATGAACAAGGAGAAGTCATCAGAAACAAAGCACGACTGGTTGTACAAGGTTATATTCATCAAGAGGGGATAGACTATACAAAAACCTTTTCTCCAGTTGCCAGGTTAGAATCTATCAAACTTTTAATTTCCTTCGCTGTGAATAATGGCATCACTCTCTATCAGATGTATGTCAAAAGTGCATTCTTAAATGGATACATTGATGAAGAAGTTTATGTGCACCAACCCCCTGGTTTTGAAAATTCCAAACATCCAGAATATGTTATCAAACTAAAGAAATCACTATATTGTCTGAAACAAGCTCCCAGAGCTTGGTATGAAAGACTAAGTAACTTTCTATTAGAAAATTATTTCACCAGAGGGAAAGTGGACATAACCTTATTCTATAAGCCATTTAAGAATGACATTCTAGTTTGTCAAATTTATGTAGATGATATTATTTTGGGATCTACTAAAGCCTCTATGGGAAGAGAATTTTCTAAGTCTATGCAGGCAGAGTTTAAAATGAGCTTGATGGGAGAACTCAAATTCTTTATGGGTATTCAGATCAATCAAACTCCAGAAGGAACCTACATACACCAGAGCAAATACATCAAAGAACTTCTGAAGAAATTCGACTTATCAGAATGTAATCCAGCCAATACTCCAATGCATCCTACATGCATTTTGGAAAAGGAAGAGGTAAGTAAAATGGTAGAATAGAAGATCTACAAAGGTATGATTGATTCTCTCTTATATCTTACAGCTTCAAGACCTGATATTTTATACAATGTATATTTATGTTCCAGATTCCAATCATATCCTAGAGAATATCACTTAACAGCTGTTAAGAGAATTTTCAAGTATCTGAAAGGTACTACTAATCTTGGTTTGTTTTATAGAAAAACCAGTGAATACAAATTAGTAGGGTACTATGATGCTGACTTCGCTGGAGACAGAGTAGAAAGAAAAAGCACTTTTGGAAGCTGCCAATTTCTGGGAGAAAATCTGATCTCATGGACCAGCAAGAGGTAATCCATTATCGCACTGTCAACTACTGAAGTTGAATACATAGCAATTGCTGGATGCAGCACACAGATGTTGTGGATGAAGAGTCAGCTTGAAGACTTCAATATATTTGAGAGTAACATTCCTATATTTTGTGATAACACTTATGTAATTTGTTTATCTAGGAATCCTATTTTACATTCTAGGGCTAAGCATGTAGAAATTAAATATCACTTTATTAGGGTCTATATTCAGAAAGGAATTCTTTCCTTAAAATTTATTGACACAGACCATCAATGGGATGATGTCTTCACTAAACCACTTTCTGAAGATGGGTTTAACTTCATTCTGAAACATC
This sequence comes from Vicia faba, assembly GCA_948472305.1. Lineage (NCBI taxonomy): Eukaryota > Viridiplantae > Streptophyta > Magnoliopsida > Fabales > Fabaceae > Vicia > Vicia faba. Next base: position 1,360,319,018 of record OX451741.1, on the reverse strand, counting down.
TCAGCATGAAATTATGTCCAGAATAAGAGTTTTATTTATATATTCTTTAACCCTTAGAATTTTATGTTTTTTTTGTGAACATCTGATCAACAACTCTTCAGAAGTTAGAAGGATATTTGCATCAGGATCTATCTAAGAAGATCCGAATGGTTCATTTCAAAGATAGAAACATGCAATTCACATCATCAACATCTGTCATCCTCTCACAAGCGTCCTTCTAAGGCTGAACACGCGTTTAAATTCTAATGGGTTGAAAGATTTGATTGGATGCATTGAGACGCGTGTTATATTAGTAACCATTTTTATATCTCCACGCCATCTCCCTATTTTCAAGAATAATAAATGTTGTGTAATCATTATTTTTTTCTCTTTCTTACTGATTAAGTTTTCAATTTGCTTATAAATACACCATTCACTTTCACTCTCACTTCTTCTCTCTATTGTTTTCTCTCTAGTTTTCGTTTGCAAAACCCTCTTTCAATAATCCTCAACAGTCTTGTGAATAATGGCTTCATATTCAAGCGCTCAGAATACTTAATGTGCTCTTGGTTCATCTTCTTCAACTGCAGAAAGATACGAAGAACCATCAAGAACTCTTTTGACCCCCATTGATTCACTAGAGGTTCTCTGTGAACTCATCATTGATTCTGAAAGCATGAAGGAAAATGACTTTGATCTTACAACAAATGTGGAATTTCAAGGATTGAACAAATATTTTGATCGTCTTCTGGGTCCAGTTTTCCCAAAATTGGTCAAGGAATTATGGATTCACGCATCCACTTCAAATCATCAAGTAACCTCTCATGTAATGGGGAAGAAGATTGCAATCACTGAAGATCTGATTGCATGGTTGATTGGTCATAACGGCAGAGGAATCCATTGCAGCGATATGGCTGAGAAATGTTCTGACCTAACAACAATATCGAAAGAAATTTTCACCTCTGGTCAACCATCTAACAAAATCAAATATCTGAAGGACTACTTCAGAATTTGGGCAAAAATTATTCTAGGCTGTATCAACCACAGGAAGCCAACAAGCTCTCCTGATTACATCAACATTGATCAACAATTTTTGTTGTACTTCATTGCAATAAAAGCAAAAGTAAACCTTCCTCGTCTGCTATTCAACCATCTGAGAACAAGTGTGAAGGAAACCAGAGAAGATGAAAGAACCAAGAGGGATTGGATACCTCTGGGTAGGCTAATTTCAGATATTCTGACTGGAAACAAATTAGTAGAATATCTGACTGAAATTCAGCAGATTAGCACTCTTGATGCATGTGCTGGAAAACCTCTCAATGCCAAGAACCTGAAGAAGATGAAAATCATTGACATCATTAAGAAGGATCCAACTATCGCAACCAAAGAAGTCATCACATCAAGAAGAGTCCCTCTGAAATATTTCCCTCTGTTCTCTCAAATAGATGCTTCACCAGAAATCATTGTCAGATATCTGGAAGCATGCAAGATGGATGAGACTAATCCAGAGTTAAACTTTCGTGATCTGCATCAACAGGCTCCAGATGTTGTCCTCAAGAAGTCTAGAAAAAGGAAAGTTGCCGAAGAAGGATCTTCTCAGAAGACACCAAAAGCTGCTAAGAAGAAAGGTAATTCTCATTTTATTTCTGTTGTAGAATCAGTGATTTTTTCAACATCTAAAACACCCTCTTCTCTAAAACCAATAGAAAACTCCTCACCACAAATCTTTGATGATTTTGATATAGAATTTGACCCTTCAGTCACACTAGAAAACATTTTGAGTTAACCACACTCTCCTAACCCACATCTTGAACAAAATCGGTCAGAACTTGCTCAAGTTCTCTCTGATATTGATCAATTTGATCCAGAATTTCAAGCTCCCTACATAGAAAATCCAAACTTCCAAGCTACCCACTCTGAAAATCCAAACGCTAACGCTTCCCAAACAAACAATCCAAATATTGACTCTGATACCACCACACAAATTCTTGGAATAACAGAACCTCTCATGGTTCGACAACCTCTCTCAATCCAAAACATTCTAGAAATTCCATCTCCTTACCATTCCACTCCACCAAACACACATCCATCACAAATTATCGTTTATGATTCTCCTTCTCCCTCTCCTATTAATCCTCCAGAAGATCACCTAAGAACTGTAATAGACTTAGAAGCGTTGGATCACCTTGCCTCTAACTCGTGCAAAATTACTATCCCCAAACCAAAACCAACTATCACCAAGGTAGATGTTGGTAGGAATTTACTAATTTTTTAAACAGAGATAATTGAATGGGTTAACTCTTTGAAGTGAGCATGCTTAGAAAATCTGAATCCTGCTGCTTCTGATTCTCACTGGAACCAGTTCAGAAAATGGTTCAATTCTGAATCCCAGAAACTCAAGGAGTTGAGCTATGAAATTGATCAACAAAACTTTTGTGATCAGCTGAATGCCTTCAAGGATCAAGTTATGCGTCACTGGGAAAAGAAACATATTCTTCTGCTGGACAATGCTCTCTGGAAAGAGCACCATCCTTCAGAAGTTGAGGAACCATGCTCTGATAATCTTCCTCTGGTTATTGTTCCAAACAAAGGCAAAGAAATTGAAGAAGCCACTGAGTCAGAAACTGCTGCAGATTGTTCTGAGAAGCTTGCACCTTCTATGGATATACCTTCTTCATCTCTGGTTATGCAAACTCTGGAAGAGTTGAACAAAGAAAATGCAGTGATCAAGGAGAGATTAGACAAGCAAGATGACACGTGCAAAGAAATCAAAGGAATGCTGGGAAAAAAAGAGGAATCAAACACTCAGATTAAGAGCTTGCTGGAAGCGTTGTTCACACGACTTCCCCCACCTCAATCTTAGTTTTTAAAACTTGTTTTCTTTACTGTATTCATTTTTCTTGTTTTGTTTGCCTCTGAACGTGTTATTGCAATCAAGTTTAATATAACTCAACTTTTGATTATGAATATTAGTGTTTATATTGCTTTTTGATTCTTGACAAAAAGGGGGAGAACGTAAGATATTTCTAATAACAATATATCGAGACACAGTCTCAAACATTTTAAATATCATAACTTCTCATTTCTTTTTCTGAAAGCAAAACAGGAACAAAACTCTGATAAAGACAGAAGTAGATGCATCAAAAGCTCTGATCAAAATTAACTCCAGGGAAGTAATTTATCTCTATCTGAGTACTCAGCTCAGGGGGAGACCCTATAATGCTTTATGTTCTGTTTATTTTGACTGAAATATCCTAGTTTTTGTCATCATCAAAAAGTGAGAGATTATTAGAACATAGTTTAATTCTACAACCCTTGTAAGAGTTTTGATGATAACAAACACAAAGAACAATTATGAACTCTAAAATTATATTCTTTTTTGTAGAGAAGTTCTGATGGAACAAGATCAGAAGATAAGCTACAAGGCTGTTACTGCTGTGAATGTAGACAATTCTCAAAAACATCTGATGAAAGAAGATCAGAAGTTGTGCTAAAAGAAAGATGTTTTAACTCATATTACATAACTCTAGGAAAGTAAGTCTAACGCTGCAAACATGATCTTATGGCTTTGACCTTCAAAATTTCTGAAGCAAGCAACAACATATACCTCAATGTTCTGAAGCATTACAAATCAAATATTTCCATTTCAAGAGTAACGGCTGGAAGGGAACAAGGATCTTTATTTTTGGAAAGCATCTTAACTGTCATTAATCAAGTTTCCAAATGATCATCCTTGTTGCGCCTATTTAAACAAGACTTGAGGATAAATCATTTACGATTTATGTAACACCCCAGTTTCAATTATTTGATTTATTTAAATTTGGGAAATCATTTTATTAGAATTAATAAAATAAAAAGGGATTATTTATTTTGAAATATGGAGGAAAATAAAAGAAATAAGAAAATGCTGAGTTTTTAAGTTATTGGGCTTGGATGTTGTTAGTAAAGAGTGGGGGTGCAAAAGAAGTAAAGATATGTTTTGGAACTCAAGTTATTTTTCTCATTATTCACGATAACACAGAAGTTGGGATTTTGGGAAGCAGAGCTCTGAAGGCGAGAAGAACGAAGAACATCGCTCAAGAACTCAAGCTGCAAATTGTTAAGGTAAGGGGGGCTATTACTCGATTTACCTTTGTTTATGGGTTTATGTATGGTTGATTTAGATAATCGTAGGGAGAACCCCAATTGTTAGATGTTACTAGGAATCGATACCCTTAGGATTGAACCTTGTTAGAAAAGGGTTAGGTTCCCAATTTTTATGAATCGATTAGGAATTTTAGGTTCCAAATGGTGGATTGGGAGTATATCTGCATGATCATGAATTTACCTTAGAGGTTTAGGGATAACCTTAATGTTGTCAGAAATTCCCTAAAAAGGACGAGTAATCACTGTTAAGGTGACGATGATAATTGTTGGTAATTATGGAATGGATGTGTTGTTCTCAATTGTGAAATACCGATGTTGTTATATACCGAAATGTGCGTTTTGGCTGGCATTTCCCGCGTTTGGCTGTTGTTCTGAGCTGCTACAGGTACAGGAAAATCCTGTACGCGCTCAGCAACACGGGCCGTGTTGCACAACACGGGCACCCGTGTTGCTCTTCTGTGTTGCACAACACGGGCCGTGTTGCACAACACGGGCCGTGTTGCACAACACGGGTACCCGTGTTAGGTCCCCTGTAATGAGAAAAAAAATGTGTTTTCTGGACGCGCTCAGCAACACGGGCCGTGTTGCACAACACGGGCACCCGTGTTGCTCTTCTGTGTTGATTTTTCTGAATTTTGTTTTTTGTGCGTTATTGTGGATTTTATTGTCATGCTTTTGGATAATGTTATCGAGCATGAATTATGATATGACTTGATATGATTGATGTTTAAATAGTATGCTGAGTGATTACATGCTATCCATATCCTGTTATGATTGATGTTGTTGATGTGCATGATATGTTGATTGATGTTCATAGTATGCTGAGTGTTACATACTTACATATCATGTTGCATTTGTTAATTCCCATTGTGTGGAATTAACATGGTGGCCAATATACGTGTCCGCGATTTAATGGAACGTTGAGGTGGTAGCCGTGTCCGCGATATAATGGAACGGTGAGTTATCCGTGACCCGAGATTTAATGGGGCGGTAAAGTGGTACCACATGCATGGGTGTGTTGCATTACCTTGAATATAACATGAATGGATGATTTTTCCAATGTTGTATTTGATTGTTTGTATGCACGTATGGTTGCTAAATGGTTGACGATGTTTGATGTCAATTGCAAATATGAAAAGCAATATCTTATGGTCGTATGAATTGCAAAGGTTTTTGTAAACTATGAAATATGCTAATTGTTGGGTGATGCTTATGGTTTCCTGAATTGATTGTTATGAATGCATAATCAAATGTATAATTGAGATGCTCACCCTTACTGTTGAATATTTCAGATTGAGGAGCTTCGTTCAGGTGCTTGGCGAAGGCTTGTCGTTTCTAGTTTATTTTCGTTTTAGTATTGTCCGGGTCATGCTCTGATAGTTGTAACTCCGGGAACGTCTGTTTTGTCGAGCTGTTTTAGTCAGACTCGTTTAATTCCTTATGTTTTATTATAATATGATGTTGACATTTTCCAGGTGTTAATCCCTGATGATTTTGGAAAATATTATAACTTTGATTTTATTAATTAAAGTATTCCGCTGTGTAAACATGTATGAGTTACTACTACGTTATGAATGACAGGAATTTGTTTTATTAAAAGAGAATTGTAGCATCCTCGTTAGTACATGTACTCTGAAAATATGATTTTAATTATTTGCGAAATTTTATGCGGGGTTTTAGAGGGTGTTACAATAGTGGTATCAGAGCATAGTCGGTCGTTGCGACCAGAGTCTTGAGTCAGTCATCCCTTTTGTATGCGATTAGTGTAAGGTAACACTGTCGATACTGTATTCTAATGAAGAGTATGTTTTGATTCTCAGGAACATGGCTGGAAGAGGTAACGGACGAAATGATGCTGCACTAGCTGAGGCTTTGGGGATGTTAGCTGGTGTACTTGCTGGAAACCCAACTGGAGGCGTGATTGGTGCTGATAGGCAATTGGGAAATTTCCAAAGGAACAATCCTCCGTTGTTCAAAGGTACACATGACCCTGAAGGTGCTCAGAAGTGGCTGAAGGAAATCGAAAGGATTTTCCGTATGATTGATTGTGCTGAAGATCTGAAAGTCAGATATGGTACGCATATGTTGGCAGAAGAGGCCGACGACTGGTGGGTTGCCACAAGGACTGAAATGGTTCAGGATGGAGAGGCACTGACTTGGGCTAACTTCAGAAGGGCTTTTCTGAGGAGGTACTTTCCTGAAGATGTTCGGGGAAGAAAGGAAATTGAGTTTTTGGAGCTTAAGCAGGGCAATCTGACTGTTAGTGAATATGCTACTAAGTTCACTGAGCTGGCAAAGTATTATGCACACTACAACAATGATGAGGCTGGAGAATTCTCTAAATGTATCAAGTTTGAGAATGGTCTCCGAGATGAGATTAAGCAGGGAATCAGATACCAGCGTATTCGTAGATTTTCTGATCTGGTGGATTGTAGCAGGATCTTGGAAGAAGATATTACCAAGAATAGGTCGTCTCACTCGCGTGGGGCTGTTGATAAAAGAGGAAAGCAACATATGGACCGTGGCAAGCCATATGGTAGAGATAACCAGAAATCGGGTGGTTGGAAAAGGCCTAGTGGGGGAGATTCTAAGGCTCCTATCAGATGCTACAGGTGTGGTGAGTCTGGTCACCACATTCGAGATTGCAAGAGTGATGAGAAGAAGTGCTATAAATGTGGAAAGGCTGGTCATTTGTCTATTGATTGCAAAGGGAAGTCTGTTACTTGTTACAATTGTGGCGAAGAAGGTCACATTCGTCCGCAGTGTCCTAAGCCTAGGAAGGATCAGTCAGGTGGAAAAGTGTTCGCTTTGTCTGGATCTGAGACTACTCCAGAGGATCGATTGATTAAAGGTACGTGTTTTATTCATGGCACACCTTTAGTTGCAATTATTGATACTGGTGCAACTCATTCTTTCATTTCTTTGGATTATGCTGAGAGGTTGAAACTGGACATATCTGGTATGCGAGGTAGCATGGTTGTTGATACTCCTGCATCGGGTTCAGTGACAACTTCACTTGTATGTAGGAATTGTCCTATTGAGATTTTTGGTAGAGGGTTCGGTATGGATTTAGTGTGCCTACCGCTTGAACAAATTGATATTATCCTTGGGATGAACTGGTTGGAATTCAACCGGGTTCATCTGAACTGCTTTGCTAAGACGGTGATTTTTCCAGAAGCAGTTGGTGTCGAGAACTTGACTATGACTGCTAGGCAGGTACAAGAAGCAATGGAGGACGGTGCTAATGTGTTTATGTTACTTGCTTCGTTAGATGCAACAGGAAAGGTCAGGAGTGGGGAATTGCCAGTGGTGTGTGATTTTCCAGAAGTCTTTCCGGATGATGTTGGTGAGTTACCTCCAGAGAGAGAAGTGGAATTCTCTATAGATTTGATTCCTGGTACAAGACCGGTGTCGATGGCGCCATATCGTATGTCTGCGTCTGAGTTGGCTGAATTGAAGAGTCAGTTGGAAGATTTACTGGAGAAGAAGTTTATTCGTCCAAGTGTTTCGCCTTGGGGTGCTCCGGTATTGTTGGTTAAGAAGAAAGAAGGTTCTATGAGACTGTGTGTTGATTACAGGCAATTGAACAAGGTAACCATTAAGAATCGGTATCCGTTACCGAGGATTGATGATTTAATGGATCAACTAATTGGAGCCAGTGTATTCAGTAAGATTGACTTGAGATCTGGATATCATCAGATTCGTGTGAAAGCGGAAGATATTCAAAAGACTGCTTTTCGAACGAGGTATGGGCATTATGAATATTCTGTTATGCCGTTCGGAGTTACTAATGCACCTGGTGTCTTCATGGAATATATGAACAGGATTTTTCATCCGTATCTGGATAAGTTTGTTGTGGTTTTTATTGATGACATTCTGATTTATTCCAAGAATGACAAAGAGCATGCGGGACATCTCAGAATTGTGTTAGAGTTATTGAAAGATAGGAAGTTGTATGCAAAGTTGTCCAAATGTGAGTTCTGGCTGAATGAAGTTAGTTTTCTTGGACATGTGATTTCTAAGAATGGTATTGCAGTGGATCCTACAAAAGTAGAAGCGGTATCTCAGTGGGAAGCGCCGAAGACTGTTTCTGAAATCAGAAGTTTTCTTGGTCTTGCAGGTTATTACAGAAAATTTATCGAAGGATTCTCAAAGTTAGCATTACCGTTGACGAAATTGACTCGTAAAGGACAAGCGTTTATTTGGGATTCTGATTGTGAGAAGGGTTTCCAAGAATTGAAGCGGAGATTGACTAGTGCTCCTATTCTGATTTTGCCAAATCCGGTGGAATCTTATGTGGTCTATTGTGATGCATCTCTGTTGGGTTTAGGTGGTGTTTTAATGCAGAATCAGCAGGTAGTTGCGTATGCTTCGAGACAGTTGAAGGTTCATGAAAGGAACTATCCTACTCATGATTTAGAGTTGGCAGCAGTTGTGTTTGTCTTGAAATTGTGGAGACATTATCTGTATGGTTCGAGATTTGAAGTGTATAGTGATCATAAGAGTTTGAAGTATCTTTTCGATCAGAAAGAGCTCAATATGAGGCAAAGAAGGTGGTTGGAATTTCTCAAAGATTATGATTTTGGTTTGAATTACCATCCTGGTAAGGCAAATGTGGTTGCAGATGCTTTGAGCAGGAAATCCTTGCATATGTCTATGATGATGGTTCGTGAATTGGATTTAATTGAACAATTCCGAGATTTGAGTTTAGTTTGTGAAAGTACTCCGAAGTGTGTTCGTTTGGGTATGTTGAAACTTACTAGTGGTATTCTAGAAGAGATCAGGATCGGGCAGAAATCTGATGTTAATTTAGTCGATAAATTGACATTGATCAACCAAGGTCAAGGTGGTGAGTTTAGAATTGATGAAAATGATGTTATGAGATTTGGCGATAGAGTTTGTGTTCCTGATGTCGCAGAAATCAAGAAGAGTATATTAGAGGAAGGACATCGCAGTGGGATGAGTATTCATCCGGGTGCCACGAAAATGTATCATGATTTGAAGAAATTGTTTTGGTGGCCGGGAATGAAAAAGGAAATAGCTGAATTTGTGTATGCATGTTTAATCTGTCAGAAATCGAAGATTGAGCATCAGAAGCCGTCTGGATTTATGCAACCAATGTTTATTCCAGAATGGAAGTGGGATAGTATTTCTATGGATTTTGTATCTGGGTTGCCGAGGACTCCTATGAATTGTGAAGCGATATGGGTCGTTGTGGATAGGTTGACTAAGTCTGCTCATTTTATACCGGTGCGAATGGATTACTCAATGGAGAGATTGGCACAGTTATATATTGAGAAAATAGTGAGTTTGCATGGAGTTCCTTCTAGTATTGTGTCAGATAGAGATCCGAGGTTCACTTCGAAATTTTGGGAAGGATTGCAGAAGGCTTTGGGTACTAAATTGAGGTTGAGTTCAGCTTACCATCCTCAGACTGATGGACAGACGGAGAGGACGATTCAATCGTTAGAAGATTTATTGCGTGCCTGTGTTTTAGAGAAGGGTGGAGCTTGGGATAGCTATTTGCCATTGATTGAATTTACTTATAACAATAGTTACCATTCGAGTATTGGCATGGCTCCGTTCGAGGCATTGTATGGTAGACGGTGTAGAACGCCTTTGTGTTGGTATGAATCTGGAGAGAGTTCGGTGATTGGGCCAGAAATTGTTCAGCAGACTACTGAAAAGATCAAATTGATTCAAGAGAAGATGAGAGCTTCTCAGAGTCGTCAGAAAAGTTATCATGATAAGAGGAGAAAGAATTTAGAATTCAGTGCTGGAGATCATGTGTTTATGAGAGTTACTCCGATGACGGGTATTGGTCGAGCGTTGAAATCTAAGAAGTTGACTCCGCGTTTTATTGGTCCGTTTCAGATTACGGAAAGAGTTGGAGAAGTTGCTTATCGTATTGCTTTACCTCCGAGACTTGCGAATTTGCACGATGTTTTTCATGTTTCTCAGTTGAGGAGATACATTCCAGACCCATCTCATGTAATCCAAATAGATGATGTACAGGTGAGAGATAACCTGACAGTAGAAACATTGCCTATGAGGATAGAAGATCGGGAAGTGAAACAGTTAAGAGGTAAAGAGAGAGCATTAGTGAAGGTTGCTTGGGGAGGTCCAGCAGATGGAAATATCACTTGGGAGCTGGAGAGCCAGATGAAAGAGGCTTATCCGGAACTGTTCGTCTAAGGTATGTTTTCGAGGACGAAAACTCTTTTAGTGGGGGAGAGTTGTAACACCCCAGTTTCAATTATTTGATTTATTTAAATTTGGGAAATCATTTTATTAGAATTAATAAAATAAAAAGGGATTATTTATTTTGAAATATGGAGGAAAATAAAAGAAATAAGAAAATGCTGAGTTTTTAAGTTATTGGGCTTGGATGTTGTTAGTAAAGAGTGGGGGTGCAAAAGAAGTAAAGATATGTTTTGGAACTCAAGTTATTTTTCTCATTATTCACGATAACACAGAAGTTAGGATTTTGGGAAGCAGAGCTCTGAAGGCGAGAAGAACGAAGAACATCGCTCAAGAACTCAAGCTGCAAATTGTTAAGGTAAGGGGGGCTATTACTCGATTTACCTTTGTTTATGGGTTTATGTATGGTTGATTTAGATAATCGTAGGGAGAACCCCAATTGTTAGATGTTACTAGGAATCGATACCCTTAGGATTGAACCTTGTTAGAAAAGGGTTAGGTTCCCAATTTTTATGAATCGATTAGGAATTTTAGGTTCCAAATGGTGGATTGGGAGTATATTTGCATGATCATGAATTTACCTTAGAGGTTTAGGGATAACCTTAATGTTGTCAGAAATTCCCTAAAAAGGACGAGTAATCACTGTTAAGGTGACGATGATAATTGTTGGTAATTATGGAATGGATGTGTTGTTCTGAATTGTGAAATACCGATGTTGTTATATACCGAAATGTGCATTTTGGCTGGCATTTCCCGCGTTTGGCTGCTGTTCTGAGCTGCTACAGGTACAGGAAAATCCTGTACGCGCTCAGCAACACAGGCCGTGTTGCACAACACGGGCACCCGTGTTGCTCTTCTGTGTTGCACAACACGGGCCGTGTTGCACAACACGGGTACCCGTGTTAGGTCCCCTGTAATGAGAAAAAAAATGTGTTTTCTGGACGCGCTCAGCAACACGGGCCGTGTTGCACAACACGGGCACCCGTGTTGCTCTTCTGTGTTGATTTTTCTGAATTTTGTTTTTTGTGCGTTATTGTGGATTTTATTGTCATGCTTTTGGATAATGTTATCGAGCATGAATTATGATATGACTTGATATGATTGATGTTTAAATAGTATGCTGAGTGATTACATGCTATCCATATCCTGTTATGATTGATGTTGTTGATGTGCATGATATGTTGATTGATGTTCATAGTATGCTGAGTGTTACATACTTACATATCATGTTACATTTGTTAATTCCCATTGTGTGGAATTAACATGGTGGCCAATATACGTGTCCGCGATTTAATGGAACGTTGAGGTGGTAGCCGTGTCCGCGATATAATGGAACGGTGAGTTATCCGTGACCCGAGATTTAATGGGGCGGTAAAGTGGTACCACATGCATGGGTGTGTTGCATTACCTTGAATATAACATGAATGGATGATTTTTCCAATGTTGTATTTGATTGTTTGTATGCACGTATGGTTTCTAAATGGTTGACGATGTTTGATGTTAATTGCAAATATGAAAAGCAATATATTATGGTCGTATGAATTGCAAAGGTTTTTGTAAACTATGAAATATGCTAATTGTTGGGTGATGCTTATGGTTTCCTGAATTGATTGTTATGAACGCATAATCAAATGTATAATTGAGATGCTCACCCTTACTGTTGAATATTTCAGATTGAGGAGCTTCGTTCAGGTGCTTGACGAAGGCTTGTCGTTTCTAGTTTATTTTCGTTTTAGTATTGTCCGGGTCATGCTCTGATAGTTGTAACTCCGGGAACGTCTGTTTTGTCGAGCTGTTTTAGTCAGACTCGTTTAATTCCTTATGTTTTATTATAATATGATGTTGACATTTTCCAGGTGTTAATCCCTGATGATTTTGGAAAATATTATAACTTTGATTTTATTAATTAAAGTATTCCGCTGTGTAAACATGTATGAGTTACTACTACGTTATGCATGACAGGAATTTGTTTTATTAAAAGAGAATTGTAGCATCCTCGTTAGTACATGTACTCTGAAAATATGATTTTAATTATTTGCGAAATTTTATGCGGGGTTTTAGAGGGTGTTACAATTTACACAACACTCAACAACACTGCAATCTTTCCTAATACTCATACATACAATACTTTCAACTGTGTAAAACATCACAATACTGTGATACTGTTTTGTAAGAAACAATATTGTACATTGTTTTATTCTTATATTATTTAGTGCATTTCCTTGAGAAAAACCGGGTTATGGTTATACTCAAGAAGACTTTGGCAGTAGTCAAAGTAGATTTGTAATCAAGATTGATTAGTGTATTAAGACCTTGTTGGAGAGAGGAGAAATCACGTTGACGGGTGGACTGGAGTAGTTTGAGTTCAAACGAACCAGAATAAAAATCAACGTGTTATTTCCATTGAATTTTAAGATTCCAATTCACCCCCCCCCCCCCCCCCCCCCCTTCTTGTGTTTTTCAATTCTTTAGGTAGTTCATTGTTCATATTTGTTACTCCAATGAATGGTAGCCTTGTCATTAAGGAAGGTAGTTCGTTGTTGTGATTTGTTACTTCAATGAATGGTATCCTTGTCATTATGGAAGTTAGTTCGTTATTGCAATTTGTTACTCCAATGAGTGGTAGCCTTATCATTATGGAAGGTAGTTCATTGCTGAGAATTGTTACTTCAATGAATGGTAGCCTTGTCATTATGGAAGCTAGTTCATTGTCGATATTTGTTACTTCAATGAATGGTAGCCTTATCATTATGGAAGGTAGTTCGTTACTGAGATTTGTTACTTCAATAATGGTAGCCTTGTCATTATGGAAGGTAGTTCGTTGTTGCGATTTGTTACTCCAATGAATGGTAGCCTTGTCATTATGGAAGGTAGTTTGTTGTCGAGATTTATTACTCCAATGAATGGTAGCCTTGTCATTATGGAAGGTAGTTTGTTGCTTAGATTCGTTACTCCAATGAATGGTAACCTTATCATTATGGAAGGTAATTCGTTTTTGAGATCTTTTTCTGATGAATAGTAGCCTTGTAATTATGGAAGGTAGTTCGTCGTTGAGATTTTATTGCTCTAAAGAAGTGAATTTGTTCTCGGTCGTGAGTAATGGTGTTGATTATCATTACCATCCTGATATTGGTATTTTTTGGTATTATCTTACCATTTATTTCCCCGGTGGGTCGACGTTACCTTTTTTCTATCTCCTCAGTGAGCGGATAGTTCACAGTCATCTGTCGATCACTTTTATCCTTTACTTTCTCTCCTCAATCTTTGAGTTGATGATGCTTTATCTCCTCTTTGGGCTTTACCCAAATAGAGTCGGGTCTCTGGTTCACCAGTGATTTATTTTCCTGGTCGGGTCTTCCTTTTGATCCTGTTTTATTTTCTACATCCCTAGTGGGGTCTTGTGACCTTTTTAGATTTATTCATCTGCACTCATAATCATAAGCATTTCATGGCATCTTAGGAACAAAAATAGGGCTTGTTTTATATTTAAGTATCTTCAATCACGTTGACATAAAGATTTTTAACCTTCACATCTCTGGATAGAAGACACTTAAATAAGGGTAGCTGTTATACCCCAATTTTTCCCCCTAAGATTCCTTTATCATATCATATCAACTCAATCACAACAAGATCATACACTATGGTTTGGCTCTTCTCCTTATCTTTAGCTTTGCCCATGGGGAATCACCAATCACCTTGATTTGTATCTTGTTGTCATCTATGTTTTTATTAACTTTTAACTAATAAATACAATGAATGTTTTCCCTAATTGTTGATATCATGGGTGAAAGCACAACACATTCTAGCAAGTTGATCCATAGGTTCATGAGTTTATTTCCATGCCTTCTTCAACAAAGCTTCATTGAGATTCAAGCTTCATTATTGAAGATATTTTGAAGTAATATCGTGAAAAAGCCTATTATGATTCATCATGCCTCAAGTTGTCAAAAATAGTTCAAAGGTACAATGGCTGATTGGAGAAGTTTGACCTAATTGGACAAGTTCTTGATTCATTGATCACAAGTGCATATTTCCATTAATTCTCAATATTTTTAAGTGGTTATGGTTGCTATGGTTCCTCATTATCATCCTCAACAACTTATATTCATATGACAAAAGTATTTCTGCAAGAAAGTTGATCAAAATTGTAAAAGGATTTCTAAGGTATCTTGTTGCTCTAGGAGCTAGGGTTTTGAACTTCAAAGGGGGTATATATTGCTCATCTTTTGGTATTTTTGAGTGATTCCAAAGACATCATTCTCTTCAAAGGGTTATCAACAAATCACTTGAAAAGTTTCAAGGAAGTTTTGTGTGGAAGGTATCTAATGATGAAGAAAGATTACAAGTCTTCTGGATGAATCATCAAATTCCCTTATGTGACTTCAAAAGATCATAACTTGGTCAATTCTTATCTCCTTGAGCCCATTATTTTTCCATAATGATCTTAAATATATGGAATTCAACCCTTCTTTTAAGTTCAAAGTGTTAAAATGGATGGAAGATTCCCTAAGGAGGCAAAAGATTATAGGTCATTTCATGAATTTTTGCCAACTTCAACACGCCATAACTCTCTCAATTTTTAGAGTTTTTAAATGGTTCAAGTCTCAAAATTCCATTCAAGAGATCTACTTCATGCCATATTTTTTGGTCAAGAGCAAATTTCAAGTGGAAGACCATGTTTGGATGCAAGATATTATAAGTCATTTTTGATGAAAAAACTTAGAAATTTTCTAAGTATAGAAAGTCAACCTCTTTTTCTCAACTTTGACTCATTACAATTTTCAGCTCACGCATCCATTTGATTCCATTCTTTTCACATTGTAAAGATTGTAATCTCATCTTTCTAAAGCTTCAAGAATCATGTCCTAAGACTCCTTGAGTTGATAATGTCATTGATTTGAATTTGGTAACTTGAAACTGAAGTTTCTTCATAAGTCAGAATTTGAAATTCATGTTTTGGCTTCTAAACATCAAATTAGCACGCGTTTTTGGTCTAAACATGTTTAGCCAACTTGCCAAAGTGGATTAGAGCCTTAAAACGCAAAGATTGGATGTGTTTTGATGCAAAACCGATCACACCTTACTCGTGTATCAGGTTCACACAATTCCCCTCTAAACTTCATTATTTCACACGCTTGAACATTGGATCAGCTTCCCTATAAATAGAGGGTCATACCTCATTCATTTTCTCAAGGTTAGAGAGCCAGAATCACCCTACCAAACTCCCTCTTGAACCAAATTTTCTGCAACTTCGAATTTGCTCTTACAACCTTTCTCAATCATTTTTATTTGTCAGTTCATCTTCCTTGAACCTCACAGAAGCTAACAGAAGAAGAATTAAGCTCTAAAACCCCATGAGTCGTGCTAGCCAAGTCAAGTTTCAGAGCTTTGCAACTTAAATTCAATAGGTAGATTCCTTCACCAATTCTCTAAAACTCTGATACTATTATGAATCTCTTATCATCCCGATTCTAGTCGCAACAATTGTTTTCAACTGGAAGTACGTTTTAATCATGAAATTTCAAATCTCTTTTCAAAACTTCTCTTCCAAAACGTCTAAGCTACAACTTATATAAATTTTTCGCTAAGGTACCATTGGAATCGTCTTAAAGAGACGAAGTGAATGATACCGGTCTCGTCTTCTAATTTTACAGTTTTTGAAACCTGTAGATTTCGTTGGCTGGAGGTTGAAGATGACCAACGTGTCATCTATCAACACATGAAAGCGTGCCACGCTTATTTTTCAAAAATCTGATTTAATTAATGATCATGTATTTATTCCACTGAAGACCGTGATATGCACAGCGCGTCTGATCCATTGGATTAGCTTACTAACGCGTTTTGACTCTCATCCATTGGCCCACATTTTTTGACTTTATTTTTTATTTCTGATTTTTATATTTAAATTGTTTTAAACTTCAAAAAATCATAGAAAATTCATTTCTTATTCAAAAATTATGAAAAAATTCACAAAAATATTTTCAAATATTCTCTTTCTCAATTTTATATTTTCATAATTTTATTTTTAGATTTGATATTTTTTAGAATTTTTCTTTGTTTTGGTTTGTTTTTAATTTCTTAAAAAATACTTTTGAACATTTTTAAATTCTAAAAAAAGTCATCAACACCATTTCCATTATTTCTGACCTTTTGAATTTTTTTAGAATTTTATTTCGACTTCTACTATTTTTGATATTTATTCCATTTATTTGAGCAATTTTAATTAGTTTAAAAATAGTTTGACTTTTAAAAATTACCAAAAATTTTATATAAACATTTGAGTATATTTCTGATTTTCTATGGCCTCATTTGATTTTTGTCGGTTGATTTGAATATAATTGCCATTTTCCCCTCTTATTTTCATTTTAAAATCATTCCAAAAAACATTTTTCTTTATTTTAAATACAATTTTATTTTTTGTATATATTCTAGATGATCTTGGACTATGAAATTTTTATCATCAGTTTTATTAACATCATTGGATCCATGGTGTTGAGTGTAACTCCATAAAAATGGATGAATGGTTTTAACAATAGTTTAATTAATTTTTTTGGTTCAAATGTGGTTTAATTCTTCTTCCATCCCTCTCCATCTTATCCCCTTCTTATTGTGTCATATGTTGTTAGAGGATGATGTACATATCATCTCTCCAATCATAGGACACATAAATGGCTATTGACAAACCTCAAAATAGGTATGACTTCTATATAAGTCCACTTACGATTGCTTAACATAACGTTAAATTTTGTCCCGATTCGAGAAATGGTCATTCTGGCTCAAACCCGTGTTTGTAAGCCCAAGTATGTTGATTTGAATCCTTTGATCCAATAACTTTGAGATTCATTGTTAGGAGGCTTTTGTCTTATCAATCCTCTAATGAATCTTCATAAACTTTGATCAAAGTGAATCACTTAAACATCATTGATCATTTATTATTGCCTTGAGAATTTTGAATGGATGATATACTTGACAAAAAGCAAATGAAACTTGTTGTTGAGAGGCTTTGATTTTATCAATCTTCTAATGAGTTTCAAATGCAAATTTCAAGATGGTCATTCAACTAAACTCTAATTTCTAACAATTGACTTTATTTTTTGCTTTTATTTTATGCTTTTACTTTAAGCACTTTTATTTTAGCATTTACATTTTATGTTATTTTCATCTTTGCTCATTTGAGCATTTTTCTTTTATGTCATTTTTATTTTGCTCATTTGAGCTTTTTCATTTCTTTTTTGAAGATACTTAATGTGATACGGTGGGAGAACTGACTTGAGGTTTTGCGTTTGTTTTCGCACTTGTTCGGTTTAGCAAGAGTCGCCACCGACTTTTTATTTATCCTAAGGAAAGGTCAAAAAGCACAGGAAAGACCTTTGAGATGTTTTCGTGGGTTCGGGGGGTAGATTATGAAAAGGGAAGGTGCTAGCACCCTTTTCATCCATGGTTATCCATGGGCTCTTAGTTACTTGTTTTTAGATCACTTGCCTTTGTTTTTCAATTGCTTGAAATGGTGCTTTGTGTGTGTGGTTTTTGAAAATGTTTTGAAAAAGATGCCTTGTCTAGGCAACCATTGTATCAATTCTTTACTCGAATGTTTTACAAAGGTGTTTGTCTTTTTGAAAAGATGTTTCAATGTTTTTTGAAAGTTTGTTTTGAAATTGTGTGGAGATCTATGTTTGAAAAAATGGCAAGGATGTTTTGCAAGTTTGATCAAGCAACTAAGAGTTTGTCTACCCTATTTTACTCAAAGATCTTTCCTTATGTTTTTAACCCTTTTAACAATGTTGTTTCACCATTGTATTTGGTGAACAACCTTGCGTTAGGATGTTAACAAGACGGGCGCGGGTCATCGTTTAGACCATGAAAGCAATAGTGTCAAGTGTCTTTGGCAATTTTCTTGAGGGACTATGATCATTTTTGTTTAGGCAACAAGATAGCGTCATCGAGGGGCTATGATCATTTGATTTGTTTTTGTTTTGCCAAAGACACTTAACATGCAACCATGGCCCATTTTTGAAGGAAACAAGCGGGATTACCCTAGAGGTGCAAGTGTGAATTGTGTATTGATTTTCATGCATTTGTCTTGTATTAGGTTATCTAGCGGTTGATTTTGAATCTTTGCATACAAACCCTAATTACTATACAGTATATGGAAAGCGATAAATTGCGGGAATTTAAAGTCTAAGCTATTACAAATAAGTATCCGGGGATGGGGGTACAAATGTTTACAAATAGAGATGAGTCTTATCAGAATAGTAATGTCCAAATATTATTTACAACCAAATCGAATCGTCACATTCTCAATGTAAAATATAGCAAGGTATAAGAATCAAAGATAAACAACAGTATTGTGCCATCACTACGCCAAAAATAAGATTTAGCAGCACACATACGAAAGCGCTTTTAGGAAAAAGCGTTGCTGTAGGTATTAAAAAAAATTCGCTTAAAAAAAGCGCTTTCAAAGGGTTCCTTAAGAAAGCGCTTTGTAAAAGCGCTGCTAAAGGTCACCCTTAGAAAGCGCTTTTTGAGAAGCGCTGCTAAAGGGTGCCTTTCAGAGGGTACCTAAGAAAGCGCTTTTCAAAAGCGCTGCTAAAGGTCAGCCTTAGAAAGCGCTTTTCAAAAGAGCTGCTAAATCTGGCCTTTAGAAAGCGCTTTTAAAAGCGCTGCTATAGGATATGCTACGAAAGCGCTTTTTTATGTAAAAGCGCTGTTATACATGACCAGTAGAAAGCACTTTTAAAAGCGCTTTCGTAGGTTGTTTTATAATAAATTTTATTGTTTTTGATTAAAGGTGTGTTCATACTGTGGCTGTTGTGTTTCCTTTCTTCCAACCCAACCCCCAAATTCGTTCCTGTTCCTTCTTCGTCCTCTCACAGTAGCTCTTTCCGTTCAATCGCCACCATCGTCAACTCCCATCGCTGCCGCACGACTCGTCCCTCTCTTCACAAGATTCGTACTGTGGCTGTTATGTATTCTGAAATCAGTTTTGGTTTTCGTTGATTATTATTTTCTTCATCATTCACAGTGTATTGGTTGTTGTTGTTTGATGATTTTTGAATGTTTCCTAAAACCCTTTGATGATTTTTTTGTTACCTTTTTTTTGGAGCAATGGACGGTTTATTGTTAGGTGATTATGTTTTAAAAGTTATTGAGCGTTTATTGAATAATCGGGCACGGAATATATTCTTGGAAGCCATAGTGACATACAAAATTCTTGTTTCGTTGATTAGCAAGCACAGTTAGTGTTTCTCACTCACACTAGTTGGACGGCAGGTTGTGATTCCCGATTAAGGCTCTCTGTCTTTTGATGTTTGTTTAATGTGTTTTGGAAATTAATCGGTTTCTTTAACTTCTTCAGGACCTTCCGATTCAGAGCAACATATCTCACCGGAGAACTCAAACGTGTCAAATCGTCAGAAAACAAGAGCCATATATCTCACCGGAGAACCGCTTGCCATAGGAGAACCGTCAGGTGATTGTTTCTTCTTTTCAATCTATACAAAATATTTTTTCCTTTTTGTTTATTACAAAATTTCGTAGCAGAAAACATATCTTAGACTAAAATGAGGCCATGCCATATATAAGAAACAGATGAAGTTTGGTATAGGGTAGCCCTTGAGTTTGATGAAACAAGGGTGTACTAGTATATAAGAAACGGACATGTAGAGGGTTGTGCTAATGATGTTGTGTTGTGTTAGTGAATGGTGGTGCTAATTATGATTCATTAACAAACGGGGTTACCCATTTCATATTACCATTCATTATTTTGTATCTATATATCTATATCTATATGTATATTTAATTAGAGATAATGTAAAGTGATTAATTAACTTGTTAATGAGATGGATAAAGAAACAAAAACAACTTTTTAAGGTAACAGAATGCATGCTTATATAAAATTGTGAGAGTTAAGAATTGTGATTAGTGATGTAATCATAAAATGTGATTAGTTGATAGAATAAAAGGAATTTAGTGAAAAGTATTGAGTATTGGTTTTGTTATATGGTTGTGCAAGAGCAAGTGCAAGTTTTGAGTATTGGTTTTGTTTTCTAACTTATCATTTAGCTCAGATTGACTCAGAAACCGTAAACCATGGATAAGACATGGATGTATTCCAATCGATTGTCGAAAGAGTACGAGAACGGGGTATCGGAATTCGTTAAGTTTGCTGTTGCGCACGCCGAAGACCCCGGTCGAATGACATGTCCTTGTTTGTGTTGCTGTTATGGGAATCGGGTTGACGCGGTTCAGTTGGCATCACATCTAATACGGTATGGAATTGATAGAAGTTATACATGTTGGAATATGCATGGTGAGAAAAGTAACGGGAATGATGAATCGGGGGATAATAGGACCTATGCTTCAAATGACAATGGCACAGATACATATGATTATGATCGAGTTGAAGAGATTGCAGAAGCGCTTGAAGAAGATCTTAATGATTGTCCCAAAATGTTCGAGAGGTTGGTAAGCGATGCAGAGAAACCGTTGTATAATGGTTGTACAAAATTCACAAGATTGTCTACGGTATTAAAGTTGTACAACTTAAAGGCGGGCAATGGATGGTCGGATAAAAGTTTCACAGAGTTATTAGCCCTTATGAAAGATATGCTACCAGAGGATAATGTTCTCCTCAATCGAACGTATGAGGCCAAAAAGATGTTGTACTCTATTGGCATGAGCTATGACAAGATACATGCATGTCCAAAAGATTGCATTTTGTTTCGAAACGAGTATGCATCGTTAAATGAGTGTCCTAAATGCGGTGCCCCTCGATATAAGAAAAAGTTGTCTCCGGCAAAAGTCTTATGGTATTTTCCTATAATTCCGAGATTTAGACTGATGTATCATAGTGAAACCGATTCAAGACACTTAACTTGGCATGCAGATGAAAGAATTGTTGATGGAAAGTTTCGACATCCGGCAGATTCACCACAGTGGATGAAAATTGATAATGATTATCCTGAATTTGGAAAAGATGCAAGAAACCTTCGCTTGGCATTGTCTACTGATGGAATGAACCCACACGGTATTCAAAGTATCTCGCATAGCACATGGCCTGTAATTCTTATGATTTATAACCTACCTCTGTGGCTATGTATGAAGCGTAAGTACATGATGTTATCTATGTTAATTTCTGGGCCTAAACAACCAGGAAATGACATAGACGTATATTTGGAACCTTTAATCGAAGATTTGAAGATTTTGTGGGAGAACAGTGTGGAGGTTTATGATGGGTATAGGAAAGAAAGTTTCAACTTGAGGGCGATGTTGTTTGGAATAATTAACGATTTTCCAGCCTACGGAAATCTATCCGGGTATAGCATTAAAGGTGAAAAAGCGTGTCCTATCTGTGAAGATGGAACCGATACGATGCGATTGAAACATTGTCAGAAGAATGTCTTTCTCGGTCATCGTAGATTCTTAAATTCTAAACATCAATATCGTGGATGGAGAAAAGCGTTCAACGGAGATACCGAACAACGTAGAGCTCCGCCTGGATTGACAGGTGATCAATTATTTGAAAAGGTGAAAGATGTGAGTATTCAGCTTGGCAAGCCTTTTGCACATAAAGTTGTTACAGGTGGGTGGAAGAAGAGGTCGATTTTTTTTGAATTGCCATATTAGAAATCTTTGTACGTAAGACATTTTCTTGATGTTATGCATATTGAAAAAAATGTATTTGACAGTGTTATTGGTACGTTACTCAATATAAAAGGGAAGTCTAAGGATGGTCTTAAAGCAAGGGAGGACATGGTAGAGATGGGAATAAGAACTGAATTGGGACCCGTGAAAAAAGGAACACGAACATATCTACCACCTGCTGTTTACACTCTATCCAGAAAGGATAAAAAAATATTGTGTAAGTTCCTAAGTGAGGTTAAAGTTCCAGAAGGCTACTCATCAGATATTAGAAGACTTGTGTGTATGCAAGACCTCAAGTTAAAGAGTTTAAAGACGCATGATTGCCATGTTATAATGGAACATTTTCTACCGATAGGTATACGTTCTATTCTTCCAGAAAAAGTAAGAAGCGCAATAACTAAACTTTGTTTTTTCTTCAAGTCAATTTGCAGCAAGGTGATCGATCCTGAGATCTTACCAACATTGCAAAAAGAAATAGTTGTTACTTTGTGTGATCTTGAAATGTATTTCCCTCCCTCGTTTTTTGACATAATGGTTCATCTTGTCGTTCATCTTGTCAAAGAGACACAACTGTGCGGACCAGCTTATATGAGATGGATGTACCCTACTGAACGTTATATGAAAATATTAAAAGGGTATGTGAAAAACCGAAGTCGACCAGAGGGTTGTATTGTTGAACGATATATTGTTGATCAAGCGATTGAGTTTTGTACTGAATATCTGTCAAATGTTCAATCAATTGGACTCCCCAAATCTCACATTGTTGAAAAAAAAGAAGGTAAGAAGCTAATTGGAAATAAAGTTGTGACAGTATCAATGGTCGAACGGGATCAAGTGCATTTGTATGTTCTGCATAATGAGCTTGAAGTTGAGCCGTATGTTGAAATTCACAAGGGTGTTCTTCGAGGTTTAAATCCGAATAGAAATGAGAATTGGATTGTACGAGAGCATAATCGAAGTTTCATACCATGGTTTAAGGAACATATTTATTCAAAGTATCGTTCAGATCATGCTTCAGTAACAGAAAGATTGAGATGTTTAGCATACGGTCCAAGTTTAGTTGTGTTTTCTTATAGTGCATATGCAATTAATGGATACACATTTTATACCAAAGAACAGGATGACAAAAGTACTATGCAAAATAGTGGTGTCACCTTGATCGCTGAAGCAATGCATATATCAAGTGTGAAGGACTTAAACCCAAAATTTGCAAACCTGTCATATTTTGGGGTTATCGAGCGCATTTGGATGTTTGATTACGAGAAGTTTCAGATTCCTATATTTGGTTGCAAGTGGGTTGAAAATAATAATGGCATACGAATGGATAAGTCAGGTTTTTTGCAAGTGGATCTTAATAGGGTGGGGTACAAAGATGAGTCTTTCATTCTAGCCTCTCAAGCTAAACAAGTGTTCTATGTCAATGATCCGACAAGTACGAAATGGTCTATAGTGCTATTATCTAACAAAGTAATTGATGAAAGCATTGGAGATCAAAGTGATATTGGTGTTGACATTGAATCTTTAACCATAACTGATCAAAATGATAATGAATCATGTATTAGAAACGATCATAATGAGGGTATTTGGATCAATCCAACTGTCCGCGTTGTTAAGAGACGAGTAGAACACATTCCTACCAAGAAAAGAAAGAGACCTTAGTGAAAAGGGTAATAGTATATATAATTTGCCATTTCATTTTTATATTTGTCATTTCATTTTAATTTGCCATTTCATTTTTATTTGTCATTTCATTTTTATATTTGTCATTTTATTTTTATTTTCTATTTCATTTATATTTGTCATTTTATTTTAATTTGCCATTTCATTTTTATTTGTCATTTCATTTTTATATTTGTCATTTCATTTTTATTTGCCATTTCATTTTTATTTTTTTCATTATTACATGTCAAATGGCTAGTAATCAAGAAAACTCAAAAGATGCAAATGCTCCTGAAAATGCTCCTGAAAATACTCAAGAAAATACTTCAGAAAAAGATATTACACGAGGTATAACTATTACGAGGGGAATCATACGTGATAGAGATAGAGGAATAACATATAATGTAGAATGGAATGATAATGACCAATTAATTGGGTCTAATGCTGCAAAGTTGACAAGCTACATTGGTACGCTTGTTCGTATACACATTCCGATCACCACTCCATGAGGACGTGGAACAGATTTTCCGTCATAAAGAATTGGGCGTCAGTATTATGCACGCATACATCCGGTAACCCCATCTTTATATTATGTAATTAGCTGAAATCTTTTTTAAACATTTTCAATGAATATACTCTAATATTAATTATGTTTTTATTTAAGGCTGTTATATGACAAATTGATGCGCGGGAATCAATTGTCAAACAGATTCCATTTTGTGTCTTCCTCCCATGTCAGCGGAGCGACAATTGGTAGGGAACCGGATTCAGTAAGAGAGCACTTAGTCGAAAGATTCATGGCAACTGGCAGTACAGAAAGCTTATATCTTTGGGCGTATAATACTATTCCTACAGGGTTAGATTTTCATTCTAAGTTCATTTTAATATTTGTAATTTTTGCGTAGAAAAATTTCTTCTAAACTGTTGTTTTAATTTATAGACGTCACTGGTTGTTAGTTGCTATCGATCCTATAAAAGAAGTGGTCTATTATCTGAATTCGGTTGACGGTGATTGGACAAATTATCTGGATATGAAGTTAATGATTGATACGTAAGTGAGATTATTCTAAATATTTGTCTGTATTTATGTATTTAATTATTTCTGTGATATTGTTCTAAATATATATTTTTATTTTGTTAGAGCGATACAAGTATTCCGGTGTCAAAGAGAAGCTCGGGTACGACGGTCTAAATCAAACAACATTAATTGGATCAAAGTGCAGGTATATTAATTTCCACTATTTTGCTTATAATATTTACGCTATTTGATAAAACAATACAACTATATACTCTTATTTGTTTTTCTATGTAGTGTCCTCAACAGCAAAACGGTATAGATTGCGGATACTTCGTTATGCGGTTTATCAAAGAAATCATTCAACTGAATCAAATAGAGATTCCAGTCACGGTATGAATTTATAACTTAGGATTTGTTTTATTATTTCTCGGATATTTCATATAATTTTTTACTTTTAACTAAATCATGCATATTATGTTTTGTTATGTAGTACTTCGATGAGTACGAATGTGCATATTACACAAAACTTCAGTTGGAAGAAACCAAAGAGGAGTTGTGTCAATATTTTATTGAGAAGAGAATAATATAAGGACTGGTTTAGTTGTTGTTAGGGTTGATTTTGTAAGACTGATTTTGAGTTACAATACTGATAACAATGGTTTATATATAATTTGAGATACAAACATAATTTATGATTGATTTTGAGCAATGATAGTTTCTTGTTTATGGTTTCTTGTGTTATACTTGTGTACTAAAGTAGTTGATAGAATAAAATGAATTTAGTGAAAAGTATTGAGTATTGGTTTTGTTATATTGAGTATTGGTTTTGACTCAGAAACCGTAAACCATGGATAAGACACGGATGTATTCCAATCGATTGTCGAAAGAGTACGAGAATGGGGTATCGGAATTACAATGCATTACCGCTATTTATGAATTACAGGTTATGGCAACTGGTTTATATAAATAATATGCTACAAACAATGCAGATATATGAATTATATAAATAATACCTCTAAAAAAACACCCTATGAAAGCGCTTTTTGGAGAAAAGCGCTTTCATAGGTAGACCTATGACAGCGCTTTTTCACATAAAGCGCTGTCTAAGGTAAACATATGACAGCGCTTTTCCAAGAAAAAGCACTGCTAAAAGACAACCTATGAAAGCTTTATTCCAAAAAAAGCACCACCAATGAAAGCGCTTTTTCATAAAAAAGCGCTGCCAAAAGCCTACTTAAGAGAGCGCTTTTTAGAAAAAGCGCTGCCAAAAGCCTACTTAAGAGAGCGCTTTTTAGAAAAAGCGCTGCCATAAGGGTACTAAAGAGAGCGCTTTATAGAAAAAGCGCTGCCATAAGGGTACTTAAGAGAGCGCTTTTTAGAAAAAATGTTGTCATAAGTAGACCTACGAAAGCGCTTTTCATTAAACAAAAAGCACTGCTAAAACCTATAGCAGCGCCACCTTAGAAAGCGCTTTTAAGCGCTTTTAAAGGCCAAAAAAAGCGCTTTCGTAGGTCTTTTTTGGCGTAGTGCATGCATATGATTATTTACAAGTGATAAAAATATTAACCTAATGTATTATTAAGTATTATTATTATTTTGTATTATATGAACAAGAGTTTTAAAGAAAAGAAAATGAAAAATGTTTTAAGTTTAAAGAAACTTATTGTTTATGTATTTTAGTTAATGCTTTTATATATACAAAGATTTATTAAACAAAGAAAGTTTTAAGACAAAAATCTATTAACCTAATAAATCTAATATTTACATATTTTTGTAAAATGTAATAAACATTAAGAAAAGTTTTGTACAAAAAAAATATATAATATATTGTTTTTCTTAACAAAATAAATTATATAAAAAGAAAGGGAAATAATATGATAAATAAAAAAAGGATTGATTTGTAATCATAAGAAAAGAAAATAAAAGAGTTAAATGGGCCTTAGGGATTATATACATGGCCCAAAAACGAAACAAGGCAGATTAAGACAAAAAAGGGGGTGTAGTGCCAGGATTATGATTGGGCTTAGGCGGTTCAGTGGGGCAGGCCCAAACGCGTTTGATAATGTTTTTGTTAGGGTTGGAATTAGTTTTTTTCAGAATATGGTTTGTATTGAACGGCGCCGCTCCCTTTCTTCTTCATCGTCCTCTTCATTCTTCTTAAGCAAAGCTTCTGAACGAACTCCCTCTCCACCTATGGCCACTAGGCGCCACCTCCACACTCCTCTCTCCATGGTTGAGCAAGGCGATGACAAGAAAAGGTATCGGTTTCTGTTTTCATGTTTTAGGGTTTTGGATTCATGCATGCTCTTGAACTATTACCTATTCTGATCTTGATGTGCTATTTGTGTTTGTGTGAGGTGTAGGAAAAAAAAGGGAAGAGGAATTTATACCTTGGTTCTGCTTTTGGAGAGGAGAAGGAGAGTTTGGACAGGAGGCATCTTAGGCGGCCAAGGCGTGGGAGCTTGTGATGTTGGCTTTTCTGGTAACCTCGTATCTTTCTTTTGAATGGTTTTGTGATGAATGCTATAATCTGAAAACCCTAGAGTACGTTTCTGACTCTTTTCCTCTCTGATTGCTTGATTTGTTTGATCCTGTGATGAGCTTGGCGTTGAGAAAGTTTTCTATTGTTCTGACTTTCTTCCTCTCTTTTGCTTGATTATGATAGCTCTGAGATGCTTGTTTGTTTGATCCTGTGATGAACTTATTGTTCTGAGGATGCTAGTGTTGTTTGGATATTTAGATTTGCTTGAGTTTAGATTTGAAATAAAGGCAGGTTGAAGGCTATACAGGCTTGGATACTGAGTTTGTTGTAGTTTTTGAGAGGCTTCAAGGCTGGTTTGTATAGTTTTGACAGGCTTGGAGGAAAACAGACCTCAAGGCTTGCTTTTTGGTTACAGGCCTGGAAGTTTGCTTGCTTGAAGGTTACAGGCCTTTAGCAGGTTTTGTATTTGAACAGGTTTTTAGGCTTTGACTGCTTTGAGGTTTGTTTGGGTTACAGGCTTTGAAAAGGCTTGCTTCCTTAGGCTTGCTTCTGGTCTTTAGCAGGTTTATGCTTTTGCTTGCTTGTGTTTGACAGGCTTCAGGGTTTATGCATACTTGAGGTGTTATGCAAGCTGAGTTTATTATGCTTGAAGGCTTGCTTCTGTTATGTGTTTGAGGCAGGCTGCAAGGCTCGAGGGCTTGTGTTATGTGTTTACAGCTTTTGTGTTATATTTTTCTATGTGTTCTCTGCCCTCTTTGAACTATTCTGATTTGTTATATTTATTTATCTCTAAGCCTGCCTGAAAAACTGTAAGCCTTTACTTCTCTCTCTCTCTTTCTCTCTCCATAGAAAAAGCATATTATATTGCTTTAGAAGTACTTTTCTGAAAAGGTTGTGGCTGGGAAATGATGGAAATTTGAAATATTGCTTGCAATGTTAGCTTTGCTTTGCCTCTTGTACTTTCTTCTTTTCCATATTTTCTACATTGCTAGTTTGTTAGCCTCTTTGACAGTTTATGACAGCTTCTTTGACAGTTTTGAACTTGTGACTTAGTTGGCCATTTTGACTTAGTTTGGTTTGCCTTGTTTGCCTCTCTTTGACAGTTTGCACTTTGCAATTTGTGAATTTCTTATGCATCCTTGTATTTAATTAATTCCATGCTTGCAAACAAATTTTCTTTCCTTCTTTGTGAACCAAGAAGAGACATCTTCTTACGATTTGCAGAGAGGACGAACAAACTGATTCCGGCCAACAACCTTTAATGATGAATTTTTGATTAACTGTCTGAAAATTCCTTTTTCAATTCATCTGCGTTTGACTTCTCTTTTTCTGTCTTTGCAGGTAAATACCAGTCGGGCAAAGGAAGCAGCGGTAGAAGATGAAGACTTCAAGAAACTTAGGATATAGTTTTATTTTATTTTAATCATTTGTAATAAACATTATTATAAATACTGCAAATAAAATTACTGTATTTCAATAACACTTGTACCAATAATTAAAAATAAATAAAAGTCTTTTTGTCAGATAATTCTCTATTTCACTGTCTATTTAATTATTTAAGTTTCTTGAATTAAAATAACTGGAAGTACATCCCAATTATTTTAACTTAGATAAAATAAATAATTAATAAAGTTGTAGTCTCACAAGCCCCGCTTTAACCAGCAATAAGCCCGGCATGTCAGTTAACCAATTGCACAGCTAAGCAAACAAACGTCCATACGCCTTTCACTTTACTTGATTAAACTAAAACTGCAAATTTTCAATCAGAAGCCTCAGCTTCTATCCCAAAGGTTCAGATTTTGAGAAACAAACTGAAATCTTGAACAAGCGTCAAAGCAGTGTGACAGCCAATTAAGACACTGTGGATTCAAATTCTTCTGAAAATGCGCGTGCAAACCCTAATGTTGGATTTACTGTCAAAGAAACGTCCGCCTGATCAAACCCTGAGCCAAACTCAACCAAATCAATAGAAACCCTAATAATCTGCTTGGACTGATTCAAAATCAATGGAACCCCTAATTTTGGATTTAACGGATAAGAAAAGTCTGTTTGACCGATTCTTAAGCCCAATCTGAAAAATCAGGAAAAGCCTGAAGTTGTGATTTCTTATGAAAAAGAGAGGGAAAATTTTGGGGTACAACAGTTGCCCTTGTTCAATCTTCTTGAACCTGAAGAGTTAGATTGGCAAGTTTGTCGTTCGCGACTCGAAGGTAAAAGGAGATTGGTCACTAGAGTGCCCAAAAAATTTTCACTCGTCAAAGCGTAGTTTGAGGGAATGGGCTTAAAGATGCCATTTGGAGATGGGCTTAAAGATGCCATCTGGAGATGTGACAGAATCTTGTCGGGGGATGGGCTTAGAGATGCCATCTGGAAATTGTTGGTAAGAGGATGGGCTTATAGATGCCATCTGAAGGTGATTGTATCTTGTTGGAGATGGGCTTGTAGATGCCATCCAAGAATGTTTGTTGAACTGTATGTCGTTGGTGAGTGGGTGAGTATCAGAAAGGTATCCACGTTTGGAACATCTCTGAATTGGGGATCTGAATAAGCAATGAATTGACATCCATGTTTGGAATCATCTGTAAACTATTTTCAGAAGTTGAATCTTGAATAAGCGATAGATTAACATCCGCATATGGAGAACCCGTAAACTGTTTTCAGAAGTTGAGAATCTGAACAAGCGATAGATTAACATCCGTGTTTGGAGAATCCGTAAACTGTTTTCAGAAGTTGAGGATCTGAACAAGCGATAGGTTAACATCCGTATCTGGAGAACCCGTAAACTGTTTTCAGAAGTTGAGAATCTGAACAAGCGATAGATTAACATCCGTGTTTGGAGAATCTGTAAACTGTTTTTAGAAGTTGAGGATCTGAACAAGCGATAGGTTAACATCCGTATCTGGAGAACCCGTAAACTGTTTTCAGAAGTTGAGAATCTGAACAAGCGATAGATTAACATCCGTATTTGGAGAATCCGTAAACTGTTTTCAGAAGTTGAGGATCTGAACAAGCGATAGGTTAACATCCGTATCTGGAGAACCCATAAACTGTTTTCAGAAGTTGAGAATCTGAACAAGCGATAGATTAACATTCGTGTTTGGAGAATTCGTAAACTGTTTTCAGAAGTTGAGAATCTGAACAAGCGATAGATTAACATCCGTGTTTGGAGAATCCGTAAACTGTTTTCAGTATTCTTGAAGTTGAATAAGCAATAGATCAGCATCCATGTTGGGAAGCGTCCGTAAACTGTTTTCAAAAGTATGAGCTTATCAATCTTATCCTGAAAAGGGTAAAATATTAGCTGAAACACAAAGTTATGTTGCATGAAATGTATGATGCAATATATGTTATATCAATGTTTATGATATGAACGTAATGAATGCGCATGTAAGCTGATGAGCTGTCTTGCTGAGGATAGATGAATCCGGATAGCGGGAGATAATAGAATCTTGACTGTTGTCGGGGAAAGTGAATCCTTGACTGCTGCAGGGGATTGTAAGAATCTTTTGATCGTTGAAAATGAGAAGTCCTGGGACCACTGTTGGGGACTCAGGAGCTTGGGTTGTATGCCAATCTACTGGGGATTCCTGTCTTGAGGAGATCTTCACTGGGGAATATCTGAATACTGTGAGGAACTAAGAATGAGAGTCTTCATTCTGCTTGGGGAATTTAGGAATTCAGGTTGTCTGCCACTTTGAGAATGAGAATCTTCATTCTGTCGGGAGTATCAGGAATTTGAATTGTATGTTGAGAAGCAGGAAGGTATTTGCCTTTGGAGCATCTCTGGGTTGAGGATAAATTCTAAATGAGTGACAGAATGGCAACCGTGTTTGGAACATATCTGGACTGTATCTAGAAGGAAATCTGGAATAAGTATTAGAATATCGCCATATCTGGGTCACATCTGAACTATCTCTAGAAGGAAATCTGGAATAAGTATCAGAATGTCGCCATGTCTGGGTCACATCTGAACTGTCTCTAGAAGGAAATCTAGAATAAGTATCAGAATGTCGCCATGTCTGGGTCACATCTGAACTGTCTCTAGAAGGAAATCTGGAATAAGTATAAAAATGTCGCCATGTCTGGGTCACATCTGAACTGTCTCTAGAAGGAAATCTGGAATAAGTATCAGAATGTCGTCGTATCTGGGTCACATCTGAACTGTCTCTAGAAGGATATCTGGAATAATTATCAGAATGTCGCCATGTCTGGGTCACATCTGAACTGTCTCTAGAAGGAAATCTGGAATAAGTATCAGAATGTCGTTGTATCTGGGTCACATCTGAACTGTCTCTAGAAGGAAATATGGAATAAGTATCAGAATGTCGCCATGTCTGGGTCACATCTGAACTGTCTCTAGAAGGAATTCTGGAATAAGTATCAGAATGTCGCCATATCTGGGTCACATCTGAACTGTCTCTAGAAGGAAATTTGGAATAAGTATCAGAATGTCGCCATATCTGGG
Source organism: Vicia faba (assembly GCA_948472305.1). Taxonomy (NCBI): domain Eukaryota; kingdom Viridiplantae; phylum Streptophyta; class Magnoliopsida; order Fabales; family Fabaceae; genus Vicia; species Vicia faba. The sequence goes on along the minus strand of OX451741.1, from coordinate 1,360,287,425 downwards.
TCACATCTGAACTGTCTCTAGAAGGAAATTTGGAATAAGTATCAGAATGTCGCCATATCTGGGTCACATCTGAACTGTCTCTAGAAGGAAACTCGGAAGGTGATGATCTTTGTTGGGGGAAGTCCTCGAGGATTCTTGAGGTTGATTCATCTGGGGAAGGGTTTTCAGAGGTTAAACCCTTGCTGGGGAGTCATCCTATAAGAATGACTTTTGAGGAGATTTTTCATTGCCCCTAGTGGTGAGTGTTGTACCCCAAAATTTGCCCTCCCATATTCTTCAAGGTTTGCTAAGACCAAGGCTCAAAATCTCTCAAGGGTTGCACAGTCCAATGGCCTCCTAACAGTCAAAATTAGGGTTTTGGTTCTGGCAAAGAAATTGAAGTTTCCAAGGGTCCAAGCAAGTCCCACATGCCTACATACATTGTCAAGCATCCATATGCCAAGTTTCAAGACTCACAGCATCAAATTGCACATTCAAAAACCCTAAATGCTTCACAGTCAACTGCAGGGGCAAAATGGTCATTTGACAGTCAAAAGTCAAAATTTTTGGTCAATATCTTATTTTGAAGCCACAAACATCATTTGATCAATTCTTGATCATGATTTCACAAGCATGGCTCAAAAAGTCTCAAGATGCAAAAGTTTCTATTTTTGGACAACTGAAAAAGTCACCTGCGAATTGACCAGGGCATAACTTCCACATGGTTTATTAGAAAAATTCCATCCAAAGCTCATTTTGAAGAGAATGACATTTCCTACAACTCATCTTCACACTTCAAGTCCAAGAAATGCTCTCACAAAAAGTTATCAATCTCAACATTATAGGTCATTTTCAAAAGTCAACAAAAAAGCACTTTAAGTCAAAGACCATAACTTGAGATTGGTAAATCAAAATGACATGGGACCAAAGGAATTGGTTAGAGGACTTCAAGACCTTTCCAAAATGTCCAAGAACATGATCAAAGCTTAAATATTGAGCAAGATATGCCTTGTGGAAGCTGGGAAATTTTTGGGAATTTTGAAAAGTCAACTTTGCTTCAAATGCCTCAAAATTGCTAATGGGCCTCAATTTCTTCCATGAATCATCACCCAAAGGCTATGCACGACCCATTAAGCTAAAGGGGAGTTATTTTCTTATTTTTATTAATTAATTGAATTTTTAATCTTATTAATTCATTTAATTAAATATAATTATGAGAAAAATACTAAATCATGTTTTCCAAATCTTTTTGTGCAGTATATTCACCCTTTATGAATCAAATAATTCGTGCATCACTCAAAAGGAAAGATTTTATGCAATTGGCAATGGTTTCATGGCAAAAAGATTGGATTTGATATCATTGAAAACCAAATATCCAAATCATCAATGCATGGATTATGGGCCTGTTTTTCTTGACCTAATTCCATCCTCATACATAGGCAAAACATAACCCTAATGCCCTAGACAGAAGAGGCTGCGCTCAGAATAAAGAACAAACTTGCACTTTTTCACAAAAAGATTAAAAACTGTTTTCATAGCTGCTGTGCGTTTCAAGGCCTAAAAGCCATTCCAAAAGCTTGCTTACACACCCAGGAAGGGATTGCAATCAAGAACACAGCCCCTGACCTCAAGAATTGGTAGAATGAAGTCTCCCTGTTCATAAATTTTTTCATATTCGTGTTTGAATTTGCATACATTTTTCATACGTTTTAAGCATTGATTTATACTAACATGAGTGTTCTGAAGCTAATGGCATGCTTTGATTGAACTAATAAGGCCTGTATAAGAATCCACCATGAACGTAGGTTAGGGTTTCAGAAACTTCAATTTGGGGTTTTGCATATATGGAAAAATCAGGCCATGAGACTGGTACCAATGGATTCATGACATCCAAACGAATTTAACTCACACATCGCGCCCAATTTCTATTGCCCTATATTCTATTCGCTATTTTTCAGGTTTGGGGTTAGTGGGGGTTTAAAACCCCCGCTATCTATGTCTTATTTTCAGGCAAAACGAAGAAGAAAGTGGACGTGGCTCATGGTGACTGGCGCATTTGAATTTTGGCGCGTTGGATATCACTCAGGGTTGTTTTGCATTATATTGTTTGCTTGCCAATTCCTATACAACGCGCGCGCATGGCTCAACTGGCAATTGGCATATCTGGTAAACGCTGGGACCTGGGTTCGATTCCCAGGTCCCTCACTTCTTCCATAATATTTTTCTTAATATGCTTCTATGCAGTGTGCTCTCCAGTGGTCCACCAAGCGCCCTCACCTGCTTGCTTGCCAAGTGTCCAGAAGGCCAATCCAAAGGCCAGAACATGCAGCTCACCATGGACGCTAGTCAACCGTTCCACACATGCGCTGGAAAAGTCAACCAGGCCTCTTGTTCAGTGGGCCAAAATGCTTCAAATTGACCTCCAAATTGGGCCAGATACCCCCCTTTTGTTTGTATTCTTCTTTCTAATTTTCTTCTTTCTTTTTAATTCTTTTTTTTAATTTGTTTTAGTTATTTTAGTTAATTCACAAAAATAATTTTTATAACACAAAAAAAAACAGAAAAAAAATCATAAAAATAAAAATATGTTTATTTAATATTTAATGCATTAATATTTTTGTAAATAAATTTTATTAATCAATTTAGTTTAATTTAGGTTTTTTTATTTTAATCTTTTCTTAAAAAAACTAAAATATGTAGAAATTAGGTTTTTAGCATTTTTATTCCTTTTTCTTAATAAACAATTTTTTCTTATTATCATTATTATTAATTAGTTTATTTTGTAAATACCCATGTAATTAATTAATTAGCGTAAATTAGGTTAAACTTTAACATTTTTTTTTAAAATAATTAAAAACAATTTAGAACTAGGGTTTTATTTAATTTCTAATTTTAATTAATTCTCCTTATTTCCATTAAATACAAAAAAAACATAAAAAATAACTTCTTTCCTTTATTGAATAATTAATTAATTTTTAATTTCATTTAATTTCTTTAAAGGGTCCAACGCCCTCGCATATTCGATTCTAATTTCTTTTCGCGCGTTTGTCTTTATTTTTTGTTTCAAATATTATGTAATTGTTCAAAGCCTTGTAATAGTAATTAGGAAATTTATTTACTTTCCGCATTTAAAAAAAAAATGGGTCTTTGTTAATTTGGCGATGTATAGACCCGCGCCTTGTAATAGCGTAGGACCTTTATTTTCCGCATTTTAATTTCTGCACCTTTAAACTGTTAATCACATGAAAGAATGAATGGCCCAAATAAAATCAAAGCGTAGCTCACCCAATGCATGATCAAGATAAAACATGAAAACAACACACAAATTCACACACCACTCTTAGGGTGCGCCTCACTGTTGCCTTACCTTCGAAACGTGGTCGTCGAGTATAGGACGTTTTAGTAAGTCCTTATGTCCGTTGATCCATATGCCTCAAAACAAGTTGCCTCGGAAAAGTTGCCTCGAATTAAAAAGGATCAATGGCATAAGGGTAGCTTCTAAGGTGTCCTACTGTTGCTCTGGTGACCACAATGTCCCTACAAACGAATTGACCCGAACACCTCCAACGGTGGTGCTACCTATCTCTCAATGGTGGGATGGCACTACCTTAAGGACATTTACACAGCCTAATTCCTTAGGGTAGGTGGATGACTCATAGATACTTGCTCTATTTCAAAAAAACAAATCAAAAACTCTTTTCACACCGACACTTTTCAAAAAGCTTTCAAAACAATCTTTCAAACACTCTTGAGGACTGATACAAGAGTCGATCTGAAATTTTTAAACGAAACTTTTTTTCAAACCCACTCACAATTGAAAAGCAAACACTTTTGAAAACACAATGAGCAAGTATCTAAGAGCCCATGGATAACCAAGGATAGAAAGGGTGCTAACACCTTCCCTTTCTATAAATCTACCTCCCGAACCGAGAAACATTCTCGAAAAGGAATTTTGCTGTGCTTTTGTCCTGTCCATGTTGGAGAAAATAAAAGACGGTGGCGACTCTTGCTTCCGCGACATTTCGCGAACCAGCGTAAAACAGTCAGTTCCAGATCCACCAATCACAGAACTGGCGACTCTGCTGGGGACTACTTTAAAGTGAGGTGTACCTTAGGACTAAGATCACTTGTGTTTTCAATTGCTTTGACTTGCTTGCTTTATTATTGTGGGATTGTCTTGGGAGTTCTATAGATCCTAACCCGGATCTGGGATACCTTCTTAGAAAGTAGCAACAAGGCTGTGAGGGAACTGTGCGGGGTATACCGACATGGTTGAAGCAGTCTGCTACGTTGATGTGGCACTTTGGTGTGTACCGGTAACCCTTGAGTTCAGTCAAGGAGAGTACAGGGCCTCCGCGTGGTGTCGTGAAGCATCAACTGACCTTAGGAACCTTAATTGAACCATCTTGGCCTCTTTAGGGTAGTGAGATAACTGACTTTGGTGCAGTCCGAGGTTGGTAGATACTCGATACTACACTCAATTAAGGGTTGCTTTCTTGGAATATTTCGGTCGCCAGTTCAGTGGCTAAATCGAAACGATGAACAATGAAAGCAATCCAGTTATATTGGGACCCTTAGAACCCGGTTACTTCTGATAGGACAGGTTGAGCCCACCAACTTCAAGAGGGTAATACCCAGACCCCATGCTGACCTAAACTCTAAGGGATGTGGTGTGACTTGTGTGCCTTATCATGTTTGCCTTTGTAAATATTTGTGGTGTGTTTAATCATAGCATCATGACATCATACAGCATCATATGCATTGGCTAACCATTTCAGGGGTTCGAATCTTCATCTTTGTTCTTGTTTTGTAGGACATGGAAACTGTTCGCAGAAAGACAATTCAGATCAGCCTTGTAAGGATCCCTCCTCAGCTTAAGGAGCTCATATCCAGGATTTCCGAGAGCTCTTCTTTCAGTGAGAGGCATGGAAGACTCATCAGCTTGGTCAACACCAACATTGAGGAAGATGTGATAAAGGTCCTGTTCCAGTTCTTTGACCCTCTGCATCACTGTTTCACTTTCCTGGATTATCAACTGGTGCCTACATTAGAAGAGTTCTCCCGGCTTCTGAAGATCCCTATCCTTGATCAACTACCCTACAACGGTACGGAAAAGGAACCCAAGCTTGAAGAGATTGCTAAAGCCTTACACCTACAACCATCTGACCTCAAGGGACATTGGGAAGTTAGAAGTGGTATCAAAGGGTTCTTAGCCAGGTTTCTGTTTGAGAAGGCCCAAGAATGTTGGAACTCCCTTGACCTACAAGCTTTTGAAGAAGTTGTGGCCCTCCTTGTCTATGGTTTGGTGTTGTTCCCTAATCCAGATCAGCTTATAGATATCAATGCTGTCCAGATCTTCATGACCAGGAATCCTATACCTACGTTGCTTGGGGACATCCTTCACTCATGTTACACTCGAACCATGAGAAAAAGAGGTGTTCTTATGTGCTGCACTCCTCTCCTGGGAAGGTGGTTTATTTCGCACCTTCCACAATCAGTTTTGAAGAACGAGCGGGGTTTGAGATGGTCACAGCGATTGATGACTCTTACACATGCTGATATACATTGGTGCTCTCAGTCCAGAGAGGATGTCACTATCATTGATCGTTGCGGGGAGTACCCTAATGTTCCTTTACTTGGAATTAGAGGAGGTATTACTTACAACCCATGCCTGGCTTGGAGACAGTTTGGTTATGCTCGGAGGGACGGCCCTCATGACATGTTAATTCCTGACATAGTTTTGGACTTCGACAACGATGCACAAGGACTTCGCCAGAGATTTATCAGAGCTTGGAGGATGCCAAGTAGGATAGACAGCAAGACCCTGGGACACAGGAACTCCATCCCATTGGAGCCTTATCTCAAGTGGGTACGCGCCCGCTCCCAGAAGTTAGTGATGCCATATCCTCATGTTCTCCCTGTGATCAAGGAGCCAGTATTGGAAGGAGAGGTGTCCTACACCATTCAACATCCTGACATGCCTACATCCTGGGAAGAGATGCAGAAGAGCTGGATCCAGCTTAAGGAAGAACGGAATTCTCTTGAGACCAGTCTACATGCTAGTGAAAAGAAGGTCTTGGAGCTCACCCGCCTACTGCACAAGGAGAGGAATCTCAACACCTACATTGCTCCAAAGAGGATGCGTAGTGTCTTTTGGGATTGATTTGCTTTTGTAATGTTTGCCCATGAGGCTCTGATGTACCAAACAATTATTTCCTTAATGATAACGTGTGTTCCTTTTTGTCTACAACAAATTTGAACTTTCGAACCCTTGAATGCATTGCATAAACACATATCATTCATCATGTGCATAGCAGGTACTCTTCTTTTCAGGTTGCTTACTGTTCTTCGCTGTTTATTTCAGCATCATGAACCCTGAATCATCTACCGAGCAGTCTATCAAGGCCCTTCAGGCGCAGAACGCACAATTTCAAGAGCTGATCATGGGTTTGGCTCAAGGTCAAGAGGAGCTGAAGGCTCTGCTGGTCAAGAAGAAGAAGAAGAGAACTGTTCTATTCAACACGGGCCGGAGGTTTGGTAACACACTGCAGAATGAGGAAGCTGGTTCTTCTGTAGGCAAAGACAGTCCCCAAGGGGGAAGGGCTCCAAGTCCGGTGGTCTCTGACAATGAGACTGATTTTAATGAGGAGCAGTATCCTCCAGCTGAAGACAGATACAAGCAGTTGGAAGACCGTCTGAACGCCATGGAAATTCAACAAGTTCCTGGTTTAGATTTCGGAGACTTGGGTTTATCTTCCGGTGTGATCATCCCGCACAAGTTTAAAGCACCATCTTTCGCCAAGTATGATGGGGCGTCTTGCCCTAAGCTACATCTCAGATCTTATGTGCGGAAGATTCAGCCGTATACAGCGGACAAAAACTTGTGGATCCACTTCTTCCAGGAGAGTCTTTCAGGGACTCATCTCGAATGGTTCTATCAGCTGGATGGAACCAAGGTTCGTAACTGGGAGGAATTGGCTACTGCTTTCTACAAGCAGTATCAATATAATGCCGACCTTGCTCCTACACGTACCCAACTCAAGGGTATGTCGCTAGGATCGGGAGAAGGTTTTAAAGAGTATGCGCAGAAGTGGAGGGATCTGGTTGGCAGGGTGCAGCCACCATTAACTGACCGTGAATTGGTAGATATGTTCCTGGGGACCCTCTCTGGGCCATTCTTCAATCATCTTATCGGTAATTCGTCTGCAGGGTTTACTGACCTCATTCTGACTGGGGAAAGGATAGAGGCTGGTATGAAGTCCGGAAAGATTCAGAAAGGTGCGTCTTCAAGTTCTGAGAAGAAGCCTTTCAAGAAGGAGGTCAGTGCTGTGTATGGGCCTAGGAGGCAAGACAAACCAGAACGCCGCCAAATTGTCAACGCGGTGGTTATTGCTAAGCCTGCTGCCGCTCCTCGGCAACCTAACCAACCAAGGGGTGAGAGACCCAGAAGAGAATTTACCCGGCTGAGTATGACCTTGTCACAAATCTTGCCGCAACTGCTATCTACCAACTTGGTGATCGTCAGGGAGGCTCCGAAGGTTGTGAATACTGTATCTCCTAAGTATAATCCAAATGCTCGTTGTGCTTATCACTCCGATAGCCCGGGGCATTCTACTGATGATTGCTGGGCCCTAAGGAACAAGGTGCAGGACCTTATTGATGCAAAGGAGGTACAGTTTGAGGCACCTGAGAAGCCCAATGTGGTGACAGCTCCCCTGCCTGACCATGGAGTGAATGCTATCAGGGATGATGATGAAGTGGAAGAATCTGAGTTCAACAGCTGGATTTATCTGACGGCCGACAGTGGACCTAGCAATTGGATTGCAAAAGACAACTTACCTATTACTTTTGTTACGCAGTAATGAATTCCTTTGTTTTTGTTATTTGTAATAAACAATAAACTGAAACTTTATGGCCCGGTGTCTTACCCGGGGCACCGTTGGCTTCATTTGTGAGGGCTTATAACTGTCATTTCCATATATCATGAATAAAGATCTTGGACGTTTTTCGCATTTCAAATCTTGTGCTCCATTTTTCTTTCTTTATATATTGCAAAATAGCTATATTTACACACACTCACCTACACAGGTTTCAATCCACTCTGGATCTCACTGGTAACGACTCTGCTACTGCCAGTTATGACTTCGAAAATCTGATCAACTTAGCCGAAGACGAAGATGAAGATGATTGCGAAGTGCCTGGTGAGCTTGCAAGACTGTTACTCCAGGAAGAGAGGGCAATTCAACCACATGAAGAGCCAGTGGAGACGATAAATCTGGGTACTGAGACAGATAGGAAGGAAGTCAAGATTGGTGCCAATCTGGAGCTCAGCGTGAAACAACGGTTGACTCAGATGTTACATGATTATGTGGAAATCTTCGCCTGGTCCTACGAAGACATTCCTGGGTTGGATACCGACATTGTGGTCCATCACTTGCCTACCAAGGAAGACTGCCCTCCGGTTAAGCAAAAGGTCTGCCGTATGCATCCAGAGATGTCTGAGAAGATCAAAGCTGAGGTTATGAAACAGTTTGATGTCGGGTTTCTTGCAGTGACTTCTTACCCTCAGTGGGTTGCCAATGTGGTGCCGGTACCGAAGAAGGATGGTAAGGTCAGAATGTGTGTCGATTACAGGGATCTGAACAGGGCCAGCCCCAAGGATGACTTCCCTCTACCTCACATTGATGTTCTGGTTGACAATGCTGCTCAACACAAGGTGTTCTCTTTCATGGATGGTTTTTCAGGGTATAATCAGATCAAGATGGCGCCTGAAGATATGGAAAAGACTACCTTTGTTACTCAGTGGGGCACCTTCTGCTACAAGGTCATGCCATTCGGGTTGAAAAATGCTGGGGCAACCTACCAACGTGCCATGGTTGCTTTATTTCATGACATGATCCATCATGAGATTGAAGTGTATGTTGACGACATGATTGCAAGGTCCCAAACTGAGGAGGAACACCTTGACCATCTGCAGAAACTATTTGACTGTTTGAAACTGTACAAGCTGAGGTTGAACCCGAACAAGTGCACCTTCGGGGTTAGATCTGGAAAGTTTCTAGGCTTCGTTGTGAGCGACAAGGGTATTCAAGTGGACCCTGCCAAGGTTAAAGCTATTCAAGAGATGCCAGTTCCTAAGACAGAGAAAGAAGTCAGAGGCTTTCTAGGACGTCTGAATTACATTGCCCGATTCATCTCGCACCTAACTGCTACTTGTGAACCAATCTTCAAGCTGCTGAAGAAAGATCAGGTAGTACGTTGGAATGATGAATGTCAGGCCGCTTTTGACAGAATCAAGGAGTATCTCCAAGAGCCACCCATCCTTATGCCACCGGTTGAAGGGAGACCTCTGATATTATACCTGACAGTACTTGACAGCTCAATGGGGTGTGTGCTGGGGCAGCATGACGAGTATGGCCGAAAAGAGCATGCCATTTATTACCTTAGCAAAAAGTTTACCGATTGTGAGACCCAATACTCACTGCTCGAGAAAACTTGTTGCGCTTTGGTATGGGCTGCTCGCCGGCTGAGACAGTATATGCTGACTCCCACTACCTTGTTGATTTCAAAGATGGATCCTATAAAATACATATTCGAAAAGCCTGCTCTGTCTGGGAGAATAGCAAGATGGAAGATGATCTTGACGGAATACGACATCCAGTACACGACTCAGAAAGCCATCAAAGGAAGTGTATTGGCAGACCACTTGGCACACCAGGCAGTAGACGACTATCAGTCAATGAACTTCGAGTTTCCGGACGAGAGCATTATGATAGTGACTGATTGTGAAGTACCTGGACCGGATGAAGGACCTGAGGAAGGATCCCGATGGTCTATGCACTTTGACGGAGCCTCCAACGCTTTGGGTAATGGTATCGGCGTTGTGATCATATCTCCTCAAGGCACTCATACTCCACTCACTGCCCGGCTATGTTTCAACTGCACCAACAACATGGCGGAGTATGAGGCATGTATCATGGGTCTTCAAGCTGCGATCGACTTAAGGATCAAGTTTCTGAGTGTCTTCGGAGATTCCGCTCTCGTGATCAATCAGATCAAAGGCGAGTGGGATACGAAACATCCGAATCTTATCCCTTACAGAGAATGTGTGTTGACATTGATCCCCCATTTCACAGAGATAACTTTTGAACACTTCCTGAGAGAGGAGAATCAGCTGGCGGACGCGTTAGCTACGATGTCTTCCATGTTCAAAGTCAAATGGGACAATGAGGCTCCCCGGGTCATTATCTGGAAACTGGACGAACCGGCATACTGTTGTGATCTTGAGGCTGAGGTAGTGACTGAAAAACCTTGGTACCATGAGGTGAAGAGATACTTGGAAGCTCAAGAATACCCGGAAGGTGCATCTGTCAACGATAAGAAGTTTCTGAGAAGGTTCGCAGCGAAGTTCTTCCTTAGCAATGGCATTCTGTACAAGCGAAACCATGATTCAACCTTACTGCGTTGTGTGGATAAGACTGAAGCAAAAAGGATCATGGCGGAGCTACACGAAGGTACCTTCGGAACGCATTCCAGTGGACATACCATGGCAAAGAAGATCCTTCAGGCAGGATACTTCTGGTCCACAATGGAAGCCGACTGCTACCAACACTCTCGGACATGTCATAAATGCCAGATTTACGCAGATAAGGTGCACGTTCCTTCAGTCCCTCTGAATGTCTTGACTGCACCTTGGCCTTTTGCAATGTGGGGCATATACATGATCGGCGAGATTAAACCTACGGCATCCAATGGGCATCGCTTCATCCTGGTAGCGATCGATTACTTTACAAAGTGGGTTGAAGCAGCTTCCTCCGCCACTGTAACCAAGAATGTTGTGGCACGGTTCATTCGGCACAATCTGATCTGTCGGTACGGCGTCCCAGAAAGAATCATTACAGACAACGGTACCAATCTTAATAACAAGATGATCACTGATCTCTGCGAGCAGTTCAAGATACAGCACCACAACTCTTCTCCATACCGGCCGAAGATGAATGGGGTTGTAGAAGCAGCAAATAAAAATATCAAAAAGATTGTGCTGAAGATGACAGTGACCTATAAAGACTGGCACGAGATGTTACCGTTTGCTCTACATGGGTAACGTACCTTAGCAAGGACGTCAACCGGGGCAACTCCTTTTTCCTTGGTCTATGGCATGGAGGCAGTCTTGCCGATCGAAGTGCAGATACCCTCTCTCCGGATAATGAAGGATGCAGATCTGAGCGAAGATGATTGGATCCAGACACGACTTGATCAGCTAAACTTAATCGACGAAAAGAGACTCACTGTTATATGTCATGGTCAGACGTACCAAAAACGGATGATCAGGGCATTTAACAAGAAAGTCAGACCACAAGAATATCAAGTTGGGGATCTGGTAATCAAACGCATCATCCTTCCTCAGAGTGATCCCAGGGGAAAATGGACCCCTACGTATGAAGGGCCATTTGTGGTTAAACGTGTGTTCTCAGGAGGAGCCATGATCCTAACCACCATGGATGGTGACGACCTTCCTCACCCCGCCAATGCAGACATAGTAAAAAGATACTACGCATAATAAAAGACCCGCTAGGTTGACATACCTAGGCAAAAATTAGGGCTTCCCGGCGAACCAAAAGGGTTCGGGCAAAATGAGGGATGAAATGAAAAAAAATTTGTACACCCGGCAAGTCGAAAACCTGAAAAGGCGGCTTGGGCAAAAATGGGCATCCCGGTGGACTGAAAACCCGAAAGGGCGGTCCAGGAAAAAGTTAGGGATTAAAGCGTAATACTATGTCTCATTGGATCACCTTGCATCCAGAATCTGGTATCAACATCAAGTTCAGACGGCATCGATCAATCAGCTTCATCGTCAACTGAGCAGCAAAGTGATGAGACACTCGAAGATATAAAGGCGATAGCAGAGTTGAAACCCAGTGGGATTGTTCTTTTCACATAGCTGTTTTGTTTTCCCTTTGTACAAATTTGTATAAACTCTGTTGTTCGGCGGCGTTCTCTTACTAGGACGTCAGCCTCTTGTACATAAACGCCTATTCACAGGAAAATTCAAAAATCAATACAAGTTCACTTTTCAGATCAATTGCCAATTGTTTTTCCTTTTTCTGTTTTATTTTGCGAAGAACGTCCAAGGTTCAATTTGTGATATATGCATTTGACAATAATTGCTAACTCATAAATATTTGCATACGAAACAAAGGATTAATTACAGGTAACATTAGAAACAGGGGCAATAATGAGTTGTCTAAACGATCTAATTGTTTTGTCCACCAAGGTACCAAGGTAAGTTCAGCTGAAGAATAAAACCCGTATATCTTAATTCCCCAGAGAGTGAGTCAGCAAGTCAATACACTCTCCCCAAGCAGAGTTATTCTGTCAGCCTTAAGGAAGTTGGGTATCCTCCAGCAGATCTCAACATTCCTCAGCGCAATATACGAACATTCTCAACAAGCATCCCCGGCAGTCTTGATCTAAGATTGTTCCCCGGCGGTATACCAAACATTCAGCGGAGCCACTTCTCCCGTATAGTTCAAAAATTCCCCAGTGCAACCTCAAAGGATTTCCCCAGGAGAGTCCAATCCAAATTTCCCCAGGAAAGTTTGAATCATCTCCCCAGCAGGAAGCTTATCCCCAGTAGATTCTGGAAGCTCCCCCCCTGCAGAGCACGAATGCGTCTCCCGGCTTTATTCAAAGGTTATTTCCCTACCAGGATATAACTGGGTTATCCTCAGCCAAAAGCCACGGAAAGATCATCCTCGGCGAAGTTTTCTTATCCCCAGCAGAGTCTATTAAAAATTCCAACATAACACGTCAATGGTATCCCCAGTAAAGTTATCATCAACATCCCAGCAAAGTATCTCTCTTCCCACAGAGTATTGTTCCCCAGCAAGATCGCTAGAGTAACTTTCTCCCTGCAGAGTAATCCATTCGCCAAGTTTATTCCCCGACGGAGTCACCATCTCCTACCGGTATTCTTGCAACCATCACTCCCCAGCGGAAACAGCGAAATGCTATTCACATCAGCCCAGGATTTAACTTCCCGGCATCCGTCAAGGATTTATTTTCCTAAGACGAAAACATACCTTCATAAACATCACATTTCCATACATTATAGCATGCATATACGCATAATGAACATATAATCTCATCACACATGTCATACACCATGACATCGCATGCAACTAACATTTTGTCTTTTCAGGACACAGGTTAATACCAAGATGATTACCATCAACGGTCGCAACTAAAGATCTGATTCCTGTATCTTGCCAGGGTGTATCTGTTGACGACTAGCATTACCAGACCCGATTCTTATATCTCGCCAGGGTGCGTCTGAAGAGTTTGAGGATCCGATTCCTGTATCTTGCCAGGGTGTATCTGTTGACGACTAGCATTACCAGACCCGATTCCTGTATCTTGCCAGGGTGCGTCTGAAGAGTTCGAAGATCAGATTCCTGTATCTCGCCAGGGTGTATCTGTTGATGACTAGCATTACCAGACCTGATTCCTGTATCTTGCCAGGGTGCGTCTGAAGAGTTTGAGGATCCGATTCCTGTATCTTGCCAGGGTATATCTGTTGACGACTAGCATTACCAGACCCGATTCCTGTATCTTGCCAGGGTGCGTCTGAAGAGTTTGAGGATCCGATTCCTGTATCTTGCCAGGGTGTATCTGTTGACGACTAGCATTACCAGACCCGATTCCTGTATCTTGCCAGGGTGCGTCTGAAGAGTTCGAAGATCCGATTCCTGTATCCTGCCAGGGTGTATCTGTTGACGACTAGCATTACCAGACCTGATTCCTGTATCTTGCCAGGGTGCGTCTGAAGAGTTCGAAGATCCGATTCCTGTATCCTGCTAGGGTGTATCTGTTGACGACTAACATTACCAGACCCGATTCCTGTATCTTGCCAGGGTGCGTCTGAAGAGTTTGAAGATCCGATTCCTATATCCTGCCAGGGTGTATCTGTTGACGACTGTATTCTCCATACTCGATTCCTGTATCTCGCCAGGGCACGTCTGAAGAGTTTAAAGATCTGATTCCTGTATCCATCCAGGGCGCATCTACACAAAGAGTTTGAAGACCAACTCCTGTAACAGGCCAGGTAATCATTTTCTTTCTCAGGTACGCAAGTTCTCGCTAAGGAAACTCTTACGCGATCGACACCTAGATGGCATCTGTAAGCCCATCCACCTATCCATCACCTCTCAACATGGCATCTGTAAGCCCATCGTCCTATCCATCCATCTCCAAATGGCATCTGTAAGCCCATTCCCACCATCACATTGCTAACATGTGAACGCAAATTTCTAGGCACTCTAGTGTTCAATCATCTTCCACCTTCGGATTACGAAAGGCACGCTAGCCAATCTACACCCTCAGGTCTAAGAATATTGAACAGGGGCAACTGTTGTACCCCAAAATTTGCCCTCCCATATTCTTCAAGGTTTGCTAAGACCAAGGCTCAAAATCTCTCAAGGGTTGCACAGTCCAATGGCCTCCTAACAGTCAAAATTAGGGTTTGGGTTCTGGCAAAGAAATTGAAGTTTCCAAGGGTCCAAGAAAGTCCCACATGCCTACATACATTGTCAAGCATCCATATGCCAAGTTTCAAGACTCACAGCATCAAATTGCACAGTCAAAAACCCTAAATGCTTCACAGTCAACTGCAGGGGCAAAATGGACATTTGACAGTCAAAAGTCAAAATTTTTGGTCAACATCTTATTTTGAAGCCACAAACATCATTTGATCAATTCTTGATCATGATTTCACAAGCATGGCTCAAAAAGTCTCAAGATGCAAAAGTTTCTATTTTTGGACAATTGAAAAAGTCAACTGCAAATTGACCAGGGCATAACTTCCACATGGTTTATCAGAAAAATTCCATCCAAAGCTCATTTTGAAGAGAATGACATTTCCTACAACTCATATTCACACTTCAAGTCCAATAAATGCTCTCACAAAAAGTTATCAATCTCAACATTATAGCTCATTTTCAAAAGTCAACAAAAAAGCACTTTAAGTCAAAGACCATAACTTGAGATTGGTAAATCAAAATGACATGGGACCAAAGGCATTGGTTAGAGAACTTCAAGACCTTTCCAAAATGTCCAAGAACATGATCAAAGCTTAAATATTGAGCAAGATATGCCTTGTGGAAGTTGGGAAATTTTTGGGAATTTTAAAAAGTCAACTTTGCTTCAAATGCCTCAAAATTGCTAATGGGCCTCAATTTCTTCCATGAATCATCACCCAAAGGCTATGCACGACCCATTAAGCTAAAGGGGAGTTATTTTCTTATTTTTATTAATTAATTTAATTTTTAATCTTATTAATTCATTTAATTAAATATAATTATGAGAAAAATACTAAATCATGTTTTCAAAATCTTTTTGTGCAGTATATTCACCCTTTATGAATCAAATAATTCGTGCATCACTCAAAAGGAAAGATTCTATGCAATTGGCAATGGTTTCATGGCAAAAAGATTGGATTTGATATCATTGAAAACCAAATATCCAAATCATCAATGCATGGATTATGGGCCTGTTTTTCTTGACCTAATTCCATCCTCATACATAGGCAAAACATAACCCTAATGCCCTAGACAGAAGAGGCTGCGCTCAGAATAAAGAACAAACTTGCACTTTTTCACAAAAAGATTAAAAACTGTTTTCATAGCTGCTGTGCATTTCAAGGCCTAAAAGCCATTCCAAAAGCTTGCTTACACATCCAGGAAGGTATTCCAATCAAGAACACAGCCCTTGACCTCAAGAATTGGTAGAATGAAGTCTCCCTGTTCATAAATTTTTTCATATTCGTGTTTGAATTTGCATACATTTTTCATACATTTTAAGCATTGATTTATACTAACATGAGTGTTCTGAAGCTAATGGCATGCTTTGATTGAACTAATAAGGCCTGTATAAGAATCCACCATGAACGTAGGTTAGGGTTTTAGAAACTTCAATTTGGGGTTTTGCATATATGGAAAAATCAGGCCATGAGACTGGTACCAATGGATTCATGACATCCAAACGAATTTAACTCACACATCGCGCCCAATTTCTATTGCCCTATATTCTATTCGCTATTTTTCAGGTTTGGGGTTAGTGGGGGTTTAAAACCCCCGCTATCTATGTCTTATTTTCAGGCAAAACGAAGAAGAAAGTGGATGTGGCTCATGGTGACTGGCGCATTTGAATTTTGGCGCGTTGGATATCACTCAGGGTTGTTTTGCATTATATTGTTTGCTTGCCAATTCCTATACAACGCGCGCGCATGGCTCAACTGGTAATTGGCATATCTGGTAAACGCTGGGACCTGGGTTCGATTCCCAGGTCCCCCACTTCTTCCATAATATTTTTCTTAATATGCTTCTATGCAGTGTGCTCTCCAGTGGTCCACCAAGCGCCCTCACCTGCTTGCTTGCCAAGTGTCCAGAAGGCCAATCCAAAGGCCAGAACATGCAGCTCACCATGGACGCTAGTCAACCGTTCCACACATGCGCTGGAAAAGTCAACCAGGCCTCTTGTTCAGTGGGCCAAAATGCTTCAAATTGACCTCCAAATTGGGCCAGATACCCCCCTTTTGTTTGTATTCTTCTTTCTAATTTTCTTCTTTCTTTTTAATTCTTTTTTTTAATTTGTTTTAGTTATTTTAGTTAATTCACAAAAATAATTTTTATAACACAAAAAAAAACAGAAAAAAAATCATAAAAATAAAAATATGTTTATTTAATATTTAATGCATTAATATTTTTGTAAATAAATTTTATTAATCAATTTAGTTTAATTTAGGGTTTTTTATTTTAATCTTTTCTTAAAAAAACTAAAATATGTAGAAATTAGGTTTTTAGCATTTTTATTCCTTTTTCTTAATAAACAAATTTTTCTTATTATCATTATTATTAATTAGTTTATTTTGTAAATACTCATGTAATTAATTAATTAGCGTAAATTAGGTTAAACTTAAATATTTTTTTTAAAAATAATTAAAAACAATTTAGAACTAGGGTTTTATTTAATTTCTAATTTTAATTAATTCTCCTTATTTCCATTAAATACAAAAAACATAAAAAATAACTTCTTTCCTTTATTGAATAATTAATTAATTTTTAATTTCATTTAATTTCTTTAAAGGGTCCAACGCCCTCGCATATTCGATTCTAATTTCTTTTCGCGCGTTTGTCTTTATTTTTTGTTTCAAATATTATGTAATTGTTCAAAGCCTTGTAATAGTAATTAGGAAATTTATTTACTTTCCACATTTAAAAAAAACGGGTCTTTGTTAATTTGGCGATGTATAGACCTGCGCCTTGTAATAGCGTAGGACCTTTATTTTCCGCATTTTAATTTCTGCACCTTTAAACTGTTAATCACATGAAAGAATGAATGGCCCAAATAAAATCAAAGTGTAGCTCACCCAATGCATGATAAAGATAAAACATGAAAGCAACACACAAATTCACACACCACTCTTAGGGTGTGCCTCACTGTTGCCTTACCTTCGAAACGTGGTCGTCGAGTATAGGACGTTTTAGTAAGTCCTTATGTCCGTTGATCCATATGCCTCAAAACAAGTTGCCTCGGAAAAGTTGCCTCGAATTAAAAAGGATCAATGGCATAAGGGTAGCTTCTAAGGTGTCCTACTGTTGCTCTGGTGACCACAATGTCCCTACAAACGAATTGACCCGAACACCTCCAACGGTGGTGCTACCTATATCTCAATGGTGGGATGGCACTACCTTAAGGACATTTACACAGCCTAATTCCTTAGGGTAGGTGGATGACTCATAGATACTTGCTCTATTTCAAAAAAACAAATCAAAAACTCTTTTCACACCGACACTTTTCAAAAAGCTTTCAAAACAATCTTTCAAACACTCTTGAGGACTGATACAAGAGTCGATCTGAAATTTTTAAACGAAACTTTTTTTCAAACCCACTCACAATTGAAAAGCAAACACTTTTGAAAACACAATGAGCAAGTATCTAAGAGCCCATGGATAACCATGGATAGAAAGGGTGCTAACACCTTCCCTTTCTATAAATCTACCTCCCGAACCGAGAAACATTCTCGAAAAGGAATTTTGCTGTGCTTTTGTCCTGTCCATGTTGGAGAAAATAAAAGACGGTGGCGACTCTTGCTTCCGCGACATTTCGCGAACAAGCGTAAAACAGTCAGTTCCAGATCCACCAATCACAGTGAGTGTTTGTGGCACTGCCTGGAAATGTTTGACTGTATGTAACCCCTTGATGAGATTGACGTTTAAATGCCCCAAGTGATGGTGAGGGAGACTTGCCCCAGGTTAATATGTAATTGAGAGATTTGTTGAAATCTTGACTGGATTGCCCCAGGTTAATTGAACTTTGAAAGATTTGTTGAAATCTTGACTGGACTGCCCCAGGTGTGTTGGATAGTGACATATCATGCCCCCTTGTTGATAGGAGATTTTTCAATGGAAGTGTCATCCTTTTTGAAGTGATTTTGTTTACTGAGAGGGCTTTCGTTCCTTTGAACATTCGTTGTATGAATTTCTTCGATGTCAAACAAATAACCATGTGCAAACAACGATATTCAAATAATGCAAAGTTTATGCTTGTCTCGAAGTTTTGAAAAATGCGTTTTTTAGCAGAAAACTTTTTATAAGACAAATTCAACACAAGATTTAGGACAAAGCTTTACAGGAGTCAGGATACCTTTTGTAACAGTATACTTTCGAATGAACCCGTGCTTCAGTTAGGACTTTTGAAGGGTTGTAACGTGGCTTGGTTCACGGTTTAAGAAACAAAGGATAAAGGCTCAAAGTATATTTGTACCCACCCGTTCTTCATGATGTCCTTCAGCCCTAAACTCAGTTAATTGTGCGTCGAACTCTATTCGAGTTTAGAACGACTTTTTTGTGATGGTTCACACAAGTTGGATTTTGGAAGGCAGTCATCATCTCTTCTCTTTTTTGCAACATTTATCATGCTGTTGAGGATTTATAATGACCTCGTTCTTTTGATTTGTTATCCCTAACTTTTTCTTGACTGTTCCTGTTTTCGAGATTACAGTCAACGGGATGCCCCAGCTTTCTTAAGCCTCCTTTATAGGTTTTGGCCCAGTGGGACTTTCTTTTTTGAGAGATTGACTGCCTATGAGATAAGGAACCATCACTGTCTTTTTGATTCCAGAGGAATGTTTTTGATGTCATTCGTTGTATTACGAACTGATAGTTTGTGACTTCAATGCGCATGTTCTTTTTTTTTAATTAACTGAGAGACTACCCTGCCCCAGGTTTAATCAAAGGTTTTAATTTGTGTTTAAAACAAAAAAAACTCCTACTTCTTTGGCTCGAAGGGGTTGACTAGGGATTATCTTCCTTATAACTCCAGTGTTTAGGATTTGAAAGAAATGCCTGTACATCGTCAGCAAGGTTTGTTCAAAAGCATACTGTATGAGATTACGGTATTGTTTCGTCATCCTCCCTCTAAAGGCTTGTAATTTTTAGCAAGATTTAAATGTCATAAAGAAAGCATAAGAATAGTGAAAACGAATGGACGAATTCAAGACAAACATATGCAATGCATTAATGAAACAGAGTTTGACATCAACAGATAATTGTTTGAATAACAAAAGAAATTACAACTTGAAAATTCAAATGGAACAAAAGTCTCTCAGTTTGAGCTTTGTCATTTCAAAATGGAGAAACCTTGGCGGAAGATTTTCATCTCACCATCCGGCATTAATTCCAGCACTCCTTCGTCGATCAAGTCTTGGATCTTGTTTTTCAAAGCCCAACAGTCATCGGTGTCATGTCCAGGACTATGGGAGTGGTAAACACAAAATGCGTCGGGGTGATAACTAGGAGAAGAAGTCTTAGGGTTCGGATGAGGAGCCCTTAAAGCAAGCATATTGACCTCCAACAAACGTTTCAGTATCAGAGATGATGGTATGTCAGTCTCAGAGAAATGTCTTCTAGACGTATTTTTCTTACGTTGATTACCCTGTTGACGCTGACGGGGTTGTTGACGGGCTTGTGACCCTGAAGCAAGTTGAGGAGTTTTTCCCTTGTCTTCTTGTCTCAAAGGAGGTTGAACGATGACTTGATCTTCAACCTCAGGTGTTTGCCCCACTTGGTTGTCCCGAAGCAGTTTGTTGACGAGAACCCTGAGCTCTTCTTGTCTTTGAGCCAAGTCTTGAATGAGAGCCATCTGGCCCACCATCTGTCCCATCACCTGGATCCTCATTGTTGCCAGCTCAATCTGCAGTCCTTCCAACTGATCATTCCTGACACTACCTGAATTCCCCAAGACCATGCCCCTTGTGAGGAGAGCTTTCACTTCTTCTTGCCCCTGGGATAGGTTCAAGAACATTTCTCGGAGTTGGGCATTTTGAGCCTGAACGTCCTTGATAGTCTGCTCTAGAGCCATCTCTACTGAAATAAACAGTAGGAGAAATAAGGAAACCTGAAAAGGAAAACCTGTTACGATGCAATGCATGGCATGTGGATGCATGTTTTCAAGGACCTTGTGGGGTAAACACAAGAAAATGTTAGAGGTTGAATTTGGATCAACATCTTTGATTGGAGAACTTTGTAACGGTGGATGTCTTTCCACGAGAATCAAGCTCACCATGTCAAGTGGGTCATAGCCCCTGATTCAAGTTGTTGCACTTGATCTTTGACGGCGTTTGTTTAGAGGAGAACCCTCTTACCCTTTGGTAGACGTCTGGTTCAACGTGACCCTGCATTAAAAGACCCTCGAGATCCTTGAAATGGTTAATGTAAATGCTATGGTATGATGTTATGATGTTATGTACATGTATGCAAAAACAAGTAAGTATATATACAGGTAATCATATTCACACAAAGCAAACAAGTCCTTAGGTTTAGGCTTGCATGGGGTTTGTAGGTAAGTACCCTCTTGAAGTTAGTTGGCTCATCCTGTCCTAAAATAGAAACCGGGTTCTAAGGAGCTCAATATCATTGGATTATTTTCTATGTTCATTGTTTTGGTTTAGCCACTTAACTGGCGACCAAAATATTCCAAGAAAACAATCCTCAATGAGTGTATTATCGAGTATCTACCAACTTCGGACTGCACCAAAGTCGGTCATCTCACTACCCTTAAAAAGGCTAAGATGGTCAAGTAAGGTTCTAGAGTTCGTTAGTGCTTCATGACATTGCTCAGCGGCCCCGTATTCTCCTTGACTACTCAAGGGATACCGGTACTCACAAATATGTCACACTAACATAGCTACTGCTTCAACCATGTCGGTATACCCCGCACAGTTCCCTCACAGTTTATTGCTATTTACCTAAAAAGGTGCCCCCAAATCCGAGTGTAGGATTTACAACAAACCCAAACAAGGAACCCAAAAAGTAAAGCAATCAAAGCAAACAAAGTAAGCATGTATAGGTGATCTAAAACCCTAAGGTAACCCCACTTTTAGAAATCTCCCCAGCAGAGTCGCCAGTTCTGTGATACGGTGGGAGAACTGACTTGAGGTTTTGCGTTTGTTTTTGCACTTGTTCGGTTTAGCAAGAGTCGCCACCGACTTTTTATTTATCCTAAGGAAAGGTCAAAAAGCACAGGAAAGACCTTTGAGATGTTTTCGTGGGTTCGGGGGGTAGATTATGAAAAGGGAAGGTGCTAGCACCCTTTTCATCCATGGTTATCCATGGGCTCTTAGTTACTTGTTTTTAGATCACTTGCCTTTGTTTCTCAATTGCTTGAAATGGTGCTTTGTGTGTGTGGTTTTTGAAAATGTTTTGAAAAAGATGCCTTGTCTAGGCAAACATTGTAACAATTCTTTACTCGAATGTTTTACAAAGGTGTTTTTCTTTTTGAAAAGATGTTTCAATGTTTTTTGAAAGTTGGTTTTGAAATTGTGTGGAGATTTGTGTTTGAAAAAATGGCAAGGATGTTTTGCAAGTTTGATCAAGCAACTAAGAGTTTGTCTACCCTATTTTACTCAAAGATCTTTCCTTATGTTTTTAACCCTTTTAACAATGTTGTTTCACCATTGTATTTGGTGAACAACCTTGCGTTAGGATGTTAACAGGACGGGCGTGGGTCATCGTTTAGACCATGAAAGCAATAGTGTCAAGTGTCTTTAGCAATTTTCTTGAGGGACTATGATCATTTTTGTTTAGGCAACAAGATAGCGTCATCGAGGGGCTATGATCATTTGATTTGTTTTTGTTTTGCCAAAGACACTTAACATGCAACCATGGCCCATTTTTGAAGGCAACAAGCGGGATTACCCTAGAGGTGCAAGTGTGAATTGTGTATTGATTTTCATGCATTTGTCTTGTATTAGGTTATCTAGCGGTTGATTTTGAATCTTCGCATACAAACCCTAATTACTATACAGTATATGGAAAGCGATAAATTGCGGGAATTTAAAGTCTAAGCTATTACAAATAAGTATCCGGGGATGGGGGTACAAATGTTTACAAATGGGGATGAGTATTATCAGAATAGTAGTGTCCAAATATTATTTACAACCAAATCGAATCGTCACATTCTCAATGTAAAATATAGCAAGGTATAAGAATCAAAGATAAACAAAAGTATTGTGCCATGCATATGATTATTTACAAGTGATAAAAATATTAACCTAATGTATTATTAAGTATTATTATTATTTTGTATTATATGAACAAGAGTTTTAAAGAAAAGAAAATGAAAAATGTTTTAAGTTTAAAGAAAACTATTGTTTATGTATTTTAGTTAATGCTTTTATATATACAAAGATTTATTAAACAAAGAAAGTTGTAAGACAAAAATCTATTAACCTAATAAATCTAATATTTACATATTTTTGTAAAATGTAATAAACATTAAGAAAAGTTTTGTACAAAAAAAAATATAATATATTGTTTTTCTTAACAAAATAAATTATATAAAAAGAAAGGGAAATAATATGATAAATAAAAAAAGGATTGATTTGTAATCATAAGAAAATAAAATAAAAGAGTTAAATGGGCCTTAGGGATTATATACATGGCCCAAAAACGAAACAAGGCAGATTAAGACAAAAAAGGGGGTGTAGTGTCAGGATTATGATTGGGCTTAGGCGGTTCAGTGGGGCAGGCCCAAACGCGTTTGATAATGTTTTTGTTTGGGTTGGAATTAGTTTTGTTCAGAATAGGGTTTGTATTGAACGGCGCCGCTCCCTTTCTTCTTCATCGTCCTCTTCATTCTTCTTAAGCAAAGCTTCTGAACGAACTCCCTCTCCACCTATGGCCACTAGGCGCCACCTCCACACTCCTCTCTCCATGGTTGAGCAAGGCGGTGACAAGAAAAGGTATCGGTTTATGTTTTCATGTTTTAGGGTTTTGGATTCATGCATGCTCTTGAACTATTACCTATTCTAATCTTGATGTGCTATTTGTGTTTGTGTGAGGTGTAGAAAAAAAAAGGAAGAGGAATTTATACCTTGGTTCTGCTTTTGGAGAGGAGAAGGAGAGTTTGGACAGGAGGCGTCTTAGGCGGCCAAGGCGTGGGAGATTGTGATGTTGGCTTTTCTGGTAACCTCGTATCTTTCTTTTGAATGGTTTTGTGATGAATGTTATAATCTGAAAACCCTAGAGTACGTTTCTGACTCTTTTCCTCTCTGATTGCTTGATTTGTTTGATCCTGTGATGAGCTTGGCTTTGAGAAAGTTTGCTATTGTTCTGACTTTCTTCCTCTCTTTTGCTTGATTATGATAGCTCTGAGATGCTTGTTTGTTTGATCCTGTGATGAACTTCTTGTTCTGAGGATGCTAGTGTTGTTTGGATATTTAGATTTGCTTGAGTTTGGATTTGAAATGAAGGCAGGTTGAAGGCTATACAGGCTTGGATACTGAGTTTGTTGTAGTTTTTGAGAGGCTTCAAGGCTGGTTTGTATAGTTTTGACAGGCTTGGAGGAAAACAGACCTCAAGGCTTGCTTTTTGGTTATAGGTCTGGA
Organism: Vicia faba; assembly: GCA_948472305.1. NCBI lineage: Eukaryota > Viridiplantae > Streptophyta > Magnoliopsida > Fabales > Fabaceae > Vicia > Vicia faba. The sequence continues at coordinate 1,360,263,502 of OX451741.1, read as the reverse complement.
AGTTTGCTTGCTTAAAGGTTACAGGCCTTTAGCAGGTTTTGTATTTGAACAGGTTTTTAGGCTTTGGCTGCTTTGAGGTTTGTTTGGGTTACAGGCTTTGAAAAGGCTTGCTTCCTTAGGCTTGCTTCTGGTCTTTAGCAGGTTTGTGATTTTGCTTGCTTGTGTTTGACAGGCTTCAGAGTTTATGCAGACTTGAGGTGTTATGCAAGCTGAGTTTATTATGCTTGAAGGCTTGCTTCTGTTATGTGTTTGAGGCAGGCTGCAAGGCTCGAGGGCTTGTGTTATGTGTTTACAGCCTTTGTGTTATATTTTTCTATGTGTTCTCTGCCCTCTTTGAACTATTCTGATTTGTTATATTTATTTATCTCTAAGACTGCCTGAAAAACTGTAAGCCTCTACTTCTCTCTCTCTTTCTCTCTCCATAGAAAAAGCATATTATATTGCTTTAGAAGTACTTTTCTGAAAAGGTTGTGGCTGGGAAATGATGGAAATTTGAAATATTGCTTGCAATGTTAGCTTTGCTCTGCCTCTTGTACTTTCTTCTTTTCCAGATTTTCTGCATTGCTAGTTTGTTAGCCTCTTTGACAGTTTTTGACAGCTTCTTTGACAACTTCTTTGACAGTTTTGAACTTGTGACTTAGTTGGCCATTTTGACTTAGTTTGGTTTGCCTTGTTTTCCTCTCTTTGACAGTTTGCACTTTGCAATTTGTGAATTTCTTATGCAGCCTTGTATTTAATTAATTCCATGCTTGCAAACAAATTTTCTTTCCTTCTTTGTGAACCAAGAAGAGACATCTTCTTGCAATTTGCAGAGAGGACGAACAAACTGATTCCGGCCAACAACCTTTAATGATGAATTTTTGATTAACTGTCTGAAAATGCCTTTTTCAATTCATCTGTGTTTGACTTCTCTTTTTCTGTCTTTGCAGGTAAATACCAGTCGGGCAAAGGAAGCAGAGGTAGAAGATGAAGACTTCAAGAAACTTAGGATATAGTTTTATTTTATTTTAATCATTTGTAATAAACATTATTATAAATACTGTAAATAAAATTACTGTATTTCAATAACACTTGTACCAATAATTAAAAATAAATAAAAGTCTTTTTGTCAGATAATTCTCTATTTCACTGTCTATTTAATTATTTAAGTTTCTTGAATTAAAATAACTGGAAGTACATCCCAATTATTTTAACTTAGATAAAATAAATAATTAATAACGTTGTAGTCTCACAAGCCCCGCTTTAACCAGCAATAAGCCCGGCATGTCAGTTAACCAATTGCACGGCTAAGCAAACAAACGTCCATACGCTTTTCACTTTACTTGATTAAACTAAAACTGCAAATTTTCAATCAGAAGCCTCAGCTTCTATCCCAGAGGTTCAGGTTTTGAGAAACAAACTGAAATCTTGAACAAGCGTCAAAGCAGTGTGACAGCCAATTAAGACATTGGATTCAAATTCTTCTGAAAATGCGCATGCAAACCCTAATGTTGGATTTACTGTCAAAGAAACGTCCGCCTGATCAAACCCTGAGCCAAACTCAACCAAATCAATAGAAACCCTAATAATCTGCTTGGACTGATTCAAAATCAATGGAAACCCTAATTTTGGATTTAACGGATAAGAAAAGTCTGTTTGATCGATTCTTAAGCCAATCTGAAAAATCAGGAAAAGCCCGAAGCTGTGATTTCTTGTGAAAAAGAGAGGGCAAATTTTGGGGTACAACACTTAATAATCAACTTGAACCCTGAAAAACTTTAATGTTACTTGGACTACTTGGTTACTATCCTTGGCATTATGGAGGTTGTGGACTTCTTGGACTTAGGAGTAGAGACCTTAACTTACCTTGAGACCTTGTGACCTCAACTGTTATTTTGTCTGGAGTTCTTGGGGTTTACCCCAAGACATTGGGTTGTTTGTTTATTTTATGTTCAGGTTATTGTGATTACATGCTATGTCTGTGATCGAGAATTCATCTGTATACAGTCGTTACTCTGCCCAATTTTTGTGAAGACTTAATGCAATTGAAGCTTGGTTTCTTAAGAGGTTTAGTATCTTTTCTTGCTTGGTTTCAATCCAAAGGATGGGACTTCTACATTGAATCATTATGTCAAGTGTTGGCCTCTTGTTGGTTAGACGGTTCTTTTCCCCTAACTTTTACTTTATGCCTTAGGATAGTCCCTTCATCTCCTCCCATCTTCTTTAATTTCAAAAATCTTCTCCCTCCTTTTGAAAACTCTTCTTGTTTTTGAACTTGAACCGCTTTCATAATAAACTTGGATTTATGTCCATGTATTTTCAAAATATTTTCTTAATCAAACTTTAATCAACTTAATAATACCTTGACATTTTTGTGAGAAGACTAAAAGTCAATCAATCTCATTCAAACCATTTTTTTCCATTTTGGATTTTATCTTAAAATTTTCTCAAAAGATTAGACTTTTGTCAATCCTTGTAGTGATGTGAACTACTATACTTCTATGTTATGTAGTAAAGAGATATATTTTCCACATGGGTGTTGAGAGAAGCTTTGTTGATTTTTAAAATCCAATTCATATCCTCCACTTTGAGATGACGCAAATTCTCCTTTCTCATAATTGTGGGTAGTAAGTATGTTTTCCACTCGGATAAGACGGTGATGTCTTGTCTCAACACGCTTGTGTTTTAAAAAATTTAAAGGTGAACTACGTGTACCCTGATCCCCTATTGCATGAAAGGTGGTACGTAGGCACTAAAGGTTCGTAACCATGGCGGGTGTAAAAATTGTAAAAAAATATTTCTTTTCTCATCCCCAAAATCTATTTTTATACAACTTTTATAGACAAAATACACAAATTTTCAAAGAGGTTCCTGCAGAGTACCGTAGATGTCTAGGATGCTAATACCTTCCCTTTGCATAACCAATCTCCAAACTTAGATTCTCTCTCCCTCTTTTGGTTATTCGCTCTTTTCACATTCCTTTGGAAACAATAAAGCGCGGTGGAGATTTTTATTTGATCTGTGCGAGTCAAGTCAATCCAATGGCTTAGTCTCAAAATTTCTACCGCTACACCATTCTAAAACCAAAATCATAAACGAGAGACTTGTCGAACGGCAATTTGATAATCACTAATCCATGTGGAGACGATATGATAAAAATATAAAAGTACTTACTTTTGCTTGCCGATTTACCGCTTTAGCAATCTCCTCTGGCTATATTTTCTTCTTCTGATTTCCTTCCCTTATTTGACCAACAATCTTTAGCAAAACTATCAAACTGCTTACAACAGTAACAATGAACCTTCTTCTTGTCAAACTTATCCTTTCCCTTCTGATGTTTCTTCTCATCAGAAGTAGAGGTTTCTGACTTCTGGAATCTATCACCATATTTATTCTTGGTTTCTGACCAAGAATTCTTCTGGTCCTTCTTGATAACACATGCCTTTAGAGTCTACTCAACTTCTCTCTCATAAGTTCTTTCAGTCAGACGTAACTCTTGCGCCTCCAGTCTTCTTTGCATCTCTTCTATTCTCATGGTTTCCAGATCTTTAAAATGTTCAATTTCTACAACAATGTAATCAAATTGAGGAGTAAGTAACCTCAATATCTTCTCAATGATTACTTGTTCAGAAAGGGTTTCTCCACAAGCCTTCATATCATTATTGATCAGAATCATTCTAGAGATGTACTCAAAAACCTTCTCATTGTTCTTCATGTTGAGATTCTAAAATTGCTTTTTCATGGACTGGAGCTTTACCTTATTCATTGATGCGTCACCACCCTAGCATCTGACCAGTGTGTCCCATGCCTTCTTTGTTGTCGTCAAATCAACAATCTTCTCAAACACATCCACATCCACATACTGATGGATGTAGAATAACGCCTTCTAATCTTTCTTCCTCTTGTTTCTCTATTTATTTCTCTCTTCTTTCGTCGCATTTGCTGCAATCGAAACATAGCCATTGGTAACAAGCTCAAGCGCATCTTGAGCACCAAATAACATGTGCATTTGAATCACCCATTTGTTCCAGTTCATGCTATCAAAAATAGGAAGTTTGGTACTCAAATTACGATTTTTGTTCATCCTTAACTTTGTACAACTCACTCAGATCGTTGAAGCGGTAGAGTGGCAAGAAAAAATTTGGAAATACTCTTCCGAGAAATTTATCGTGTCCACAGAGATTGGTTATTGAATCATTGTTCGACAAATCTCTCGTTAATGAGTTTGGGGATAAATGGGTTGAAAAGAAAAGTATCAACAGAAAATAAATGCAAACAAAAGAAAAAACTAAGGAAGAACTTATTAAGCCTGCATATAATCTACTCATCATAGACTTAAATCTACTTCCAGTTACATTTAACCTAATAATACTCATCAATGTCACTACGTATCACTCACAACCTAAGTCATTTCTAACCCAAATTGAGAGACCGACATTATCACCAAGGAAATCTCTCTACCTCCTCAACAACACAAAAGATAACTATGTAATCGCACTAACGATCTCTCAGCACAGCACAACCACACATAGGCATTAAGCTCTGATACCTAAGTAGATGTCAACTCTAAATCTATCTCTAGAGTTCAGAAATTAACAGATAATCATCCTAGATAAGAATCTAAGGAGTATATGTCTATAACAACTCAAATCCCTAGCATAGAGTAAAAATCTAAGACAACAATCAGCAAAGATTTGTAAAGCAAGTTTAATATAACGCCATGGGCGACAAATATACATAAGTTCAGAGTAAATACATGTACAAACCCAACTAATAGAGAAAACACAAAGAGGAAAAGAAATGAACCACAAATCTTTCGAATTGTTAGAGCCGGTCGAAGAGCAATCCACCCCGGATTATCCATGAGCAAGCTCCATAGTTGTTATCTAAGCTAATACACTATAAAAATGAGATTGATGGAGTTGGGAGAACAAAAACTCACCCCTAAAACCGTCCCAAACAAAAATGAAACAAAATGAAATATAAACAAATTATGTTCCGCACGCGTCGCCCGACGATATAAAGCTTCATCTGACGACTACTTCTATACATTTGGCCCAAACTGCGCCACGTCCTCATCTGATGAAAATATCTAACATCGCCCGGCGACACAATGCTTCGCCCATCGACTATATTTATTTTTTCCTGGCGACCTAGACGCGAAGCAATACAGAGGCAACATCAAAATTGGTCCATTCTCGCCCACTGTCTTCCGGCGACAGGAATTTCTCCCGGTGACGTATGACAGTTCAAACAACTTTTGTTACTTTCTCTGCACAACTTCACTTTACTCTCTCTCTCTCTCTCTCTCTCTCTCTCTCTCTCTCTATCTCTATCTATCTATCTCTCTATCTCTCTCTCTCTCTCTCTCTCTCTCTCTCTCTCTCTCTCTCTCTCTCTCTCTCTCTCTCTCTCTCTCTCTCTCTCTCTCTTTTGCCTTATTCCTTTATTGATCAAATGCACGTCTTGGAGCTCCATTTGGACTCTATTCCTCAATGCTCTAATAATGCAACAAATACCTACAAAACATATACAAAACTAATCAACCGATACAATATGTATTCAAAATGCAACTAAATATATTTACAACAAAAAGCAGGGTTATTCAACCGATATTAACAACAAAGAACCGATAAGTGAAACAAAAAGTATACATAAAATAATACACTTTTACTCTTATCAAATTCTCCCTAACTTGAATCATTGTTTTTCCTCAAACAAAATCAAATAACCCAAAGAACAAAAAATGATAAATCAAAGAATCACGAATCAATAGGTTTTAGAAAACATAAAACAAATGTATGGTTCAAACAAAAACGCACACGCAAAGTAAATACTTATCATAATCCTACAATGACAACATATAAATGAAACAAATTCTAAGTACAAATATCATACTAAACATTCTAAAACAAAAAAATCTCAATCATTAATCACACCTAGCAAACATTCATCGGTAGATGAAAAACACACAATGGTGAGAATTTTTTACACTCATCCACAATCTTGCAAACAATAGACTAAATTATGCATTCATCCAAAAAATCATATTGAAAATACAAAGGCAAGAATCACAAGAGCTTTTCAAGATTGTAATGTGGCTTGGTTAACAAACAAGTGATAAGTCCTAAAGCTAATAGAAATAAAAACTTGCTTAAACCTAAGGGAGTAATTACTTCCACAAAGTTTCAAACAATAGAATTTCAATCAAAATTCTTATTCATTCCAAGTGTCACACCAACACACATCATTTATTAACACAAAATTATTCCATACTCTTTTAGTTTTTCTTTTCAAAGCTTTTCTATTTTATTTTTTATTTTTCTATCACTTATTTTTCACATTTTTTTCTCTTTCTTTTCTTTTTCTTTTCAACCTCATAGCAATCAACCAATAAATCCACAATCATTTTTCTCCCCAACTTGAATTCAACTATACATTAAAGTTAATACTCCCTACTTCCTAAGGCAAGAAAAAAATTCAAACCAAAATAATGGTTGAGGGTTCAAGAAAACAACGAATCAACATCCATACAAAAAGGGAAACTAAACACTCATAGACAAGCATTTAGCAAATACAACATAGATATCGACAGAAAGCTCAAAGGGGTTACTAATGATCACACACTCACAAGGTGAATTGAATATTTGGCCAAGGTAGTTGTTCTCAAAATCAAATAAAATGCCTTGATCACTTTCATGCATTCATGCAATCAACACAAACAAAATATTAAACATAATAAAATCCTGTTAAAACAAGAATGTGGCCTCCAACATATATGAACAATGGAAAGCTTCCTCACATTTATGTATAAAAAGAGAACTAAAGTGATTCAAGTCGTGAGCAAGCAATGCAAAAAGAATATATGGCATGGTAATTATACAAATGAAAAGTTTTCTAAACATGTTATGTTATAGAAAGCGATAAACGAGTACCTGGCGTGTACCAACTTCAAAATAATATCATTATCATACATCCGCGAGTTAAAACGACCAAACTTGACAAATTACCTCAATATTCTACAAGCTACCGAACCAAAACTTGAGTCCAAACAACAACAAAAAAATTAGAAAAAATAATACTAAAGCTAATTACTACATAACTACATAAAATATACAATATTTACAAACTTTTAACAAACTTCCTCAAGCTAAACACGACAAGCTTTCGAAAAAACTCAAATGACATAACGAAACAAACGGGTGAAAGTGAACTAATCTGAGTTCAAATTGTTAAAACACAAGTCACCATACTACCTAAACTAACACAAATAAAAACAATACAACATATTTGTTTTACGTCGTAAGCTCAACATCTTTATTGTGCAAGCTAGTAACCTCCTCTCGTCATGCCATGGTATTGTCATACCGCGAAAACCTAAAGAAAGTGTCCTAACAATCACACAACAAACGTTACGAAAACAAGACAATTCACAACAATACGTGAAAACACAGACATGCACAAATATCATATACAAGTTAATATACAATTTCTATACAACATATACATTAACTACAAATCTCAAAAACAAAAGAATTATCGCAATGCCAAAACAATAGAACCAATCTCCGGCAACAGCGCCATTTTATTGAAGCGGTAAAGCGGCAAGCAAAAGTTTGGAAATATTCTTCATGGAAATTTATCGTGTCCACAGAGATTGGTTATTGAATCGTTGTTCGACAAATCTCTCGTTAATGAGTTTGGGGATAAATGGGTTGAAAAGAAAAGTATCAACAAAAAATAAATGTAAACAAAAGAAAAAACTAAGGAAGAACTTATTAAGCCTGCATATAATCATCTCATCATAGACTTAAATCTACTGCCAGTTACATTTAAACCTAATAATACTCATCAATGTCACTACGTATCACTCACAACCTAAGTCATTTCTAACCCAAATTGAGAGACCAAAATTATCACCAAGGAAATCTCTCTACCTCCTCAACAACACAGAAGATAACTATGTAATCGCACTAACGATCTCTCAGTACAGCACAACCACACAGAGGCATTAAGCTCTGATACCCAAGTAGATGTCAACTCTAAATCTATCTCTAGAGTTCTTCAGAAATTAACAGATAATCATCCTAGATAAGAATATAAGGAGTATATGTCTATAACAACTCAAATCCCTAGCACAGAGTAAAAATCTAAAGACAACAAATCAACAAAGATTTGTAAAGCAAGTTTAATATAACGCCATGGACAACAAATATACATAAGTTCAGAGTAAATACATGTACAAAACCCAACTAATAGAGAAAACACAAAGAGGAAAAGAAATGAACCACAAATCTTTTCGAATTGTTAGAGCCGGGTCGAAGAGCAATCCACCCGGGATTACCCGTGAGCAAGCTCCATAGTTGTTATCTAAGCTAATACACTATAAAAATGATATTGATGGAGTTGGGAGAACAAAAACTCACCCCCAAAACAGTCCCAAACATAAATGAAACAAAATGAAATATAAACAAATTATGTTCCGCACGCGTTGCCCGACGATATAAAGCTTCATCTGACGACTACTTCTATACACTTGGCCCAGACTGCGCCACGTCCTCATCTGATGAAAATATCTAACATTGCCCGGAGACACAATGCTTCGCCCAGTCGACTTTCTTTTTTTTTGCCTGGCGACCTAGACGCGAAGCAATGCAGAGGCAACATCAAAATTGGTCCATTCTCGCCCACTGTCTTTCCGGCGACAGGAATTTCTCCCGGGTGACTTTATGACAGTTCAAACAACTTTTGTTACTTTCTCTGCACAACTTCACTTCTCTCTCTCTCTCTCTCTCTCTCTCTCTCTCTCTCTCCTCTCTCTCTCTCTCTCTCCTCTCTCTCTCTCTCCTCTCTCTCTCTCTCTCTCTCCTCTCTCTCTCTCTCTCTCTCTCTCTCTCTCCTCTTCGTCTCTCTCTCTCTCTCTCTCTCTCTTCTCATCTCTCTCTCTCTCATCTCTCTCTCCTCTCTCTCTCTCTCTCTCTCTCTCTCTCGCCTTATTCCTTTATTGATCAAATGCACGTCTTGGAGCTCCATTTGGACTTTATTCCTCAATGCTCTAATAATGCAACAAATACCTACAAAACATATACAAAACTAATCAACCGATACAATATGTATTCAAAATGCAACTAAATATATTTATAACAAAAAAGCAGGGTTATCCAACCGATATTAACAACAAAGAATCGATAAGTGAAACAAAAAAGTAATATATAAAAATAATACACTTTTGCTCTTATCAAATTCTCCCTAACTTGAATCATTGTTTTTCCTCAAGCAAAAATCAAATAACCCAAAGAACAAAAAATGATAAATCAAAGAATCACGAATCAATAGGTTTTAGAAAACAGAAAACAAATGTATGGTTCAAACAAAAACGCACACGCAAAGTAAATACTTATCATAATCCTACAACGACAACATATAAATGAAACAAATTCTAAGTACAAATATCATATTTAAACATTCTAAAACAAAAAAAATCTCAATCATTAATCACACCTAGCAAACATTCATCGGTAGATGAAAAACACACAATGGTGAGAATTTTTGACACTCATCCACAATCTTGCAAACAATAGACTAAATTATGCATTCATCTAAAAAATCATATTGAAAATACAAAGGCAAGAATCACAAGGGCTTTTCAAGATTGTAATGTGGCTTGGTTAACAAACAAGTGATAAGTCCTAAAGCTAATCGAAATAAAAAACTTGCTTAAACCTAAGGGAGTAATTACTTCCACAAAGTTTCAAACAATAGAATTTCAATCAAAATTCTTATTCATTCCAAGTGTCACACACCAACACACATCACTTATTAACACAAAATCATTCCATACACTTTTTGTTTTTCTTTTCAAAGCTTTTCTATTTTATTTTTTATTTTTCTATCACTTCTTTTTCACATTTTTTTCTTTCTTTCTTTCTTTTCTTTTTCTTTTCAACCTCATAGAAATCAAACAATAAATCCACAATCATTTTTCTCTCCCCAACTTGAATTCAACTATACATTAAAGTTAATACTCCCTACTTCCTAAGGCAAGAAAAAAATTCAAACCAAAATAATGGTTGAGGGTTCAAGAAAACAACGAATCAACATCCATACAAAAAGGGAAACTAAACACTCATAGACAAGCATTTAGCAAATACAACATGGATATCGACAGAAAGCTCAAAGGGGTTACTAATGATCACTACCACTCACAAGGTGAATTGAATATTTGGCCAAGGTAGTTGTTCTCAAAATCAAATAAAATGCCTTGATCACTTTCATGCATTCATGCAATCAACACAAACAAAATATTAAACATAATAAAATCCCGTTAAAACAAGAATGTGGCCTCCAACATATATGAACAATGGAAAACTTCCTCTCATTTATGTATAAAAAGAGAACTAAAGTGATTCAAGTCATGAGCAAGCAATGCAAAAAGAATATATGGCATGGTAATTATACAAATGAAAAGTTTTCTAAACATGTTATGTTATAGAAAGCGATAAACGAGTACCTGGCGTGTACCCAACTTCAAAATAATATCATTATCATACATCCGCGAGTTAAAAGGACCAAACTTGACAAATTACCATCAATATTCTACAAGCTACCGAACCAAAACTTGAGTCCAAACAACAACAAAAAAATTAGAAAAATAATACTAAAGCTAATTACTACATAACTACATAAAATATACAATATTTACAAACTTTTAACAAACTTCCTTAAGCTAAACACGACAAGCTTTCGAAAACACTCAAATGACATAACGAAACAAACGGGTGAAAGTGAACTAATCTGAGTTCAAATTGTTAAAACACAAGTCACCATACTACCTAAACTAACACAAATAAAAACAATACAACATGCTTGTTTTACGTCGTAAGCTCGACATCTTTATTGTGCAAGCTAGTAACCTCCTCTCGTCATGCCATGGTATTGTCACACCGCGCAAACCTAAAGAAAGTGTCCTAACAATCACACAACAAACGTTACGAAAACAAGACAATTCACAACAATACGTGAAAACACAGACATGCACAAATATCATATACAAGTTAATATACAATTTCTATACAACATATACATTAATTACAAAACTCAAAAACAAAAGAATTATCGCAATGCCAAAACAATAGAACCAATCTCCGGCAACGGCGTCATTTTATTGAAGCGGTAAAGCGACAAGCAAAAGTTTGAAAATATTCTTCATGGAAATTTATCGTGTCCACATATTGGTTATTGAATCGTCGTTCGACAAATCTCTCGTTAATGAGTTTGGAGATAAACGGTTTGAAAAGAAAAGTATCAACAGAAAATAAATGTAAACAAAAGAAAAACTAAGGAAGAACTTATCAAGCCTGCATATAATCTACTCATCAGACTTAAATCTACCGACCAGTTATATTCAACCTAACAATAATCATCAATGTTACTATGTATCACTCACAATCTAAGTCATTTCTAACCCAAATTGAGAGACCGACTGTATCACCAAGGAAATTATCTCTCTACCTCCTCAACAATACAGAATACAACTATGTAATCGCATTGACGATCTCTCAGCACAACACAACCATACAGAGACATTAAGCTCTGATACCCAAGTAGATGTCAGCTGTAAATCTATCTCTAGAGTTAAGAAACTAACAGATAATCATCCTAGATAAGAATCTAAGTTGTATATGTCTATAACAACTCAAATCCCTAGCAAAGAAAAAAAATATAAGACAAAAATCAACAAAGATTTGTAAAGCAAGTTTAATATAATGCCATGGGCAACAAATATACATAAGTTCAGAGTAAATACATGTACAAACCCAACTAATAGAGAAAACACAAAGAGACAGAAATGAACGACAAATCTTCTGGATTGTTAGAGTCGGTCGAAGAGCAATCCACTCTGGATCATCCGTGAGCAAGCTTCATAGTTGTTATCTAAGCTAATCCATTATAAAAATGAGGTTGATGGAGTTGGGAGAACAAAAACTCACCCCCAAAATCATCCCCAAACAAAAATGAAACAAAATGAAATATAAACAAATTATGTTTCGCATGTGTCGCCCGACGACATAAAGCTTCGCTCGACGAGGACTTCTTACACTTGGCCCAGACCGCGCCACGTCCTCTCTCTTTTGCCTTATTCCTTTATTAATCAAATGCACGTCTTGGAGCTTCATTTAGACTTTATTCCTCAATGCTCCAATAATGCAACAAATACCTACAAAACTAATCAACCGATACAATATGTACTCAAAATGCAACTAAACGTATTTACAACAAAAAGCGTGGTTATCCAATCGATATTAACAACAAAGATCTGATAAGTGCAACAAAAAGTATATACAAAATAACTACACTTTTGCACTTATCAATCTCACAAGCACAATGTTTCTCAATCCCACAAAATCAGAAAATGTGATTCTGTTACAATTTTTTTCAAAGATTCAACACGAACCCAGAACCAAAATTACTCACACAACGCCTCACGTTTCACTCGTGTTTCCCCGTGGATCAGAACTGGAGCTCTATATACCAATTGTTTGTGCACAAGAATCAATGATGAACAAAAGAAATATATTTAAGAGGTAGATAGAATGACGGTCGTAAAAGTTATAAAAGAAATAAAATGTTGTTGTTATTTATGACATTTACAACTAGTCTATTTATACACAAAAGATAATGTCACATAGACCCTAATAGAATAGACTTAATAACTAAGTTATCTAAAACAATTAGAAATACTAAAATACCCTTTAATTATTATCTAATAACTAAATTATCTAAAATAATCAGAAATACTAAAATACCCTGTAATAACCGACGACATCTTCTTCATCGGTGCTTAGTAAGACAACTAAGAGTCATTATTCTTGAGGATGATGAAGTATTGAATGAGATTGTGAGATAATTTCTTAGAGATAGAGTTAGATGTTGTGCTCAGAAGGTACCACTCACAATTTTATTTTTTCAACGGTTGTGGAAAACACTCTAAAAACTATTAGTGGTTCATTTGGGGGATGGTCATCGAGTTATGACAACTGGGTGAAATGGTGTCACTATTCAGGCACATGTTTTGGGTATTGGAGATTAGGATTTAATTTTGGGTGTGGTTTGGTTGGAAATATTGGGTAAAGTTACCATGTATTGGCGAGAAATGTCAATGGTTTTTGATTATGGCGGCAAAATTATTACTAAGTTATTTAGGCCAATAAAGCAATGGCAGCGTTGCAACTTTTCAAAATCTAGTGAAATCAGAGGCACAAATTCCACATGAATTATTAAGTACTTATGCAAGGGTCTTCCAAGATATAGAGTGGCTTCCACCGGATATCCTGACCATCAAAAAAGATGAAATTGATAAATATGTCCAAAGTCTTATGTGACAAGGGGTGATTCGCAACAGGAATGTTGCTTTTTCTAGTCCAACGATTTTGGTAAAAAACAAAGAAGGGAAATTCTTGGCAGATGTGTGTGGGTTATAGGGCGTTGAACAAAGAGACTGTGTTAGACAAATTTGTCATGCCGGTGGTGGATGAATTGTTGGATTAGTTATATAGTGCGTGTTATTTCTCAAAGTTAGACCTAAAATTCGGTTATCATCAAATACGAAGAAGATGTTCTTAAGATAGCTTGTCGCACACATGAGGGACACATATTTAGTGATGTTGTTTGGATTGATAAGTGCATCGACGATTTTTCAATCAGTGATGAATGAGATGTTCAAGCCTTATTTACGTCAGTTTGTGTTGGTGTTCTTTGATGATATTTTAGTGTATAGTCAAAATTGGGATAGTTATTTGCACCATTTGATGACAGTGCTCCAAACATTACAGTAACATAGTTTTTGTTAGTGCACAAGGTTAAGAACAAAAAGAATGACGACTATAAAATTGTAAGAAAGAATTAATTAGAATGACAGCTACTATAAATTTATTTATACACAAAGTAAATTGTCACGTAGGTCCTAACAAAAAGTAAACTTAATAGCTAAGTTTACTTAATAAGTAAGCTAACAAAATAACTAGAATCTCATAAGCTAAACATATTTCTAGGCGTAACATCATAAGCTTCTGCTTCTTATTAATAACAACTTATGAATATAAATTACTTTCAACAGTTTTGTGGCTAACAAGCAGAAGTGTGCATTTGGCCAAATTAAGGTAGATTACTTAGGACATGTGATTTCTAAATAGGGTGTGGCAGTAGAAGCTTAAGGTACAAAAGACAATTCATTTTTGTGTATATATATATATATATATATATATATATATATATATATATATATATATATATATATATATATATATATATATATATATATATATATATATATATATATATATATATATATATATATATATATATATATATATATATATATATATATATATATATATATATATATATATATATATATATATATATATATATATTAGATGCTCGAACATTTTCATCTAGATCATTCCTAATATTTTTACATCATCCGTTTTCAAGTTGCATCTTTAACTTATAAATTTTCAAAGTTTTAACTAGATTAATCAGTTGACCCCATTGAGTAAATCGATTGATATTGGTTTTGTAAAATGAAAATTTGAAAATCAAAAGAGGTCAATCAATTACATCTTTAATCAATTGATTCACCATTCCACTTTGACCTATGTAAATCGATTAACCATTCTAAATCAATCGATTAACTTATTTCTTTTTCTCAAATTTGTTTAACGTTGTGGATAAGTCAATCGATTGACATCCTTAAGTCAATTGATTTACCTCTGTAACATATGGAAAATTCTAAATCAATTCCTTACCTCTTCATCATAATTGATCATGATACCTTTCCAAAACATTGAAAATTTTCACAATCATTTTTCTCAAACATATTAATTTCTAGAGGTGTCTTGTAACTTATAAATAGCACAATTTTTCGTTGTTCAAATTATCTCTTCCCATCTTATGTTTCGAACAATTTACCTAGCATTTCTATGTGCTCATAAATGTTTGACATAAACTTTTTGGGGCATAAATTTCATAAATCAGATAAAAGTTTCTTAAACATATTGAACACTTAAGAGATATATACTCTTGAATTATATTCAAGTGGAAGAGAAGATCAAAATTGTTCTATCTTAGAACTCAAGCCAAGTTGAAAATATTGTTCAAAGTTGTATTCATAATTTGTATTTGTTCACCAAGTGTGTGGTGACATAGTTTATAAGGAAAATGATTGTACTTTCTACATGCGTTTGCAAATAGGAAGTGGTGTACTTTATGTTTATTGGAAAAAGATCTTTTTAATTGGTTTGATTCAAAGTCTACCATATATTGGTATTTATGTTAGAAGATTAGAAGAGAGGTATTTGTGTAAGACTTGTACAAAAATATAACATAGTGAAATCTTTCACGGGGTGTAGGGGAACTGAAGTAATCTTGTTTGGAAAAGGAGAACCCGAAAATATCTTGTTTCAATTTCCTTACTGCAGTTTATTTTTCCTGCTTTATTGTTCATCCATTCATAATAACTTCTAGAAAAATAAAAAGATCCATAACATCTCTAAAATAACTGAAAAAAGTCTTAAAACCTAATTCACCTCTTCCTTGATTGCACTCTATACTTACAATTGAAACACATGTTTGCTACAAGGTATATTTTTGCAATTTTTGTAAAGGAACTGTGGTTCGCTTGCATGGCATTTCAGAATTTATTTTGAATGATTGGAACCCTCTCTTTGTAAGTATCTTTTAGAAAGAGCTACTTTCTATGGGTCTACATGAAATACTCCTTTTGAAGTGGTCTATGGGAGAAAACTCTTGGTTTTGGTGCATTTCATGGAGTGAGAAACAAGGGTAAAATATGTTGCTCAGAAGTTGCGTAATAAGGATGAAACTTTACGGTAGTTGAAGTTTAACCTCCATAAGGCAAAAGAAAAAATGAAGTGGTATGCTGCAAGAAACAAAAAGATATGCACTTCGAAGTGGGAGAATAGGTTTTTCTTAAATTAAGGCCTAACGAGTAATCTTATATGGTTCAACAAATCAATCAGAAGTTGGATTCACATTTCTTTGGACTGTTTAAAATTCTTTAAAATATTGGCGATGTAGCTTACAAACTCTAGTTGCCAGAATCTTCTAAAATACATGCAGTGTTCCATGTCTCTCATTTGGCGATGTTAGGATACTGCAAGAGCCTAAGTCAAAAGAGGAGAACGTGTTAATGGAAGTGGGACATGAGAGACCTAAAGTGTGGAGAGTTTGTGAGAAAAAGAAAAAGAAAGGAGTGGAGGGAAATAACTAATAGAAAGAAGTTATCTTTAGGAAGTTATGATTTTATTTTAAATTTGTAGTTATGTTGTGGCAATTATCCAATCTGTTTTTGTGACTTATTTGTTGTTAAAATTGTGATTTAAATTGAGTTTATGTTTCTAGATATAATTTTTCTGTTAAATTGCTGGTAACCTAATTTAAACGTAAGTTAACCCGATTTAAATCATGTGCACTAACTACAACATACAATTTGTTACTTTAGCAACAACGCAAACACGGTTTGTTTGTGCAATTTTTTTTGTCCTTTGTGAAGTATTTCAATCATGTATGAACTTTCCTATAACACCCCTATATTTTCTTATTTATTATATTTAAATATTTTATTATTATTAGAATTTTTAAAAGAGAAAAGAGTATTTGTTTTCTTGTTATTTTATTTTAGGAATTTAAAAGACCAGATATTTTTAGTGTGTGATTAAATATAAAAATTATTCTCTTATTAATTTTCATACATTTTATTTTGAGGATATTAGGTTTATTAGAAAACAATTATTTAGATTTATATTTAAAAAGTGAGTTACCATTTAATTTATGAGATTTGTTTAAGCATTTGGGTTTACGTTGAATTTGAGCTTAAAAGCTAGAAACTTATTTATGTCACGTGTACAGATCTAAGACGAGAGAAAGAGCACTATAATTCTATTTTCTTCCTTTGTTTTCTAAGCGTGTTTTCTTCTTCCGTGAAGTTAATCGTTGCCATCGCGTTTCTCCACCATGTCTCCGACCACAACCACTTTCGATCAGAAAATTAATAACATATTCGAACTCCCTGATATGAGACATTTCTAATGGACAGGTTGAATTATTTATTTGAGTAATTTCTCTGTCGACTACCATTCTTCGTTTTCGTCCGTTGTATCTCTAAATGAGAAAAATACCATCTTTGAGCTCTCTTTCACACAAGCTTTCATGGGCCTACATGAAATTTGAATCGAAGTTGCTCTGCCAAAATACCTTCTCTCTGTCGTGAAAATTTTGGAACGAATCTCCACGTCGAACAACCGCGAGCCACGCGCCGCGTTTGCTCAGGAAGTTGTGAACATCATTTTCTCCTAAAGTAAGTGGCATGCCCTAATTTTTAACCCTAAGATCCAACTTATCATACCATTTCATTTCATCAAGATCACAAACTTGGTTGCCTCATAACCCTCTTGTCTTTGGGTTTGTTGTGTGGGAGATAATCAATAACCATTTGTGTTTTCTTGTATCTTATGCTTACTTGTTTTTGTGCATTACTAACCCTATTCAAAATACAAAAAAAAAATGCTTTGTTTCCTTTTCTTATTTTTCAAGGTGGGACATTTTCATCCAGAGATCAGACTGGGTTTCTAAATTAGGGTTTTGATCCCCCTAAGTCAAAGTCAAGGTCAACAAGAGGTCAAGAAGGCTTACTCTTTAAGACATGGCCTATAGTCTTAGGTAACAATCTTGTCAAGCTTCATTCAACACTAATTGATCAAAGGAAGTTCAAGTTTGAGGCATTTTTCAAGTGATTTCAAGTTAGGGTTTATGTGTTTACTTCCATGCCCTTTTCATTCAAATTTCTCAAGCAATCCTTAAGATTTTTCAAAGGTCAATCAAGCTTCAAGCATTGGGTGTTAGAATGATCATAATTGTGCCTTGGAATGCAAAAAAAGGTCAAAAATCACAATTTGGTACAAGTGTGGATGATCTAAAAACCAAGTATGGCATGCTTTTAGTCTAAACACAATAACTTTCTCATTTTTCAATATTTTTTAGACCTTCTTTGAGCCAAATGTCCCTTTTCATATCCTCTAAAAAAATTTCAAAGGTCAAACATCAATTCAAGCTCTAAGTCCCTCAAATGTTGGAGGCCATATGTGCACAAAGCTAGGTCATGACCTGTTTGACCTAATGCCAGACCTATTTTTCAGTGTCACAACCCAAACTTTTAACTCATGCCATTTTCACATCAAGCATCCTTTTAAATTGGTTCTTTTTGCATTGTGTTCTACTCCATGAAAGCATCATTTGGAAAAAAGAAAATAAAAAAACATACAAGTAGAATCCATTTGGCCTAAGCTTGAACATGGTGACTCAACTCTGCATCTTTGGTACATGACCCGTAATTAGAAATTAACTAAAAGTTGATTGGTACCTCTTTGCACATGTGCAAACTTCTTTGTCATGATGAAACGCATTTGGTACACATTGTTAGAACAAAGTTTGGTTCTAATCATATCTTAGAGTTTTGATGATAACAATGAAATAAATTTTATGAAATATATTTTATACTCTGATGTGTACGTTCTATATATTCAGATAATGTTCTGACTTATGCATATCAAAAGTGAAGCACTCCAAGGAAAACTCTGATGGAAAAGCAATCCTAAGCAACCTCTGATAACGCTAGCTGAAGCAAAGATCTGAAAGAAGCACGCTGAAAGCAACATCTGATAATGCAAGTTGAATAAAACTATGATGAACATAAAATGAAGAATACTCTGATAGAAGAATAGTTAAAGTAAACTCTGAAGTGGCAACACTTCAAGCAAACTCCTAAACTTCCAGAGACAAGCTCTGACAATACCGTTGGTCATTTAATGCTAAGACGGCTAACGCACTCAAGTGGTACTATGCACGAGAACATTGGAAACATAAATACCAAGCCAACACGCTTCATTAATGCATACTCTCTTCAAGGCAGTAACTGTCAAGACTGAAAGCTATATATAAAAGATCATTTGTTTTAAAGAAAGGTTACTGGTCCACGAGAAACATACTAACGCTCACTGTTTTCATTCTTGTAAACTAATATTGTATAGTGGGTAAATCTTAAGTATTGGGCAATAATCTTAGTGATAAATCACAGTTTGTGATAAAGCTTATTAGAAGCATTCTGTTTCACTACTATTAAGAGACGATATGTGTAAGTGTTCCTTGAGATACCAGTTGGGTCAGATTTCTCAAGAGGGCTAGGACTAGTTGAGTCTTAGAGGTGTTAGTCACTTGCAGTTGGCTTGTGCATTGTATTGTTAGTCACAACAGTTTGGTTGTGCATTTGTAATCAGTTTGATTATAGTGGATTAAGTCCTCGTTGAGAGAGGCGAAATCACCTTGGCGGGTGGACTGGAGTAGTTTGAGTTTCAAATGAACCAGGATAAAAATATTTGTGTCCTTCCATTAGTATTGCGCGCGAAAAAAGAAAAACTTATTCAACCCTCCCCCCCCCCCCCCCCCTTCTAAGTGTTTTCTCATCCTTCAATTGGCATCAGAGCTCTAGTTCTGGGTGCAAACACCTAACAGTGTCAGAAAAAGATCTAGAAGGAAAACACTATGCCAACTGAATAAAACAACAAAAACTACACCAAACCTCCTGTGTTTGATGGAGAAGACTTTGAATACTGGAAGGATAGACTAGAAAGTTTCTTTCTAGGTCATGATGTTGATCTATGGGATTTGGTCCTAGATGGCTACACAGATCCAGAAGACAAAGAAGGAAATAAGATTGACAGAAAGAACATGGATAAACAACAGAAGTTAGATTTCAAGAATCACCACAAAGCCAGAAACATCTTTCTGAATGCTATCTCTAAAACGGAATATGAGAAAATCACCAACAGAGATACAGCACATGACATGTTTGAGTCTCTCAAAATGACTCATGAAGGAAATGCTCAAGTAAAAGAGATAAAAGCTTTGGCTCTCATCCAGAAGTATGAAGCCTTCAAAATGGAAGAAAATGAGTCCATTGAAGCCATGTTCTAAAGATTCCAAACTCTGACTGCTGGCCTGAGAGTTCTGAACAAAGGATACACCAAGGCAGGCCGTGTTAAGAATATTATCATAAGTTTACCCAGAAGATGGGCACCTATGGTTACTGCATTCAAAGTGTCAAAATATTTGAATGATGTATCCCTTGAAGAACTTATCAGTGCTTTAAGAAGTCACGAGATAGAACTTGATGAACATGAGCCTCATAAGAAAGGTAAGTCTTTCGCCCTTAAATCTATTAAAAATGTGAAACCAACGCTTTTCAGGCAGAAGAAGAAAACTCTAAAGATTTTGCATCAGAAGAAGATGAGTTATCTCTGCTCTCCAGAAGGATCAACCAGATGTGGAAGCACAGACAAAAGAAGTTCAGAAACTACAAGAGGTCAGAAGAAAAAACCAGAATCTTCTGGACGTAAGAAGTCAAGAAGGAGATATATAGTCTACTATGAATGTAAAGAACCAGGACACTACATAAGTGATTGTCCTAAGCTGCAAAGAGAAAGACCAAAGAAAAACTTTAGAAGAAAGAAAGGCGTGATGGCCACCTGGGATGATTCAGAATCTTCTGAAGCTGAATCTGACTCGGAAGATAAACATGCTAACCTAGCGTTTATGGCTACCACAGCAGATGACGATGACGATGACTCTGATTCAGAACCGAAAGAGGTATTCTCTGAATTTTCTAGAACTGAACTTGCTGAAAGCTTATCTAAACTTCTTGAAAACTACAGTAAACTCAAAATAAAATACAAGAAACTCAAAAAGAATCTTGCATCTGATTTTGAGAAACTTGAAACAGAAAAGTCTGAACTTAAAGAAAACATTTTTAAACTCAAAGAGGAAGTTCAAAAATCTCAAAATATTTTTATTTCAGATTCTGCTTCAAGTTCAAAAGATATTCTTAAAGAATATGACTCTAGTTTTCAAATGTTTCTTGCTAAAAGCATAGATAGAAGCAGAGTGACTTCAATGATCTATGGTGTTAGTGGAAATAACAGAAGATGTATTGGATATGAAACTCCCAAAGGGAAAGAAACATATAAACCTAAGCCTGTTGAGGAAATGGTTATCACATATAAACCACTACACAAGCAATTTAGTTTTAGGCACACACATGATATCAAATACACTTCTCACTCTGAAAATTCTTATGCAAAATCAAAGTTCAATCAGAACTTTAGAAACCTATCCAAAAAGGACCCAAAAAGAAATGGGTACCTAAGGAGAAAATAATCTATGTTGCAGATGTCCTTAACAACTCAGTTGAAACACCAATCATGGTACCTGGACTCTGGATGCTCGCGACATATGACGAGAAGAAAGTCTATGTTCCAAAGTCTAGAACTTAAATCTGGAGGAGATGTAAAATTTGGAGGTAATCAAAAAGGAAAGATTATTGGTTCTGGAACCATTGGAAACGGTAACCTTCCTTCTATAACTAATGTTCTGTTGGTAGAAGGATTGGCGCATAACTTGTTGTCCATAAGTCAATTAAGTGACAACGGTTATGACATAATCTTTAAGCAAAAATCCTGTTGAGCTGTTAGTCAAAAAGATGGATCAATCCTTTTTTAATGGAGGAGAATTTGAAAATCATTTTTTTGAAAAGTTTTTTAAAGAAAATGGCATTTCTCATGATTTCTCTTGTCCTCGAACTCCCTAACAAAATGGAGTTGTAGAACAGAAGAATAGAACTTTGCAAGAAATGGCCAGAACCATGATTAATGAAACTAATATGGCTAAACACTTCTGGGCAGAAGCTGTGAACACATCATGTTATATTCAAAATAGAGTCTCTATAAGACCTATTTTCGAAAAGACTCCTTATGAATTATGGAAAAACAGAAAACCCAACATTTCATATTTCCATCCTTTTGGATGCACTTGCTATATTCTGAATATTAAAGATAATCTGAACAAGTTTGATTCTAAGGCACAAAAGTGCTTTCTTCTTGGATACTCTGAACGCTCAAAAGGCTATAGGGTATACAACACAGAAACTCTGATTGTTGAAGAATCAATCAAAGTCAGATTTGATGATAAGCTTGGCCAGCAAAAGCCAAGGCAGAATGAAAATCCTGTAGGTACAAAAGATCATCTTACAAACTCTGAAGAGTCAAAAGCAAAGGAAAACTCAGAAGACCCTCCTATTGAAAACGCTCTGGAAAATCTAAGAATTTATGAACAAGCCTCACAGAATAAATTTCCCAAAATCACATCAGCACATCTAGAAAACGTGATCATTGGAAAGAAAGAAGATCCCATTAGAACAAGATCCTCTTTCAGAAACATTGAAGAATCACTGTTTGGTTTGGTCTCTCTAATTGAACCAACCTCAATAGAGGAAGCTCTGCAAGACAACAATTGGATCCTAGCTATGCAAGAAGAACTAAATCAATTTTCAAGAAATGATGTGTGGGATCTAGTTCCGAAGCCAAAATGATTCAATATCATACGAACAAAATGGATATTCAGAAACAAGTTGAATGAGCAAGGAGAGGTTGTCATAAACAAGGCACGATTGGTTGCACAAGGTTATAGTCAACAAGAAGGAATTGATTATAATGAAACCTTTTCCCCAGTCGCCAGGTTAGAATCAATTAGATTGTTAATTTCTTTTGTTGTTCAACACAACATCTCATTATATCAAATGGATGTTAAAAGTACTTTTTTAAATGGTTACATAGAAGAAGAAGTTTATGTCCACCAACCTCCGGGCTTTGATGACCCAAAATTTCCAGAACATGTTTTTAAACTGAAAAAGTCTATGTACGGTCTGAAACAAGCTCCTATAGCTTGGTATGAATGTCTGAGTAACTTTCTTTTAGAAAAGAATTTTACCAGAGGGAAAGTGGACACTACCTTATTCAGAAAAACATTTAAAAATGACATTTTAATTTGTCAAATATATGTAGACGATATTATTTTTGGAACTTCTAATGTCTCTCTTGGAAGAGAATTTGCTGAGTCTATGCAGGCTGAATTTGAGATGAGCATGATGGGAGAACTGAAATTCTTTCTGGGAATTCAAATTAATCAAACTCCAGAAGGTACTTACATACATCAGACAAAGTATGTTAAAGAACTTCTGAAGAAATTCCATCTTTCAGAAAGTAAAGAAGCAAAGACACCAATGCATCCTACATGCAGTTTGGGAAAAGATGAGGTAAGTAAGAAAGTAGATCAGAAACTTTATAGAGGTATGATTGGATCTCTTCTCTATCTGACTGCATCTAGGCCAGATATATTATTCAGTGTATGTTTATGTGCAAGATTCCAATCAGATCCTAGAGAATCTCACTTAACTGCTGTTAAGCAAATTCTGAGGTATTTGAAAGGTACTACTAACCTTGGATTGTGTTACAGAAGATCCAAAGATTTTAAACTAGTAGGTTATTGTGATGTTGACTTTGCTGGAGATAGAATAGAATGCAAAAGCACCTCTGGAAGCTGTCAGTTTTTGGGTGATAATATTATCTCATGGTACAACAAGAAGCAAGCAACTATTGCACTATCAACCATTGAGGATGAATATATATCTGATATTGGATGTAGCACTCAGATGATCTGGATGAAGAGCCTGCTGGAAGATTACCATCTATATGAAAGTAAGATTCATATCTTTTGTGATACTACCTCTGCTATTTTTCTTTCAAAAAATCCCATCTTACATTCTAAGGCAAAACACATAGAAATTAAACATCATTTCATAAGGGACTACTTTCAGAAAGGAATCCTTAGTTTAAACTTCATAGACACAGACCATTAATGGGCTGATATTTTCACAAAACCCCTTTCTGAAGATAAATTTAAATTCATTCTGAAAAACATCAACATGGAATTTTGTCCTGAATGAAAATATTTTTTCTCTATATGTGTTTCCAGAATGTTCTGAAATGAATGTTCTGATTAACTACTCTTCAGAAGTGATAAGAGGAGTTACATCAGAAGCCATTCATCATGTTCTGAAATGTGTCTAATGTTTCATTACACGAATGGTTCAGAAGTTCATTATATTAAACCAGCTGTCACACGCTACCCTCAGATGTTGAACGCGTGTTTCAACTCTGAAAGGTCACGCATGTGTGCGCTGCTATTGAGACGCCGTTCCTAGGTAACTGTTCAGATTTGATAAAATCTCACGCCTCCCCTCAATGTCATATTTTATTAATTTCTAGTAATGATTTTTTTTCAATCGTTCAAAATTCTTTATTGTTTTTATTACTCTAAAAATTTTCTCAAGCTATAAATACCTTGCAAAATTCCCCTCTTTTACTTTTTACTCTCTCTCTCTCTCTCTCTAAGTTTCAATCGCCTCTACATTTTTATGAAAACTCTCTCTATTTTTTCAAAAATCCTAAATCTAAACGTTCCAAATGGCTTCATCTTCATCTCCTTCCGAAAGCATTCTTGTTTCATCAAGCAGCTCTCAACATGCAGAAAGATATGTCATTCCTGAGAGAACAATGCTCATACCTGTTGATAGCTTGGAAGTGGTTAGTGAACTTATGGTCGATTTTAATAATCTGAAAGCAAATGGGTTTGACCTGTTTCCGGCTGTGGAGTTCCAAGGGTGGCAAAATTTCTTTGATCGTCCAGTTGGACCAGTGTTCCCTCATCTAGTCAAGGAATTCTAGATTCATGCCATTGCTTCTCCAAAGGTCATCCTTTCATTCGTCATGGGCAAAGAGATTTCCATCACTTAGAATATCATAAGGAGGCTTCTAGGCTTTGAAGGAAATGGTGTTACTGGAATCTCAAGTTGAAGAATGGATATGTCCAAAGTCTATGCTAAAATGTTTACTACTGGGCAAGCTTCCAACAAGTCAGATATTTGAAGAACAAATATAAAATCTAGGCTAGAATCATTCATGGTTGCATTCATCACAGGAAGGAAACCAGTTCTCCTGACTACATCAATGTTGACCAACAATATCTTCTGTTCTATCTTGGCACAAATGTGAAGATTGATCTACCCTATCTTCTGTTCAACCATCTCTGGACACATGTGAAGGAAACCAGGGAAGCTGAGAGGGTCAAAAACCCTAAGTCAAAAAGAAATTGGATCCCTCTGGGAAGACTAATCTCACATTCTAACAGAGAATGGTCTGATAGCTCATTTAGAGGATGCCAACTTGCTTGGAGAATTGGAGCCCACGTGTGGAAAATCTATGACTGGGAAGAACCTTCTAAAAAGGAAGTTGATTGACAAACTTTTGGTGGAACCTACTCCCTATGTGTCAGCAGCTGTCACCAGAAGGAGAATCCCTGTAGAAGATTTTCCTCTCTTCAACTCTGGTGATCATCCTGAGATCATTCTACATTTCATTGAAGCTTGCAAGGAGAGTGGCATTCCCATTGACCTAGCATGTCTTCAAGGAAGGAATGTGCCTTCTCCAGAAGTTTTTCTCCAGAAGCATAAGAAACGGCAAGCTGGAAAAGGTCACTCTGCTCGTCCTCATAAGAAGAAGAATAAATATTAAGGTATGTCCACTGAAACAATTTCTGTTTGTGATTTTGTACGTATATCACCATCTGTTGAACCCCAAACTCTAGGAGATATAGAAGTAGACATAGACCTCACCATTCCTTCTTAACCCCTCCAAAATAATCCTCAAATTGATCAAGTTCTGTCTGACATAGAAAATTTTGACACTGTAGTTCCTACATAATCTCAACCTCAACCACCACTCTCTCCACATATATCTCAACCTGACACATCTACTTCTGCTCCCCATCAATAACATCCAAATACTCCTACTGAAAACCCTCTTCCAACATCCCCCATCAGACCTTTATCCCCAAGATCCTCTGAGTGGTATGATGGTTCTTAGAGATTACCAGGAATAAATGTGCCTCTGGCCACACAACTTGCGTCCTTCATCATCCCCTCTGAAAACATTTTTGCTGTGAATGAATCCCCTGCACCTATTCCTTCTTCCTCAGCCCAAACCACCATCATCATCTCTCCTGACATCACCCCTCCTACGTCACCAGAAATTCCCACACCTACCTCTCTTGGACCCTTACCACCTCACTCTCTAGAACCAACCTTTAGTCCATCCTCATCAGAACCTCCTGAACCATCAGAACCTTCTGACTTCCTTAGGACTGTATTTGATCTTGAAGCTATACATTATCTACAAATAATATCCACCAAAAAGGTTGTTCCCAAACCAACCCCAAAACCTGTTCAGCCAGATGTTACTGTACGTTTTCAGAATTTTGCAACAGAAATACAGACGTGGATAGACCTTTTGAAGGTAAACAGTGCCAGTAACCTGGACCCAGCTGCATGTAATTTTCAATGGGAAGCATTCAGAAGGAAATTAAATGATGAAACCTTTAAGTTGCAAGATTTTTGCTATTCTCAGGTTCTTGAGAATTTCACCCAGTATCTGAATGCCTTCAAGACGGAAGTGGTAAACATTTGGGATAAACAGTCTCCATTGCAGATTGCCAATGCTCCATTACCACTTGTTGACCCCATGGAAATTTCAGAAGATGAATCTGAAGATGGCTCTGAGTCAGACCCAAATCCCTTGGCAATGACTTTGTATCACCAACCTTCTACTCAAGCTGCCTCTGAGAAAGTGCCAACTCTTCTGATTGATCTCGGCACCCGCCTCTCAAATGTTGTAGGCTCAGGCTCTGTTGCTTCTGCTCCAAAGGTTGTATCTTCTGAAGCTGCTTCAACATTTTCTCCCTCTTCGCTAGTGATGGATACTCTAAATGAACTGAAGAAGGAAAATAAAGCCATCCATGAACGTTTGGACAAACTGGATGAAACCAACAAGGAAATCAGAACTTGGATGATGAAACAAGAGGAATCCTCAAATGAAATCAAGAATCTACTTATTTCTCTTGTCTCTCGTCAATCCTAGTTTTAATTTTTTTGTTGTTTTTGTTTTGTACCTCTGTTCTTTTTTAATCTTAAATATACAAACAACTTTGAATCTCTTTATTTTATTTACTTTTTGATTATGACAAAAAGGGGGAGAAAATAAGATTTTAATTTGATCCATGATAACAGTTATGGGACTAAGTCTCAAACATTTATAACAAAATACAAAGCTTTGTTCTGTTTAAGAGATATGTAGGTACCTCAAGAATCTGAAAGACTAAGCTCTGAATATCATCTGGAAAAGAACTGCTCAAAGAAACTCTGAAGAAAAGATCAGGAGCGCTTAAAGAAACTCCGAAAGAAAAACGTCTCAAAGCTCTGAAGAACAAATATCAGGAAGTTTCCCTTATGATTTTAAACTCTTTGATTATTTTTTCAGAAGAAGAAATATCAATCTCAGGGGGAGATTATCAATATCAGGGGGAGATTCTAACTCTTGCACAAAAATTTTTTAATCAAAATCTAAATTGTTTTGTCATCATCAAAAAGGGGGAGATTGTTAGAACAAAGTTTGGTTCTAATCATATCTTAGAGTTTTTATGATAACAATGAAATAAATTTTGTGAAATATATTTTATACTCTGATGTGTACGTTCTCTATATTCAGATAATGTTCTGACTTATACATATCAAAAGTGAAGCACTCCAAGGCAAAATCTGATGGAAAAGCAATCCTAAGCAACCTCTGATAACGCTAGCTGAAGCAAAGATCTGAAAGAAGCACGCTGAAATCAACATCTGATAATGCAAGCTGAAGCAAACTCTAATGAACATAAAATGAAGAATACTCTGATAGAAGAATAGTTAAAGTAAACTCTGAAGTGGCAACGCTGCAAGAAAACTCCTAAACTTCCAGAGACAAGCTCTGACAGTACCGTTGGTCATTTAATGCTAAGACGGATAACACACTCAAGTGGTACTATGCACGAGGACATTGGAAACATAAAGACCTAGCCAACACACTTCATTAATGCATACACTCTCTTCAAGGCAGTAACGGTCAAGATTGAAAGCTATATATAGAAGATCATTTGTTTCAAAGAAAGGTGTGATCGGTGGATCTGGAACTGACTGTTTAACGCTGGTTCGCGAAATGTCGCGGTAAGCAAGAGTCGCCACCGTCTTTTATTTTCTCCAAATGGAAAGGACAAAAGCACAGAAAAATTCCTTTAAAGAGATTGCTCTCGGTTCGGGAGGTAGGTTACAGAAAGGGAAGGTGTTAGCACCCTTTCTATCCATGGTTATCCATGGGCTCTTAGGTACTTGCTCAATGTGTTTTCAAAAATGTTTGCTTGCTTTTCAATGTGGGTTTCAAAAATATTCTTTGAAAAGTTTCAGTTCAACTCGTACGTCAGAGTGTTTGAAAAGTTCGTTTTGAAAGTTTTTTGAAAGTGTTGGTGTGAAAAGATTTCAGTTTGTTTTGAAATTAGAGCAAGTACCCTTGAGAACCTACCTACCCTAAGGAATTCGTTTGTGTAAATGTCCTTTAAAGTAGTGCTATCCCACCATTGAGAGGTAGGTAGCACCACCGTTGGAGGTGTTTGGGTCAATTCGAGTTTTAGGGACGTGGTGATCACCGGAGCAATGGGAAGACACCTTAGAAGCTACCCTCATGCCAGGTTCCCGGATCATGAGGACTTACTAAGACGTCCTCTACTCGACGACCACCTTTCGAAAGGCAACAGTGAGGCGTACCCTAGGGGTGGTGTGTGCGAATTGTGTGTCATGTTTCAGTTTATTGTTTGTCTTGTCATGCATTGGTGATCTAATGATTCGATTTTATTTTTGGGCATTCATTCTTTCATGTTATTGTTTAACAGTTAAAAGTGCGGGAATTTAAAGTGCGGAAAAGATAAAAGTCCTACGCTATTACAAAGGGCGCGGGTCTACAACGCCAAATTAATCCAGACCCGATTTAAAATAAATTGCAGAAAAGAAATGTCTAATAGCTATTACATGGCTTTGGTACAAGTACATTATATTCACAAAAGAAATAAATGAAACGCGCGAAAAAAGACAATAATCAAATGCGAGGGCGTTGAACCCTTTAAAGGAATTAAAATAATTAAGTTATCTAAAATTAAAATTAAATGAAAAATGGTATTTTTGTGTTTTTTAGATTTAATGAGAAAAAAGAAAAATTAATTAAAATTAAAATGCTAAACCCTAGTTCTAATGTTTTTTAAGTTTATTATGAAAATATTGACTTTTAACCTAATTTAACTCTAAATTAATTTATGTACAATTTTTAATTTATGACAATAAATAAATAATATTATTATTCTGAAAAAGAAAAATTAAAAAAAAAAAAAAAAAGAAAATAAAAGTCATTAAACCTAAATTCTAGTTTTTTTTGGATTTTTAAAAAAGATTAAAATTATACCCTAATTAAACTAAATAATTTACATGCAATTTATTTATGGAAATAATAAAATAAAAATTGTATTTTTGGCATTTTTTTCATTTTATGATGTTTTTACATTTGGATTAAAAATTAAATAAAACAAATAATTAAAATAACATAACAATTAAAATAAATGAAGAATATAAGAAAAATAAATAAATTTGCCAAACCAGGGTGGGGTGTAGCCCCAGAATTGTGAGGTGCAGGCCTGGAAATTCTGGCCCATTTGATTTTGAATCCATTGACTTTTCCAATCAGGTGTGGCATGTTGACTGGCATCCACCATATGCCTTTGTTCTGAACCCTTTGATAGACCTCCTGGGACACGTGGACAATGCATTTTGAATGTGCATGGTGAGTCTTAATGTGAGGCCTGCATGCAATTACCAATGGAAAAATAATATGGAATTTTGCCAGACCTGGGACTTGAACCCAGGTCTTTGAGGTCATATGCACAACGTGTTACCACTGAGCCAAGCGCGTTCAATTTAACATATAATAACGCACAAACATAATAAATAAAATAGAGTGTTAGTGGATGGAAAACTCGCGAGATTCAAATGGACCTATCACCAATTGACACGATGCCTTCGTCTTCCTCACCCTGTAAAACAAAACACATTGGCCACGGTTTTTCACGCGTGGCTTAAAGCTAGCTTTCAAAAAATAGCGATTAGGTCCACGAGCTTCATAAATTGTTCGCGAGGTATGCTTCTTCTTCGTCTCTAAACGCTGAGTATGACTATCATGGTCTGGAAGGCTAATTTTACAGCATGGTAAAAGCCCTAAAAGCAAAACCTGAAAACCCTAAAACGTGGCCATGGTAGATTCGCGTATGGTTAACAAAAATGAAATTAAACACAATGAATAGCTTAGAAACTTTGTAAGGAACAAGAATCCACAGTTAAAATGCAATGATCATGCTTAGAATTGAGAACACGATTTCAAAAAAATTTCTGTACAGTTTGAGTTGTCGCTACTGCTTCTTCGCGTTTTGATTGATGTTAGGAATTGGGATGTGTTCAGTGATGCCTCAGGATGCTAATGGAAAAAGAATTAAGGCTTCCAAATCTCCCCAACTTTGAAATCAGTTTTGCATTATATGGCTCATTTTTCAAAGTTCCAATCCACTTTTGAGCGAGCCTTTTGCTGTACTCTGGTTAGGGTTTGACTCAGTGATCATAATGGAATGGAATTGGCTTGCTAACTGACCTTAATTCATGCTTAGGAAAGAACAAGTCCTAGGGTTTTCACCCTTAACCATTTTTCCTCCTTTTTAGCCAAAACCTAGACTTAGTGTGAAGTTCAACCCTAGCCTGAGTTTTTGAATTGGCCCATGATACAAGGAAATTGTTCAAATTCACATGACACTATTCCATTGGTTTTTGAATTTTATTTGAATTTTCAAAGATTTAAAATGAATTAAATTATTAAAAATTAAATAAAATAGAAAAATCAATATTTGGTCTTGAAATTAACCATGGGACACGTGTGTGGCATGACAAGGATGAATCAAGTGGAAAAAAGTGGGCCCTTTTGTCAAAAATTGGAATTTCAAGGATAGTTGACTTTTGCCATTTCACAAAAATTTCCCAACTTCTACAAGGCATAACTTGCTCAATTTTTAAGCTTTTCACATGTTCTTGGACATTTTGGAAAGGTCTTTGAGTCCTTTAACCAATGCCTTTGGTCCCATGTCATTTTGATTTACCAATCTCAAGTTATGGCCTTTAACTTAAAGTCCCTTTTTGTTGACTTTTGAAAATGACCTATAATGTTGAAATTGATAACTTTTTGTGAGAGCATTTCTTGGACTTTAAGTATGAAGATGAGTTGTAGGAAATGTCTTTCTCTTCAAAATGAGCTTTGGATGGAATTTTTCTGATAATCCATGTGAAAGTTATGCCCTGGTCAATTTCAGTTGACTTTTTCAGCTGTCCAAATATAGCAACTTTTGCATCTTTGATGATTTCTGAGCCAAATTTTGAGAATCATGATCAAGCATTGATCAAATGATGTTTGTGGCTTCAAAATGATATGTTGACCAAAAATTTGAACTTTTGACTGTCAAATGACCATTTTGCCCCTACAGTTGACTGTAGTGCAATTTAGGGTTTTGACTGTGCAATCTTGAGCTGAATGCTTTGAAACTTGATATGAGGATGCTTGACCATGTTTGTAAGCATATGAGACTTGATTGAGCCTTTGAACACTTCCTTTTCTTGATCAGACTCAAAACCCTAATTTTGACTGTATGGGAGACTGTTGCACTGCACAACCCTTGGGGAATTTTGTAGCTTGGCTTGGCAATTTCTTGAGGAATATGGGAGGGCAAATTTTGGGGTATAACAGTTGCCCCTGTTCAATCTTCTTAGACCTGAGGATGCAGATTGGCTGACGTGCCTTTCGTAATCCAAGGGTAAAAGAAGATTGGACACTAGAGTGCCCGGAAATTTGCGCTCACATGTTAGCAATGATGGTGGAATGGGCTTATAGATGCCATCTGGATGTTTGATTGCGTAAGAGATTCCTTGGCAAGAACCTGCATACCTGCAAAACAGAAAATGAGTACCTGACACGTTGCAGGAGCTGATTTCTGAGAAAAATCTTGGTGATTTTAACTTCAACGACGCTCGTTGAGAAAAGATCTGGGGTGTCTTCTACTAGGATAAGAATCAGGGAGATCTTAGGGTCGATCTGACTGAACCAGAGAGGCCTTGGACTGGGTAAGAATCAGGAAAATCTTAGGGTCGATTTAACTGAACCGGTCTAGGTCTTGCAATATCTTCAACTGGATAAGCATCAGGGAGATCTTAGGGTCGATCTGACTGAACCAAGAGAAGGCCTTTGACTGGGTAAGCATCAGGAAAATCTTAGGGTCGATTTAACTGAACCGGTCTAGGTCTTGAAACATCTTCAACTGGATAAGCATCAGGGAGATCTTAGGGTCGATCTGACTGAACCAAGAGAAGGCCTTTGACTGGATAAGCATCAGGAAAATCTTAGGGTCGATTTAACTGAACCGGACAAGGTCTTGGAATGTCTTCAACTGGATAAGCATCAGGGAGATCTTAGGGTCGATCTGACTGAACCAATAGAAGGCCTTTTACTGGATAAGCATCAGGAAAATCTTAGGGTCGATTTAACTGAACCGGTCTAGGTCTTGAAACATCTTCAACTGGAAAAGTATCAGGGAGATCTTAGGGTCGATCTGACTGAACCAGAAAAGGTCTTTGAAATGTGATTGAGACTTTAAACTGCATTTTTCCTGAAAGGTAAAAGTCAGTCATATGCAATGCATGATATGGATCAAGCAATGATGTTCTCAACATAAAGGAGATTTGTATGATGCAGTGCGTTATGCATGCTATAATGATGTATGTGATGTTTTATGTATGTTTTTGTCTAGGAAAATGAATCCTTGACGGGTGCCGGGAAGTTGTATCCTGGGCTGACGTTGAAGAATAAATTTTGCTTCCGCTGGGGATGACAACTGCAAGAATACCGGTAGGAGAAGAAGACTCCGTTGCGGAATAAACTTGGCAAATGAAGAGTCTGCGGGGAAAAAAGATACTCTAGCGACCATGTTGGAGAGCAATACTCTGTGGGGATAGAGATGCTTTGCTGAGTGTTGACAGTAGTTTGCTGAGGATACCCTTGTTGTATAGGAAGTGTTGAAGGACTTCGCTGGGGTAAGAAGACTTCGTCGAGGATGCTCTTTCCGTGGCTTTGGCTGAGGATAACCCAGTTATATCCTGTTAAGGAAATAACTCTTTAAATAAAGCCGGACGACGCGTTCGTGCTCTGCAAGGGATAAGCTTCCAGAATCTACTGGGGATAAGCTTACTGCTTGGGGATATGATTTCCAACTTTGCTGGTGAAGCTGGATTGGACTCTTCTGGGGAAGTTCGAATTGCAGGGAAATGATTCCTTTGAATGTTGAGATACCGCCGGGGAACAATCTTTAGACCAAGACTGCCGGGGATGCTTGTATATTGCTGCTGGGGAAGTACTTGATATCTATGGGAGGACACTCAATTTCCTTGATATTTGATGATTGCTTGGAGAAGAATGTATTATTTTGCTGAACCACTCTCTGGGGAATTTAAGATGTGCTGGTCATGTTCTTTAGCTGAACCTATCTTGGTACCTTGGAGGATAGAACAATTAGACGGCTCAGACAACTCTTTATTGCCCCTGTTTCTAGTGTCACCTGCAATAAATTCCTTTGTTTCGTATGCAAATATTTATGAGTTAGCAAGTTATTGTCAATGCATATATCACAAATTGAACCTTGGACGTTCTTCGCAAAACAAAACAGAAAAAGAAAAACACTTGGGCACGTTTAACTGAAGATATATTTTTATTGATTTTTGAATGGCCTGAATAGGCGTTTTGTGTACAAGAGGCTGACGTCCTAGTAAGAGGTACGTCGCCGAGCAAAAGAGTTTATACAAGTTTTGTACAAAAGAAAATAAAACAGCTGTGTGAAAGATGAATGATCCACTGGGTTTCAACTCTGCTATTGCCTTTATAACTCCGAGCGTCTCATCACTTGATGACCTTGGTTGAAGGTGAAGCTGACTGATCGATGCCGTCTGAGCTTGATGTAGATACCGGATCCTGGATGCAAAGTGATCAATGAGACATAGTTTTACGCTTTTATCCCTAACTTTTGCCTGGACCGCCCTTTCGGGTTTTCAGTCCACCGGGATACCCATTTTTGCCCAAGCCGCCTTTTCAGGTTTTCGACTTGCCGGGTGTACAGATTTTTTCATTTTCATCCCTTCATTTTGCCCGAACCCTTTTGGTTCGACGGGAAGCCCTAATTTTTGCCTAGGCATGTCAGCCTAGCGGGTCTTTGTCATGCGTAGTATTTTTTAACTATGTCTGCATTGGCGGGGTGAGGAAGGTCGTCACCATCCATGTTGGTTAATATCATTGCTCCTCCTGAGAACACATGCTTAACCACAAATGGCCCTTCGTACGTAGGGGTCCATTTGCCCCTTGGATCACTCTGAGGAAGGATGATTCGCTTGATCACCAGATCCCCGACTTGATATTCCTGTGGTCTGACCTTTTTGTTAAATGCCCTGATCATTCGTTTCTGATACGTCTGACCATGGCAGATAGCAGCAAGTCTCTTTTCGTCAATAAGGTTGAGCTGATCAAGTCGTGTCTGGATCCAATCATCTTCATTCAGATTTGCATCCTTCATTATCCGGAGGGAAGGAATTTGTACTTCGATCGGCAAGACTGCCTCCATGCCATAAACCAGAGAGAAAGGAGTTGCCCCGGTTGACGTCCTAGCTGAAGTACGATACCCATGCAGAGCGAACGGTAACATCTCGTGCCAATCTTTATACGTTACTGTCATCTTCTGCACGATCTTCTTGATGTTTTTATTAGCTGCTTCTACAGCCCCATTCATCTTCGGTCTGTAAGGAGAAGAATTGTGGTGCTGTATCTTGAACTGTTCGCAGAGCTCAGCGATCATCTTATTGTTCAGGTTGGTACCGTTATCTGTAATAATCCGCTCAGGGACACCGTACCGACAGATCAGGTTGTGCCGAATGAATCGTGCCACAACGGTCTTAGTCACCGTAGCATAGGATGCTGCCTCAACCCACTTCGTAAAATAATCAATCGCCACTAGGATGAAGCGATGTCCATTAGATGCCGTAGGTTTAATCTCACCGATCATGTCTATGCCCCACATTGCAAATGGCCAAGGCGCAGTCAGAACATTCAGGGGAACCGGAGGAACATGCACCTTGTCTGCATAAACCTGGCATTTGTGGCATGTCCTGGAATGTTGGTAGCAATCAGCTTCCATGGTGGACCAGTAATACCCTGCCCGTAGGATCTTCTTTGCCATGGTATGTCCACTGGAGTGTGTACCAAAGGTCCCTTCATGTAGCTCTTCCATGATTCTATCTGCTTCAGTCTTATCTACACAACGCAGTAGGGTTGAATCCTGGTTTCGCTTGTACAAGATGCCATTGCTAAGAAAGAACTTGGCTGCAAACCTCCTCAGGAATTTCTTATCATTGACAGATGCTCCTTCAGGGTATTCCTGTGCTTCCAGATATCTCTTCACTTCGTGGTACCAGGGCTTCTCAGTTACCAATTCAGTTTCGAGATCACAACAGTATGCCGGTTCGTCCAGTTTCCAGATGATGATCCGGGGAGCCTCATTATCCCATTTAACCTTGAACATTGAAGACATTGTAGCTAACGCGTCCGCCAACTGATTCTCTTCTCTTGGAAAGTGCTCAAATGTTATCTCTGTGAAGTGGGGGATCAGTGCCAACACACATTCTCTGTAAGGAATCAAGTTTGGGTGTTTCGTATCCCACTCTCCTTTGATTTGATTGATCACAAGAGCGGAATCTCCGAAGACACTTAGAAATTTGATCCTCAGGTCGATCGCAGCTTGAAGACCCATAATACACGCTTCATACTCCGCCATGTTGTTGGTACAGTTGAAACACAGCCGGGCGGTGAGTGGAGTATGAGTACCTTGTGGAGATACGATTATGGCGCCGATACCATTTCCCAAAGCATTGGAGGCTCCGTCAAAGTGCATAGACCATCGGGATCCTGGTTCAGGTCCTTCATCCGGTCCAGGTATTTCACAGTCAGTTACTATCATAATGCTTTCATCTGGAAACTCGAAGTTCATTGATTGGTAGTCATCCACAGCTTGATGTGCTAAGTGGTCTGCCAATACACTTCCCTTGATGGCTTTTTGGGTCGTGTACTGAATGTCGTATTCCGTCAAGATCATCTGCCATCTTGCAATTCTCCCAGACAGAGCAGGCTTTTCGAATATGCACTTTATAGGATCCATTTTTGAGATTAACAAGGTAGTGTGAGTCAGCATATACTGTCTCAGCCGGCGAGCAGCCCATACCAAAGCGCAGCAAGTTTTCTCAAGCAGTGAGTATCGGGTCTCACAGTCGGTAAACTTTTTGCTAAGGTAATAAATGGCATGCTCTTTTCGGCCAGACTCGTCATGCTGCCCCAGCACACACCCCATTGCATTATCAAGCACTGTCAGGTAAAGTATCAAAGGTCTCCCTTCAACTGGTGGCATAAGGATGGGTGGTTCTTGGAGATATTCTTTGATTCTGTCAAAAGCAGCCTGACATTCATCATTCCAACGTACTACCTGATCTTTCTTCAGCAGCTTGAAGATTGGTTCACAGGTAGCGGTCAGATGAGAGATGAATCGAGCGATGTAATTCAGGCGTCCTAAAAAGCCTCTGACTTCCTTCTCTGTCTTAGGAACTGGCATCTCTTGAATAGCTTTGACCTTGGCTGGGTCTACTTGAATGCCTTTATCACTGACCACGAAGCCTAGCAACTTCCCAGATCTTACCCCGAAGGTGCACTTATTCGGATTCAACCTCAGCTTGTACAGTTTCAAACGGTCAAACAATTTCTGTAGATGATCTAGATGCTCTTCCTCAGTTTGGGACCTAGCGATCATGTCGTCAACGTACACTTCTATCTCATGATGGATCATGTTATGAAATAACGCAACCATGGCACGTTGGTAGGTTGCCCCAGCATTCTTTAACCCGAACGGCATGACCTTGTAACAGAAGGTGCCCCACTGAGTAACAAATGTAGTCTTTTCCATGTCTTCAGGAGCCATCTTGATCTGATTGTAGCCTGAAAAGCCATCCATGAAAGAGAACACTTTATGCTGAGCTGTATTATCAACAAGGACATCAATGTGGGGTAGAGGGAAGTTATCCTTGGGGCTGGCCCTGTTCAGATCCCTGTAATCGACACACATTCTGACCTTGCCGTCCTTCTTAGGTACCGGCACCACATTAGCAACCCATTGAGGGTAAGAAGTCACTGCAAGAAACCCGGCATCAAACTGCTTCATAACCTCGGCTTTAATCTTCTCAGACATCTCTGGACGCATACGGCGGACCTTTTGCTTAACCGGAGGGCATTCTTCTTTAGTCGGTAAGTGATGGACCACAATGTCGGTATCTAATCCGGGCATATCTTCGTAGGACCAGGCAAAGATTTCTTTATAGTCATGCAGCATCTGAGTCAACCGTTGCTTCACGCCGAATTCTAGGTTGGCACCAATCTTCACCTCTTTCTTGTCTTCCTCAGTACCCAAGTTTATTATTTCCACTGGCTCTTCATGGGGTTGAATTGCCCTCTCCTCCTGTTGTAACAGTCTTGCAAGTTCACCAGGCACTTCGCAATCATCTTCACCTTCGTCTTCGGCTAAGTTGATCGGATTTTCGAAGTCATAACTGGCAGTAGCAAAGTCGTTACCAGTGAGATCCAGAGTGGATTGAAACCTGTATGAGTGAGTGTGTGTGTGTAAATACAGCTGTTTTGCAATATGTAAAGAAAGGAAAGAAAAGGAGCGCAAAATTCGAAATGTGAAAAACGTCCAATGCTTTTATTCATGATATATGATAGTGACAAACAAAAGCCCTCACAAATAAAACCACGGTGCCCCGGGTAAGACACCGGGCCATATAGTCTCAAATTATTGTTTATTACAAATCAAAAACAAAGAAATTCATTACTCAGTAACAAGAGAAACAGATAAGTTGTCCTTTGCACTCCAATTGGTCAATCCACCATCGGCCGTCGGGTAGATCCAGCTATCAAACTCAGCTTCATCCACTTCATTCTCGTCTCCAATAGCATTAACCCCATGAGCAAGTAGGGGAGCGGTTACCACATTAGGCTTGTCAGATGCCTCAAACTGTACCTCCTTGGCGTCAATAAGGTCCTGCAGCTTGTTCTTTAACGCCCAACAGTCATCAGTGGAATGCCCCGGACTATCTGAATGGTAAGCACAACGAGCATTCGGGTTATACTTAGGAGATGCAGTATTGGGAAACTTTGGAGCCTCCTTGACAGTCACTAAATTGGTGGATAGCAACTGTGGCAGGATCTGTGATAAGGTCATGCTTAACCGGGTAAACTCTCTCCGGGGTCTTTCAAACTTTTGAGAATTAGTTGGCCGAGGAGCGGCAGCAGGTTTGGCAATCATTACCGCACTGACAGATTGGCGGTGTTCAGGTCGCTCTGTTCTCCGGGAGCTATATACAGCACTAGCCTCCTTTTTGAAGGGTTTCTTCTCAGTACTGGAGGAGGCAACTTTCTGTATCTTCCCCGATTTTATACCGGCCTCGATCCTTTCACCAGTCAGGATCAGATCGGTAAACCCAGCAGAGGAATTACCAATGAGATGGTTGAAAAATGGACCAGATAGGGTCCCCAAGAACATATC
Source organism: Vicia faba (assembly GCA_948472305.1). Classification (NCBI taxonomy): domain Eukaryota; kingdom Viridiplantae; phylum Streptophyta; class Magnoliopsida; order Fabales; family Fabaceae; genus Vicia; species Vicia faba. Next base: position 1,360,224,877 of record OX451741.1, on the reverse strand, counting down.
TACCAGCTCCCGATCCGTCAATGGTGGCTGCACCCTACCAGCCAGGTCTCTCCATTTCTGGGCGTACTCCTTAAAACCTTCACCCGACCCTAGCGACATACCCTGGAGCTGGGTACGCGTAGGAGCGAGGTCGGCATTATACTGATACTGCTTGTAAAAAGCAGTGGCCAGATCCTCCCAGTTACGAATGCTGATTCCATCCAGCTGATAGAACCAGTCGAGGTGAGTCCCTGAAAGACTCTCCTGGAAGAAGTGGATCCAAAGGTTCTTGTCTGCTGTGTAAGGCTGGATCTTCCTTACATAAGAACGGAGATGCATCTTGGGACAGGAAGCCCCATCATACTTCACGAAGGCAGGTGTTTTGAACTTGTGGGGGATCACCACCCCAGTAGATAACCCCAAGTCTCCGAAATCCAATCCAGGCACCCGCTGAACTTCCATAGCCTTCAATCTGTCTTCCAGCTGTTTGTACCGGTCTTCAGCAGGAGGGTACTGTTCGTCATTGAAGTCTGTTTCAGTATCAGAGCCCACAGGAGGAGTGACCTCCCTTTCTTGGTGACTACCTTCCGTCACAGATGGAGGAGTCCTTTCAGCTTCAACCAAAGTGTTCCCGAGTCTGCGCCCAGTGTTAAATAGCACAGTCCTCCTCTTCTTCTTAGTCTTCTTCAGAAGCATGGTCTTCAACTCTTGTTGACCCTGAGCCAAGCCCTTGATCAGCTCCTGAAATTGGGCGTTTTGCGCCTGAAACTGGACGTTCTGCGCCTGAAGAGCCTTGATAGATGCCTCGGTTGATGACTCAGGATTCATGATGCTGAAATAAACAGCGAAGAACAGTAAACCACCTGAAAAAGAGTACTTATGATGCACATGATGAATGATATGTGTTTATGCCATGCATTCAAGAGTTCGAAAATTCAAATTTGTTGTAGACCAAAAGGAACACACGTTATTATTAAGAAAATCATTGTTTAATACATCAAAGCCTCATGGGCAAAAGTACAAAAAGATCAAATCAATCCCAAAATATGTTGCGCATCTTCTTTGGAGCTATGTAAGTGTTGAGGTTCCTTTCCTCGTGCAACAGGCGGGTGAGCTCCAAGACCTTTTTTTCACTGGCATGTAAACTAGTCTCAAGAGAATTCCGCTCTTCCTTAAGCTGGATCCAACTCTTCTGCATCTCTTCCCAGGACGTGGGCATATCAGGGTGCTGAATAACATGAGACACCTCTCCTTCCAAGGCAGGCTCTTTGATTACTGGAAGCATGTGAGGATAAGGCATTACTAACTTCTGAGAGCGGGCTCGTACCCATTTGAGGTAAGGCTCCAAAGGGATGGAGTTCCTGTGCCCCAGTGTCTTGCTGTCTATCCTACTAGGCATCCTCCAAGCTCTGATAAATCTCTGGCGAAGTCCTTGAGTATCGTTGTCGAAGTCAAAAACTATGTCAGGTATCAACATGTCATGAGGACCATCCCTCCGAGCATAACCAAATTGTCTCCAAGCCAGGCATGGACTATAAGTAATACCCCCTCTGATTCCAAGTAAGGGAACATTAGGATACTCCCCGCAACGATCAATGATAGTGACATCTTCCCTGGACCTAGGGCACCAATGTATATCTGCATGTGTAAGAGTCATCAACCGTTGTGACCATCTCAGACCCCGCTCGTTCTTCAGGACTGATTGTGGAAGGTGCGAAATAAACCACTTTCCCAGGAGAGGAGTGCAACACATAAGGACACCTCTTTTCCTCATGGTTCGAGTGTAACATGAGTGAAGGAGGTCCCCCAGCAACGTAGGTATAGGATTCCTGGACATAAAGATCTGGACAGCACTGATATCAATGAGCTGGTCTGGGTTAGGGAACAACACCAAACCATAAACAAGGAGGGCCACAACCTTTTCAAAAGCTTGCAAGTCAAGGGAGTTCCAACATTCATAGGCTTTTTCAAACAGAAACCTGGCTAAGAACCCTTTAATACCACTTCTGACTTCCCAATGTCCCTTGAGGTCAGATGACCGTAGGTGCAAGGCTTTAGCAATCTCTTCAAGCTTAGGTTCCTTTTCTGTACCGTTGAAGGGTAGCTGATCAAGAATAGGGATCTTCAGGAGTCGGGAGAACTCCTCCAATGTAGGTACCAACTGATAGTCCAAGAAGGTGAAACAGTGATGCAGAGGGTCAAAGAATTGGAACAGGACTTTTATCATATCTTCCTCAATGTTGGTGTTGACCAAGCTGATGAGGCTTCCATGCCTTTCACTGAATGAAGAGTTCTCGGGAATCCTGGATATAAGCTCCTTAAGCTGAGGAGGGATCCTTACAAGACTGATTGGAATTGTCTTTCTACGAACAGTTTCCATGTCCTACAAAACAAGAACAAAGATGAAACTTCGAACCCCTGAAATGGTTAGTCAATGCATATGATGCTGGATGATGTCATGATGCTATGATTAAACACACCACAGATATTTACAAAGACAAACACGTAAGGCACACAAGGCACACAAGACAGGCCCTTAAGGTTTAAGGCCAGCATGGGGTCTGGGTAGTACCCTCTTGAAGTTGGTGGGTTCAACCTGTCCTAATCAAAGTAACCGGGTTCTAAGGTTCCCAATATCACGGGATTGCTTTCATTGTTCATCGTTTCGATTTAGCCACTGAACTGGCGACCGAAATATTCCAGGAAAGCAACCCTCAATTGAGTGTAGTATCGAGTATCAACCAACCTCGGACTGCACCAAAGTCAGTTATCTCACTACCCTAAAGAGGCCAAGATTATTCAATTAAGGTTCCTAAGGTCTGTTGATGCTTCACGACACCACGCGGAGGCCCCGTACTCTCCTTGACTGAACTCAAGGGTTACCGGTACACACCAAAGTGCCACATCAACGTAGCAGACTGTTTCAACCATGTCGGTATACCCCGCACAGTTCCCTCACAGCCTTGTTGCTACTTTCTAAAAGGGTATCCCCCGGATCCGGGTTAGGATCTATAGAACTCCCAAGACGGTCCCACAATTTTAAAGCAAGTAAAGAATACAATTGAAAACACAATGATCTTAGTCCTAAGGTACACCTCACTTTAAGTTAATTCCCCAGCAGAGTCGCCAGTTCTGTGATCGGTGGATCTGGAACTGACTGTTTAACGCTGGTTCGCGAAATGTCGCGGTAAGCAAGAGTTGCCACCGTCTTTTATTTTCTCCAAATGGAAAGGACAAAAGCACAGAAAAATTCCTTTAAAGAGATTGCTCTCGGTTCGGGAGGTAGGTTACAGAAAGGGAAGGTGTTAGCACCCTTTCTATCCATGGTTATCCATGGGCTCTTAGGTACTTGCTCAATGTGTTTTCAAAAATGTTTGCTTGCTTTTCAATGTGGGTTTCAAAAATATTCTTTGAAAAGTTTCAGTTCAACTCGTACGTCAGAGTGTTTGAAAAGTTCGTTTTGAAAGTTTTTTGAAAGTGTTGGTGTGAAAAATTTCAGTTTGTTTTGAAATTAGAGCAAGTACCCTTGAGAACCTACCTACCCTAAGGAATTCGTTTGTGTAAATGTCCTTTAAAGTAGTGCTATCCCACCATTGAGAGGTAGGTAGCACCACCGTTGGAGGTGTTCGGGTCAATTCGAGTTTTAGGGACGTGGTGATCACCGGAGCAATGGGAAGACACCTTAGAAGCTACCCTCATGCCAGGTTCCCGGATCATGAGGACTTACTAAGACGTCCTCTACTCGACGACCACCTTTCGAAAGGCAACAGTGAGGCGTACCCTAGGGGTGGTGTGTGCGAATTGTGTGTCATGTTTCAGTTTATTGTTTGTCTTGTCATGCATTGGTGATCTAACGATTCGATTTTATTTTTGGGCATTCATTCTTTCATGTTATTGTTTAACAGTTAAAAGTGCGGGAATTTAAAGTGCGGAAAAGATAAAAGTCCTACGCTATTACAAAGGGCGCGGGTCTACAACGCCAAATTAATCCAGACCCGATTTAAAATAAATTGCAGAAAAGAAATGTCTAATAGCTATTACATGGCTTTGGTACAAGTACATTATATTCACAAAAGAAATAAATGAAACGCGCGAAAAAAGACAATAATCAAATGCGAGGGCGTTGAACCCTTTAAAGGAATTAAAATAATTAAGTTATCTAAAATTAAAATTAAATGAAAAATGGTATTTTTGTGTTTTTTAGATTTAATGAGAAAAAAGAAAAATTAATTAAAATTAAAATGCTAAACCCTAGTTCTAATGTTTTTTAAGTTTATTATGAAAATATTGACTTTTAACCTAATTTAACTCTAAATTAATTTATGTACAATTTTTAATTTATGACAATAAATAAATAATATTATTATTCTGAAAAAGAAAAATTTTAAAAATAAAAAATAAAAAATAAAAGTCATTAAACCTAAATTCTAGTTTTTTTTGGATTTTTAAAAAAGATTAAAATTATACCCTAATTAAACTAAATAATTTACATGCAATTTATTTATGGAAATAATAAAATAAAAATTGTATTTTTGGCATTTTTTTCATTTTATGATGTTTTTACATTTGGATTAAAAATTAAATAAAACAAATAATTAAAATAACATAACAATTAAAATAAATGAAGAATATAAGAAAAATAAATAAATTTGCCAAACCAGGGTGGGGTGTAGCCCCAGAATTGTGAGGTGCAGGCCTGGAAATTCTGGCCCATTTGATTTTGAATCCATTGACTTTTCCAATCAGGTGTGGCATGTTGACTGGCATCCACCATATGCCTTTGTTCTGAACCCTTTGATAGACCTCCTGGGACACGTGGACAATGCATTTTGAATGTGCATGGTGAGTCTTAATGTGAGGCCTGCATGCAATTACCAATGGAAAAATAATATGGAATTTTGCCAGACCTGGGACTTGAACCCAGGTCTTTGAGGTCATATGCACAACGTGTTACCACTGAGCCAAGCGCGTTCAATTTAACATATAATAACGCGCAAACATAATAAATAAAATAGAGTGTTAGTGGATGGAAAACTCGCGAGATTCAAATGGACCTATCACCAATTGACACGATGCCTTCGTCTTCCTCACCCTGTAAAACAAAACACATTGGCCACGGTTTTTCACGCGTGGCTTAAAGCTAGCTTTCAAAAAATAGCGATTAGGTCCACGAGCTTCATAAATTGTTCGCGAGGTATGCTTCTTCTTCGTCTCTAAACGCTGAGTATGACTATCATGGTCTGGAAGGCTAATTTTACAGCATGGTAAAAGCCCTAAAAGCAAAACCTGAAAACCCTAAAACGTGGCCATGGTAGATTCGCGTATGGTTAACAAAAATGAAATTAAACACAATGAATAGCTTAGAAACTTTGTAAGGAACAAGAATCCACAGTTAAAATGCAATGATCACGCTTAGAATTGAGAACACGATTTCAAAAAATTTTCTGTACAGTTTGAGTTGTCGCTACTGCTTCTTCGCGTTTTGATTGATGTTAGGAATTGGGATGTGTTCAGTGATGCCTCAGGATGCTAATGGAAAAAGAATTAAGGCTTCCAAATCTCCCCAACTTTGAAATCAGTTTTGCATTATATGGCTCATTTTTCAAAGTTCCAATCCACTTTTGAGCGAGCCTTTTGCTGTACTCTGGTTAGGGTTTGACTCAGTGATCATAATGGAATGGAATTGGCTTGCTAACTGACCTTAATTCATGCTTAGGAAAGAACAAGTCCTAGGGTTTTCACCCTTAACCATTTTTCCTCCTTTTTAGCCAAAACCTAGACTTAGTGTGAAGTTCAACCCTAGCCTGAGTTTTTGAATTGGCCCATGATACAAGGAAATTGTTCAAATTCACATGACACTATTCCATTGGTTTTTGAATTTTATTTGAATTTTCAAAGATTTAAAATGAATTAAATTATTAAAAATTAAATAAAATAGAAAAATCAATATTTGGTCTTGAAATTAACCATGGGACACGTGTGTGGCATGACAAGGATGAATCAAGTGGAAAAAAGTGGGCCCTTTTGTCAAAAATTGGAATTTCAAGGATAGTTGACTTTTGCCATTTCACAAAAATTTCCCAACTTCTACAAGGCATAACTTGCTCAATTTTTAAGCTTTTCACATGTTCTTGGACATTTTGGAAAGGTCTTTGAGTCCTTTAACCAATGCCTTTGGTCCCATGTCATTTTGATTTACCAATCTCAAGTTATGGCCTTTAACTTAAAGTCCCTTTTTGTTGACTTTTGAAAATGACCTATAATGTTGAAATTGATAACTTTTTGTGAGAGCATTTCTTGGACTTGAAGTATGAAGATGAGTTGTAGGAAATGTCTTTCTATTCAAAATGAGCTTTGGATGGAATTTTTCTGATAATCCATGTGAAAGTTATGCCCTGGTCAATTTCAGTTGACTTTTTCAGCTGTCCAAATATAGCAACTTTTGCATCTTTGATGATTTCTGAGCCAAATTTTGAGAATCATGATCAAGAATTGATCAAATGATGTTTGTGGCTTCAAAATGATATGTTGACCAAAAATTTGAACTTTTGACTGTCAAATGACCATTTTGCCCCTACAGTTGACTGTAGTGCAATTTAGGGTTTTGACTGTGCAATCTTGAGCTGAATGCTTTGAAACTTGATATGAGGATGCTTGACCATGTTTGTAAGCATATGAGACTTGATTGAGCCTTTGAACACTTCCTTTTCTTGATCAGACTCAAAACCCTAATTTTGACTGTATGGGAGACTGTTGCACTGCACAACCCTTGGGGAATTTTGTAGCTTGGCTTGGCAATTTCTTGAGGAATATGGGAGGGCAAATTTTGGGGTATAACAAAAGGTTACTGATCCACGAGAAACATACTAACGCTCATTGTTTTCATTCTTGTAAATTAATATTGTATAGTGGGTAAATCTTAAGTATTGGGAAATAATCTTAGTGATAAATCACAGTTTGTGATAAAGCTTATTAGAATCATTTTGTTTCACTAATATTAAGAGACGATATGTGTAAGTGTTCCTTGAGAGACCAGTTGGGTCAGATTTCTCAAGAGGGCTACGACTAGTTGAGTCTTAGAGGTGTTAGTCACTTGCAGTTGGCTTGTGCATTATATTATTAGTCATAACAGTTTGGTTGTGCATTTGTAAGCAGTTTAATTATAGTGGATTAAGTCCTCGTTGAGAGAGGCGAAATCACCTTGGCGGGTGGACTGGAGTAGTTTGAGTTTCAAACGAACCAGGATAAAAATATTTGTGTCCTTCCATTAGTATTACGCGCGAAAAAGGAAAAACTTATTCAACCCCCCCCCCCTCCTTTCTAAGTGTTTTCTCATCCTTCACACATTCCATGCTCATTCTCACATGGTTTAAATCTAGAAATTTTTCAACTTGGTTCACACGATTGAGATTAAATTTGGCACGTATGGTGAGCTCACTCATTATCCTATAAATAGAGCAAGCTTCCGCTTTCATTTCCAAGCTTATAGAGCCTCCAAAATGCTACATAGATCAAACCTGATACCTCTCAAAAACCAAAAAACCTAAACTTATTTTCTCTTCGTTTTAACTTCAAATCTTCACCCATAATCCTTCATCGGCATCATCTGAAGCTACTTGAAGCATTACAAAAATTCAACAACACCTCTAAGTAACAACTCCATTTCACCATTTTCAGACCTTCAAAGTTCACTTCTAACATTTAGCTATGAGTTTGATTTTCACTGAAACAAGTTACCACACTTTTCGTCTTGATCTTTTGATGTTAAATTGTTATCTAACTGTGATTTATTCATTGTATTAGTCATTTAATTTTACTTTGAAGCTTATGGTTTTCTGCGTATTTTTCCAAATTCTCTCTGCTTGGAGTGAATCAATGGCTCTAATGCAGAGAGATGAGAACAATGCCATGAATAGAAGCCAGAGCATGTGGTGTTTGAGCTTAAAACTCAGAGTTCAAAGACCTGCAAATTTGGATAGAGATTGAAGACGAAGCTCTACTTCGTGCGCTTTGATGCAAAAGTTTGAATCCAGCCAATCAGAATGCGCCACCTAGCTATATGGTGGCTTATTTTATTTTATTTTATATTTATTTCATTTAAATTCCTTTTTCTTCCAAAATTCATTAAAATAGCTCTTAAATGATTTTTCATTCCAATTTTTTTCATAAATCCACAAAAATATTTTCTACTTCATATGTTTTTTTTCATATTTTTAAAATGATTTTTAGCATTTTTTTCTATTTTTTTATTTTACTTTTTAATTAACTAAAAAAAGTTAACTCTCCATCATTTTGAATTATTTTTTAGTTTGACTTTTGAGATCTAGATCTTTGGAGTTTTTCCGAATTTCTCAAATTTTTGTGGCTTTTTATTTGATCATTTGAGGCATCTTTTGTATTTTCTATTTTAAACCATTTAAAAATCATTTTAAATTTGGTTTAAGTATTAATTTGATTGTCCTTATTGATTGGTATTTCTGACTTTTGGTTGACTTGGTCAATTGAGGTTGATTGAAGTTCATCTTGTTCAATTGGACTTTTGATTGATGTTTGATGAACTTTCTTCATTTCAAATCTACCATTAATTGATCATTTGATCATTTTTGGTATTTTGGATTGATGATAAGTTTGTCTCAAGGTATCATGAAGAAGATGAATTGAAGTAATGATTCAATTCCTTTGTCGTTGTTCTTGATCACCTTTTTTCTTCTTCTTCTTCTTCTTCTTCCTTTTTTATTTGATTTAATTATGGTGTTGCATTATTTTCGAAGGATGAGTTTGTATCTTTTCTCTAACATGCACTACACCTAAATTGTTATTGCTCGACCTCAGATAGTTGTGACATCTATATAAGTCCAATTACGATTGTTTAACATGGCGCTAAATTGTCCTGAATCGGTTAATTAACTACTAACACTAACATGGACTCCGTATTATTGTGCTAACTTTACTTTTCCGCACTTTTGCATTAATTTCATTTAATTTCTCGCCCTTTTACTTTTGCGCAATTTAATTTCTTGCCATTTATCATTCAATTCAGTTATCATTTCATGTCATTTTTCATCTTTTGTCTTATTTTGTTTACTTTCCTTCAAAGGCTTAAAATATTAATAAATATAAAACCCTAAAAAACTTGTAATGTGCTCTTAAGGACTATTATCACTATCCTTTGCTTTTGGAGTTTGGACTTTAGACTTGAGACCATGGTTACTTTCCCTTAGCTTGGAGTTATTCTAATACTTTGGTTCAACTGAGGCATTAACTCCATCTGATACTTTGTGGTACCTGAGACTTAGAATCATCTGGACCTTTTGTTTCATATGAGACTTGGCCGTGTTCTGAGACCTTGTAACCTTTATCTGGACTTTGTTATGTTCATCACTACGCCAAAACTGCTTTTAGGCAGCACACCTTAGACAACGCTTCTGTACTAAAGCGCTGCTATATGTCCCGATAAAATTTTAAATTTTAAAACTATATACATTAGACAACGCTTTATAAAAAAGCGCTTCCTAAAGTTAACAAAAAGTGCGACCTTAGATTCACTAAAGAAAGCACTGATATAGGTCCAATAGTAGAAAGCGCTGCCATAGGCCCAAAGCGCTACTAAAGCCACACTTTAGGAAGCGCTGTCTAAGGTCAATTAAAATTGAAATAAAAAATTACAGTCTAGGTTTTGCCTCGTTACTTTCACTGTTCTTCTTCATCCATACACCGTTCTCCCAAATTCACGAAAACCTCAAAAACCATACGTTGTTGATTCGGCGTTCTCCTTCCATACTCCTTCTTCTCGTTACCAGGCCGTTGATACCCCCTCCTTCCTCTGACTATTCACGAACAACCACCAACACACCAGCCAACAATGTACTCCCTTTGTGCTTCTTTTGTCACCGTGAACATACAACTAGCTTCTTTTGTCACCGTGAACATACAACTAGTTCCATCCAAGCTTCCTGCTCAGCCATCAATCCTCACCGTGGCACCAGCCGCTGTAAGCATCACTATCATCCTTCTTATGAGTTTCTTTTGGTCTTTTCATAATATTGTTGGTGTTGTTTTTATTTTAAGGTGTTAATATTGAACTAGAAATAATGAAATTAGGTTAATATTTTTATGTCAGCCATGTTATTTTCCTGAATGAGGAATTGTTGCTAACATTGTTGTTATTGGTGTTAAATATGATTGATACTCATGTCGGTGTTAGTAATTTCTTTTATGGTTGTGTGAATATGAATCAGATTCTGAATAGTAACTGTGTTAATCTGATTTCAGATTGTTTTCAGTTTGTTTTGATTGTATGAATGATTCCTCTACTGTTGAAGTAAAACTTTGGGGGCATTACATATTCTAGTTAGTTCACCTCTTCTAAGATACAGATGCACAACATAATGAGAAACAACATTCCAAATATTAAAGTAGCATTTGTTTCATGTTAATATAAACACGTTCTTGAAAATTTCATGGGAATGTTAATCCGCCTTGGAAATATACATTTTGCAATATGTATGTTCCCAGGAGTACACTTATACAACACGAAACAATTTCCCCAAAAGCAATCCATGTATACTTGTATCAGAATTTCATAGCAACTTTGGATAAGAAAATACATCTCTACGGTATCGAGATAAACAGGATATCTTAACTGAAATCCAAACATGATAATTAATAAAGCATAAAACTTTCTCGTATCTATATGATGAATGATCAGAAAAGTAGTAAACAGTTCCATAGTGATAGTAATAATCAGAACCTATAGAAACATACCGTTCATTTCAACGATGGGATTTTCAACCCTTATTTTCTTAAACCCGCATTTCTGATATATGAAACTGAAAATTGAAAGAAGAACAAACACAGAGAGAGAACAGTTATGAAATTGAGAATAATAAAGTTTGGCTAATAGAGTTTGAAACCCCGTGTGGATGTCATGTTATCCGTATTGATTTTGAATAATAGAGTTTAGTTAATATTGGTGTTCAATTATGTTGAGGTGTTGATGTTAGTTAAACAAACCTTGACTTTGTCAAGAGATCCAGAAAATCTTTTTTCTTAATAAATGTTAAAATACTTAAGTATATTGAAACCTTTTTTTTCAAAACTCCTAAAAAAAGACAAACCTCATCAAACTTCTTTTTTGTGTCTTAGTGCATTTTTTCTTTTCAAATCAGACCTTTTTTAAAAGCAAGGATATGAGTCTATTCTTGAAGTTATGCAAATTCCTATACTTGTACAATATATTGTGAAATTGATTGACATTTTACACTTGAATGTTAAAATATGATTGTTGAGTAAATCCAAGTAAAAATATTTATGTCAAGATAATGCAAATGCTCATTTCCTCATACTTGTGGATAGTAAGTTAAGTTTTCCACTCGAATATGACAAAATGTCCTTTCATCTAAAATCAATCAACAAACAAAAACACTTTTCATGAACAAATGCAAGTGGTTCCTATGGAATACCATAGATGTGAGTGGTGCTAATACATTCCTCTTACATAACCAACTCATGTACCTGAATCTCTCATTTGTTTTGGTTTTCAAAACTTTTTGTGGGTTTTTTTCGACCTTTTCTCTTTTCTCTTTTCTCTTTGAAAATAATAAAGTTCGGTGACGATTCTTACCTTTTCTGAGTTAAGTTAATCAATAGTTTAATCTCAATTTTCCCATCAAAATAGTAAATATTCTTATTTAAATTCTATAGTAATTGTACTCTATTTGAAAATGATACATTTTTGGTTAAGAACCCTAACTCTCTTTTCTAAAATCTGAATTTGAGGCTTGTTTCGATGAAACTTCATTTCAATTATTTTTTCAGGTTATACTTCCTTTGTTATTGGGTAAGAAAATTTTGATTGTAAAATTTTGTTGTCAAAATTATTGAAAATTGAATTTGTTCTAATCTTTTTCTTACGACTTGTTGTTTGTGTCTTTTCTTACAATTTTTTGATTTGAAATTCTTGAAAATATTTAAGTAAGAATAGTCTCTAAGAATGAGCCTTTGAAAATGAGAATAAAGTATGAGTTTTCTTTTTATTGGAATTCCGCGAGATGAATATTTGAACTCTTGAAATAATTTTGTGATTGAAATCTTAAACAAAGACGTGACAAGAAATTATTGTATGTTATCTTTTGGTATGCATTTTGATTTCTGTGAAATTTAAATTTAATATTTTAATTGAGTGCATTAATGTTTAAGAAAATATATTTTTTAAATAATTGTTATATTTGTTTTTAAAATAACTTGAGTTTAGAAATTTTAATTTCGAGTTCAAACTTTTATCCTTTACAACAATTGGAGACCTTTCAATCTTTGCAGTTAATTTATTTCGTTCTAACCATGTTTCTATTTCTTCTTCTTGGTGTAAAATTGTGAGGCTATCCATACTTTCATCCTTCATGGTTGCGGAACATCAAGTGTGAAAGGAGTGTTTGTTCGTGAAATTGCGAGATCTTAAAAGTGTGGGAGATTTTTGCAATGTTTTGTTCAATAGTGATAGCACGAGTTAATGCTCGCTAAAGGAGCTCAAAGAAATAAATATTTAACTACATTTCACAATACTCTAATACAAAAGTATAAGAGAATAAAGAAAGTCAAATACAAGTTTAAAATATTTTTGACTGGTGCACCTTGTAACAAAGAACTTGAATCTTATATATAGACATGGGCTCCCTGTTCGTTCACAAAATAGAAATTTCTTCAACATGTATATTTTCAACCAACCCCAATATCTCGTGTAATCTTTTTGGATCTTTGGAGTAAAGATCACTATGTAGAAGTATACTCGCAATGGTAAGGGCACTTCCCCATACTGATTATAATGAAATTAATAGTTAGGTATTATAGAATAAATTATAAAATACATAATTGTTCTGAAGAGAAAAGAGAATTTAATTATAGTTTTAGTCGATAAATTTTAATCCTGGTGTTGTACCCCAATTTTTGCCTCTAAGATTTCTCTATCATCTCATATCAACTCAATCATATCAAGATCACACTAGGGTTTGATTCTTCTTCCCATCTTTAGTTTTGCTCATGGGGGGTCACCAAGTACCTTGATTTGTATATTGTGATCATATATGTTTTGTATTGATTAACTTTTAACTAAAAAATACAATGAATGTTTGCTCTAAATGATGATCATATAGATGAGGGCACAACATATTTCATCAAGTTGATTTATAGGTTCATGAGTTTATTTCCATACCTTCTTCAGCGAAGTTTCATTGAGATTCAAGCTTCATCATTGAAGATGCTTTAAATTAATATCATGACAAGGTCTACTATGATTCATCATGCCTCAATTTTTCAAAGAAAGTCAAAAGATGCAAAGATTGATTGAAGAAGTTTGACTTAATTGGACAAGTTCTTGATCTCTTGATCACAAGTGCACAACTCTATCAATTTTTAATATCTGGAAGTGGTTATTATTTTTATGGGTTCTTATTATCATCCACAACAACTTCTATTCACATGGAAAAAGTGATTGTGCAAGAAAGGTTGTCAAAATTGAAAGGGGTTTCCAAGTCATTTTGCTACACTAGGAGCTAGGATTTTGAAATTCTAAGGGTTATATCTTGTTCATCTTTTGAGATTTTTGAGTGATTCCAAATATATGCTTCTCTTTAAAGGGTTATCGACCAATCACTTCAAAAGTTTCAAGCAAATTTTGTGTGGAAGATTCCTAATGATGGAGAAAGATTACAAGTCCTCTAGATAGGCAATCAAATTCCCTTATGTGACTTCAAACGATCATAACTTGTTCAATTTTTATCTTCTTGATCCCATTAATTTTCCATAATGATATTAAGAATGTGAGCTTCAACTCTTCTTTTATGTGAAAGACTTGAAAATGGATGGAAAATTTCCTAAGAACTCAAATGATTATAGGTCACCTCATGGATTTTCACTAATTTCACAAGGCCATAAATTTTTCAATATTTGGTGTTTTTGAGTGATTCAAGTTTCACAATGCTCTTTGGGAAGTCTACTTAAAGCTAGCATTAATGATCAAAGCAAGATTTTGGAGGAAGGCCTTGTTTGGAATCAAAACACTATAGGTCACTTTTGAAGAAAAACTTAGAATTTTTCTAAGTACAAAAAGTTAGCATCTTTTTCTCAACTTTGACTCATCACAATTCTTAGCTCAAGCATCCATTTGATCTAATTCTTGGCACATTGCAAATATGGTGACCTTATCTTTCAAATGCTACAAGAATTATGCCCTAAGACCCCTTGAGCTATGAACACCATGGATTCAAAGTTGGTACCTTGAAATTGAAGTTTTCTCCAAAGTCAGAATTTGAAATCCATATTGTGCCCTCTAAACACAAATTTTTCACGCGTTTTTTGCTTTTAATCATGTTTAGCAATATTCCAAAAGCATTTAGCATCATAAAACGCGGGATTTGGCTGAGTTTTGATGCTAAACAAGTCAGAAATTATTCATGCTGCAAATTCACACGAATTCACTCAATTACTCTCTCATTCGCATGCTTAAACATTGCCTCATCCTCTCCTATAAATAAGATGCATATTCCACCTATTTTCACAAGCTTTTGATAGCCAATTGACCGTTATTCAGATCCCATACGAACTCTGAATTTTAATTTCTGATTTCTTTCATTCTCACTACAAAACACCAAAAGCTCCATTGAGTTAGCTTCGTTGAACTTCTCTAAAGCTAACCGTTGTACCCAAAAATATTGCCCTCTCATTTCTAAAAGGATCATCTTGGACTCTCAGGTTTGCTTCTATCAAGTTTCAAGTCTTGAATTACAACTATTCAATAAAATCACCCACAAGGGCAAAATGGTCAAAAGCACACTAAAAAGTTAAACTTTGACTTTTAGATCAAATCAAGTTTCAACAACTATATTTCATCAAGACATGAAATTGGTTCATCAAAAAATCAGAAGTCAGAAGTTACTTTGTAAAAAATCAAATTTCTAAACATTTAGAAAATTTTCTAAGTGTTAAGAGAATATGATACTTCAGAACTTCTGAGCCAGCCTCCACGCAAGTGCAGTCAGAAGTTGCAAACATGGTTCAGAACATAGTTCTTCAATCAGAACATGACTCTTCAGCATATGCTTCGATCAGAGCATCACCCTTCGAGTTTCATTCTGGTCTTCTTCGATCAGAACATCACAAAACCCCAAAACCTTGTTTGAACAGCCTGCTACACTGCTATAGCACAGTCCTGCAACCAGCTGCCACAACACTCCAAATTGTTGTTGATCTAGTCCACACCTGCATTTTTCTCAAACCCTATATTTTCATCAAATTAGCATACAAAAACTGCGATTAAAAAGCAATGAAATAGTATACCAAAAAGGTTTGAATCCCATTCGTTTTCCCCCCAAACCACAACAAACCCATCTATAAATAATTTGCTCCATCACACGCTCAAGGGGCTGGCTTTTGGAGAGAGAAAATCATAAAAAGAGAGAAAAGAAACTGTGAAACCTTCGTAAAAATCCAGAATTCCCAAACAGAAAACCAAAACTTTTGTTCTTCCCTTTGAGTCAAAGAACTTGGCATATTCTCTTCCATTGCTCTTGCTGATTCCAGAACATCTGAAGGCAGCAGTTCAAGTTCCAAGCCCACGCTCTAGGTTCAAGGTAAGTCTTTCTAATTTTGCATCTTTTCATTCAGAACATCATTAAAATATGTAAATATCACAGTATTAATGTTTCCATATCATTGCATAAGTAGGAAAACCGTGGATCAGAACTTCTTGATTAGGGCTAGGCTCAGATTAGGGGTTTGAACTTCTATAAATTGTTGTGCTTTTATCTTTCTGACCTGTTGTTTGTTAAATGCTGAATAAATTGATGATGTGCTGATTAATATGAGGAAGGAGTTGAAATGTGGCATAGGACCCCTGTTTTTTCACTCACTGTTTTAGCACAACACAGAACTTATGAGTTCTCCCTACACGTTAAGCACACAGAACTTCTAGGCTTTCTTAATGTTAAGCACACTGAACTTCTGATACTTCCACTCGCTGTTTTAACACTCAGAATTTCTGATTTTTACACGCTGACAATACACTGAATTTTTGGTGTTCACTCACTATTTTAGCACAACACAGAACTTCTGATTTTTGGCTCACTGTCTGAATACCACCCAGAACCTCTGTTTCCTTTCCCTCTAACGTTTCTTGCAGGGCCTTAGAGTATATCAATCCAGAACTTCTGATTCCACTAACGTTCCTTTCTGATTCATAACACGTCTGGCTTCAGAACTTCTGATCCTTGTTGTTTTACTTGCAGCAGCACGCTGCTTCTATCTTTCATTTATTTTTCTTTTATCATTTTCAATATTAATACTATTTTTATCAATATAAAAAATATATAAAAATATTTTCTTTTTACTAACTAATTTATTTTCTCTTTTTAAATCCATTAAGACGAAAAAAACCATTTTCTAAACAAAGTCCTTTTTCTTTCTTACGTTGTACATTTTAATATGGTTGTAATAGTTAAATAGGATTTAAATTCTTGCAACTCCCCATTTGTGAAATATGTACCCCCCCACCCCTAAAATATTGTAATAGCGTGGGACTTTTATATTTCCGCAATTTAACGCTTTTCCAAATATAAAATGCTAGTAATTAGGATGTGTATGGCAAGATATGAAATCAACAAATAGATAACCATAATCAAGACTAAAATGCATGTTGTGATCGGTGGAAATAGAACTGACTGTTTTTTAAGCTGGTTTCGCGAAATGTCGCGGTAAGCAAAAGTCGCCACCGTCTTTTATATTCTCCAACAAGGAAAGGACAAAAGCACAGCAAAATTCCTTTTCGAGATGTTTCTCGGGTTCGGGAGGTAGATTATAGAAAGGGAAGGTGTTAGCACCCTTTCTATCCGTGGTTATCCACGGGCTCTTAGGTACTTGCTCACTCTATGTTTTCAAAAATTTGTTTACTTTTCAAGTGTGTGTGGGTTTTGAAAAAAATGTTTCGTTTGAAAAATTTCTAGGTAACTCTTGTATCTGTCCTCAAGAGTGTATGAAAAATTTGTTTGAAAACTTTTTGAAAGTGTAAGTGCGAAAAGTATTTTGTTTGTTTTTTTGAGAGAGCAAGTACCCATGAGAAATCTACCTACTCTAAGGAATTAGGCTGTGTAAGAGTCCTTTAGATAGTGCTATCCCACCATTGAGAGGTAGGTAGCACCATCGTTGGAGTTGTTCGGGTCAATTCGATTATTAGGGACAGTGTGGTCACCGAAGCAATAGTAGGACACCTTAGAAGTAACCTTAATGTCCTAGATCCTTTTTTTTATCCGAGGCAACCGTTTCGAGGCAACTGGATCTTTAGACAAGAGGGCAACCTCTAAAACACCCTATACTTGACGACCACGTTCGAGGCAACCAGTGAGGCGTACCCTAGGAGTGGCATGTGCATGTGTGTTGTTTTTCAGGTTATGTTTATCTTTAATCATGCATTTGTGAGCTACGGATTGATTTTATTTGGCATTCATTCTTGCATGTATATTAATAGTTAAGAGTGCGGAAAATAAAGTGCGGAAATATGAATCTACGCTATTACAAGGCGTGGGTCTATACATCGCCAAAAACAAAAACCCGTTTTGATAAATAAGTGCGAAAAGTAAAGAAAGCGGTAAATCCTAATTACTATTACATCCTTTGAGCAAATAGATAATAATCAAAAATAGAATTAACAATAAATATGCGCAAAGAAATTAAATCAGGACGTCCTTAGGGTTTTTGACCCTTTTGAGAAATAAAGAAATTGTGGTTTGTCCTTTTTTGCAATTAATTAAAATTAAACCTAATACTAATTAATTACTTAATTATTTACAAGAAAAATGTTTTTTGTGTTTTTAATGAAAATAAAAAGAAAAAGGAATTAAAATTAAAAGTTAATGAAACCTAATTCTAAGTTTATTTTATTTATTATAAAAAAGGTTAAAGTTAATCTAATTTAACTAATTAAATTAATTTACATTTTATTTACAAAATAAATTACTAATAGTGAAAATAATAAATAATAATTACAATATTAGTTTCTGATTTTTATATGAAAAATATTTAATTTATGAATTAATAATAATTATAATAATTAAAAGAATTAAAAGGAAAAGAAAATAAGAAAAAGAAAAATCAACCAGGGGGGGTTTGATGGCCCATGGGAGGTAAAAGTTAAGCAGTTCTGGCCCAATAGCTCAAAGCCTTTGTTGACCTTCCTGATTATCCACGCCTGCATTGACTCATGAGCACCATAGTCTTCATTCTTTGACCACTGGATTGAGGGTTGTGGACACTTGGCATGATGATGCCTGGAGGGCATATGGTGTATCAACCTTGGAACGCTGCATGCAAGTATGAGAAGAAAAATAATATAACGCGCTTAGGGGGACCTGGGAATCGAACCCAGGTCCCAATGGTTATTGGACACGCTTCTTACCAACTCCACCACCTGCTTGCTTTTGTTAATACAATAATCAATAAATAATATATTAAGAAACCAAATCATTATGCCATAAAGTAAAAACGCACGCAGATTATTTGAATAGACCAACCACATATTGCCAGCACGTCATCTTCTTCGTTGGCCTGTAAAAGAAATAAACAAATAGCGGGGGTTTTAAACCCCCACAAATGAAACTGCCAAAAATAACGATTAGGCCTATACGCAAGATAAATTTAGCGCGAGGGTATCAACGTCTTCGTCTCATTCAGACGGTTTCAGCCATGGGTATCATTGGTTCTGATTTTACTTATGCTGTAAAGCCCCAAATTGAGAGCTTTGAAAACCTAGAATGCAACAATGGCAATTTTCGTTTCAGGGTGCCATAATCAAATTAAATTGTACTAACAGCTTCGTGCAGTCCCTGTGAGCACAAAACAATCCACAAAATACATTAATGATGCATGAATCGAAGTATGCATTTATGGAAAAAAATCCAAACCGTGAAACTGTTATCTCAGGATTCCTCGAGTGTTAAGGCTTGTTTTTTATTGCAATAGGTTCCTGGCAATATCAGTAATGTGTTTGAATCACTTTTAGGCTTTGAATTGTGCTTGAATAATGAATTCAGTTTCCAAATTTTCCTTCAATTTTTGAATTTTGTTTATGCCTCTGTAGCAGCTTTTCCACGTGTTTAGCATTAGGGTTAGACTCAGTACTTATGAGGGAAGGGAATTAGGTTAACTTCTGGGCCTTAATCCATGCACATGAGAGAATTAGGTTTAGGTTTTCCACCATTAACAAACTTTCCTTTTTTTAAGCAAAACCAAGACTTTGTGTACAACATAGCCCTAGCATGAGTTTGTGAGCTGGCACATGATGTATGAAAGCTATTCAAATCCAAAAGACACTATTCCATTGATTTTTAAATTTTATTTGAATTATTATGGATTTAAAATGAATTAAATCAATAAAAATTAAATAAAATAGAAAAATAAATGTTTGATCTTGAAATTAATCATGGGACACATGTGTGGCATGACAAGGCTGAATCAAGTGGAAGAAAGTGGGCCCTTTTGTCAAAAATTGAAGTTTCAAGGATAGTTGACTTTTGCACATTCCCAAAAATTTCCCAATTTCTCCAATGCACATCTTGCTCAATTTTGATCATATGAACATGTTCTTGGACATTTTGGAAAGGTCTTGAAGTCCTCTAACCAATGCCTTTGGTTCCATGTCATTTTTATTTACCAATCTCAAGTTATGCTCTTTGACTTAAAATGCCTTTTTGTTGACTTTTGAAAATGACCTATAATGTAGAAATTGATAACTTTTGGTGAGAGCATTTCTTGGACTTGGAATGTGAATATGAGTTGTAGGAAATGTCATCCCCTTCAAAATGAGCATTGGATGGGATTTTTCTGATGAACCATGAAAAAGTTATGCCTTGGTCAAGTTACAGTTGACTTTTCAACTGTCCAAAAATGGAAACTTTTACATCTTGATGAATTTTGAGCCATTCTTGTGGAATCATGATCAAAACTTGATCAAATGATGATTGTGGCCTCAAAATAAGATGTTGACCAAAAATTTTGACTTTTGACTGCCAAATGACCATTTTACCCCTATAGTTGATTGTGAAGCAATTAGGGCTTTTGACTGTGCAACTTGATGCTGTGAGCCTTGAGACTTGACATGTAGATGCTTGGCAATGTGTATAGGCATATGAGGCTTGATTTAGCCATTGAAAACTCCAAATTCCTTGAAGGAACCAAAACCCTAATTTTGACTGGCTTAGGAGGATGTTTGACTGTGCAACCCCTTGAGAAGTTTTGAACCATTTGATGATGATTCTTGACAAACCTTGAAGAATATGGGAGGGAAAATTTTGGGGTACAACACATGTAATCAAATGCACTTGCACACTAGCACCCTTAGGATAATCCCACCTTGTGGCCTATCGGAAAAATAGTCATGTCCCTCGAGCATGGGCGTTTTAGCAAAAGGCCCTCGATAAAATATCGTAGTCCCTCGATAACCCTTGATGTTGCCTTTGGTAAGCGATCTAGTCCCTAAAACGACATTGCTAAAGCGTCCCATAGGTTGTCTTCTATGACTATACAAACGTCCCACGCTCTCTCCTTCACATCCAACAATGAGGCTTCCTACCAAATCAATGGTAAGATAGTAACATCTAAAGGAGGAGGAAAATAACATCTAAGACCTTTTGAGTAGGTAGATTCGCTCCTAGTTGCTTGCTTGCTCACAACAAAAACATTTTATACACCAACACTCTCATTTTGAAACATTTTCAAAAGACAACACTTTGTACGTGTTCTTATAGAGACGAGAACCATTACAAAGACGTTTTTTTCAAAATACTTTCAAAAACTCACAACACAAAAGCATAACTTTCAAACAAAGCACGTGATCTAGCAAGCAACTAAAAGCCCATGGAAAACCATGGATAAAAAGGGTGCTAACACCTTCCCTTTTCATAATCTACCCCCCGAACTCAAGAAAACATCTCTAAAGGTCTTTCCTGTGCTTTTTCACCTTTCCCTTTTTGGATAAAAGAGAAGTCGGTGGCGACTCTTGCTATCCGCAACATTTGCAATCAAACGCAAAACAAAAAGTCAGTTCTCCCACCGTATCACCAGAAATGGCGACTCTCCTGGGGACTATTCTAAAAAAGTGGGGTTACCTTAGGGTTTAGATCACATCTACTTGCTTTCATTGTTTGACTTGTATGCTTTACATTTCGGGTCCCTGTTTGGGTTACTGTTAAAAAACCTACACCCGGAATTGGGGGCACCTTTTAGGTAAGTAGCAATAAACTGTGAGGGAATTGTACGGGGTATACCGACACGGTTGAAGTAGTAGCTACGTTGATGTGGCATTTTGGTTGGTCCCGGTAACCCTTGAGTCAATCAAGGAGAGTACGGGGCCTCCGCGTGGTGTCATAAAGCATCCACTGACCTTAGAACCTTTAAATTGCACAACTTGGCCAGTAGGACGTAGCGAGATGGCCGACTTTGGTGTATTCCCAAGGTCGACAAATACTCGATGCTACACTCATTGAGATTTGACTCTTGAGTTTTGTTTGGTTGCGAGTCAATCTCCTATTGAACGAAGCTTGGGGGAAAGATCGATGATATTGAGATCCCTTAGAACCCGGTTACTATTTATAGGACAGGTTGAACCAACCAAACTTCAAGAGGGTATGACCTTAAAACTCATGCAGGCCTTAAACCCAAGGACTTGGTGTGACTTGTTTGTTGCTTGCTATACATGTGATTTTTTTTAGCATAATCATGACGTCATAAGCATGACATGTCATACTAACCATTTCAAGGATTCTCTAGGGCTCATCTTTGCTTTGTTTTGTAGGACATGGCACCCGCCCGCAGGAACACTATCCAGATTAACCTTGTGAAAGTGCCTCTCCAACTAAAGGATTTGGCATTAAGGATCCCTGAAAGCTCTCCCTTCACTGGAAAACATGGACGGTTGCTCAACTTGGTCACTTAAAAACCTGATGAAGAATTGTTAAAAGTGTTATTTCAGTTCTTTGACCCTTTGCACCCCTGCTTCACCTTCCCGAATTACCAGCTAGTGCCTACTATGGAGGAATTTTATCAGTTATTAGGGGTACCTATTCTTGATCAGTCACCTTTCAACGGTACGAAAGAACGACCAAAGCCCAAAGAGATTGCTCGAGCTCTGTCCTTACAATGGTTTGATGTCGTGACAAAATGGGAAACTAGAGGAATTGTCCAAGAAATCCCGGTTAAATTTCTATTCGAGAATGCTTACTATTTTCGGGATACTCTAGATTTACAAGCTTTTGAAGAGGTATTGGCACTCCTCATCTACGGGATGGTGCTTTTCCCTAATGCGGACCAACTCGTAGATGTGAATACGATTAAGGTTTTTCTGTCTCATAATCCAGTGCCTACATTACTTGGGGATGTTCTGCACTCTCTGTATGCTCGCACTCTAAGGAGAAGGGGGACCCTCCTGTGTTGCACTCCTCAATGGGATAGGTGGTTTATTTAGCACCTACCCATATCTATTTTTAAGAATGAGCAGGGTATAAAATGGTCTCATAGGCTGATGTCCCTTACATATTCAGACATTCATTGGTGTTCACGGTCCTCGGAAGATGTTACCATCATCGATCGTTATGGTGAATTTCCTAATGTCTCTCTCTTAGGCATTAGGGGAGGAATCACTTATAACCCTTGTTTGGCACTGTGGCAGTTTTGTTATGCAAGGAGGGATGGCCCTCATGATACACTTATCTAAGGAATCACTTTCAACTATGAGAATGATACTCAGGGTTACCGCAAAAGGTTCATAAAAGCTTGGGGCATGGTACATAAAATTGATAGCAAGACACTGGGGCACAAGAATTGCATCCCTCTTGAGCCATATCTCCGATGGGTACGAGCCCGCGCTCAAAGTCTTATGATGCCTTACCCTGCTATCCTACCAATAATTATGGAACCAGTTGCTGAAGGAGATACTACTTCCCTTGTTTATCATCCTGACATGCCAACTGATCATGAGGAGTTACAGAAGTCCTGGGTTCAACTTAAAGAGGAGCGTGACACGTTTGAAGCTCAGTTCTATGCCAGCGAGAAGAAGGTCCTGGAGCGCACTAGGATGCTTCATGAAGAAAGGAACATAAACGCCTACATTGCACCAAAGAGGATGCGCTCCTGGGAGACCTAGTTTCTTTTTGCTTTGAGTTTTGTTTTATTTAAACTGTAAGCCTAAAAGGCATTCTTTGTAACAATTCAAACTCATTAAATACAATTAACGTGTGTTTCTTTTTTGGTAAAGCAAATTCGAGCTTTTAAGAATCCTTGAAATCATTGCATATGCATATCATCCATAGCATTGCATAAGCAGGTACCATTACGGGTTTCTCATCTCCTTCGCTGTTTATTTCAGCAAAAATGTCTTCTGAACAAAGTATCAAATATCTTCAGACACAAAATGCCCAATTTAAACAGATGTTCATAACTCTGACAAAAGGGCAGGAGGATCTGAAGGACCTCATCCTAAAAGAGAAGAAGAAGAAGAAGAAGAAGAAACCTGCTGGTATCCTTAATATGGGCAGAAGATTTGGGGGGCCGTTAAAGCAATCAGTCGATCTGACCTCCTCGTCCAAGGAAGGGCAGAATCAAGAGAGGCAGACAAGGGAAGAGGACCCCATTCCTGAAGTTTCTGACAATGATACCGACTACAATGATGAGCAATTTCCTCCCATTGAGGATAGATACAAGCAGTTAGAGGATCGGCTGAGCGCCATGGAAGTCCAGAGAATACCTGGGTTAGACTTTGAAGAACTGGGATTGGTGTCGCGAGTGGTCATCCCGCAGAAATTTAAGGCTCCGGTTTTCGTAAAGTATGATGGGGTGTCTTGCCCAAAGCTCCATCTCCGTTCCTATGTAAGGAAGATCTAGCTCCACAACGCTGATAGAAACTTGTGAGTTCACTTCTTTCAAGACAACCTATCAGGGACTCAGCTCGAATGGTTCTACCAATTAGAGGGAACCAATGTCCGAAACTAGGAGGATTTGGCTGCTGCTTTTTACAAGCAGTATCAATATAATGCCGACCTGGCCCCTACTTGTACTCAACTCCAGAGTATGTCCATGGGTACAGGTGAAGGCTTTAAGGACTATTTGCAGAAGTGGAGAGACTTGGCTGGGATAGTTCAACCCACTTTATCTGACAGGGAGTTGGTTGACATGTTTCTTGGGACGTTGTCTGGTCCATTCTTCAACCATTTGATCGGCAGCTCATCAGCTGGTTTCACTGAGCTGATATTAATTGGAGAAAGGGTAGAAACTGGGATCCAGAGCGGTAAAATACAGAAATACACCTCTTTGAGTTCAGTAAAGAGACCCTTCACCGGTAAGAAGGAGGCCAGTGCTGTTTATAGTCCGAGAGGTCAGAGCAAAATGGAATACCGTCCAACGGTAAGTGTTGTAATGATACATATGCCTGCGACTGCCCCACAACACAACAATCATCAAAGGGTGGAAAGACCACAAAAGCAGTTCACCCGGATTAACATGACATTGACAGAGGTTCTACCCCATCTGTTGAGATCCAATTTGGCAACCTTGAAGGGGGCTCCCAAGAATCCTAATACCACGTCTCCTCGGTACAATCCGAACGCTCGGTGTGCCTATCATTCTGAGAGTTCTGGTCACGATACAAATGACTGCTGGGCTCTAAGAAACAAAGTACAAGATCATATTGAAGCCAAGGAGATTGAGTTCGACACTCTGGAGAAGCCCAATGTCATAATTGTTCCCATGCCTAAGCACAACCGCGGAGTTAACGTCGTTGATATCGATTTTTTTGTAACCTCAGTTGATGAAGTTTATACTTCCCTTATGACTGTTAAGAAGAATTTGTTGCTGGCCGATTTATTTCTGGATTATGGTGAAGGTTGCCATATGTTTTCATCTCTGCCTTCTAGTTGCTATCTGCTAAAGATAGGTGTCCAATGCCTGATGGACAGCAGATAAGTTTTGTTCGAGAAAACTTTGACTCCTGCTGTTCCGTTCGAAGATGTTGCTATTATAACCATTTCCGCCAATCCTTCCAAGGCCTCCTCGAGAAGACCTGTTAGGATTACACCCGCTCCGAGAGTTGCTCCGTTAATAATCACTTGTCTCGGTCCTGTCCCGTACACCTCAGACAAAGTTGTCCCTTGGCATTATGGCGCCGATATCTACTATCATGGCGTTAAACAAGACCTGAAGAATGAAGAGGTTGATCCCGATGTCAGTAACATTGTCGGGACCAGTAGGATTACTAGAAGTGGAAGCGTTTTCTCTCCTGAGATCTCCCCATAGATTGTCACTAAGCCTGTTGTTATTTCATCTATGGTTCCTACCGATACTTTCGTCGCTACTCATGTTCTTACTCCAATTATTACTCCTACCGTAGAGTCATCTGGGACTCGAGGCAAAGAAGCTATAGGTGAGTCTGCCCGGACGGAGGCACCTAGAAAGATTATCGTAGAAACCTATAAGCAAGAGATAGAGGAAATCTTAAAAATAATCAAAAAGAGCGACTACAATATGGTCGAGAAGTTGGGGAAGACCCCTTCGAAGATATCGATGTTGTCTTTGTTGTTATGTTCTGAGGCCCATGCGAAGGCTTTGATTGCATTCCTCAAGACTGCGCATGTACCACAAGAAACCTCAACCGATCAATTCAAAAATTATTTGGTCATCTTGAATGCTGACAATGGGCTAGGTTTTTCAGATGTCGACTTAACTCTGAAAGGGAGAAAACACAATGATGCTCTGCATGTCTCGATCGAATGCAGGGGCACTACTATGGCTCATGTGCTGGTGTATACTGGGTCTTCCCTGAATGTGCTGCCTAAGAAGGCTCTTAATCGGTTGGATTGTGAAGGCTTGATCCTAAAGCCCAGTAACATTGTGGTAAGGGCTTTTGGCGGGTCAAAGAGAATGGTGCATGGGGAGGTGGACATCCCTATCAAGGTAGGCTCTCAAACTTTTAAGTCCACCTTCTATGTGATAGACAACAGGCTATCGTACTCTTGTTTATTGGGTCGTCCTTGGATCCATGAAGCTGGGGCTGTTACTTCTACACTACACCAAATGTTGAAGTATCTGGTGAAGGGGAAGATAGTCATTGTGCATGGCGAAGAGGAGTATATGGTGAGCCACCTGAGCTCCTTTAGGTATGTGGATATGGACGGGGAATTCATAGAGACCCCTTATCAAAACTTTGAAGAGGTTCCCCAGATTTTGGCTTCGATCGAGACTACAACCAGTACCAAACCTCCTCTGAAGATGGCTTCTCTCAAGGACACCAGAACAGTGGGTGTACTAATTGGGGACGGCTCCCTGATTTTACTCACAAAATTGAAAATTTTGGTTTAGGATTTACTTCAGGGGCTCAAAGGGTTGCTCGACGCGCTCGGGCTGGAGGACCTCCCCTATGCATCAACAATCGTGGGGTCAACGTTATTGAAGACAGTGAGGAAGACCCTGACAGTGACAACTGGATCTACCCGACTACCAACGGTGGACCGAATAACTGGACGGCCAGAGATTTTATACCAGTTTCTTTTATTCTGTAGTAATTGTCTTACTTGTTTTCTGAGTTTGTAATGAACAAATTAAACTTTATGGCCTTGTGTCTTACCCGAGGCACAATGGTTCTATCTGTGAGGGTTATTATATGTCATTTCATATATCATCAATGAAGCATTGGACGTTCTTTGCATACAAATTTTGCGCTTTCTATTTTTTCTTTTCTGTTTTTACTTTATCAATTCAGCTATGCTCTTGCACACACGCACGTATCAAAATGCAGATCCATATCCATTATGGATCCCATTGGTAACAATCCTGCTATTACCAGCTATGACTTTGAAAATCCGATCAATCGAGCCGAGGACGAAGGTGAGAACGATTGTGAGGTGCCTGGATAACTGGCTAGACTATTACAACAGGAAGAGAGGGCTATACAACCTCATGAAGAGCCAGTTGATACAATAAACTTGGGCACAGAGATGGACAGAAAATAAGTCAAGATCAGTGCAAATCTGGAGGTTAAGATCAAATAGCGGTTGATATAGATGTTGCGCGACTACGTTGAGATTTTTGCCTGGTCATATGAAGACATGCCTGGTTTAGACACTGACATCATGGTACACCGTCTGCCAACTAAAGAGGATTGTCCTCCGGTTAAACAGAAGGTCCTTCGTATGCACCCTGAAATGTCAGAGAAGATCAAGGCAGAGGTCGTGAAGCAGTTCGGCGCAGGGTTCTTAGTTGTAACCTCCTATCCGCAGTGGGTTGCTAACGTTGTTCCGGTACCTAAGAAGGACGAAAAGGTACGAATGTGTGTGGATTACAGAGATATGAACAGGGCAAGCCCCAAGGAAGACTTCCCGCTTCCCCACATTGATGTTCTGGTTGACAACACCGTACAGCACACAATCTTCTCCTTCATGGATGGTTTATCTGGCTACAACCAGATCAAGATGGCTCCTGAAGACATGGAGAAGACGACCTTCGTCAAACAGTAGGGCACCTTCTGTTACAAGGTGATACCTTTTGGGTTGAAGAATGCTGGGGCAACCTATCAGCGAGCCATGGTCACTTTGTTCCACGATATGATTCACCATGAGATTGAGGTTTATGTCGATGACATGATAGCCAGGTCTCAAACTGAAGAGGAACACCTGGATCATCTATAAAGGTTGTTCGACATGTTGAAGATATACAAGCTGAGGTTGAATCCGAACAAGTGCACCTTCGGGGTAAGGTCTGGTAAGCTTCTGGGTTTTGTCGTCAGTGACAAAGGTATTCAGGTAGACCCCACAAAGGTAAAGGCCATACAAGAGATGTCGGATCCCTGTACTGAGAAGGAAGTTATAGGTTTCTTGGGACGCTTGAATTATATCGCCAGGTTCTTTCACATCTGACTGCTACTTGTGAGCCCATCTTCAGGCTTCTGAAGAAAGATCAAGTGGTAAAGTGGAATGACAAATGCCAGACTGCTCTCAAAAGGATCAAAGAATATCTTCAAGAACCACCAATACTGATGCCTCTGGTTGAAGGAAGATGTTGTACCCCAAAATTTTCCCTCCCATAATCTTCAAAGTTTTGACAAACATCACGTCAAATGGTTCAAAGTTTACTCAAGGGCTACACAGTCAACCATCCTCCTAAGCCAGTCAAATTAGGGTTTTGGTTCTTGCAAGGAAGTTGAGGTTTTCAAACGCTCAATCAAGTCACATATGCTCATATACATTGTCAAGCACCTACATGTCAAGTTTCAAGGCTCACAAGGTCAAGTTGCACAGTCAAAAACCCTAATTGCCTCACAATCAACTGCAGGGGCAAAATGGTCATTTGACAGTCAAAAGTCAAAAAATTTGGTCAACATCTTATTTTGAAGCCACAATCATCATTTGATCAAGTCTTGATCATGATTCTACAAGAATGGCTCAAAAATCATCAAGATGCAAAAGTTTCTATTTTTGGACAGTTGAAAAGTCAACTGTAACTTGACCAAGGCATAACTTTTTCATGGTTCATCATAAAAATCCCATCCAATGCTCATCTTGAAGAGGAGGACATTTCCTACAACTCATCTTCACACTCCAAGTCCAAGAAATGCTCTCACAAAAAGTTATCAATTTCAACATTATAGGTCATTTTCAAAAGTCAACAAAAAGGCATTTTAAGTCAAAGACCATAACTTGAGATTGGTAAATCAAAATGACATGGGACCAAAGACATTGATTAGAGGACTTCAAGACCTTTCCAAAATGTCCAAGAACATGTTCATAGCTTTAAAATTGAGCAAGATATGCATTGGAGAAGTTGGGAAATTTTTGTGAAATGGCCAAAATCAATTATCCTTGAAACTTCATTTTTGACAAAAGGGGCCCACTTTTTCCACTTGATTCAGCTTGGCCATGCCTCCCACGTGTCCCACAATTTATTTCAAGATTAAAAATTAATTTTTCCATTTTTATTTGATTTTATTTGATTTAATTCATGTTAAATCTTTAAAATTCAAATAAAAATCAAGAAAATTAATTAAAGGGTATATTTTGTGTTGAATAGCTTTGAATCACCATCATTCACCTTCCAAATTCGTGCAAGGGCCTATTCCAAGCAAGAATTCAAATTTGACACAAAAATGGCAAGTGGTTTCAATGGAGGTTATGGCAAAATCTCAAACATGAATGCAAAGGCTTAATGGCCATAATTCTGATGGATATTCATTACATAACACATATGCAAGCTGTGATCGGTGGATCTGGAACTGACTGTTTTAAAGCTGGTTCGCGAAATGTCGCGGAAGCAAGAGTCGCCACCGTCTTTTATTTTCTCCAAATGGAAAGGACAAAAGCACAGAAAAATTCCTTAAAGAGATTGCTCTCGGTTCGGGAGGTAGGTTATAGAAAGGGAAGGTGTTAGCACCCTTTCTATCCATGGTTATCCATGGGCTCTTAGATACTTGCTCAATGTGTTTTCAAAATTGTTTGTTTGCTTTTCAATGTGGGTTTAAAAAGTTTCTTTTGAAAAATTTCAGTTCGACTCGTACGTCAGAGTGTTTGAAAAATTTGCTTTGAAAGCTCTTGAAAATGTGTTAGTGTGAAAAGTCTTTTTGAGTTTGTTTTGAGATTAGAGCAAGTATCTTTGAGAACCTACCTTCCCTAAGGAATTCGTCTGTGTAAGAGTCCTTTAAAGTAGTGCCATCCCACCATTGAGAGGTAGGTAGCAGCACCGTTGGAGGTGTTCGGGTCAATTCGAGATTCGGGACATGGTGATCACCAGAGCAATGGGAAGACACCTTAGAAGCTACCCTCATGCCAGGTTCCCGGATCATGAGGACTTACTAAGACATCCTCTACTCGACGATCACCTTTCGAGGCAAGGCAACAGTGAGGCGTACCCTAGGGGTGGTGTGTGCGAATTGTGTGTCATGTTTCAGTCATTTGTCTTGTCATGTTTATTTGTGTTCTACGCTTGATTTTAGTTAGGGCCATTCATTCTTGCATACATATTTAAGAGTTATAAAGTTTGCGAAAAAAAATAAATCTAAGGCTATTACAAATGGCGCGGGTCCACATCGCCAAAATTAAACCGGACCCGATTTAGCGGAAAATAAATAAAGCGGAAAAATAAAGTGCGAAAAGTTAAATTACAATGCTTTGGGAGAGATACAAAATTATAATAAGCAATAAAGTAAATGCGTGAAAGAAAATAATTAAAACAATGGGCGTTGGACCCTTTTGCAAAATATTTCAAGTTAATGAGAATTAAAATTAAAAATTAAATGTTTTTTGGTATTTTGTGTTTTTTTAAGATTTAAAAGAAAAAGAATTATTAATTAAAATTAAAAAGGAGGCGTCAAACCCTAATTCTAATATTTTTATTTATTATGAAAGAATTAAAATATAACCTACATTAAACCCTAATTTATTTATGTACAATTTAAATAGGAAAATAAATAAATAATTATTATTGCTAAAAAGAAAATTAGAAGGAAGAAAACTTATTAATTAGCCTAGTTCTATATTTTTGTATTTTTGTTACTAAGAAGAATTAAATTTGTAACCTAATTAAAACTAAATACTTACAAGCTTTTATTTATGAAAATAATTATAATATTAATGTTTATTATTTTTTAGTCTTTTCTGATTTTTGAATGTTTTTATATTTTGAAGAAAAATAAATTAATTAAATTAAGACAATAAAATAAATGAAATAACAAAAATAAAAGTAAGAAGAAAAAATAGAAAAAAATGCAAACCAGGGGGGTGTAGCCCCAATTTAGGAGGTACAGGCCTGGTGATTTCTGGCCCATTAGCTTTGAGTTTCGTTGACCTTTTGGACGGCCTACAGCTATGTTGACTTACATCCATGATATGCCTTCAACCTGAACCCTTGATTAGATCTCCAGGACGCGTGGCTAGTTGATTTTTGAGTGTGCATGGTATACTGGGACGCTTATGCTGCATGGGAACACAATTTGCAAAATAACGTAAGAATAAACGTAGACCTGGGACTCGAACCCAGGTCACTAATATCATCAACCAACGCTTGTACCACTAAACCATGTTAACGCATCTGATATATAATTAACAAATGAATAATATAATAGAAAAAAGAGGCATGAGTGGATTAGCGCGCGGAATATTTGAACGAACCAGTCAGTACGTGCCACGATTCCACCTTCTTCTTCGTCCCTGTAAAACAAACACAAGAGCAACGGTTTCACAAACGTGGTGTTAGACAACCTACAAGAAAATAGCGATTAACTCATATCCAAACATAAATTAGGCGCGATGGTCTAGTCTTCTTCGTCTTGATGAGCTGATTGCAATGGTGGTACTGGGATGGTCTAATTTTGCTTGTTTTAGGAATCCCTAATTTTGAACCTCACGAAACCCTAATATTCAGTCATGGCATCATCGTGTATAACGTGTAAAACTTCAATCAAGCATAATGGTTAGTTTCAGAAGCTCAAAACAAACATGATGCAATGACTAGAATACTGTAAAAGTGCTTAAAAAAGGCTATACGATTATGAATTTTTTGCAATGCAGTCTGAGTCACAGGCGCCAATTCCTGGAGTTTTTGGGGTTGATGTTGATTGGAACACCTTCAGGGATGCTTAAGGATGCTGATAGAACAAAAATTGAAGCTTGGATCGATCTTGAGACTAGTTTTCAGTATTGACTTTTTTATGGAAAATTTCAAGTTTGTAATAGCCTTCTATGCGCAGCTTTGAGTGTCTTGGCATTAGGTCTTTGATTCTGATCATATAGTGAAGCTATTAGGTTAAAAATATTGCACAAAATCCATGGTATTCAATGTTTTCAATCTTTGATTTTGGAAGATCTTTTTTTGTGGTTTTTGGTTCAATCATGCTCAAATCTCATCAAAACTTGCCTAATTGGGATATGCACGTGATATTGAGAATAAACATGCATGAAAAGATTTTTTTAGGTCAAGTTTGATATTTTTCATGTATTTAATTAATTTAAATGAATTAATATTAATATAAATTCAAATAAATAATTAAAAAATGAGAAAATACTTCCCTTTGGGCCTAGTGGTCGTGCATAGGCTTGGCATGAAGAAACTTGGAAGAAAAATGGACCCATTTGCATTTTTGGATCATTTGAACCATTGTTGACTTTTCAAAATTCCCAAAAATTTCCCAACTTCCACAAGGCATAACTTGCTCAATTTTTAAGCTTTTCACATGTTCTTGGACATTTTGGAAAGGTCTTTGAGTCCTCTAACCAATGCCTTTGGTCCCATGTCATTTTGATTTACCAATCTCAAGTTATGGCCTTTGACTTAAAGTCCCTTTTTGTTGACTTTTGAAAATGACCTATAATGTTGAAATTGATAACTTTTTGTGAGAGCATTTCTTGGACTTGGAATATGTAGATGAATTGTAGGAAATGTCTTTCTCTTCAAAATGAGCTTTGGATGGAATTTTTCTGATAATCCATGTGAAAGTTATGCCCTGGTCAATTTCAGTTGACTTTTTCAGCTGTCCAAATATAGCAACTTTTGCATCTTTGATGATTTCTGAGCCAAATTTTGAGAATCATGATCAAGCATTGATCAAATGATGTTTGTGGCTTCAAAATGATATATTGACCAAAAATTTGAACTTTTGATTGTCAAATGACCATTTTGCCCCTACAGTTGACTGTAGTGCAATCTAGGGTTTTGACTGTGCAATTTTGAGCTGAATGCCTTGAAACTTGATATGAGGATGCTTGACCACATTTGTAGGCATATGAGACTTGATTGGACCTTTGAAAACTTCCAATTCTTGATCAGAACACAAACCCTAGTTTTGACTGTATAGGAGACAGTTGAATTGCATAACCCTTGGGGAATTTTGTGACTTTGACTTGACAAATCTTGGAGAATATGGGAGGGCAAATTTTGGGGTACAACACAAGCATTCACAACAGGATTCACGAGCTAGAGCACTCAAAAACAGCATATGCCATTTCAAAATTTCCAAGAGAAAAAGTGAAACTGAAAATCATTTTACAGTGCAATTCAAGCTCCCATTTTGATTCCAATACACTCCTTGCATCACCAGCAACCTTTGGCAATCAAAATCAAACGCAGAACCTCAAAGAATCGTTCATCACCCCACCCCACGGTTTGTCCAATATTTGAAAATCAAAACTCCATTTCTATGCCTCTTTAAATCATTTTAAACATTGCTATACATTGCTGACGTTATTACCAAGCTTTCTGTATGTTTTAATTTGACTATAAGGCCGTAAAACGCAAATCACCATGGGAGATATCTAGGTTTTCCGAAGCTTTCAAATTGGGGATTTCACCATACTGTAAAATTGGAACCCCAAACAAGCATGGTTGAAATCAGCTGGACTAGACGGTTTTGATGGACACCTCGCGCCTAATTTATGCTTCACGAGTGTCTATTCGCTATTATTGAAATACTTGTATTTTGTGGGGGTTTAAAACCCCCGCTATATGTTTTCATATTTGCAGAAAAGGTAGAAGACGACATGCGTGGCAAGCGGGGAATGGACAGTTCAAATTTACGCGCGTGTTTCAGCCTATAGGGCACTTATTCCATATATTATTTTGTTTCCATTATGCTCACAACTAGTGCGCTTGGTTCAGTTGGCTGGCAGTGTGTTTGGTAAGCGTTGGGACCTGGGTTCGATTCCCAGGTCCCCTATAATCTCCATATTATTTTCTTCAACGGTTTCCTGTGCAGATTCCAATATGAGGTGCATCATAAGTTTCACATCCCAGCGCAGCCAAGTGTCATTGGAGGCAGATCCAAGGGCCAAAAGCGTAGAACACCATATTCTGGAGTCAGCGTGGGCATAGGTGATCAAAAAAAGGTCAAACGAGTTTGCTTTCAATGGGCCACAATTCTCAATTCAACACCTCCATTTCAGCCCACACCCCCCTTGGTTTTACTTCTTTTTTTCATTTTGTTTTGTCATTTTCTATTATTTTAATTTCTAATCTTTATTTTATTTTTATTAATACAAACAATTAATCAATTAACATTTTCATAAAAAATCAAAAAAAATAGAATTAACATTTTTATTATTATTTTTATTTTGTAAATAAACAATAATTGAATTAGTTTTGTTTTTAATTAGGCCATTTTAACCTTTTTTTTAATTAAAATAGATTTAGATTTAGGTTAACCTAAAATTTTATTTCTTTTTCTATTTTATTTCATAAAAACATAAAAAACAAAAATATTTTCTTTTAATAAATTAATTAATTAGTTTAATTATTAGTTATTAATTTCATTTAATTCCAAAATACAAAAAAAAAATCAATTTCTTTTCTTAAAAGGGTCAACACCCTCAGAACATTCCCGATTAACTTATTCGCGCGCATTTACTTTATTTGATTATTATGTAATTGCCTTCAAGAATGTAATAGTTAAATAGGTTTATCGCTTTATTTAATTTCCGTACTTATTTATCAAAAACGGGTCTTTGTAATTTTGGCGATGTATAGACCCGCGCCTTGTAATAGCGTAGGATTTATGTTTCCGCAATTTACTTTCTGCACCCCCTAACTGTTAAATGTATGAAAGAATGTATGTAAATAAAAACAACGCGTAGCTCACAATGCCCTGATCAAAGATAAACTTAACATGAAAACAACACACAAATACACACACCACTTCTAGGGTACGCCTCACTTGTTGCCTTCAAAACGTGGTCGTCAAGTATAGGACGTTTTAGCGGTCCTTGTGTCCATGATCCAGTTGCCTCGAAACAGTTGCCTCGAAACAGTTACCTCGAAACAGTTGCCTCGAAACAGTTGCCTCGAAACGGTTGCCTCGGATTAAAAAAGGATCAAGGACATAAGGGTAGCTTCTAAGGTGTCCTAACTGTTGCTTCGGTGACCACATTGTCCCTACACTCGAATTGACCTGAACACCTCCAACGGTGGTGCTACCTACCTCTCAATGGTGGGATGGCACTACCTTAAGGACTTCTACACAGCCTAATTCCTTAGGGTAGGTAGATGACTCATGGATACTTGCTCTTTTCAAAAATAAATCAAAAACCTTTTCACACCGACGCTTTCAAAAAGCTTTCAAAACAATTTTTCAAACACTCTTGAGGACTGATACAAGAGTTATTCAGAAATCTTTCAATGAAACTTTTTCAAACCCACTCACACTTTGAAAAGCAAACATTTTGAAAACATAAAGAGCAAGTATCTAAGAGCCCATGGATAACCATGGATAGAAAGGGTGCTAACACCTTCCCTTTCTATAAATCTACCTCCCGAACCGAGAAATGTTCTCATAAGGAATTTTACTGTGCTTTTGTCCTGCCCATGTTGGAGAAAATAAAAGACGGTGGCGACTCTTGCTTACCGCGACATTTCGCGAACCAGTGTTAAACAGTCAGTTCTATTTCCACCGATCACAGAAGACCTTTGATATTATACTTAACAGTGCTAGACAATTCAATGGGGTGTGTGCTGGGGCAGCATGATGAGTCTGGTCGAAAAGAGCACGCAATATACTACCTTAGCAAAAAGTTTACCGACTGTGAGACAAGATATTCATTACTCGAGAAAACTTGTTACGCTTTGGCATGGGCTGCTCGCCGACTGAGACAGTATATGTTGACCCACACTACTCT
The DNA here is from genome assembly GCA_948472305.1 of Vicia faba. Lineage (NCBI taxonomy): Eukaryota > Viridiplantae > Streptophyta > Magnoliopsida > Fabales > Fabaceae > Vicia > Vicia faba. The sequence goes on along the minus strand of OX451741.1, from coordinate 1,360,189,226 downwards.
GTTGATATCTAAGATGGATCCAATCAAATACATCTTCGAGAAGCCCGCACTCTCCGGAAGAATAACGAGATGGCAGATGATCTTAACTGAATACGATATATAATATACAACCCAGAAAGCAATCAAGGGGAGTGTATTGGCTGATCATTTGGCTCACCATACCGTGAATGACTACCAGTCCATGAATTTTGAGTTCCCAGACGAGAACATTATGCTGGTGACTAACTACGAAGAACATGGACCAGATGAAGGACCTGAAGAAGGATCCCGATGGACTATGGTCTTTGATGGAGCTTCGAACGCGCTTGGTAATGGCATCGGTGCTGTAATCATATCCCCTGAGGGCTGTCACACTCCTTTCACTGCCCTGTTATGTTTCAACTGCACTAACAACATGGTGGAGTATGAAGCCTGCATCATGGGTCTCAGCCGCTATTGACCTCAGGATCAAGTTCCTAAATGTCTTCGGGGATTCAGCCTTGGTGATAAGTCAGATCAAATGCGAATGGGATACGAAGCATCTGAATCTCATCCCATACAAAGAGCACGTACTGACATTCCTCCCACACTTTGAGGAGGTGACTTTTGAACATTTCCCACGAGAGAAGAATCAGTTAGCAGACGCGCTAGCTACCGTGTCTTCTATGTTCAAAGTTAGGTGGGACAACGAAGCTCCCCGAATCACCATTGAAAGGTTGGATGAACCAGCACACTATTGTGAGACTGATACTGAAGAGGTGGCAGAAAACCTCTGGTTTCATGAATTAAAGAAGTATCTTGAGGCTCAAGAGTATCCTGAAGGGGAATCTGTCAATGATAAGAAGTTTCTGAGAAGGTTCGCTGCAAAACTCTTCCTCAGTAATGGAATCCTCTACAAGCGCATTCATGACTCTACCTTACTGTGGTGTGTAGACAAGAGCGAATCAGAGAGGATTATGACAGATCTTCATGAAGGTACCTTCGGAACCCATTCAAGTGGACATACCATGGCTAAGAAGATCCTACGGGAAGGATACTTTTGGTCCACTATGGAAGCAGATTGTTATCAGCACTCCCGAACTTGTCATAAGTGCCAAATTTATATTGATAAGGTGCATGTGCCTCCGGTTCCTTTGAATGTCTTGACATCTCCTTGGCCATTTGCAATGTGGGACATTGACATGATCAGAGAATCAGACCCACCGCCTCTAATGGGCATCGCTTCATCCTAGTGGCGATCGATTACTTCACAAAATGGGTTGAGGCGGCCTCCTTTGCTACTGTTACCAAGAATGTTGTGGTGCGGTTTATCAAGCATAACTCGATCTGTCAGTATGGTGTGCCAGAGAGAATTATCACCGATAATGGTACAAATCTCAATAACACGATGATCACCAAACTCTGTAAGCAGTTCAAAATACAGCATCATAACTCTTCTCCCTACCGGCCGAAGATGAATGGCGTTGTTGAAGCGGCTAACAAGAACATCAAGAAGATTATACAGAAGATGACGGTGACATACAAAGACTGGCATGAGATGCTACCGTTCGCTCTTCATGGGTACCATACCTCAGCACGGACGTCGACAGGGGCAACACCCTACTCTCTGGTATATGGCATGGAGGCAGTCCTACCCATTGAGGTCCAGATTCCTTATCTAAGGATTATGAAAGATGCAGGTTTAAACGAAGACGACTGGATCCAGACTCGACTTGATTAATTGAATTTGATTAATGAGAAGAGACTTATTGCTGTCTATCATGGTCAAACATATTAAAAACGGATGATCAAGGCTTTCAACAAGAAGGTCATACGCCAAGAGTATCAAGTCGGGGATCTAGTGATCAAGCGCATCATACTGCCGCAAGGTGACCCCAGGGGCAAATGGACTCCCACATACGAAGGGCCATTTGTGATTAAAAACATTTTCTCGGGTGGAGCCATGATTCTGACCACCATGGACGGTGACGACCTTCCTCACCCTATCAATGCGGACATAGTGAAAAGATACTACGCGTGATAAAAGACCCGCTAGGTCGACTGGCCTAGGCAAAAATAAGGGCTTCCCGGTGAACCAAAAGGGTTCGGGCAAAAATAAGGGATGAAAATGAAAAAATCTGTACACCCGGCAAGTCGAAAACCTGAAAAGTTGACTTGGGAAAAAAAGGGTATCCCGGTGGACTGAAAACCCGAAAGGGCGGTCTAGGAAAAAGTTAGGGATGAAAAGCGTATCACTATGTCCCATTGGATCACCATGCGATCTGACCTCAATATCAATTATTAAGCTCAAACAACATCGATTAACCTAATCAGCTTCGGACAAGCAGCAAAGTGATGAGACGCTCGAAGACATAACGGCAATAGCAGAATTGGAACCCAATGGGATTGTTGTACATAGTTGTTTTCTTTTTACACAATATTGTATAACTTCTATTCTTACGGTGGTGTTCTCTTACTAGAGAGTTAGCCTCCTTGTACAAAAACACATATTATACGCCAACTTCGAAAATCAATACAAATCATTTTTACAAAAAAGAATAATATATGAGTTTTTGTCCTTTTCTGTTTTGTTTTGCAAAAAACGTCCAATGATTTATTCTTGACATATGCATTGAATATGGTTACTGCTCATAAATATTTACATAAGAAATGGAAAGACAATTGCTTGTAACTTAAGAAACAGGGGCAAAAAACCAGAAAAGTCAAAATCCGGCAGTTACTCTGTCCAGCCGATACCGGGGCAGAGACAACCTTGAAACATAATCATCAGCGCATACGACCTCGTAGCATCTGTATCCCCCACAGAGTAAAGGTAATCAAAGCATTGATGTCAGTTCTCTCAAAACGGGAAGTAATCTCCCTAGCCAGGTGTTGTACCCCAAAATTTGCCCTCCCATATTCTTCAAGAAATTGCCAAGCATGCTTCAAAATCTCCCTAAGGATTGCACAGTTAAAGAGCCTCCTAAACAGTCAAAATTAGGGTTTTGGCTCTGACAGAGTAAATGAAGTTTCCAAGGGTCCAATCAAGTCCCACATGCCTACAAATATGGTCAAGCATCCTCATACCAAGTTTCAAGACTTTCAGCACAAAATTGCACAGTCAAAAACCCTAATTGCACTACAGTCAACTGTAGGGGCAAAATGGTCATTTGACAGTCAAAAGTTCAAATTTTTGGTCAACATCTCATTTTGAATCCACAAACATCATTTTATCAATGCTTGATCATGATTCTCAAAGCTTGGCTCAAAAATCATCAAGATGCAAAAGTTTCCTTATTTGGACAGTTGAAAAAGTCAACTGTAAATTGACCAGGGCATAACTTCCACATGGATTATAAGAAAAATTCCATCCAAAGCTCATTTTGAAGAGAAAGACATTTCCTACAACTCCTCTTCATACTTCAAGTCCAAGAAATTCTCTCACAAAAAGTTATCAATTTCAACATTATAGGTCATTTTCAAAAGTCAACAAAAAGGGACTTTAAGTCAAAGGCCATAACTTGAGATTGGTAAATCAAAATGACATGGGACCAAAGACATTTATTAGAGGACTCAAAGACCTTTCCAAAATGTCCAAGAACATGAGCAAATCTTAAAAATTGAGCAAGTTATTCCTTGTGGAAGTTGGGAAATTTTTGGATATTTTGAAAAGTCAACATTGATTCAAATGACCTAAAATTGCTAATGGGCTTATTTTTCTTCCACAATTCATCATCCAAGGCATGTGCACGACCACTTGGCCCAAAGGGAAGTTTTTCTTCATTTTTTATTTATTTATTTGGATTTTTATTATTAATAATTCATTTAAATTAATTAAAATACATGAAAGATATTAAACCTAATGTTTCAAATCTTTTTATGCATATAATATCTCCAAGATTTTGTGTAAGTCAGATTAGGAAAGAATTGAAGCTAATTGGACATGATTTGGTAGCAAAAACATGTGAAAAAAGATTGCAAAATAATGGCTTGAAAATCAAATATTGCATAATCAATTCCTTGATTCTTTTGATCAGATTCTTGACCTAAATCGTTCTCCTATACATACACAAGCAAACCCTCATGCCCATTACCAAAAAGCTGCGCAGAAGAGCCCTAAGAAAACTCACACTTTTGCCTAAAAAACTCAAAACTGAAAACACACTTGCAGGTCGTTTCAAGCCACAACACTGATTCCATTGTGTTCCTGAGGCTTCAAGGAACATATACAGATCAAAATCATTCATCCTAACATCAAGAATTGGTAAAACGAACGCGACCTGTACAGAAAATCTCTTGCATTCGTACATCATGAATCATGTGTTTTTGGCACTTTTTAATATTTGATTCATATTCATTATTTGATTCTAATGCTAACTGTATGGTTTAATTGTGTTTTTGTGCACCCTTGAGGATTTCACCATGAACGCGCATTAGGGTTTCCAGGACCTTGAATTAGGGTTTTTTAGTTAAGGAACAATTAGCACTCGAGACCTGGACCATTGAATCAAGCATGCTTGGACGAAGAGAAACCCACCCTCGCGCTCAATTTATGAGCCTCCCTGAGCTAATCGTTATTTTCCCAAATGGCCTATTTTGAAACGGTGTAAAACCGTTGCCAATGTTTTGTGTTTCAGAAAAAAAAATAAAGCAACGAAGAAGACGACCCTGTGGCGATCAGTGATTGGCCTATTTGAATTTTACGCGCTAAAATTCCACTAACATTTGTTTTATTGTATATTGTTTGTTATTTACGTAAGGTACAAAGAAGCAAAGCAGCTCCACTGGCAGGCATAAGCGTTGGTAACGTTCAGGACCTGGGTTCGATCCCAGGTCCCCACCCCTTTCCTATTATTTTTTCTTCAATTATCATCCTATGCAAATTCGCTTCCAGGTTCCACCGTGCATCATCAAAATCAAGCCGTCCACTTGGCCAATGGAGACGATCAGAAGGCCACGATCTAAGGAACATGGTAAACTGCAGTCAAAGGTGCCACATGCTAGTGTTAGAGTCAACGAGGCCTAAGGCTTATTGGGCTTAAATTGCTAACCATTCACCTCCTACTGGGGACAGAACCCCCCATGGTTTGAATTTTCTTTCTTTTTCTTATCTTTTTATTTCAATTATAGTCTTTATTTTAATTAATTCTTTTAATTTAATTATTTTCACAATAATATAAAAAACACAAAAAAATCAGAAAAGACCAAAATTAAATACCTTTATTTAATTAGTAGTTTTTGTAAATAAAATTCATAATTAACTTAGTTTTCTTCTAATTTAGGTTTAAATCTTAACATTTTCTCAAATAATTTAAAATTGGTAGAATTAGTTTTAATTAATTTTTATCCTTTTTTTTCTTTTCTTTTCACTAATAATTAACTATTTATTTTTATAAATCAAGATTTGCATGTAAATAATTAAGGTTTAATTTTAGGTTAAAATTTAATTCTTTTTTTAATAAACTAAAACAATTAGAATTAGGGTTAATCTTCTAATTTCATTTAAATCTTTTTCATTAAAATCATAAAATACAAAAATACCAAAAAAAGCAATTCCTTTTCATTTTAATTTCATTAATTTAATAATTTAATTTAGTTTCATAAAAAAGGGTCCAACGCCCTCGTTTCAAATTTAATTCGACTCGCATATTTATTTCTTTTTTTCTCTTAATATTTATGTATCTCTCCCAAGGCCATGTAATATATTTCTCGCACTTTACTTTTCATTATTTCTTTATTTTTCTGTCAAATCGGGTCCTGGAAATTTTGGCGATGTGGACCCGCGCCTTTTGTAATAGTTTAGAATTTTATCTTTCTCGCAATTTTTAACTGTTAAATAATGGCATGCAAGAATGAATAAAATAAAAACAAACGCGTAGATCACCCATGACATGACAAGACAAAAATAAATGAATCTGACACACAAATCACACACCACCCCTAGGGTACGCCTCACTGTTTCCTTGCCTCGAAAGGTGATCGTCGAGTAGAGGATGTCTTAGTAAGTCCTCATGATCCGGGAACCTGGCATGAGGGTAGCTTCTAAGGTGTCTTCCCATTGCTCTGGTGATCACCATGTCCCGAACCTCGAATTGACCCGAACACCTCCAACGGTGGTGCTACCTACCTCTCAATGGTGGGATGGCACTACTTTAAAGGACATCTACACAGACGAATTCCTTAGGGTAGGTAGACGACTCTAGATACTTGCTCTAAACTTCAAAACAAATCAAAAAAATACTTTTCACACCAACACATTTTCAAAAAGCTTTCGAAAGCAATTTTTCAAACACTCTTGAGGACCGATACAAGAGTCGAACTGAAATTTTCAAAGAAACTTTTTAAAACCCACATTGAAAAGCAAACAAACCATTTTTGAAAACACAAATGAGCAAGTATCTAAGAGCCCATGGATAACCATGGATAGAAAGGGTGCTAACACCTTCCCTTTCTATAACCTACCTCCCGAACCGAGAGCAATCTCTTTAAGGAATTTTTCTGTGCTTTTGTCCTTTCCATTTGGAGAAAATAAAAGACGGTGGCGACTCTTGCTTCCGCGACATTTCACGAACCAGCGTTAAACAGTCAGTTCCAGATCCACCGATCACACCAGGGTCGTCCAAAAACCTGACATCTATATCCCCCGGCCGAATTGCATAATCGTGAGCAGATCATCATAAATTATTATCTCCCCAAGAAGAGTTTGTTTCTCTAGATACAGAGGCTCAATCCCCAACAGAGCTTAACAGAGTCATTCCCCTGCAGAGCTATTCTCAATAGAGTTTCTCCCTGGCAGAAAATTCACAAACAACGAAGAGCAAATATCCGGCACAATCATTTCCATTCGCCATCCCCAATGGAAGCGGAAGAATCATAGTTCTCTATAACAGTCAGGAATGCTATACTCTCCAGCAGTAGTCGGGGATTTATTTTCCCAGACCCGGACATGTCACAATAGCATTTCATGTGCATACATCATGACGTACGCATACATATTGCATACAGCATAATCTCATTTATTTTGAGAACATCATCACACAATGCATTTCATGCATCACATATAATTAATCATGTACCTTTTTCAGGAAAGATGGTTATCATCAACAATTCCAACAGTTCAAGATTAAACCCATGAAGTTATACACGTCGTAAGCCCTACTATCCAGGCTTTCATTTCGAAGTAACCCTACGACCCAGGTTCCTTCTCATGGCCCTACTATCCAGGCTTTCATCTTGAAGAAACCCTACAACCCGAGTTCCTTCTCATAAGCCCTACTACCCAGGCTTTCATTTTGAAGCAACCCTACGACCCCGGTTCCTTCTCATGGCCCTACTACCCAGGCTTTCATTTCGAAGTAACCTTACGACCCAGGTTCCTTCTCATGGCCCTACTACCCAGGCTTTCATTTTGAAGTAACCCTACAACCCAGGTTCCTTCTCATGGCCCTACTATCCAGGATTTCATCTTGAACAAACCCTACGACCTAGGTTCCTCCTCATAAGCCCTACTATCCAGGATTTCATTTCGAAGTAACCCTACGACCCAGGTTCCTTCTCATAAGCCCTACTATCCAGGATTTCATTTCGAAGTAACCCTACGACCCAGGTTCCTTCTCATGGCCCTACTACCCAGGCTTTCATTTCGAAGTAACCCTACGACCCAGGTTCCTTCTCATGGCCCTACTACCCAGGCTTTCATTTCGAAGTAACCCTACGACCCAGGTTCCTTCTCATGGCCCTACTATCCAGGCTTTCATCTTGAAGAAACCCTACGACCCAGGTTCCTTCTCATAAGCCCTATTATCCAGGATTTCATTTCAAAGTAACCCTACGGCCCAGGTTCCTTCTCATAAGCCCTACTATCCAGGATTTCATTTCTAAGTAACCCTACGACCCAGGTTCCTTCTCATGGCCCCACTACCCAGGCTTTCATTTCGAAGTAACCCTACGACCCAGGTTCCTTCTCATGGCCCTACTACCCGGGCTTTCATTTTGAAGTAAAACTACGACCCAGGTTCCTTCTCATGGCCCTACTATGCAGGCTTTCATTTCGAAGTAACCCTACGACCCAGGTTCCTTCTCATGGCCCTACTATCCAGGCTTTCATCTTGGAGAAACCCTACGACCCAAGTACCTTCTCATAAGCCCTACTATCCAGGCTTTCATTTCGAAGTAACCCTACGACCCAGGTTCCTTCTCATAAGCCCTACTATCCAGGATTTCATCCCGAAGTAACCCTACTATCCAGGTTCTTTCTCATAGCCCCACTATCCAGGCTTTCATCTCAAAGTAACCCTACTATCCAGGTTCCTTCTCCCTCATCTCCAGACAACAGTTTATAACACTGTAAGGCCTGGACCCGACCCAATACAATCGATTTCACATTTCCCCAGTAAGTCATTATACAGTCTGGACCCTAACCAGATATATATTATACTTTCACCTCCTCGATCAAGAGTTAATTCCCCAGCAGAGTAATGGACAACCGAAGCTCCTAGACTCTAATTCCCAAGACATAAATCAAAATTCCCCGATGAAGTCCTCCTTAACCGTAGGTACAGGAATTCTCGCCAAGGAATCTCTTATGCAACCGATATTTTATGGATGGCATCTGCAAGCCCATTCCCGATATCACCAATCAGTATTACTTCATGCCAGTGCAAATTTCTGGGTACTCTAGTGTTCAATCATCTTCCACCTTCAGATCACGAAAGACGGATCATCCAATCTACATCCTCAGGCTTAAGAAGATTGAACAAGTGGCAGCTGTTGTACCCCAAAATTTGCCCTCTCATTTCTCAAAGGATCATCCTGGAATCTCAGGTTTGCTTCTATCAAGTTTCAAGTCTTGAATTACAACTTTTCAAGAAAATCATCCACAAGGGCAAAATGGTCAAACGCACACTGAAAAGTTAAACTTTGACTTTTAGATCAAATCAAGTTTCAACAACTATATTTCATCAAGACATGAAATTTGTTCATCAAAAAAACAGAAGTCAGAAGTTACTTTGGAAAAAATCAAATTTCTAAACATTTAGAAAAAATTTTAAGTGTTAAGAGAATATGATACTTCAGAACTTCTGAGCCAGCCTCCACGCAAGTGCAGTCAGAAGTTGCAAACATGGTTCAGAACATAGTTCTTCAATCAGAACATGACTCTTCAGCATATTCTTCGATCAGAGCATCACCCTTCGAGTTTCATTCTGGTCTTCTTCGATCAGAACATCACAAAACCCCAAAATCTTGTCTGAACAGCCTGCTGCACTGCTATAGCACAGTTCTGCAACCAGCTGCCACAACACTCCAAATTGTTGCTGATCTAGTCCACGCCTGCATTATTCTCAAACCCTATATTTTCACCAAATTAGCATACGAAAATTGTGATTAAAAAGCAATGAAACAGTATACCAAAAAGGTTTTAATCCCATTCGTTTTCCCCCCCAAAACCACAGCAAACCCATCTATAAATAATTTGATCCATCACACGTTCAAGGGGCTGGCTTTTGGAGAGAGAAAATTATAAAAAGAGAGAAAAGAAACTGTGAAACCTTCGTAAAAATCCAGAATTCCCAAACAGAAAACCAAAACTTTTGTTCTTCCCTTTGAGTCAAAGAACTTGGCATATTCTCTTCCGTTGCTCTTGCTGATTCCAGAACATCTGAAGGCAGCAGTTCAAGTTCCAAGCCCACGTTCTAGGTTCAAGGTAAGTCTTTCTAACTTTGCATCTTTTCATTCAGAACATCATTAAAATATGTAAATATCACAGTATTAATGTTGTCCATATCATTGCATAAGTAGGAAAACTGTGGATCAGAACTTCTTAATTAGGGCTAGGCTCAGATTAGGGATTTGAACTTCTATAAATTGTTGTGCTTTTATCTTTCTGACCTACTGTTTGTTAAATACTGAATAAATTGTTGATGTGCTGATTAATATGAGAAAGGAGTTGAAATGTGGCACAGGACCCCTTTTTTTCACTCACTGTTTTAGCACAACACGGAACTTCTGAGTTCTCCCTACATATTAAGCACACAAAACTTCTAGGCTTTCTTACTGTTAAGCACACTGAACTTCTAATACTTCCACTCGCTGTTTTAATACTCAGAATTTCTGATTTTTACACGCTGACAACACACTGAATTTCTGGTGTTCACTCACTATTTTAGCACAACACAGAACTTATGACTTTTGGCTCACTGTCTGAATACCACCCAGAACCTCTATTTTCATTTCCCTCTAACGTTTCTTGTAGGCTCTTAGAGTGTATCAATCCAGAACTTCTGATTCCACTGACGTTCCTTTCTGAGTCATAACGCGTCTGGCTTCAGAACTTCTGATACTTGTTGTTTTGATTGTAGCAGCACGCTGCTTCTATCTTTCATTTATTTTTCTTTTATCATTTTCAATATTAATACTCTTTTTATCAATATAAAAAAGATATGAAAATATTTTCTTTTTAATAACTAATTTATTTCCTCTTTTTAAATCCATTAAGACGAAAAAAACCATTTTCTAAACAAAGTCCTTTTTCTTTCTTACGTTGTACATTTTAATATGGTTGTAATAGTTAAATAGGATTTAAATTCTTGCAACCCCCCATTTGTGAAATATGTACCCCTCACCCCTAAAATATTGTAATAGCGTGAGACTTTTATATTTCCGCAATTTAACGCTTTTCCAAATATAAAATGCTAGTAATTAGGATGTGTATGGCAAGATATGAAATCAACAAATAGATAACCATAATCAAGACTAAAATGCATGCAATCAAACACACTTGCACACTAGCACCCTTAGGGTAATCCCACCTTGTGGCCTATCGGAAAAATAGTCATGTCCCTCGAGCATGGGCGTTTTAGCAAAAGACCCTCGATAAAAGATCGTAGTCCCTCGATGACCCTCGATGTTGCCTTCGGTAAATGATCTAATCCCTAAAATGACATTGCCAAAGCGTCCCATAGGTTGCCTTCTATGACTACACAAACGTCCCACGCTCGTCCCTTCACATCCAACAATGAGGCTTCTTACCAAATCAATGGTAAGATAGCAACATCTAAAGGAGAACGAAAAGAACATCTAAGACCTTTTGAGTAGGTAGATTCGCTCCTAGTTGCTCACTTGCTCACAACAAAAACATTTTATACACCAACACTCTCATTTTGAAACATTTTCAAAAGACAACACTTTGTATGCGTTCTTATAGAGACGAGAACCATTACAAAGACATTTTTTTCAAAATACTTTCAAAAACTCACAACACAAAAGCATAACTTTCGAACAAAGCAAGTGATCTAGCAAGCAACTAAGAGCCCATGGAAAACCATGGATGAAAGGGGTGCTAACACCTTCTCTTTTCATAATCTTCCCCCCGAACTCAAGAAAACATCTCTAAAGATTTTTCCTGTGCTTTTTCACCTTTCCCTTTTTGGATAAAAGAAAAGTCGGTGGAGACTCTTGCTATCTGCAACATTTGCGATCAAACGCAAAACAAAAAGTCAGTTCTCTCAACGTATCACCAGAACTAGCGACTCTCCTGGGGACTATTCTAAAAAAGTGGGGTTACCTTAGGGTTTAGATCACATCTACTTGCTTTCATTATTTTACTTGTATGCTTTACATTTTGGGTCCCTGATTGGGTTACTGTTAAAAATCCTTAACCCGGATTTAGGGACAACTTTTAGGTAAGTAGCAATAAATTGTGAGGGAATTGTGCAGGGTATACCGACACGGTTGAAGTAGTAGCTACGTTGATGTGGCACTTTGGTTGGTACCGGTAACCCTTGAGTTAATCAAGGAGAGTACGGGGACACCGCGTGGTGTCATAAAGCATCAACTGACCTTAGAACCTTTAAATTGCACAACTTGGCCAGTAGGACGTAGCGAGATGGCCGGATTTGGTGTATTCTCAAGGTCGACAGATACTCGATGCTACACTCATTGAGATTTGACTCTTGAGTTTTGTTTGGTTGCGAGTCAATCTCCTATTGAACGAAGCTTGGGGAAAAGATCGGTGATATTGAGATCCCTTAGAACCCAGTTACTATTTATAGGACAGGTTGAACCAACCAAACTTTAAGAGGGTATGACCTTAAAACTCATGCAGGCCTTAAACCCAAGGACTTGGTGTGACTTGTTTATTGCTTTCTATACATGTGATTTTTTTAGCATAATCATGACGTCATAAGCATGACATGTCATACTAACCATTTCAAGGATTCTCTAGGGCTCATCTTTGCTTTGTTTTGTAGGACATGGCACCCGCCCGCAGGAACACTATCCAGATTAACCTTGTGAAAGTGCCTCTCCAACTAAAGTATTTGGCATTAAGGATCCCTGAAATCTCTCCCTTCACTGAAAAACATGGACGGTTGCTCAACTTGGTCACTTCAAAACCTGATGAAGAATTGTTAAAAGTGTTATTTCAGTTCTTTGACCCTTTGCACCACTGCTTCACCTTCCCGAATTACCAGCTAGTGCCTACTATAGAGGAATTTTCTAGGTTGTTAGGGGTACCTATTCTTGATCAGTCACCTTTAAACAGTACGGAAGAAAGACCAAAGCCTAAAGAGATTGCTCGAGCTCTGTCCTTACAACGGTCTGATGTCGTGACAAATTGGAAAACTAGAGGAAATGTCCAAGGAATCCCGTTAAATTTCTATTCAAGAAGGCTTACTATTTTTGGGATACCCTGGATTTACAAGCTTTTGAAGAGGTATTGGAACTCCTCATCTACGGGATGGTGTTTTTCCCTAATACGGACCAACTCGTAAATGTGAATACGATTAAGGTTTTTCTGTCTCATTATCCGGTGCCTACATTACTTGGGGATGTTCTGCATTCTCAGTATGATCGCACTCTAAGGAGAAGGGGGACCCTCCTGTGTTGTACTCCCCTATTGGCTAGGTGGTTTATTTCGCACCTACCCAGATCTACTTTGAAGAATGAGCAGGGTATGAAATGGTCTCATAGGTTGATGTCCCTTACATATTCAGACATTTATTGGTGTTCGCGGTCCTCGGAAGATGTTACCATCATCGATCGTTGTGGTGAATTCCCTAATGTCCCTCTCTTAGGCATTAGGGGAGGAATCACTTATAACCCTTGTTTGGCAATGCGGCAGTTTGGTTATGCAAGGAGGGATGGCCCTCATGATACGTTTATCCAAGGAATCACTTTCAACTATGAGAATGATACTCAGGGTTACCGCAAAAGGTTCATAAAAGCTTGGGGCATGGTACATAAAATTGATAGCAAGACACTGGATCACAAGAATTACATCCCTCTTGAGCCATATCTCTGATGGGTACGAGCCCGCACTCAAAGTCTTATGATGCCTTACCCTGCTATCCTACCAATAATTGTGGAACCAGTTGCTGAAGGAGATACTGCTTCCCTTGTTCATCATCCTGACATGCCAACTGATCATGAGGAGTTACAGAAGTCCTGGGTTAAACTTAAAGAGGAGCGTGACACATTTGAAGCTCAGTTCTATGCCAGCGAGAAAATTAAAAGTCAATCAATCTCATTCAAATCATTTTTACCACTTTAGCTTTTTGCTTTAAATTTTTTTTCTCAAAAGATTAGACTCTTGTCAATCCATGTAGTGATGTGATCTACTATACTTATACGACATATAGTGAACCAGGATATTTTCCACTTGGATGTTGAGCGAGACTTTGTTGATTTTAAGATCCAAGCTATATCCTCCACTTTAAGATGATGCAAATTCTCCTTTCACATAATCTTGGATAGTAAGTATGTTTTTCACTCGGATACGATGATGATGTCTCGTCTCTTAAAATTAACCAACACATTTGTGTTTTAAAATTTTTAAAGGTGAACTACAAGTACCCTGATCCCCTATTGGACGGAAGGTGGTACGTAGGCACTAAAGGTTCACAACCGTGGCGGGTGCAAAAATTGTAAAAAAAATACTTCTTTTCTCATCTCCACCATCTATTTTTATACAACACTTATACTCAAAATACACAAATTTTCAAAGAGGTTCCTGTGGAGTACCATAGATGTTTAGGGTGCTAATACATTCCCTTTGCATAACCAACCCCCGAACTTAGGTTCTCTCCCCTCTTTTGGGTTATTCGCTCTTTTCCCATTCCTTTGGAAAAAATAAAGTATGGTGACGATTTTTATTTGATCTGTGCGAGTCAAGTCAATCCAATGGCTTAGTCTCAATATTTCTACCGCTACACCTGGTTAAAAAATATAAATACTAGTTTTATATATTGTGTTTTTGAGTATGATTATGTGATGTGGGTGAATCTTTATTTAGTTAGTGATTGTTATTATTATGTGTGGTTGTGATGTAAATTGATTAAGATTGGAGATGGATGATTATGTGAAATAAATTTTAAGATGATGTACTTGATGATGTGATACTATATGATTGTCTAACCGTTTGGTTCAACGGATGGGAGGGGATTCGATAGGGGGGGAGGGGGATGGGAAGTGGGAGGATATATTTTAATTAAATGTATGTTTGATTCAAAAGAGGGAGAGGAAGGGGGTGGAGAATTGTTAACCAAATATATGTATGGTTCATAAGGGGAGGGGGTTAAAACGAATTTACTTTTTAAACTTTAAAATATTATAACAATCATGCTAAATAAAATAAAAACAAAGGGTTATTCCCACCCAAAAAAGAGAAATTTGTCCATTCATAAACAACATAGACAATCAAACACAAAATATTTAATATTTCAAATACTTTTAAATATATGATCAATTATTAGATGGAGCATTTTCATATCTTGATGATCCATCTAATCCTATGAAATGTTTATAAAATTAAATACTAGATATATAACTCATATACTACGGTTATATGTAAATATATAATACAACACAACTACTTATAAAATAATTAAGTTCATACAAACAAAACAATATATGAAAATGAACGATATAAAATACATGAAAAAATAAATAAATGTTAGTCATATTAATAAAAATAATAGAGTTGCAATAAAAAATTGAGGAATTTTAATAAGAGGATAAAAATTAATGCAAAATATTTATTAAAAATAATTTAGGATTTTGATTAAAAACTGAGGGTAATTTTGTCAATATAAAAAAATTATCATAACTCCTCTCCCTCCCCCTCCCCTTAAAAATTCCTCTGATTTATGGAGAATGAAAAACTGCTCTAGGAGAAAATCTAATTACCTTCAATCACCTCCTCTCCCGTTGTAAAAAATTGAATCAAACATACTTAACTTAATTCCCTTCCATCCTCTTCCATCCCCTCCAAAAAAAATCCAACCAAACGGGCCCTAAGTGGCAAGATTTGTACTTGTATCATCATGACATGGCATGTGCATTTTTTTATGGTGCCTTTGTGGTAGGTTGATTATATCCGGATCATTTAGCTTTAGGAGCATGCATATTCATTCATAAATATATTTCTAAAATAAGGATTTTTGTGGATTTGATTTCGCTTAGGTTGTTATGTTTGTATTATTTGTTTTATAATATTGTACTATATATTTTGTTAGATTTAATATGGACGATCAAAAATTGACCCCTTACAAATAAAATATTAGGTACTAATGAGTCTAAGATGTGAAGCTACGAGGATAAAATATTGGGCCCGATCTTAGGATTCAATAAAGGATTTTGAACTTCTAATTTTATTTATAAGAAGATTTATTTTATCATCAAAATTTTAGAGACGCAATTTTTTAATCTCTTAAATTATTTATTTTAATAATTTTCATTTATTTATGGTTTTTTAGAATTTATGATAGATGATTACGTTTTTTAAACAAAAAAAAAATCACATTTTTAAAAGTAAATGGAAATTTTAAGTAATATATTGGATAAAAATTTAGGATGTTACATTTTATAAGTCCAATTAAGAAGAAACTAGCGGGAAATGAAAGTTAAGGTCTAAGACTATGATTTCATGAAAATTGTGAAGTCTAATTCAGGCTTTAAAAGCACGGAAAATAGTGAGTAAAATTTTGAGACAGTTACAAAATTGAATTGTTAAAATTGGACTATTTTGTAAAAACATTTTTGAACCCTAAAATCTCACTACAATTCCTATGTATAAAAATGGAAAAGGTTTAAGTTTCCAATTTAATTCCATAATTTTGTTTCCAATCAGTTCTAAATTTTATGGTAGAAAAGACATTCAAAGGTCTTGGAGCATGTAGAAATCAATGAGTCACTAATCGATGCATCCCTAATCATTGTTGAGATTGTAATCTCTTATGTCGAAGCATTATATTGCTCGACAGAATAAGGGTGTGTTGAATTAGTCTAATTGTTTATGGAGTTGTATAGTATTTCGAAGTGTTGAAGCAGGTTGCTTCATACAGTATTTCGACTTAGGTCTAAAATAATTATTTTAGACTTTTATAGTTTTTGGTTTTGGCTTAGGGAGCAAGCAATTTCAATTATAAATAGGGAGTAACCCCTATATTGTAAACATAGAGTATTCACAGAATTTGCAGTTGCAAGTGAATAATATTTTCCACAATTTGTGGGTAGAGAGAAACTCTACAGAAAAACATCATCTTCTTTCCCAATTTTGTCAAACCTTAATTCTTTATTTCATTGTTATTGTGTATTGATAATAATCTTGTTCATCAAGATTGATAGAAATTATCCATAGGTTTGGTGTAATTTACAATATCTAGTATCTAGAGCACTGACTGAGCGATTCGTGGGAAGAAAATCACAATGGAAATGAATCATCTGAATTGCATTTTCCAGCAAGTCTTCCAATTCTGAAAATTGATAACTATGAGAATTAGTGCAAGTAGATGAAGGTTGTGTTCTATTGTCAAGATCTTTGAGATCTTGTGAAAGAGGGGTTATAACCGCTTAAAGAAGACACAATTGAAGAAGAAGAGGTTGCACCCAAAGAATTGAAGAAGAAGAAGAACTATAAAGATCTTTTTATAATTTATCAATGTCTAAGTCCATAAAATTTTGAAAAAGGTGAGCGATGTAGAATCTGTAAAAAAAGCTTGGGAGATTCTTAAAAAGTCTTTTGGAGGTGCAGAAAAGGTGAAAAAGCCGAGGTTACAAACTCACAAAAGAACGTATGAATTGCTTCAAATGGAATAAAGTGAAAGAATAATTGCTTTCTTCACTAGGGTTATGAAACTAGTGAATCAAATCAAAGTATATGGAGAGACGTTAGCAACAAGATCAGTTGTTGCAAAGATCTTGAGATCTTTGGCTCCAAAGTTTGACCACATAGTGGTAGCCATATAAGAGTCAAAAGATTTATCGAAATTGACAAAGTAAGGGCTTCAAGGAATGCTTGAATGTCATGAAAAAAGAATGGTTGAAAGAGCTGCAGGAAAGTCAAAGAGTAATGTGGCTTTGCAAGCCCAATCAGTCAATGAAAAAAACAAAGGAAAGCGGTTTCACAATAGAGGTAGAGGAAGCTACAACAATTCGGCTGGTAGAGGAAACCAGCAGGAAGGAAATTTGCCTAAACAGAGAAGGCCCTCATACTAAAGCAACCAAAAAGGTGGTGCTGATTGAGGAGATTGTGACGTGCATGCTTGAGTCTAGTGAAACAGTAACTAGTTTGTCTAATTTATGAACTTGTTTGTATTTAATTAATGTTTTTAATTATTCATAATGTATTGTTAGTATTTGACATGTAACATGTTGAACTTCATCTCATTTAATAGAAAGTTTCGCTTTATTGCATTTGTTCATAAATTCTATACAGTCACAGTTTTTTTTTTCAAAAAATCTTTAAAAATATAGAGAAATTTTTAAGATTTTTTGAAAAAAAAAATCTTTTTTTGTATAGAATGATAAAAGAGTGTGTTGTAACCGAAAATTTTCCCTTTCATTTTATCAACATTTCTCATCACAAGGCTCTTGGAACTCAAGATCAAGCTAGGGTTTGCTCTGCTCAAGACATCTCCTTGCACTGTTGACCTAAATTAGGGTTTGAGTTTGCACAAGGATTTTTGGACCTTCAATGCCAAAATTGACTTTCATACTTCATGTTGGACTCGCAAGTTTGTCCATACCAAGTTTCAAGCCTTGAATCAAATTTTTGCCCAGTCAATTGGACAGTTGACCTAGAAATCAGCTGTATTAGGGAAAAAGTCGATTGTGACCAATTTACAATCAAACCTCATGAATTTTGACCCACGTCAACATTATGAACTCATATGAACCATTTGATCAAGTTTGGACCACAAATCCACAAGAAATTTGATCAGATCACCAAAAGGGCAAAATAGTCATTTCTAGGGTTTTGGCTGCACAAAGGCAATTTTTAACTGTTTGACCTAGCCAATGGCAAATTAAGCTCAACCATGGACTCAAGGACTCAATGACATTATCTTGACCTATTCAAAAAGTTCAAAAGATCTCAAATGCATAGGATTGACAGATGAATTTTTCAGTCAACTGATCAAAATTTGACTGTACACTGAAAAGTCAAACTTTGACTTTTTGGTCAAAATCAAGTGCCAAGGGTCATTTTTCATAAAGATATGTCAAATTATGAAACTTGTTCATCAAGAAACCCAAAATTGCAAATTAGGGTTTGAAATTGAAAAATTTCATAACTTAGAATTTTTCTAAGTTATGAAATTTTCTTAATTTTTCCTAACTTTGTCCCACATTTTCACCAAGATGAAAATGGATTCAAACAAAACTTACAACATGAAAGTTGTAGTACATCACAAAGTCTACAACTTTGATTCACAAAGTTTTCTCAAAAGAAGCTTGGATGTCAAGTTATGATTTTTGGAACAAGGGTCCCTAAAACTTTTAACTTAGAGAAATTTTGCCCTAATTTAGGCAGGATTTTGACCCATCTTCTTGGCCCTTTTTAACATAGTTCCACTTGGAGTCTCAAGTTGCATTTCAAAGATGGATTATATTACATGTTGAAAGCTTTCCAAATTGTCCAAGAACTCCTCAAACACATTTGTGGTTAGGGAGAATCGAATGCTTGAAGTTGGCAAAAACTCACTTTGTATCCATGGCCAATACATGTTCATACAAGTTGCAAAATCTGTCCAAACTAGCTTTGTACTTAATTACAGGTCTCTAAACCCTTCAACACTCAAAAATTAATTGCAAATACATTGGACATTGGTATTATTCTGATCAATGGAACTTGGCACAATGAATAAATCCATTTTGGGCATAAAGGTAGCACTTCCATTTTCATAAAGGCAACTTTATGTCAACATTGTATTTCTTGAGCCTTGGACTTCTTTCTTTGCAGCAAACAAGTTCCACAAACTCAGGCAAAGGTACAAGAAACTTGTGCATGCTTGGAGATAGCCTGTACAGGCCTACCTCATTTCACTTCACACTTTTCTTTCAAAACAAGCCAACTTGCCAAAAGGACATAACTTGCACATCTGATATATTCAACTCTGGCCAACATTCCAAACAAGTTTTGCACATCCCTGTGAGCCAGAAACACGAGTCATTCATCCCTCAAACACCCTTGTACACAAAAATCACATTTTCTTGCAAAACAGGGCAGGCCCTGCAGAATCACTTCCATTTTGACATCCACTCGTGTGTTTTGCTTGCAACCAGTTCCAATACCTTCCATTCAACTCACTCAAACTATCCCAAACCTCCATTGCCAACTGTAACTCCATTTACAATGTTCACCATTTCTGTTTTGAAGCTTTGCAGGTTGAGTTCTATAGAGAGATTCAGACCATTTAAAAACAAACTAAGCATTGGGAAAGGTCCAGGGAACATCAAGCAAGCTCAAAAGAACCTCAGGCCTCACTGAAAGTCTCTACATTGTCCAACTCGAATCCAACTGAAACAGGTATTTCTCCAACTTCTATCTCTCTATTTAGGAACATTTAGCCTTAGGTTTGTAAATAAAAGATGTAGTACTCATTGCTATGAAACCATACATATGCTCAGTTTTCATTTATATTAAACGTGCTAAGAGAATTTCATCCATGAACATGCTGGAAAAAAATAGGTCAGATTTTAGGGCCATAGAAATTCTCTCTGGTCTTTGAGAGTTAGATTAAGTTTTTTATATGGTTAGAATCGTGGTTTAATACTCTACAAGTTTCATGTTTTGAGTTTTGGCAAAAGATCACGTTTCCAGGAGTTAGCAGTTTGTACAGGGTAAGCGTGCGTTTTTGTCACAAGGAAGAAGGTGAAGTGGAAATGGGTTGGGCCTGTTTGTTCTCACTTTTGACACCCCTCTTTTTCAGTTTCACACCCCCTTGCCCAATTTCTCATATTTTTGCATTTTTGAATTTTTGTTTTCATTTCTGATTTTCTTTATTTATTTCCAATAATAAAAAATGCTTTAAAATATTTTCATAAATTTTTTACATTTTATTTGGCATTTTATTTGACTTTTATAACATAAAAAATATTTAGAATACTTTTGTAATTTATTTTAACTTGAAAAATAATGTAAATAATACTTTTATTTTCATTTCTTATTTTTGTTCATATTGAAAACATTATTAAAAATATAATTTATTTGTGTACATATTTTATTTTATTTCATACATATTTAATATATATATATATATATATATATATATATATATATATATATATACTTTTATTTTATCAAATACTTAGAATAAAATATGAAAATATTACATTTTTATTTTTTATACTAAAAAATACTCAATTTTTTACATATTTCTTTTTTTTTTTGCACATATTGATATATTTTTTGTATATAAATAATATATAATATTTATTTTAAAAGGAAATTAGGGTTTACCCTAAAAAACAAATAAAATTAATTTTTCTTTATTTTTTCTTCATACTTTTTACATTGAAAATACTTTATATACATAAACAAATAAAAACCCCTTTTTGCATAATACATTTTATTTAATATTTATTTATTTTGTGTATTTAAATATTGTACATTTAAGTATTGATGCATTTGAGATTCAATTTGGATGTAATAGTAACTAGGGTTTATATTTCTTGTTAAATACCCCGTATTCGAAATTGTACCCCCATCTCCATAATCATGTTGTAATAGCTTAGAATTTAATTTCTCCCACTTTTACGCTTTCAATTATGCCATGATTAGAGAATTAGGGTTTGTATGTGTGATCGGTGGGAATCAGAACTGACTATTTTGGAATGCTGGTTCGCGTTTGCGTTTGTTTTTGCAAAATGTCGCGGGAAGCAAGAGTCGCCACCGTCTTTTATTTTATCCAACAAGGAAAGGACAAAAGCACAGAAAAATTCCTTTTTGAGATGTTTCTCGGGTTTGGGAGGTAGATTATAGAAAGGGAAGGTGTTAGCACCCTTTCTATTTGTGGTTATCCACGGGCTCTTAGGTATTTGCTCATTATGTTTTCAAAAGTTTGCTTTTCTTTGTGTTCGTGGGTTTTGAAAAAAGAGTTTTGTTTTTGAAGAGAGTGTAAGTGCGAAAAGTTTTGTTTTGTTTTTTAAAAGGAGCAAGTACTTAAGAACCTCTACCTACTCAAAAAGGAATTAAATTGTGCAAATATCCTTTAGACAGTGCTATCCCACTATTGAGGAGTGGGTAGCAGCGTCGTTGGAGTTTTCGGGTCAATTCGATTTATGGGACGTGTGGTCACTAAAGCAATGTTAGGATGCTTTAGCGGTAACCCTAATGTCTTAGATCATTTTTATCGAGGCAACCATTTCGAGGCAACTTTGATCTTTAGACAGGAGGGTGACCTCTAAGACTTCCTATACTCAATGACCACGTTCGAGGCAACCAAGTGAGGTGTACCCTAGGAGTGGCATGTGCAAGTGTGTCAATTTTCAGTTATATTATCTTTGCATGTCATGGTGAGCTACTGTTGATTTTAAGTTAAGAGTTAATCTTGTCATGCATAGTCTAGTTAGCATACATCTAAACAGTTAATATATGTACAGGAATTTAAAGTGCGGGAATTGTAAATCCTACGCTATTATAGGGCTTCGGGGAGGGGGATTATTTACATGTCCAAAATTTTGTGGGAATAAAGCAGTAAAGTAAAAGTCTTAGTTAAGCTATTACAAACCAGTAGGCAGTTACAATAAAATAAACGCGCGCGAATCTGAAAATAACCTCTAAAAATCCTAAGAATAAAATCTTTTTGTTGTTTTATTTTATTTTGGGAAAATGATCTAAATCTACTTAATTTTAGTTTTTTTTTTTGAGAAAATGTTAAGATAATTAAACGATTAATTGACAAAGTTAATTTAATAGAAAAAAACTAGCCTAATGTTTTTGTGGTTTTCTTATTTTAATGTTAATTAAAAAGATAAAAAAAATGTCAATGAAAACAAAAATAAAATACAAGGGGGACCCTTCGATCCTGGGAGAAAAAAGGAGTTTCGACCCACGGAGGGGATGGAAGCTTCGATCCAGAGAGGGTCATGGTCCTTTCGATTGGGCCAGACAGTAAGGCGTGAGTAGCCTTCGATCAAGGGAAAATGATTGTCTTTTGATCATGGAGGTCATGGCTTTCGATCCAGGAATGAGATGCCTCCTTCGATCCAGCATGCTAATGGGTTCGATCCAGAGAAGGTGTCTCCTTCGATCTGGGATGTTATACCTGCAAAAGTATGTTAGCGAAATAAAATGCAGGGCCTGGGTATCGAACCCCAGGCCCTTCGATCCTACGCTTGCTGGGTCTCTTCAGGCTATGTCTGCAGCAAATATTAGCAAACGATGGATATGGCCTGGGTGCCAAACCCAGGCCTCTTGATCCTGTCTAGAATAGAAAATCGAAGGTAACAACCAGTATGGATGTATTATGCAAATATGAGGTTGGATAGTTTACCCTTTCTTACCAGCAGATTGGACTTTTAATTTGGGCACTTCCTGGATGTAGGCACCTTCGATCTGGGCACTTCCTGGATGTAGGCACTTTTGATTTGGGGCTTATGGCCGTTGTGATCTTTTGTTGAAGGGTTGCTTTGGCCTGGATCACTTCTGAAAATGTTGACAACCTGTGGTGGGCAGCGTATCTCTAAATCTTTCCTGTTTCTTTTCTCTATTTTTTCTGTATATTTTCCCCTCTGTGTGTTTCTTTCGTGTCCTGGATATGTATGTTGGCCTTTGTATTTATAGGAGTGAGGGGTCTAGTAACGGAAAGAGACAGCCCATTAAACAGGCCATTAAAGCCATGAGACAAGAATCAGACACATTAAATAATTTCCTTTTTTGAAATATTCATGTCTCTTGAATGAACCTGGACACTTTTGAATTTCGAATGCCTTCTTGATGACCTCCTTCGAATGGTCCTTGTCCAAAGATCAATCGAAGGGTACTAATTAAAATTCCAATCGAAAGGCTTTGTTAACAGGCCAATCGAAAGGTGTTGTTTCATGCTAATCGAAGTGCTCCTTCAGAATACCAATCGAAGGGTGTTTCAGAATGCCAATCGAAGTGCTCCTTCAGAATACCAATCGAAGGGTCTTTCAGAATGACAATCGAAGTGCTTGTCCATAATCCCAATCGAAATGCTCTTTCAGAATACCAATCGAAGGGTCTTTCAGAATGCCAATCGAAATGCTTGTCCATAATGCCAATCGAAAGGCTCATTCAGAATACCAATCGAAGGGTCTTTCAGAATTCCAATCGAAATGCTCCTTCAGAATGTCAATCGAAGGGTCTTTCAGAATTCCAATCGAAGTTCTCCTTCAGAATGCCAATCGAAATGCTCCTTCAGAATGCCAATCGAAGGGTGTTTCAGAATGCTAATCGAAGGGTCTTAAAGCACCACTCAAAAATTTTCTTTTTCCTTAGGCAAGAGTTTGTGATCAACCATGCAGGGGGAAGACTTTGGAAAAACATGAGAGGGCAAATTTTGGGGTGCAACAGTTGCCCCTGTTCAATTTTCTTAAACCTGAGGATATAGATTGGCCTTCGAGCCTTTCGTGATCCGAAGGTGGAAGATAATTGAACACTAGAGTGCCCAGAAATTTTCACTCGCATGGTGTAGTATCAGCATTGTGATGTCGGGAATGGGCTTACAGATGCCATTTGGAGATTGTTGGTAGGAGGATGGGCTTATAGATGCCATCTGCAGGAGTGTCGATCGCATTAGAGATTCCTTAGTGAGAACTTGCATACTTGTTGTTGTAGAAGATTTCGCTGGGGAAGTCTAACTTTTGTTGAGATTTAGGAACCTGCCTGTACTTCAACTGAGAGAATGCTTCTGCTGAGTTTTAGGAATCTGTCCATAATTCAATTGGGGGGAAACATCTTCATCAAGATCTAGGAACTGTCTCGTGCCCACCGGGAGTATACCGTTGAGGTTATAGAACTTGTCCACACTATAACGGAGGAAAACATCAAGATCTAGGAACTAACTCATGCTAAAAGGAGTATACCGTTGAGGTTATAGTACTCGTCCACACTATGACGTAGGGAAACATCTTCATCAAGATCTAGGAACTGTCTCGTGCCCACCGGGAGTATACCGTTGAGGTTATAGAACTCGTCCACACTATGACGGAGGAAAACATCAAGATCTAGGAACTGACTCATGCTCAATGGAGTATACCGTTGAGGTTATAATACTCATCCACACTATGACGTAGGGAAACATCTTCATCAAGATCTAGGAACTGTCTCGTGCTCAATGGAGTAAACCGCTGAGGTTATAGAACTTGTCCACACTATGACGGAGGAAAACATCAAGATCTAGGAATTGACTCGTGCTCAATGGAGTATACCGTTGAGGTTATAGTACTCGTCCACACTATGACATAGGGAAACATCTTCATCAAGATCTAGGAACTGTCTCGTGCTCAATGGAGTAAACCGCTGAGGTTATAGAACTTGTCCACACTATGACGGAGGAAAACATCAAGATCTAGGAACTGACTCGTGCTCAAAGGAGTATACTGTTGATGTTATAGTACTCGTCCACACTATGACGTAGGGAAACATCTTCATCAAGATCTAGGAACTGTCTCGTGCCCACCGGGAGTATACCGCTGAGGTTATAGAACTTGTCCATACTATGACGGAGGAAAACATCAAGATCTAGGAACTGACTCGTGCTCAATGGAGTATACTGTTGAGGTTATAGTACTCGTCCACACTATGACGTAGGGAAACATCTTCATCAAGATCTAGGAACTGTCTCGTGCTCACCGGGAGTATACCGTTGAGGTTATAGAACTTGTCCACACTATGACGGAGGAGGCTGTCGAGATTGAGAACCTTATCTGAAATTAAACCGATGATAATTCAATTGAGATTTAAGAACTGGTCAGATCTTCGACTAAGCTGAGAACTTAACTGCATTTTTCCTGAAAGGTAAAGGTCAGTCATATGCAATGCATGATATGGGTTAAGCAATGATGTTCTCAAAATAAATGAGATTGTATCCATATGATGTGTACATGCATGTATTTATGATGTATGGAAGTGTGATGTTTTAGCTGGGGAAAATAAATCCTGGAGCTGCTGGAGAATAGAGTTGAGTCTGGATGATTGTCAGAATTGCGTCTGCATCTGGAGCGTATCTGAAATGTATTTGAATGAGTGACAGAATGACATCTGAATCTGGATCGTATCTGGACTGTAATTTGAAATGAGTGACAGAATGACATCCGAATCTGGATCGTATCTGGACTGTAATTTGAATGAGTCTGGAATAAGTATCAGAATGTCAACCATATCTGGATCGCATCTGAACTGTCTCTAGAAGGAATCTGAAATAAGTATCAGAATGTCAGCCATATCTGGATCGCATCTGAACTGTCTCTAGAAGGAGTCTGGAATAAGTATCAGAATGTCAGCCATATCTGGATCGCATTTGAACTATCTCTAGAAGGAGTCTGGATGATTGTCAGAATTGCGTCTGCATCTGGAGCGTATCTGAAATGTCTTTGAATGAGTGACAGAATAACATCTGAATCTGGATCGTATCTGGACTGTAATTTGAAATGAGTGATAGAATGACATCCGAATCTGGATCGTATCTGGACTGTAATTTGAATGAGTGACAGAATGACATCCGAATCTGGATCGTATCTGGACTGTAATTTGAATGAGTGACATAATGACATCCGAATCTGGATCGTATTTGGACTGTATTTTGAATGAATTTGGAATAAGTATCAGAATGTCAGCCATATCTGGATCGCATCTGAACTGTCTCTAGAAGGAGTCTGGAATAAGTATCAGAATGTCAGCCATATCTGGGTCGCATCTGAACTGTCTCTAGAAGGAGTCTGGAATAAGTATCAGAATGTCATCCATATCTGGATCGCATCTGAACTGTCTCTAGAAGGAGACTGGAATAAGTATCAGGATGTCAGCCATATCTGGGTCGCATTTGAACTATCTCTAGAAGGAGTCTGGAATAAGTATCAGAATGTCAGCCATATCTGGGTCGCATCTGAACTGTCTCTAGAAGGAATCTGGAATAAGTATCAGAATGTCAACCATATCTGGGTCGCATCTGAACTGTCTCTAGAAGGAATCTGGAATAAGTATCAGAATGTCAGCCATGTCTGGATCGCATCTGAACTGTCTCTAGAAGGAGTATGGAATAAGTATCAGAATGTCAGCCATATATGGGTCGCATCTGAACTATCTCTAGAAGGAGTCTGGAATAAGTATCAGAATGTCAGCCATATCTAGTCGTGTCCAGGTTTCGCAGTAACTTGATAGGGATTGTAGAGTAGTCTACTGGGGAAGAGGAGTTGTGGTCCTTTGATTTGTAGTGGTCGGAGAGGCAAACTCAAGTTGGGGAATCCTGGTGTTGTTGGGGAAATAAACCATGTTGTCAGTCCGCTAGAGAGGCGACATCTTCGTTGGGGGAAGTCCTCGAGGATTCTTGAGGTTGATTCAGTTGGGGAAAGGTTTTCAGAGATTAAACCCTTGCTGGGAGTTATCCTATGAGGAGGATTTTGGGGAGATTTGTCATTGCCCCTAGTAGCAAGTGTTTGTGACATTGCCAGAAAAAATGTTTGATTGTACGTAACCCTTCACTGAGATTGATGTTCAATGCCCCAAGTAACGGAGATGGAGACTTGCCCCTGGTTACTCTGTACTTCTTCAGATATTTCTTGAAATCTTGACTGGACTGCCCCAGGTGTGCTGGATAGTGACATGTCAAGTCCCCTAGTTGTTAGGAGACTTGTTAATGGAAGTGTCATCCTTTTTAAAGTGATTTTGTTCACTGAGAGGGCTTTCGTTCATCGGATATTCGTTGTGTGAATTTATCCATTGTCAAACAAGTAGCCAAATACAAACAGTGATATTCAAATAATGCAAAGTTTATGCTTGTCTCGAAGTTTTGAAAAATGCGTTTTTTAGCAGAAAACTCTTTATAAGACAAATTCAACACAAGATTTAGGGCAAAGCCTTATAGGAGTCAGGATACCTTTTTGTAACAGTATGCTTTCGAACTAATCCATGCTTCAGTTAGGACTTTTGAAGGGTTGTAACGTGGCTTGGTTCACAGTTTAAGAAACAAAGGATAAAGGCTCAAAGTATATTTGTACCCACCCGCTCTTCGTGATGTTCTTCAATCTTAAACTCAGTTAATTGTGCGTCGAACTCTATTCGAATTTGGAACGATGTTTTGGTGATGGTTCACACAAGTTGGATTTTGGAAGGCAGTCATCATTTCATTTTTTTTGCAACATTTTTCATGTTGTCGAGGATTTGTAATGACCTCGTTCTTTTGATTTATTATCCCTAATTTTTGCCTGACTGTTCCTGTTTTCGAGATTACAGTCAGCGGGATGCCCCAGCTTTCTTAAGCCTCCTTTATAGGTTTTGGCTCAATGGGCTTTTCTTTTTTGAGAAATTGACTGCCTATGAGATAAGGAACCACCATTGTCTTTTGATTCCAGAGGAATGCTTTTGATGTCATTCGTTGTATTATGAACTGAGAGTTTTGCGACTTCAATGCGCATCTTTTGAATTAACTGAGAGACTACCCTGCCCCGGGTTTAAATTAAAGGTTTCAATTTGTGTTTAAAACAGAAAACTCCTACTTCTTTGGCTCGAAGGGGTTGAATAGGGATTATCTTCCTTATAACTCCAGTGTTTAGGATTTGAAAGAAATGCATGTACATCGTCAACAAGGTCTGTCCAAAAGCAGAATGTATGAGATTATGGCATTGTTTCGTCATCCTCCCTCTAAAGGCTTGTAACTTTTAGCAAGAGTTGAATGTCATAAAGTGAGTAAAAAGCATAGTTTAAATGTAATTAAAATGATTGGATCAAATCAAGACAAAAATATGCAATGCATTAATGAAACAAAGTTTGGCATTAATAGATAATTGTTTGAATAACAAAGAGATTACAACTTGAAAATTCAAATGAAACAAAGGCATTCTCAATGATTTGGCATAGGAGCAATGATTATGTTTGGAGTCTCCGGAGGGTCAAACTTGATCTCCTTGGCATCAATCATGTCTTGGACCTTGTTCTTCAGAGCCCAATAGTTGTTTGTGTCATGTCCCGGACTGTCAGAATGGTATGCACACCTTTCATTGGGATGATAGGTAGGAGCGGAAGTATTTGGGTTCCGGAGAGGAGCCTTTAATGTAATCAGCTATGCCTCCAACAGGCGTTGTAGCGCTTGAGTCAATGACATGTTGATCTTAGTGAATTGTCTTTTAGGCGCGACCTCCTTACGCTGATGCCCCTGTCTTTGTTGAGCAGGCGTAGGATTAGAGATCAAGATTTCTCCTACGTGTTGGTCATGACGACTCTTTTGACCATACACAGCATTGGACTCTTTCTTCCCATTGTAGGGCTTTTTCTGAGCATCAGAAGGTGTTTCTTCTTGAATCTTCCCACTTTTGATGTCAGCTT
Organism: Vicia faba; assembly: GCA_948472305.1. Taxonomy (NCBI): domain Eukaryota; kingdom Viridiplantae; phylum Streptophyta; class Magnoliopsida; order Fabales; family Fabaceae; genus Vicia; species Vicia faba. The sequence continues at coordinate 1,360,160,485 of OX451741.1, read as the reverse complement.
CGACCCTTTCGCCGGTCAGTATTAGCTCGGTGAACCCGGCTGAAGAGCTTCCGATCAAGTGTTTGAAATAGGGACCAGAAAAAGTCCCAAGAAACATATCCACCAACTCCCTATCAGACAGAGGGGGTTGGACTCTTCCAGCAAGATCTCTCCACTTCTGAGCGTAGTCCTTAAAGCCTTCGCCTGTAACCATAGACATACCCTGAAGCTGAGTACGTGTGGGAGCAAGGTCGGAATTATACTGGTATTGCTTGTAAAAAGCAGCAGCAAGGTCCTCCCAGTTGCAGATGTTAGCTCCTTCCAGTTGACAGAACCATTCTAGTTGAGTCCCTGACAGACTATCTTGAAAGAAATGAACCCAGAGATTTCTATCAGCAGTATAGGGTTGAATCTTCCTCACATATGACCGGAGGTGTAGCTTTGGACAGGAAGCTCCGTCGTACTTGGCAAAGGCAGGTGCCTTGAATTTATGGGGAATCACCACCCCAGAGGATAGACCTAGATCTCCGAAGTCCAGACCGGGCACCTTCTATATTTCCATAGCGTTCAAACGGTCTTCCAGTTGTTTGTACTTATCCTCAGCAGGAGGATACTGTTCTTCATCATAGTTTGTCTCGTTGTCAGAGACTTCAGGGCTAGGAGCCCTCCTTTCTTGTGGACTATCTTTCCCTCCAAATGGGGTGGTCAGATCAGCTTCGTTCTGCAGCCCATTTCCAAACCTGCGTCCAGTATTGAACAGGATGGTCCTCTTTTTCTTCTTCTTCCTCTCTTTCAGAATCAGGGTCTTCAGGTCCTGCTGGTCCTTAGCTAGGCTCATGACCAACTCTTGAAATTGGGCATTCTGGGCCTGGAGGGCCTTGATAGCTTGCTCGGTTGAAGGTTCAGTAGACATGATGATTGCTGAAATAAACAGCGAAGAAGATAAGAGACCTGTACTGGGAGACCTGTTATGCAATGATATGTATGATATATGTATGCAATGTTTTCAAGGATCTCGCGGGGTAAACAAGAAATTGTTAGACTCTGAATCTGGTAACTTGATTGAAGGAACTTCATGTTGCTGAGAGTCCTTCTTCAAGAGTCAAGCTCACCATATCGAGTGGGTCATAGCCCCTGACTCAAGTTATCATGCTTGGATTTCTAGACAACCTTGGCTAGAGGAAAATAAATCCCCTTTTCCCCTTGCTAGCCATTTGATTTACCATAACCTGCATCACAGACCCTTGAGATCCTTGAAATGGTTAAAGAAATGCTAAGGCATGATGTTATGATGTGTATGCTATGCGTTTAAGCACAAGTGTGAGGTGATGTAAGTAAGCCCTGCAATAAGTCCAAATTGTTGGATAAGGACTGTAAACAAAACCTGCAAGGAACTCATGTTGTCAGATAACAAGTATGTGCAAGTAGTTCAAGTTTGAAAGCACACAAGTCACACATATAGCCTTAAGTTTAGGTTGGCATGGAGTTTCATAGGTAAGTACCCTCTTGAGTTTACTTGGCTCAAAACCTGTCCTATAAATAGTAACTGGGTTCTAAGGAGCTCAATATCATTGGATTGTTTTCTATGTTCATCGTTTTGGTTTAGCCACTGAACTAGCGACCAAAATATTCCAAGAAAACAATCCTCAATGAGTGTAGTATCGAGTATCTACCAACTTCGGACTGCACCAAACTCGGTCATCTCACTACCCCTAAAAAAGGCCAAGATGGTCAAGTAAGGTTCTAGGTCATTAGTGCTTAGTGACATCATTCAGCGGCCATGTATTCTCTTTGATTGACTCAAAGGCAACCGGTACTCACAAATATGTCGCACTAATATAGCTATTGCTTCAACCGTGTCGGTATACCCCACACAGTTTCCACAACGTATTGCTATCTATGAATGTTTCCCAAATCCGGGTTAGGATCTATAGAACTCCGATACAAGCCCACAATTAAAAGCATACAAAGCAATACAATTGAAAACACAAGTGATCTAATCCTAAGGTACACCTCACTTATAATGACCCCCAACAGAGTCGCCAGTTCTGTGATCGGTGGGAATGAGAACTGACTGTTTTGGAATGCTGGTTCGCGTTTGCGTTTGTTTTTGCAAAATGTCGCGGTAAGCAAGAGTCGCCACCCTCTTTTATTTTATCCAACAAGGAAAGGACAAAAGCACAGAAAAATTCCTTTTCGAGATGTTTCTCGGGTTCGGGAGGTAGATTATAGAAAGGGAAGGTGTTAGCACCCTTTCTATCTGTGGTTATCCACGGGATCTTAGGGACTTGCTCTATATGTTTTCAAAAGTTTTCTTTTCTTTGTGTTCGTGGGTTTTGAAAAAAACGTTTTGATTTTGAAGAGAGTGTAAGTGCGAAAAGTTTTGTTTTATTTTTTAAAAGGAGCAAGTACTTAAGAACCTCTACCTACTCAAAAAGGAATTAAACTGTGCAAATATCCTTTAGACAGTGCTATCCCACTATTGAGGAGTGGGTAGCACCGTTGTTGGAGTTTTCGGGTCAATTCGATTTATGGAACGTGTGATCACTAAAGCAATGTTAGGATGCTTTAGCGGTAACCCTAATGTCTTAGATCATTTTTATCGAGGCAACCATTTCGAGGCAACTTTGATCTTTAGACAGGAGGGAGACCTCTAAGACTTCCTATACTCAATGACTACGTTCGAGGCAACCAAGTGAGGTGTACCCTAGGAGTGGCATGTGCAAGTGTGTCAATTTTCAGTTATATTATCTTTGCATGTCATGGTGAGCTACTGTTGATTTTAAGTTAAGAGTTAATCTTGTCATGCATAGCCTAGTTAGCATACATCTAAACAGTTAATATATGTACAAGAATTTAAAGTGCGGGAATTGTAAATCCTACGCTATTACAAGGCTTCGGGGAGGGGGATTATTTACATGTCCAAAATTTTGGGGGAATAAAGCAGTAAAGTAAAAGTCTTAGTTAAGCTATTATAAACCAGTAGGCAGTTACAATAAAATAAACGCGCGCGAATCTGAAAATAACCTCTAAAAATCCTAAGAATAAAATATTTTTGTTGTTTTATTTTATTTTGGGAAAATTATCTAAATCTACTTAATTTTAGTTTTTTTTTTTGAGAAAATGTTAAGATAATTAAAAGATTAATTGACAAAGTTAATTTAATAGAAAAAAACTAGCCTAATGTTTTTGTGGTTTTCTTATTTTAATGTTAATTAAAAAGATAAAAAAATGTCAATGAAAACAAAAATAAAATACAAGGGGGACCCTTCAATCCAGGGAGAAAAAAGGAGTTTCGGCCCAAGGAGGGGATGGAAGCTTCGATCCGGAGAGGGTCATGGTCCTTTCAATTGGGCCAGACAGTAAGGCGTGAGTAGCCTTCGATCCAGGGAAGAGGATTGTCTTTTGATCATGGAGGTCATGGCTTTCGATCCAGGAATGAGATGCCTCCTTCGATCCAGCATGCTAATGGGTTCGATCCAGAGAAGGTGTCTCCTTCGATCTGGGATGTTATACCTGCAAAAGTATGTTAGCGAAATAAAATGCAGGGCCTGGGTATCGAACCCCCAGGCCCTTCGATCCTGCGCTTGCTGGGTCTCTTCAGGCTATGTCTGCAGCAAATATTAGCAAACGATGGACATGGCCTGGGTGCCAAACCCAGGCCTCTTGATCCTGTCTAGAATAGAAAATCGAAGGTAACAACCAGTATGGATGTATTATGCAAATATAAGGTTGGATAGTTTACCCTTTCTTACCAGCAGATTGGACTTTTAATTTGGGCGCTTCCTGGATGTAGGCACCTTCGATCTGGGCACTTCCTAGATGTAGGCACTTTTGATTTGGGGCTTATGGGCGTTGTGATCTTTTGTTGAAGGGTTGCTTTGGCCTGGATCACTTCTGAAAATGTTGACAACCTGTGGTGGGCAGCGTATCTCTAAATCTTTCATGTTTCTTTTCTCTATTTTTTCTGTATATTTTCCCCTCTGTGTGTTTCTTTCGTGTCCTGGATATGTATGTTGGCCTCTGTATTTATAGGAGTGGGGGGTCTAGTAACGGCAAGAGACAGCCCATTAAATAGGCCATTAAAGCCATGAGACAAGAATCAGACACATTAAATAATTTCCTTTTTTGAAATATTCATGTCTCTTGAATGAACCTGGACACTTTTGAATTTCGAATGCCTTCTTGATGACCTCCTTCGAATGGTCCTTGTCCAAAGATCAATCGAAGGGTACTAATTAAAATTCCAATCGAAAGGCTTTGTTAACAGGCCAATCGAAAGGTGCTGTTTCATGCTAATCGAAGTGCTCCTTCAGAATACCAATCGAAGGGTCTTTCAGAATGCCAATCGAAGTGCTCCTTCAGAATACCAATCGAAGGGTCTTTCAGAATGCCAATCGAAGTGCTTGTCCATAATGTCAATCGAAATGCTCTTTCAGAATACCAATCGAAGGGTCTTTCAGAATGCCAATCGAAATGCTTGTCCATAATGCCAATCGAAAGGCTCATTCAGAATACCAATTGAAGGGTCTTTCAGAATGCCAATCGAAATGCTCCTTCAGAATGTCAATCGAAGGGTCTTTCAGAATTCCAATCGAAGTGCTCCTTCAGAATGCCAATCGAAATGCTCCTTCAGAATGCCAATCGAAGGGTCTTTCAGAATGCCAATCGAAGGGTCTTAAAGAACCACTCAAAAATTTTCTTTTTCCTTAGGCAAGAGTTTGTGATCAACCATGCAGGGGGAAGACTTTGGAAAAACATGAGAGGGCAAATTTTGGGGTGCAACAGTATGTAAAATCAAAACCAACAAACAGTTTGACCTAATCAAAGACAAAAAATGCATGAAAAACAAACACAATGCACACTTGCACCCCTAGGGTTACAATCCACTTATTGCCTTCAAAAATGGGCCATGGTATGCATGTTAAGTACTTTGGCAAAACAAAATCAAAACAAAAGATCATAGTCCCTCGATGACGCTATCTGAGTTGCCTAAACAAAATGATCAAGTCCATCAAGAAAATTGCCAAAAATACTTGACACAAATTGCTATCATGGTTTATACAATGACCCGCGCCTGTCCCGTTTAACATCCTAACACAAGGTTGTTCACCAAATGCAATGGTGAAACAACACTGTTAAAAGGGTTAAAAACATAAGAAAGATCTTTGAGTAAAATAGGGTAGATGGCTCTTAGCTACTTGATCAAAAGCTTGCAAAAACATCCTTGCTATTTTCAAACACACTACACAACACAATTTCCAAACCCTACTTTCAAACATTGAAAACTTTTCAAAAGACAAAAACACTTTTGTATACATTCAAACAAGAATCATTACAAAGGTTGCCACAACGATGGCCTCTTTTCAAAACATCTTTCAAAACCACACACAAAGCACCATTTCAAACAATTGGAAAAGCAAAGCAAGTGATCTAAACAAGTAACTAAGAGCCCATGGATAACCATGGATGAAAAGGGTGCTTGCACATTCCCTTTTCATAATCTACTCCCCGAACCCAAGAAAACATCTCAAAGGTCTTTCCTGTGCTTTTTGACCTTTCCTTAGGATAAAATAAAAAGTCGGTGGTGACTCTTGCTAATCTGAAACATTTGCGAATACAAATGCAAAACCTCAAGTCAGTTCTCCCACCGTATCACAGAACTGGCGACTCTGTTGGGGATATGTTTAAAAGTGGAGTAACCTTAGGGTTTAGATCACCTTTGCATGTCTTGATTGCTTTGATTGCTTTACATTTGGTTCTCTTGTTTGGGTTTGAATCCTTCACCCGGATTTTTGGGAAACATTCATAGGTAAATAGCAATATGTTATGGAAACTGTGCGGGGTATACCGACATGGTTGAAGCAATAGCTATATTAGTGCGACATATTTGTGAGTACCGGTAGCCTTTGAGTCAATCAAAGAGAATACAGGGCCGCTGAGTGATGTCATGAAGCACTAATGAACTCTTAGAACCTTACTTGACCATCTTGGCCTTTTTTAGGGGTAGTGAGATGACCGGCTTTGGTGCAGTCCGAAGTTAGTAGATACTCGATACTACACTCATTGAGGGTTGTTTTCTTGGAATATTTTGGTCGCCAGTTAAGTGGATAAACCAAAACAATGAACACAGAAAATAATCCAGTGATATTGAGCTCCTTAGAACCCGGTTACTATTTATAGGACAAGTTGAGCCAACTAACTTCAAGAGGGTACTTACCTATGAAACCTCATGCAAGCCTGAAACTAGGTTCTTATGTGACTTGCTTGTACATATGTTTGTGCATACATCATGAACATCATAAAGCATCATTTGCATACACTAACCATTTCAAGGGTTTGGATCTTCATCTTTGTTCTTGTTTTGTAGGTCATGGAATCTCTTCGCAGGAAAACAATTCAAGTCAACCTTGTGAGAATCCCTCCTCAACTCAAGGAGCTTACTTCCAAGATTCCAGAGAATTCTCTTTTCAGTGAAAGACATGGTAGACTTCTCAACTTGGTCAACTCCAACATTGAAGAAGATATGGTGAAAGTCCTCTTCCAGTTCTTTGACCGCCTACACCACTGTTTCACCTTTCCTGATTACCAACTAGTACCTACTTTGGAGGAATTTTCTCAACTCTTGAGGATTCCTATTCTTCATCAACTACCCTACAACGGTACGGAAAAAGAACCAAAGCCTGAAGATGTTGCTCAAGCCTTACACTTGCAACCATCTGATATCAAAGGTCATTGGGAAACCAGAAGTGGTGTCAAGGGTTTCTTGGCAAAGTTCCTGTTTGAGAAGGCATAAGACTGCTGGAATTCTCTAGATCTACAAGCTTTTGAAGAGATTATGGCACTCCTCATCTATGGGTTGGTCTTGTTCCCAAACCCTGATCAGCTTATAGATGTGAACGCTGTCAAGATTTTCATGTCTCGGAATCCTGTACCTACATTGCTTGGGGACATCCTACACTCATTTTACACACGAACAATGAGGAAAAGAGGTGTTCTCATGTATTGTACTCCTCTTCTAGCAAGGTGGTTTATTTCTCACCTTCCCCAATCAGTTTTGAAGAATGAGCAGGGTTTAAGGTGGTCACAACGATTGATGACCCTCACACATTCTAATGTTCATTGGTGTTCTCGGTCCAGAGAAAATGTCATCATCATTGATCGTTATGGCGAATTCCCTAATGTTCCACTAATTGGAATTAGGGGAGGCATTACCTACAACCCCTGTTTAGCTCTAAGGCAATTTGGGTATGCCCGAAGAGATGGCCCTCATGATATGTTGATTCCTGACCTAGTTTTTAACTTTGACAACGATGCGCAAGCACTTCGACAAAGGTTCATCAGAGCTTGGAGGATGCCCAATAAAGTGGATAGTAAGACACTGGGGCACAAGAATTCCATCCCCTTGAGCCTTATCTCAAGTGGGTACGAACCCGCGCCCAGAATCTTATGATGCTATACCCTCACATTCTCCCCGTGATCAAAGAGCCTGTTTTGGAAGGAGAGGTTCCATACACCCTCCTACATCCTGACATGCCTACATCATTGGAAGAATTACAAAAGAGTTGGATCCAACTCAAGGAAGAACGAAATAATTTTGAAGCCAGCTTCTACGCCAGTGAGAAGAAGGTTTTGGAGCTTACCCGCCGACTTCATGAGGAAGAAACTCTCAACACTTACAACGCACCAAAAAGGATGCGCAATATCTTTTTACATTAAGAATTTTGTAATATTTTGCCCATGGGGCACTTATGTACTAACAAATTTCTTCTTAATATGAAGTGTGTTCTTTTTGTTTGCAACAAATTTGAATTTTCTGAATCCTTGAATGTGTTACATGAATAACATATCATTTATCATATGCATAAACAGGTCTTCACACCAGGTTTCCTTATCTTTCTGCTGTTTATTTCAGCAAGATGGATTTGGAGTATACGGTTAAGGATCTGCAAGCACAGAATTCTCATTTCCAGCAACTCCTCATGACCTTAGCAAAGGGTCAAGAGGACCTTAAAGCACTGTTTGATAAAGATATAGAGAAAAAGAAGAAAAGACCCGGTGTGGTCATTATGGGAAGGAGGTTTGAAAACCATGCTAGAAAAGTTCTTGAGTTCCCCTCAACGTCTGATGAAGGGGCTGGTAAAGGAAAAGGAACAGCGATGCCTTCTGAATCTGAGGTTGAAAAAGAGGAAGAGGAAGAAGACGAAGATTACTCCGAACAGCAATATCCCCCGGCGGATGATAAATTTAAAAATCTTGAGGATCGGTTGGCAGCCATGGAGTTGCAAAGGGTACCCGGTTTAGATTTCGAAGAACTAGGGTTGGTCGCGGGGATTGTCATTCCTCCCAAGTTCAAAGTTCCTAAATTTGCTAAGTATGACGGTTTGTCCTGTCCAAAAATGCATCTGAGATCCTACGTCAGAAAGATCCAACCCCACTCATCTGATAAGGATCTTTGGGTCCATTTTTTCCAAGACAGTTTGTCAGGCACATAATTGGACTGGTTCTATCAACTCGAGAGATCGTAGGTTCATAACTGGGAAGACTTAGCTGCTGCTTTCTACCGACAATACCAATACAATGTTGATTTAGCGCCCACTCGTACTCAACTACAGAGTATGGGTATGGCTTCTAATGAGGGATTTAAAGAGTATGCCCAGAAGTGGCGTGATCTGGCTGGAAGGGTGCAGCCACCATTGTCAGATAGAGAGTTGGTTGACATGTTTTTAGGGACCCTGTCTGGCCCTTTCTTCAATCATTTAATTGGGAGCTCCTCCGCGGGATTCACCGAATTAATTCTGACCAGTGAAAGGGTCAAGGTCGGCATTAAAAGTGGTAAGATTCATAAAGATGCCTTCGCGTCCACTGCCATTAAGAAGACCTTCCCAGCTAAGAAGGAAGCTTATGCTGTTTATTCTCAGAAAAGCCAAGGAAGAACCGAGCGCCGGCCAACTGTGGGGGCTGTGATGATCCAAAACTCTTCAAATGATCAACCTCGCGGCAATCAACCAAGATCTAATCAGAAAAGGGTAGAAAGGCCACAATGGCAGTTTACCCGAATCAACATGACACCGGCTCAAGTACTCCCTCATTTGCTAAAGCTGAATCTTACCAATTTGAAGGAAGCGCCAAAGAATCCTAATACCTCTTCTCCATATTACCACTCCAATGAAAAATGTGCTTACCACTCTGACAGTGTAGGGCATGATACCAACAACTGTTGGGCTCTTAAGAACAAAATCCAAGACCTGATCAACGCCAAGGAGGTAGAATTCGATGCGCCCGAAAAGCCGAATGTGATTTTTTCCCCAATGCCCAAGCACGGTCATAATGTTCATGTCGTCATGGAAGACCTTCATGTTACCAATGTTGCTGACCTTTTGACTCCGTTACCAGTGATTAAAGTGAATTTGATGAGAGTCGGGATATTCCCAGGCTGTGGAAAAGACTGTTACTTTTGTTTAAACGTGCAAGTTGACTGCCCAATGTTGAAATCAGGCATCCAATGCTTGATGGATACCCAAGAGATACTCTTTCAAAAGACTCTTGTTGATACCTTCACTCCTGTTACTCCTGCCACCTTTGTTACTCCTACCAATGACATTGCAATAATAACCATCTCCAACAATCTTCCCAAGGCCTGCAAAAGGCCTGTCAAGATTACGCTTGATCCTAAGTTTGTGCCGTTAAAAATCACCATGCCAGGGTATGTCCCGTATCAATCTAACAAGACGATACCATGGAACTACGGAGGAGAAATCTTCTACCATGGTGTCAAACAGATTGAATCAGTCCAAGAGAATTCCGATGATGAAACCCCTGATGTAGGGAATATCGCGGGAACAAGCAAGATAACTCGCAGTGGAAGGATATTTTCTCCGGAGATTGCTCCTCCACGAGCAGTCTTCGTACCCTCGAGAGTTTCTGTGCCTATCAAGCCATCTGTGCAAAGCCCGATAATTGAAGAAGTTGATGTACCCGAAGCTGGACCCTCTGATGTTACTTCCAATAAAGGGTAAGGGGATACTAGAAGCGCCTGTCAGGACGAAGGCTCATACTGTGGTTATCCCCGAGACCACCCAGAAAGATATGGAAGAAATCTTAAAGATAATCAAGAAGAGCGACTACGACATCGTGGAACGGCTAGGGCAGACCCCTTCCAAAATCTCCATGTTGGCTCTCATACTCTGCTCTGAGGCTCATGCTAAGGCCTTAATCAAATTTCTAAAGACGACCCACGTGCCTCAAGAAACTTCGGCTGACCAGTTTCAAGAGTGCGTGGCCAGCCTTACTGCTGATAATGGTCTTGGTTTTTCAAATGCTGATTTGACCCCTAAGGGAAGAAAACACAACGACACGCTGCATGTCTCAGTAGAATACAGGGGAACCACACTTGCCCATGTCCTGGTGGATACCGGTTCATCTCTGAATGTACTACCGAAAAAGGTGTTGGATAGAATGAACTGCAAGGGATTGACCCTGAAGCCTAGTAACATTGTTGTTAGATCCTTCAACGGCTCTAAGAGGATGGTTCATGGAGAAGTGGACATTCCTATCAAAGTGGGCACATAAATTTTCAACTCTACCTTTTATGTGATGGACATCCGTCCTTCATATTCTTGTTTGTTGGGAAGGCCGTCGATCCATAATGTTGGGGCAATCACTTCCTCTCTGCACCAAATGCTAAAATATCCAGTTCAAGGAAAGATTATAACGGTTCATGGGGAGGAAAAGTACATGATAAGTCACCTCAACTCCTTCCGCTGTGTGGAGTTGGATGGCGAGTTCATAGAAACGCCTTTCCAACATTTTGAAGAGGTTCCTCTTGAAGTTGCAGTTGCGAAGACAATGACTGATGTGCCTATTATTTCCAAGCCTGTGTCTAGGATGGCATGCCTCAAAGATGCAGAGGCTGTAATCAAAGAAGGAAGGAGTACAATGTGGGGGCAACTGCCTGAGTTTTCTCACAAGACAGACAAGTTCGGACTAGGTTTTACTGTTGCTGGCCAAAAAGATTTGCGTCGCTCCAGGGCCGGAGGACCACCCGTAAAAATCACTCACCATGGAATTAATGCCTTAGAAGATGATGATGAAGAAGACAACTTTGAAGATTGGATCTTTCCAACCGTCGAAGGAGGATTAAGCAACTGGGAAGCGAAGGACTTTATTCCCATCACTTTCATCAACCAGTAATTTATCTTTGAACAAATTCCTATTTTGGTTTGTAATAATTAAACAATTCGTACAATATTTTCACCTTATGCCTTACCCGGGGCATATAGGTCCATTTGTAAGGGCTTGATTTTCTTCATTATCATATGCCATGTTTAATGAATCATTGGACGTTTTCATCTATAAACTGTTGTGTTCATTTTCTTTCCTTTTACATTTTGTTTTGTTTAAGGATGGATATCCCTTACACACACACACTCATAAAATGCAGGTACCCATCCACTCCGGATTCCATGGGTGACTATTCTGCTTTAGCCTTCGGTGACTCTGAAGATTTGGTCAATCATGCTGAGTACGAAGTTGACGAAGACTGTGACGTGCCGGGAGAGTTAGCCAGACTTTTGTAACAAGAAGAGAGGGCTATTCTGCCCCATGAGGAGTTGCTAGAGACCATCAACCTGGGAACGGAGGAAGACAAGAAAGAGGTTAAGGTGGGTGCCAACCTGGAACCAAGTGTCAAAGAGCGCTTAGTGCAGTTATTGAATGAATATGTTGAAATCTTAGCCTGGTCCTATGAAGACATGCCAGGACTAGACACAGACATTGTGGTTCACCGTTTCCCTACAAAAGAAGATTGTCCACCGATCAAACAAAAATTCCTCCGAATGAGGCCCGACATGTCTGAAAAGATCAAAGTTGAGGTGATGAAGCAATTCAACGCTGGCTTTCTGGCTGTTACTTCCTATCCATAATGGGTTGCTAACATTGTGCCCGTGCCTAAAAAGGACGGCAAAGTCAGAATGTGTGTGGACTATAGGGACCTTAACAGGGCTAGCCCTAAAGATGATTTTCCCCTACCACACATCAACATCTTGGTTGACAACACAGCTCAACACAAGGTATTTTCCTTCATGGATGGATTCTCGGGATACAACCAGATCAAAATGGCCCCCGAAGACATGGAGAAAACTACTTTTGTCACGCAGTGGGGTACCTTCTGTTACAAAGTGATGCCATTCGGACTGACGAATGTCGGGGCAACCTATCAGCGCGCCATGGTAGCTTTATTTCATGACATGATACATCATGAGATTGAAGTCTACGTAGACGACATGATATCCCGCTCACAGACGGAAGAAGAACACCTTGACCATCTGCAAAAGTTGTTTGTCAGATTGATGGAGTATAAGCTTAGACTGAACCCAAGCAAGTGCACTTTTGGAGCCAGGTGTGGTAAAGTTTTGGGATTTATCGTCAGCAACAAAGGCATTGAGGTCGATCCTGCTAAAGTAAAAGCTATACAAGAAATGCCTGCCCCCGCACTGAAAAGGAGGTTAGAGGTTTCTTGGGACGCTTAAACTATATTGACAGGTTCATCTCTCACCTGACATCTACCTGTGAGCCAATCTTCAAGCTGTTGAAGAAAGATCAGGTGGTTGAATGGAACAATGATTGTCAAGTTTCTTTTGATAAGATCAAGGAGTATTTGCTGGAACCTCCTATCTTGATGCCACCCGTTGAAGGAATGCCGTTAATCATGTATCTAACTGTTTTGGATAACTCAATGGGGTGCGTACTCGGCCAACATGACGAGTCTAGACGAAAAGAGCATGCCATCTATTACCTTAGCAAAAAGTTTACCGACTGTGAGAATCGCTACTCACTACTCGAGAAAACTTGTTGCGCTTTGGTATGGGCTGCTCGCCGGCTAAGGCAGTATATGTTGACTCATACCACTTTGTTGATTTCCAAGATGGATCCGATTAAGTATATCTTTGAGAATCCTGCTTTATCTGGAAGGATCGCTAGATGGCAAATGATCCTAACTGAGTATGATATCCAGTATACTACCCAAGAAGCTATAAAAGGGAATGTACTAGCTGACCATCTAGCTCATCAAGCCGTCGAAGATTACCAATCTATGAGATTCGACTTCCCTGACGAGGACATCATGACATTGGACAACATTGAAGGTGACGGACCGTATGACGGACCTGAACAAGGATCCCGATGGACCCTGTACTTTGATGGTGCTTCAAATGCACTTGGAAACGGTATCGGTGCGGTACTCATTTCTCCGGAAGGTTGCCATACACCCTTCACCGCCCGACTTTGCTTCAGCTGTACCAACAACATGGCTGAATATGAAGCTTGCATCTTTGGTCTCAAGGCTGCTATAGACTTGGGAATCAAATCTTTGGTCGTATTTGGGGACTCGTCTTTGGTTATCAGTCAAATTAAAGGAGAGTGGGACACTAGACATCCTAATCTTATCTCATACAAAGAACATGTCCTGACATTATTGCCTCATTTTAAGCAGATTACCTTTGAGCACTTCCCGCGAGAAGAAAATCAGCTAGCAGATGCTCTGGCTACAATGTCTTCCATGTTTAAACTCAACTGGGATAATGAGGCTCCCCAAATCACCATTGAGCGAATGGACTAACCTGCGCACTGTCATGAGATTAATACTGAAGAAGTAGTGTGTTGTACCCCAAAATTTTCCCTCGCATTTTACCACAAGAAATCTCAGCTTCAGGCATTTCCTGATTTTTCAAACTGGCTCAAGAATCGGTCAAACAGACTTTTCTCGTCAGTCAGACAAAATTAGGGTTTTATTGATTTTTCAGGGCTCTGGATTGTTTCACACAATTGGCTTAGGGTTTTGGTTGATTCTGGCTCAATTGTGATCAGGCGAATGCTCTTTGGCATTTAATCAGGAATTAAGGTTTTTGTGCGCGCATTCTCAGAAGGATTTAAATTCCACAGCACTTTGCAAGTTATTCCGAGATTCGGTTTGAATTCGCATTGTTTTGATTTAATCAGTAAAAGAGACAGTTGGTTTGAATTCACGTTGGTTTGTTTGAACCAGTCAAAAGAAATATGCAGTAGTGGATTTACAGTGCTTGGTAAGAAATCAGTAAGAAAGGAATGCGTCTAATCAGTTATTGCATATTGACTGTGCGTTGCTTTAGATGATGGAGGCGCCAAGTTCATTTATTTTGATCAACGAAGAATCAATGTTTAGTTGATTATTTATTATTCTAAGGATTAAATATCTGAAATTTAATTTTCATTTATTTTAATTTAAGGAACTATAAATAATAAGTAAATAATTGAAAAAAAGGATAAAAAGAATTAAGTGGATCAATAGAATTTTTATTTCATATTTAAACATTTGTTACAATTATTATTTAGATACAAGTATGCATTTACGAAGTATTTAAAATAATAATAGTTTACAATGATTAAATTGAAAATAAAAACTATCCTATTTTTCTAAATATTTTCTAAGTCCCTAATTCTTCAGTCTTCACTTTGCTCCTCTCCATCCAAATATTCATCTGCAAAAAGAAAAGGAGAAAAGTCAGTGACTGATAAATAAATAAAGACAGATAAAATTGCAGTCATCATTAAGGGCCACTGATTGGGATCAGTTAACCCTCTCTGCAAATCACGGGATTTCTCCCGGTTCACAAAGAGGGAAGAATGTTATTTGCTAAATCATGAATGCAAAGTTGAAAAAATGCAAAGTGTCAAAACTGCATAAATTCAAAATCTCAAACTCCAAGTTCAAACCAAACTGAAAAATCCAATTTCCAACTTGCTGTCATAATCCAAAAAGTGCAATTTACTGTCAAAATGCCAAGAAGTCTACTCAAAGTTGTCAAGAAGAGGATTTGGCAAAGATATCAAAGAAGATAAAAGTATAAAAGCTGTCAAAGAAAAGATAAAATATGCAGAGGAAAACCTTTATGCAAGCCAAACTTTCTTTCATCATTTCCCAACGAGTAGCCTTTTCAGAAAGTACACAAGAAAAACATTTTAATATTCTTTGAAGTGTACCAAAGAGAGAGAAAGAAAAGAGATAAGAATGCAGGTTTTTAGGCTTTAGGCAGAAGAGAAACATATACAGGAAGCAAAAAAACACAGTAGAGAGGGGGAGAGCAAACCAACACAAAAAGAAAATATACAAACTGTTAAGCCTGAAGCTTAACTAAAAACCTGTGGAGGCCAAGCCTGTACCTGCTACCTCAAACAATAACCTGTAATAAGCCATACCAGCATACAGACCCCTGAAAAAACATTAAACCTGCCTAAAGCTTTGAAGCAAGCCTAACCTGAAGCATAATAAACCAGCTGAAGCAAGTAAAAAACTTCATAACCTGTCAACAAGTTCAGAATCCCCTACATCAAACATGATTAACCTGCTAAAGCTCAAAAAGATCTACCTATCATAAAACTCAACTTCACAAGCCAGAACCATACCAGCACATACCCTGTCAAACAAAAAACCTGAACAAAAGAACCTCCAAACACATAACCTGCATCAGCATAAACCTACATCAGCATAAACCTGTCAAGCCCTTAAACTCTAAGAGCCAAAAACCCTTAAACCTGCTATTTCACAAACCTTAAACATTCAAAGCCTAATCATCAAAAACCAGCATATACCAAAAAAAAACCTTGTGCCTACCATCCCATTCAAAATAATTAGGCTACTCAATGTCAAAACACAGGTTCCTAAACCTTTCAAAGCCTAAAGGCTCCAAAGAAGTTTGAACCTGTCTAAGGCAACCAAACCCTCAAGGCCCTCAGAGCATCCATCATAGGGTGTTTCCTAATAAACACAAAGGCATATTCAACAGCATACACAAGCATTCAAGGTATACAAGCCCTCAGAACCCTAGATTCATCATGGGGCAGGAGAGAAATATGTCAAATTAGGCGACAGAAAAGCGTACAGAAGCATAACTGAGAAGAAGAGGTCAAGGCAACAAGCACCAGAGGCGAAGAAGAGAGAAAGTCATTAAGCAAGCATATTCATAAAGCAACTCAAGGCAAATGGAAGAGAAGAGGAAAGAAGCATTCAAAATCCAACCCCACGAGCCCTCAGATTTGCATCATCATAGGGCAAAGTATCAAAGCAATAAGCATACAACAAAATCATAGCAAGAGAGGAAGAGAGAAAGTACTCAGAGGCAACCAAAGAAGCATTCAAGGCTATTCAAAGGCCTCAGAAGAAGGCTTCATCATAGGCAACAAGCTCCACAGTTTCAAAGGCAAGCTCAAGGCAACGAAAGAAAGAAGAAGAAAATATACAAGATACCAGATAAAGCCCTCATCGCGCAATCTTCCTTGTCCCAGCCTCCTAAGCACCTCCGCCATTCCTTCCCCTCTTCAGTAAAGGTAATGCATGCCCTTTCATCCTTTCTCGTATACCTCCAACGAAATCAAAAATAAACACAACATGCAAATCAAAGTCAACACTTAATCTAATCAAGCAGTTAATCAAGAAGAAGATAGTAACCCATAATGTGTAAAAGATAAGTAAAACCTAAAACGCGAAATCAAAGAGAAAAGGGTTACCCTCTTGTGCGCTTCCCTGCATCAAGGAAGAGGGGAGAGGAGTTGAAGGTCGCTGGTGGCTGAGGCAAAAGGTTCACGCTGGGCACTCAGAAGCAAACGAGGAAGACGAAGATGAACGAAACCCCAAGATGAGCGCCGCTCTACACAAACCCTAAAGCTTTCCCTCAACTGAAGACAAAAACTTCAAACCCTAAAAGCGTTCGTTTCAACAAGCTGGGCCTTGCCCGTTTCAAACACTGAGCCCATAAATTCATACCCCCCTTTTTCCTCTTCTCACGCTTCATCATCTTTGTTTTACTTGGGCCAGCATAACCAAACACCAAGCCCATTCTTTTCTTACTAACATCTTTTAACATCTTATATTAATTAACCACTCTTTTTTTACTTAATACTAATTGCATTCTATTATTACACTAACAATATTTTTTTTTATACAAACATAATTAAATAAAAATACAAAGTATGACAATAATACTTTAATACAAAAATACTTAAAAACACATTTCTTATATACATAACTATAATACATTTAATTAAATTATTTTTGTACATACAAATAGAACCATTTTTTTTTATACCATGTAATAAAAATTGAAAATACCTTTTTTCTTTTAATTAAGATATCTTTTGTACAAACAAATGAAAATACACTTTTCTAATTTAATCCTTGATTTTTATTTAAAACGTACTTTGTGCATAAATTCTTTTTAAAAAATAAATACATTTTCCTTTCTTAAGAAATTTATATATATAATACACAAAGATACATTTTTGTACATAATCCAATTAGAACTAAAAACATTCAATTAAAACATTTTCTTTTGTGCATATTAAGGAAATACAAGATCAATAATTAAATAAACATTTAATTTTTCTTTAGGTTAAAATAATACTTAATACACATTTAATTTCACATTGTCGAACCTGTAAATAATTACATACGCATATACTTGTACACTTACACAATACATTTACATGGCTCCTATACACAATTGCTATTTCCATACATTGATATACGTTACTTACATTTGATCGCAAATTCGATTTGGTTGTAACTTATCGGATACTATAAGTCTCATCCTCATTCATACACATGTACCCCCACTCCCGGATACTTATTTTGTAATAGCGTAGATTTTACATTTCGCAATTTACCGCTTTCAATTATACCATGGTTAGACCTAGGGTTTGCATGTACATAAAATCAAACGCTAGATAACCTAATACAAGACAAATACATGAAATCAATACACAATCACACTTGCACCCTCTAGGGTAATCCCACATGTTGCCTTCCAAAATGGGCCATGCTTGCACGTCGAGTATCTTTGGCAAAACAAATTCAAATGATCATAAGTCCCTCGATGACGCTTTCGAATATTGCCTAAATGGAATGATCATAGTCCCTTCAAAGCCAATTGCCAAAGACACTTGGCACCATTGCATTCGTGGTCCATACGATGACCCGCGCCCGTCCCGAATAAACTTCCTAAACGCAAGATTGTCCACCAATTTCAATGGTGGAACAAAATTGTTAAAAAGGGTTGAAAACATAGAGAAAACCTTTGAGTACAATAGGGTAGACAAAACTCTTAGTTACTTGAGATCAACTTGCAAAAACACTTGCCTTCTTTTCAAAAACCACAATCCACAACACTTTCAAACAAACTCTCAAAACATTTTGAAACATCTTTTCGAAAAGATACACGCCTTTGTAAAATATTCGAGTAAAGAATTGTTACAAGGTTAGCCTAAGACAAGGCATCTTCTTCCAAAACATTTTCAAAAACACTCACACACACACCATTTTCAAGCAATCGAAAATCAAGGCAAGTGATCTAAAAAACCAAGTAACTAAGAGCCCATGGATAACCATGGATGAAAAGGGTGCTAATACCTTCCCTTTTCATAATCTACCCCCCGGACCCACGAAATATCTCAAAAGGTTTTTGCTGTGCTTTTTTAACCTTTCCTTTAGGATAAAATAAAAAGTCGGTGGCGACTCTTGCTCAACCGCACAAGTGCGAATACGAACGCAAAAACACTAGTCAGTTCTCCCACCGTATCACATAGTGGAACAACCTTGGTTTCATGAAATCAAAAGGTATCTCCAGACTCGAGAATACCCTGAAGGAGCTTCTGTCAATGACAAAAAGTTCTTAAGGAGATTTGCTGCCAAGTTCTTCCTGAGCAATGGTATCCTTTATAAACGCAACCATGATTGTGTTCTACTTTGTTGTGTGGACAAGGTTGAAGCAGAGTTGATCATGACCGAAATACACAGTGGCATATTTGGCACCCACTTAAGCGGACATACGATGGCTAAGAAGATTCTAAGGGCAGGCTACTATTGGTCTACCATGGAAGTTGATTGTCATCAACATTCCCGTACTTGTCACAATTGCCAAGTCTATGCTGACAAGGTACATATTCCTCCTGTTCCTCTCAACGTTCTAACAGCTCCTTGGCCATTCACAATGTGGGGCATCGACATGATTGGAGAGATCAAGCCTACGACATCCAATGGACATCGCTTCATCTTGGTCTCTATTGATTATTTTACCAAGTGGGTCGAAGCAGCTTCCTACGCCTCTGTTACAAAGAATGTGGTTGCCCGCTTCATTAAGCAGAATCTCATATGCTGGTATGGTATCCCCGACAGGATTATCACGGACAACGGTACAAACCTTAACAATACTATAATCACCGCTCTGTGCGAGCAGTTCAAGATTTATCATCACAATTCATCTCCCTATCGGCCAAAGATGAACGGTGATGTTGAAGCCGCGAACAAAAATATCAAGAAGATCATTCAAAAGATGACAGTCACCTACAAGGACTGGTATGAGATGTTACCGTTTACTCTGCACGGATATCGTACCACGACAGGGGCAACCCCCTTTTCTTTGGTGTATGGCATGGAAGTTGTTTTACCTATGGAAGTTCAGATTCCTTCCTTAAGGATTATGAAAGATACCGGTTTGAATGAAGACGATTGGATTCAGACCCGGTTTGATCAACTTAATTTGATCGACGAGAAGCGACTTACTACTATTTGTCATGGTCAGACGTATCAGAAACGGATGATCAAGGCTTTCAACAAGAAAGTCAGACGTCAAGTATATCAAGTCGGAGATCTTGTAATCAATCGGATCATCTTGCCGCAAAGTGATCCCAGGGGAAAGTGGACTCCTACTTATGAAGGACCATTTATGATCAAGAACATCTTTTCTGGTGGGGCAATGATTCTGACCACCATGGACGGAGACGACTTGCCGCACCCTGCGAATGCAGACATAGTCAAAAGATACTATGCATAAAATGACCTGACAAGTCGAAAACCCGAAAGGGCGATTTGGGCAAAAATGGGCATCCCGGTGAATCAAAAACCCGAAAGGGCGGTTCAGGCAAAAATTAGGGATAAACAAAAAAAATCTGTACACCCGGCAAGTTGAAAACCCGAAAGGGCGACTTGGGCAAAAAAGGGTTTCCCGGTGGACTGAAAACCCGAAAGGGCGGTCCAGGCAAAAATTAGGGAATTAAAGCGTATGACTATGTCTCGTCGGATCACTTTGAGGATAATCTCTTCACCAACAAGCTCCAAGCTTCTGATCAATCCAATCATCGGCGGACGAAGCAGCGAATGGACAAGATACTCAGAGTTGTGAAGACCATAGCAGAATGGGAACCCCATGGAATTATTGCACATAGCCATCTTTCTTTTGTATAAAATTTTTCTCAATTTACGACAACATTCTCTTACTAGGATGTCTGTCTCCTTTGTACAAAGATACTTACAAAAGTTAATACAAAAATACTTCAAAGTGAAAAATTTGCTTGCCTTTCCTTTCCTTTTACACTTATGTTTTATTCGAAAAACGTCCAATGTTTTGTTAAATAGGCATATGCATTTGAATATAATCACTGCTTACAAATAAAACGAATTGAGAAAGGATAATTACTGATAGGTTGAAAGTGTAGGAAGATATCCTTGTGCTATTCCAGAAGAAATCCCCTGCAGTATGTCATTCAGATCCTCAATAAAGCTAAAACCTTGGAGTACATATCCCCAGCGGAGTTAAGCTTCAAGATCCCCAGCGGAGCCAGTGTATTCTAAACTTTATTCCCCAGCTGAGTTAAGTTTCAAAGTTCCCATCAGAGTTCAAACTCCCGATCCCCAATGGAGCCCGAAAACCCTAAAATACCTATCCCCCAGCGGAGCTAGAATATTCTAAACCTTCTTCCCCAACAAAGTCAAATTTCCAACTATAATCCCCAGCAGGAACTATTCAGCTTTCCCCAATTTCCCCAGTAGGTTACCTTAAAAAGTCTAAAAATCAACCAGATAACAGTTAACTTCTTATTCTATCCACAACTAGGATGATTCCCTAGTAGTTTGGCATACAACCCAAGTTCCTAATTTCCTCGGCCAAGTAAACACTCTCCCCACAGAGTTACTTCCCAACAGACTGAGGATTCTAGTTCCTGTTCCTCCTTTTGAAGCCTCCCAGGTTTTGATTCCCCAGTAGTGGTCCTCAGAGTTTTTCTTATTTCCCAGGAAAGTCATGAAGGATTCTCATTCCCCACATAAGTTGTCAAAGCTCTTGTTGAATCCCCACAAGTCACCAAGGATTTTCAATCCCCAGCGGTGGTCCCAAGATTTCTCTTTCTCAACAATCAAAGATCTTTAATCCCCAAGCAGACGGCAAGGATTTCTCATCTTCAATAATCAAAGATTTTTGAGTCCTCGGCATCGGTCAGGATTCACTTTCCCCGGTAGCAGTCAAGGATTTCATTATCTCTAGTTATCAAGGATTTATTTTCCTCAGCAAGACAGCTACTCAGCTTACATGCATAACCATTACATTCATATATCATAAACATTGATGAAACACAGTTCATTGCATCATACATATCATGCAACATAACTTTGTGTTTTAGTTAACATTTTACCCTTTTCAGGATAAGATTAAAAGGCTATCGTTAACAATTATTCAGATACAGTATGGATACACCCCAGACACGGCGGTCATTCTATTACTCGTTCAGACTTCAGCAACCCGATACAGACTAGATACGCTCCAGACACGGAAGCCATTCTATTTATCATTCAGATTTAACTAACAACTTCAAGTTCAGATACACTCCAAACACGGACGCCGTTCTGGCCCTTTCACCAGAAGTTTGATTCTCCCCAGTACAGTCGCCACGGAAGTCATTCTGCTACTCATACAAATCTTAATTTCAGATACAGTCCAGATACGCTCCAGACACGGTTGCCATTCTGCTACTCATTCAGAACTTATCCCCAGCACCTAGTTGCTCCATACACAGATGTTTCTCTGTTACCCATTCAGAATACAGATACACTCCAGACACGGCAATTATTCTAATATTCATTCATAAATCAAATACAGTTACAGATCGGATACGCTCTAGACATAGACGCCATTCCCTTTCTCATACAAACCTAATCTCCAGATACAACTCAAATACGTTCCAAATACGGATACCATCCTGATGTTCATTCTACTGATTTTCAACAAACAAACCTTAGATGGAATCCTTAAGCCCATCTCCAGGAAGATTCTACCATCTCCAAATGGCATCTTTAAGCCCATTCCCTCAACAATATTTTGACGAGTGCAAATTTACGGGTACTTTAGTGTCCAATCCTCTTTTACCTTCGAGCCACGAAAGGCAAACTTGCCAATCTAACTCTTCAGGTTCAAGAAGATTGAACAAGGGAAACTGTTGTACCCCAAAATTTGCCCTCTCATTTTATCAACATTTCTCATCACAAGGCTCTTGGAACTCAAGATCAAGCTAGGGTTTGCTCTGCTCAAGACATCTCCTTGCACTGTTGACCTAAATTAGGGTTTGAGTTTGCACAAGGATTTTTGGACCTTCAATGCCAAAATTGACTTTCATACTTCATGTTGGACTCACAAGTTTGTCCATACCAAGTTTCAAGCCTTGAATCAAATTTTTGCCCAGTCAATTGGACAGTTGACCTAGAAATCAGCTGTATTAGAGAAAAAGTCGATTGTGACCAATTTACAGTCAAACCTCATGAATTTTGACCCACGTCAACATTATGAACTCATATGAACCATTTGATCAAGTTTGGACCACAAATCCACAAGAAATTTGATCAGATCACCAAAAGGGCAAAATGGTCATTTCTAGGGTTTTGGCTGCACAAAGGCAATTTTTAACTGTTTGACCTAGCCAATGGCAAATTAAGCTCAACCATGGACTCAAGGAATCAATGACATTATCTTGACCTATTCAACAAGTTCAAAAGATCTCAAATGCATAGGATTGACAGATGAATTTTTCAGTCAACTGATCAAAATTTGACTGTACACTGAAAAGTCAAACTTTGACTTTTTGGTCAAAATCAAGTGCCAAGGGTCATTTTTCATAAAGATGTGTCAAATTATGAAACTTGTTCATCAAGAAACCCAAAATTGCAAATTAGGGTTTGAAATTGAAAATTTTCATAACTTAGAATTTTTCCAAGTTATGAAATTTTCTTAATTTTTCCTAACTTTGTCCCACATTTTCACCAAGATGAAAATGGATTCAAACAAAACTTACAACATGAAAGTTGTAGTACATCACAAAGTCTACAACTTTGATTCACAAAGTTTTCTCAAAAGAAGCTTGGATGTCAAGTTATGATTTTTGGAACAAGGGTCCCTAAAACTTTTAACTTAGAGAAATTTTGCCCTAATTTAGGCAGGATTTTGACCCATCTTCTTGGCCATTTTTCACATAGTTCCACTTGGAGTCTCAAGTTGCATTTCAAATATGGATTATATTACATGTTGCAAGCTTTCCAAATTGTCCAAGAACTCCTCAAACACATTTGTGGTTAGGGAGAATCGAATGCTTGAAGTTGGCAAAAACTCACTTTGTATCCATGGCCAATACATGTTCATACAAGTTGCAAAATCTGTCCAAACTAGCTTTGTACTTAATTACAGGTCTCTAAACCCTTCAACACTCAAAAATTAATTGCAAATACATTGGACATTGGTATTATTCTGATCAATGGAACTTGGCACAATGAATAAATCCATTTTGGGCATAAAGGTAGCACTTCCATTTTCATAAAGGCAACTTTATGTCAACATTGTATTTCTTGAGCCTTGGACTTCTTTCTTTGCAGCAAACAAGTTCCACAAACTCAGGCAAAGGTACAAGAAACTTGTGCATGCTTGGAGATAGCCTGTACAGGCCTACCTCATTTCACTTCACACTTTTCTTTCAAAACAAGCCAACTTGCCAAAAGGACATAACTTGCACATCTGATATATTCAACTCTGGCCAACATTCCAAACAAGTTTTGCACATCCCTGTGAGCCAGAAACACGAGTCATTCATCCCTCAAACACCCTTGTACACAAAAATCACATTTTCTTGCAAAACATGGCAGGCCCTGCAGAATCACTTCCATTTTCACATCCACTCGTGCTTTTTGCTTGCAACCAGTTCCAATACCTTCCATTCAACTCACTCAAACTATCCCAAACCTCCATTGCCAACTGTAACTCCATTTACAGTGTTCACCATTTCTGTTTTGAAGCTTTGCAGGTTGAGTTCTATAGAGAGATTCAGACCATTTCAAAACAAACTAAGCATTGGGAAAGGTCCAGGGAACATCAAGCAAGCTCAAAAGAACCTCAGGCCTCACTGAAAGTCTCTGCATTGTCCAACTCGAATCCAACTGAAACAGGTATTTCTCCAACTTCTATCTCTCTATTTAGGAACATTTAGCCTTAGGTTTGTAAATGAAAGATGTAGTACTCATTGCTATGAAACCATACATATGCTCAGTTTTCATTTATATTAAACGTGCTAAGAAAATTTCATCCATGAACATGCTGAAAAAACTAGGTCAGATTTTAGGGCCAGAGAAATTCTCTCTGGTCTTTGAGAGTTAGATTAAGTTTTTTATATGGTTAGAATCGTGGTTTAATGCTCTACAAGTTTCATGTTTTGAGTTTTGGCAAAAGATCACGTTTCCAGGAGTTAGCAGTTTGTACAGGGCAAGCGCGCGTTTTTGTCACAAGGAAGAAGATGAAGTGGAAATGGGTTGGGTCTGTTTGTTCTCACTTTTGACACCCCTTTGTTTCAGTTTCGCACCCCCTGGCCCAATTTCTCATATTTTTGCATTTTTGAATTTTTGTTTTCACTTCTGATTTTCTTTATTTATTTCCAATAATAAAAAATGCTTAAAAATATTTTCATAAATTTTTTACATTTTATTTGACTTTTATAACATAAAAAATATTTAGAATACTTTTGTAATTTATTTTAACTTGAAAAATAATGTAAATAATACTTTTATTTTCATTTCTTATTTTTGTTCATATTGAAAATATTATTAAAAATATAATTTATTTTTATACGTATTTTATTTTATTTCATACATATTTAACATATTTAATATATATATATATATATATATATATATATATATATACTTTTACTTTATCAAATACTTAGAATAAAATATAAAAATATTACATTTTTATTTTTTATACTAAAAAATACTCTTTTTTTATATATTTCTTTTTTTTTTTGCACATATTGATATATTTTTTGTATATAAATAATATATAATATTTATTTTAAAAGGAAATTAGGGTTTACCCTAAAAAACAAATAAAATTATTTTTTCTTTATTTTTTCTTCATACTTTTTACATTGAAAATACTTTATATACATAAACAAATAAAAAACCCTTTTTGCATAATGCATTTTATTTAATATTTATTTATTTTGTGTATTTAAATATTGTACATTTAAGTATTGATGCATTTGAGATTCAATTTGGATGTAATAGTAACTAGAGTTTATATTTCTTGTCAAATACCCCCCTATTCAAAAATGTACCCCCATCCCCATAATCATGTTGTAATAGCTTAGAATTTAATTTCTCGCACTTTTACGCTTTCAATTATGCCATGATTAGAGAATTAGGGTTTGTATGTAAAATCAAAACCAACAAACAGTTTGACCTAATCAAAGACAAAAAATGCATGAAAAACAAACACAATGCACACTTGCACCCCTAGGTTTACAATTCACTTGTTGCCTTCAAAAATGGGGTCATGGTATGCATGTTAAGTACTTTGGCAAAACAAAAATAAAACAAAAGATCATAGTCCCTCGATGACGCTATCTGAGTTGCCTAAACAAAATGATCAAGTCCCTCAAGAAAATTGTCAAAAATACTTGACACAAATTGCTATCATGGTCTATACGATGACTCGCGCCTGTCCCGTTTAACATCCTAACACAAGGTTGTTCACCAAATGCAATGGTGAAACAACACAGTTAAAAGGGTTGAAAACATAAGAAATATCTTTGAGTAAAATAGGGTAGATGGGTCTTAGCTGCTTGATCAAAAGCTTGCAAAAACATCCTTGTTATTTTCAAACACACTACACAATTTCCAAACCCTACTTTCAAACATTGAAAACTTTTCAAAAGACAAAAACACCTTTGTATACATTCAAACAAGAATCATTACAAAGGTTGCCACAACGATGGCCTCTTTTCAAAACATCTTTCAAAACCACACACAAAGCACCATTTCAAACAATTGGAAAAGCAAAGCAAGTGATCTAAACAAGTAACTAAGATCCCATGGATAACCATAGATGAAAAGGGTGTTTGCACCTTCCCTTTTCATAATCTACTCTCTGAACCCAAGAAAACATATCAAAGGTCTTTCCTGTGCTTTTTGACCTTTCCTTAGGATAAAATAAAAAGTCGGTGGCGACTCTTGCTAAACCGAAACATTTGCGAATACAAACGCAAAACCTCAAGTCAGTTCTCTCACGGTATCACAGAGTGCTTATCATTAAATATTTAATTTTTTTAATACTATAAAAATATCAATTATATTTGAACAATTTGTCTAAACCCTCTAAAACCTTACAAACTCTTCCTCTAAATCAATTTTTCAGTTCTCATAAATTAGGAGATTTTGGTTTTTGAATAAAAGTAAATCTTCCAAAATCCTCTCCACCTAAATCCTTATATTATTTTCACTCAATTTTTTTTTAAATCCTCTTCTCTCTTCCCCTTCAAACTCACAAACAAAGTCTTAAAAATGAGTGTCTAGCTCCATTAGATTAAGTCCCCATTAGATAAATTTACCCCCCAATAATGTGAACCATGAGATTTATTTAGATATACTCTCTACAATGATAAATTTCTTATAGTTATTTAATAATTTTTTATGTTTGACGTTTATTATCGTCTATAGAATTGAGGGAATCTATCTAGATAACAATTGAGAACTAATGGTAAATTTTACTATTGGAATTAAATATTGTTGAGATGTTGTTTATGACTACTAGAAATTAGGCATAATAACTTAAGTATTTTATGTTTGATCAAACTATGTCAAGAAGGGATTAACCACATGAAAAGGGAAAAGAATTTCAAGGGGCTTAATCGTTTCTCTTATTAGAATTATCAATAGTTAGTTTAGTTTAATTAAGTGTATATTTATTCACATGATCAAACATGCTACGTGAAACCCTCCCCACTTTACTTTATTTCTTTTGTGTACCTAATTGTAACTATGATCACATTAGTTTTATAGAAGTTAAAACATTCTCTTTTGGATTGATAATTTTCACTCACCACATGTGAATTTTTGTTGACACAAATTATACTACACTTGTATTTTCACACCAACAATATCATATTGACTCTTCTCCACTTACTATCAGTTCATCTCAGTTTGATCAAAGATATGTTTAGTTGGACTATATTTTGTCCCATGAGGACTGAGGCTCCCATATCCTCTATAGTTGGGAAACTATATAGGAATACATGAGGTGGTATTGTGGGGTATTACATCCCTTACTTGGTTCTCGTGCAACTCAGAATTTTGCATTTTTTAAGATTGTTTTGTTTGGATTTGATTATATTTATGTACAATGTTATTATGTATTTTATTATTATTATTATTTTGATATTTTTCAAGTTATTGTTTATGTTGTTTTAGATAAATATTTTATTATTAGAGAAATGGATTTTATTATTATAACAAGCAATTTTGAATTCCATAATCTAAATCCACGCCGAGGGATTTTCTGCATTGTTTGGATTCTATAATTTGAATCCTTGTTGAGGGGTTTTTGACATAGTCTAATTCCATAATCAAAAATGAGTCATTGAATTTTTTTGTGGTCTAGATTGCACTGATACTTTGTGTATAGTAGAATCCACAGGAACTTGTATAAGAAGTTATGTTTGATTCATCTGCAGTTTACATCATATAAACAAATAATTCTTCTATCCATATTCAGATAGAATGAACTCTAACTTAACTGTAGTTTGCTACCACAGGGGAACTTCTCCCTATTTGTTCAGGATGAATGTCAATGTGACAATGTTTGAATTGAAGAACTAGTTAGACCAAATGAATCTCTTTCTCAACCATCACAACACAAGAAATGTGGTAAGTATTGAGTGTCATCGTTTGTTAGTCGACAATGATTAACATGTTCAATTCACTAACATGCAATTTCAAAACAATGTGGAAACCATATTCTCAATACTTTGGTAATACCAAAGGACCAATCGAGTTAGATGCTACCTTGATAATATATGTCTGTGTTATTTATTCAAGCTTAAATAGTCTAATGATATTTGAGGAGATCGTGACGTGCATGATTAAGTCTAGTGAAGAAGTAACTAGTTTGTCTAATTTATAAACTTGTTTGTATTTAATTGATGTTTTTAATTATTCATAACTTATTGTTAGTATTTGACATGTAAGATGTTGAATTTCATTTTATTTAATGGAATGTTTTGATATATTGCTTTTGTTCATAAATTCAACAATTTTGTATTTTAGAATCTCGAGGTCTCAAAAACACATTTCAATGGTAGTAGAGAATATACACTTTCATATGTACGTCAATCACTATGAGACTCGTCCCTTGGACGATATTGTCTTTTACTCTGGATGGTTGACATGCGGTTCACGTCTGACATATCCTCATCTGCCTGAGCGCATCATGCGACAATTTGGCTACCTGTAGTTTATTCCAAGAGACCTTAAGAGTATGCTCCTCCCGCTATGACACGTAGAGATATAGATATCATTTTTTATGATTATCTTTATCATATCGTGTTGTATGAGGCACGGAGTACCCCCAGCTCCTAGTGACTGAAGTGTTGTACA
The DNA here is from genome assembly GCA_948472305.1 of Vicia faba. NCBI lineage: Eukaryota > Viridiplantae > Streptophyta > Magnoliopsida > Fabales > Fabaceae > Vicia > Vicia faba. The sequence goes on along the minus strand of OX451741.1, from coordinate 1,360,131,741 downwards.
CGGCTACATCTAGTGGTATTTCAGGGTGTCACATTCATATATGGTATTAGATACTCCGAGAGATCCACATGGTCAGCTCATTAGGAGATACTTGAGGAGGAGCAGGTTAGGGCATATCATGTTGTTGATGTGTTGTCTAAATGTCATTGTATCGTAGAAATTGGGCAGACAGGTATATAGATAGAGGATTATTTCTGAATGGCTCTACAGTGAAGAGCGTTCTAAATTTCATGATGAGGGAGGCACGGGAGACGCTATAGTATAGGAGACAACGTAAGAAACAGGGGGTCGCACTCCGTCATACGCAGTAGTTTATATTATTTATATTAGAAGTACTATTTTCAGAGATCTATTTTATTGACTTCATTGTGAACTATGAATTTAGTAACTTGTATGTCATTTTCATATTATTCCAAAAGTGTGTGGTTTAATTTATACAAAGCAAAGTCATATATCGTAAAAATTTATCAGAACATCTCTAAATCAAATGCAAAAATTACTGTCTGATGTGGTTCTAAAGATATATCTTCGGATTATGACTGATTAAAATACAAAGATACATCTTCAGAACAATTCATGTCAAAAGAAAGTGTTTCATTGTGGGATGTGTCGAGTATATCTCCGAAATAAATTTTAGAAAAAAACTAGAGTGATACTCAGTTTGACCTTGTTTGAGTAAGACATATGGTGCATCTAAAATGCATTTCTAAAATCGGAAAAGCATTTTCGGATTTTCAATGTTTTTCCACCACATGGGGTGAATTTAGCCATTCCCTTTTTTTCTCTTCCCAAAACCCAGGGTCCATTGTTTCAAACTTCTAAAAAATCTGAACATTTTTTTTGTTCCTTTAGTTAATAGTTGTGTTTAAACTATGATGCCATGATGAATGGGAATGTAATTGACTAAATTTTTGTTTCTTAAAATTTGACTCGGCCGGTCAGATGCTCTGCGATTCACGACTGCCTGAAATGCAGGCTTTCCCAACTACAGACCTCTTTCTGCAATTCCTAATGATAGCAATCTTGTAAATTTAGAAACTTGAAGAAACTAGGAAGAAGCAAAATCTTTCACATTTCAAGTGTCAACTATTACACTCTAAAAAATCTCTTAATTCACATTACATGTACACCATACAGGGTTAGATTTGAGACGAGGATCTATATGGCTCCATCGCATTCGGTTGATATTATTCAGCTTTCACCTCATGCAGACGAGTTGCACCTAAATTTTGGTAAAAAGAATCACGTAAGATCCATTGAACTAAGTTGATGCATGAGTCCAGGATAAATGATAAAAACAATCATAGTAAAATATTAATACACCAGAGTATTGGAATATGCGACGAAATATGAATGCAATGAACAAAAAAAAACTTATATGGAAAGAGATTGCTACATTGAATCCAATTGCTTCTCAAGTATTGAGTTGTCCCTCTCACTACTGGATGCAAGAGGCAAAGACATAAACTGTAATGCAAGTAACTCATCTCTGCTATATTTCATCCTTTGATCTACACCAAAACAAATAAATAAATATATAAAAATTATATGCATCATAAAGTAAAATAGCAACCAGAAGATTCGAAACGTAATGGGAATTACCTACAAAAGATGGAGATAAGGACGTTTGTTCTTTCTTCCTAGTTGCTTGCATAGTTCTTGAAGTTAATCGAGATGGAGATGAATGATGATGACGTCCATTTTCTTCAAAGGGAAGTACCGTAACAAGTTCATGCCTTACTTCAATTTGTGGATGATTTCTACAGAATGATAAGATAGCTTCTTTTGTTAAGAGCCAACAACCTCTGAGGTCCATTAGTTTGAGAGTTTCAGGAACCTTAAACTTTCCAAGAGCATAATTTGTCAACACCGCATCACAGATACTTAGCTTTGTCAATTTGGGAACTGATGATAGATGGTAAAGTGAGATGTCTGCAAGTGAAGGACTTTTAAGAGATAAATATCTCAGCTCTTGGAAGCTTGATAAAGGGAATAAAGCTTCATTGATGACTTGAGTGTGCTCCAAATTCAACCTTTCTAATTGTTTAAGATTTTGTATGGTCGTTAGAGAGAGAGACTCCAAGTCATTACTTCCCTGGTTCAAAAACCCTGAGTCCAAAGTAAAGATAGGAAAGTTAAAGCGAAAGTATTAAACTACTGGCAGCGAAAGAAGATAAACCAGACATAACTGAGAGATGAAGTTGAAGAAATCAGTATTTAGACATTTTGAACCTCGCATATACAAGAAAATAACAATTTGAAGATGTACCGGACAAAAGTTTCCTAGTGAGTAGTAGTTGCTCAGTGGTAAAGAAAAAGACTCATTTAATGGCTGCAGAATAGTACGATTTAACCTCAACAGTAACAACTATGCAGAGTAAACAAATACCTTTAATGTTTGTACTGCTCAGATCAACATCCTTCAATGAAGGCATCATGCTGATAAATGAGAAGGCAGTATCATCCACTGATGTTTGAGATAGTGACAGAATTTCAAGATTGGGAACATGTCCAGCTAAAATCCCTACTCCAGCAGAGGTAACCCAAGTACCACTCAGATTCAGACTTTTCAACTTTCCACCAATACATGCAACCATCTCAACTGAATCATCATCCATCATACATGAGCTGAGATTGAGATGTTCTATTACTTTCAGTTTACTTAGAAAGAAGAATTTGTCAAGGCCAGTATGGGCCAAGTCTAGAAAGGACAAGAAATTTGTATTTGCGTACAATAGGGTTTCTGCTTCATTCAGGAATTTAGACCCAGAGAAAATAAGCTTTGTCAAAGGAGATTTATCATCTTTGAGAATAGAGTCAATAGTACAATTACTCATATTGAGGCATTCAAGAGTCGATAAATTAGGCAGTTTTGTGACGCTGGTCCAATCAAGATTTAGATGGGTTAACTTGGGGAACGTATTAAGAAGGGCAGCGCCTTCGTTTGATACTTTACTACCCCAGAGTTCAATTTGTTGAAGATTTTCCAGTACCTAGAACATGTGTTTCACAGGAGAGGAGGATAAGATGGACATGTTACTACAACTTGAGAACTGATAACAAAGAATTGTATGGGACAAAAATCACTCAAGTAATCAACAATACAGACACTCTGGAAACAAAACACAAAGGCCACCTAACTAAAATGAAGTCTAACAGTGAAAGTGGGCTAGTATTCCAAGAAATGTGTGTCTCAACTTGTTTGCTCAAGCTGTCATACAGATCGCTGCAAAAGCATACAACTGGAAACCGATAACTTGAAAAATGGTGCTAAACCAAACCCATATGAGTATCTGGCCAGAACTAACCAGCAACACAAAAAAGCAATAAGCAATGTTTCTACCTAAACACATCCTTTTGAGTTTAAATGCAGAGCACGACATGCACATAAATAAATCTATATGAAATCAACAGTGCAGTGAACAACGCCTCAATATAGATATTATTGAATTAGGAGAGACTAAGAGACATTTAGGTTAAACCGTGTGTTATGAAAGCACTACGGAGACTTTATTATATATAGAGATTACAACTAATTACACTATATAATCGATGTAGGATTATTCTACATACAAATATTCTTAACATTATATATTTACAAATACCAACACTCCCCCTCAAGCTGGAGCATATAAGTCAAATGCACCAAGCTTGCCACATATATAATTAGTTCTGGGGCTTCGCAGAGATTTTGTAAACACATCTGCCAATTGATCATTAGAGTTGACAAAGGTTGTGACGATGTCGCCAGATTCGATCTTCTCTCTGACAAAGTGACAGTCTATCTCAATATGTTTGGTCCTCTCATGGAAGACTGGATTTGAAGCAATGTGCAATGCAGCTTGATTATCACATACAAGTGTCATTGGTCTTGCTTCTTCAATTTTAAGTTCTTTGAGCAACTGTTTTAACCAAATGAGTTCACATGTTTGCCATTGCCATGGTCCTATACTCTGTCTCGGCGCTTGATCTTGCAACTACATTTTGTTTCTTACTTTTCCAAGATATAAGATTTCCTCCAACAAGTACAGAGTACCCAGAGGTGGATCGTCTATCAATTGGTGACCCTACCCAATCAGCATCAGAGTATCCAACTATCTGAGTATGTTCTTTATCTTCATACACTAAACCTTTTCCTGGAGCACATTTGATGTATCTTAGAATCCGGATAACAGCATCCATGTGTTCCTGACAAGGGGAATTTAAGAACTGACTTACCACACTGACTGCAAAAGAAATGTCTGGACGAGTGACTGTGAGATAATTCAACTTTCCAACCAATCTCCTATACCTTCCCGAGTCTGATAGAGGCTCCCCCTGATTGGGTAGTAGTTTGACACTTGGATCCATAGGAGTATCAACTGGTTTAGCGTTCAACAAACCTGTTTCTTCCAAAATATCCATAGCATATTTCCGCTGAGAAATCACCAAACCATCTTTAGATTGGACTACCTCAATACCCAAGAAATACCGGAGTTTACCAAGATCCTTTGTCTGAAATTGATTTGAAAGATGTTGTTTCAACTGGAGTATTCCCGACTCATCACTACCAGTTATGACAATATCATCTACATACACAATAAGATAAATACACCCTTGTACTGAGTGACGATAAAAGACAGAATGGTCAGCTTCACTACGGACCATACTAAATTGTTGTACTACAGTGTTGAATCTGTCAAACCAAGCTCTCGGAGATTGCTTAAGACCGTAAAGAGACCTGTGTAGCCTACAAACCATATTCGATGACTCCCCCTGAGCAACAAACCCAGGTGGTTGCTCCATATATACTTCCTCTTCAAGATCACCATGTAAAAATGCATTTTTGATGTCAAGTTGATGAAGAGGCCAGTGTCGAATGGCTGCAATGGCTAGAAGAAGTCTAACAGATGCCATCTTGGCTACAGGCGAGAAGGTATCACTATAATCCAACCCAAAAATCTGAGTGTATCCCTTGGCTACCAAGCGAGCTTTAAAACGATCAATCTTACCATCTGGACCAACCTTCACTGTATAAAGCCAACGACAACCTACCAAAAGATTTTTCAGTGGGTAGAGGAACCAGTTCCCAGGTACCACTGCTTTGAAGAGCACACATTTCATCAATCATTGCTTGCCTCCACTCAGGGTGAGATAATGCTTCACCTGGAGATTTAGGAATAGAAACAAAAGACAAAGAGGACAAACAAGTATACTGCAAAGGGGAAAGACGATGATAACATAAATTAATATAATGTGGAGAAGGATTTCGTGTTTGACGTATACCTTTGCGAAGGACAATCGGAAGATCTGACTCAGGTTGCAGGATCGAATCCGGTGATGGCGATAGCGTCGGAGGAGAGTCTGCAATGACCTCAGGGACAGGTACGACCTCAGGGACATGTACAACCTCAGGGACAGGTATGACAGACGTTGGTTTACGACGCTGATATGTTTGAAGTGGACGAGAAGTGGGGGGTCAACCGTAGGGGTTTCTCGTGGGACAGGTTCCCTAGAATGATGGGGAATAATAGGAAATGGGACGTCCGGAAGAGGTGTGGGAGTACTTTCCTGAAGGGGTTCCGGAGTGACTTGGGTGGACGCAAAATATGACACAGACTCGAAGAAGGTAACATCGGCCGATATCAGGTATTGTTGCAGAGTGTGTGAGTAGCAACGATAACCCTTTTTGGATCGATGATAACCAAGAAAGACACACTTTAGTGATCGAGCTGACAGTTTATCAAAACCAGAGGAGAGACTATGCACAAAACATGTAGACCCGAAGACTCGAGGAGGAATTGGATGAAGAGGAGAGTTTGGAAACAAGATTGAATGAGGGATTTTATTATTAAGGACAGATGAGGGCATGCGATTTATGAGATAACACGCTGTGAGCACAGCATCCCCCCAAAATCTGAGAGGGACATTACCATGGAGAAGTAGAGTCCGAGTGGTTTCTACGAGATGCCGGTTTTTGCGTTCGGCTATCCCGTTTTGTTGAGGTGTATGAGGACAAGATGTTTGGTGTAGAATACCATTGGATGACATAAAAGTTTGAAATTGTTGGGATAAATATTCACGAGCATTGTCACTTCTTAAGGTATGAATGGACAAACCAAAATTGGTTCTTATTTCTCGATAAAATTGTTCAAAAATAGAAAATAATTCAGATATGTTTTTCATTAAAAATAGCCACGTGCAACGTGAAAAATCATCAATAAATGTTACAAAATACCTAGACTCAAAAGTAGACACAATACGCGATGGACCCCAAACATCGGAGTGAGACGCAGCCCGTTTATTGACTCGATCAGGAAAGTGACTACGAGTATGTTTCCCTAATTGACAAGACTCGCACTGTAAAGTGGATAATTTAGATAAACTGGGCACCAACTTTTGCAGCTTGGGAAGACTTGGATGACCTAACTGCACATGTATAATGAGTGGAGAATTTGTGGTGGAGCATGTGGTAGATGACGTAGAGAAGTATTAGAGGCCTTGAGACTCACATCCGACGCCAATCGTCTGTCCCGAACTTCGATCCTGCAGAATAACATCACTGTTAGTAAAAGTGATAGAACAATTAAGGGAACGAGTTAAACGACTGACTGACAGTAGATTAAATGGACAATTAGGTACATATAGGACAGAAGTAACAAAGAGAGATGGTAGAATTTGAACAGTACCGATCCCTTGGGATCGGGTTTGAGAACCATTTGCGGCAGTTATACTCGGTAAGAAACCAGAGGTAGAAAGGGAAGAGAAAAGATTTTTATTACCGGTAACATGATCAGACGCACCAGAGTCGAGGACCCAAGGACCAAGAGGAGATGATTGAGAGACGCAAACAGATGAATTACCAGTGTGTGCAAACTCACCCCCCGATTTGTTTGTATGGCCTTTAGCTTAGTGTTTAATTGAAGCTCAACCAGATTCTTAAATTCCTTAAATTTAGACAATGTTTCATCCTTTATTTTTAGAAAATATATCCATGTATGACGACTGAGGGCATCAATAAAGGACACATAGTACTTATACCCCATAGAAGACACCATTGGTGCTGGACCCCACAAATCACAATATACAAGTTGAAGAGGCTCAGTATAAACAGTTTTAGAAGGTTAGGAAGGTAACTTGTGAGACTTTCCCATGCAACAAGCAACACAAAAGTCAATATTATTTCATGGAATAATAGTGAGATTACACATCTTCAAAACAGAATTTAGAGTAATAGAACTAGGATGTCCTAGACGATTATGCCAAAGTGTGTGAGACGTTACAGTGTAATTCACTTGGGAAGGGGAAACGTTATTTAGAGATGAAACAGACTTGAAACTAGTATTATCTAGAGGATAAAGGCCACTGGCAGCTATAGGACCTTGAAGGAGAGGAGCATTATCAGCCTGAGATTTCATAACATAATGAAATAGGTGAATTTGGAAATAACAATTACTATCATAAGCAAAGTTGTGAACACTGATTAGATTTTTAGTGATTAAAGGAACATGTAGAATATCTTTAAGATGCAATTGAATGTTAGGATTAATATGAGATGGAAAGGACTTAGAGCTAATGGAATGAACACGTAAACCTTGGCCATTTCCTAGAAAGACGTTTTCTAGGTGAGGAGGAAGAGGCACTCCAGTATTATTAAGTGTTGACTGTGAACTCACATTGTTTGTGGCACCTGTAACAAAGAAAGGAATGGGCGCAGTAGGATTAGTAGCATTGGTAAACATAGCTTGAGGAACTAAGGCAGGAGGACCTAAAGGCACATGCATGGTCCAAGTAGCTGGTTGTTGTAGTTGAGATGTAGCATTAGCAGTGTAATTTGCAGCAATAGCAGGTCTCACATACGAATAGGAATTGCCATAGGAATTACCATAGTTATCATAAGCAGGAGCAGCGGGATACTGACCTTGTGGAGTGTATTGAGTATTAAAACTGATCTGACCTGATCAGAAGGTTTGGACCGTCACGGCTTGCTCCGAGCTGAAGGCTTTTTGAACGAGGAGGGGGGGTACCTGCAAGGCACTCCGATGCTTAAGTCAGTGGGAGTACGAGCAGATAATAGAGTTGAGGTTAGAATGATGAATACCTGACCCTCTGGAAACAGAGGGTATTTATAGCCCCCAGCGCTGGGCCAAGGTTCCTTCATTGGGCCGGGCGGATTTGGCCCAATGGAGGAACTGCCAGGTTCTACGTGGGTAGTGGGGACCAGCACGTGGTCCCCTTCCTGGATGTGCTGCGTGAAGTGCGGGCGGACGGAGACGCGGTCTTTCCGGAGTATCGTTGGGGCAACGGTGGACTGAGTCTGCCCTAGCCAGGTAGCTCGAGACCATGTCGAGCTGCGCAGCACGGTGCCGAGCTCGACGCCAAGACCTCGAGCTGAACAGCGAGTGTCGAGCTGGATGTCAGGACACAGAGCCGGACGGCAGGGTGTCGAGCATGACTTCACCGCGTGGGGCTGGACATCGAGATGTCGAGGTGGACATTAGGGTGTCGGGCATGGACGCGATCCCCTTTGCACAGTGTGGTCCTTAGTGAGTCCCTTTGGACTGGGCCTTAGTAATGCTTTTGGGCCTGTCGGGCCAGTCCAGAACAGGAGCCCCCCAAGTCGTGGTTCCTTCGCGAGGAGCCATGACTTGAAACCAAGTTGTTCCGTCGCTGAGGTCTCGTGCCCGGGATGGAGGTGTGGACCCTCGAGGGGTCTCCTCGTGTCGTGCTCGGAGACGTCCTCGGCGGTGGATGCGAGGAGGTCCCGTACCGGGCGTGCCGGTCGAGCACACGAGGCATCTTTCGGGAGTTGTGCCGCCACCCTAGGGGGGTAGGGCCATCATTGCGTTGGGAGCAGTGCGTCGAGGAGATGGAGTCCGTGGTTGAACGAGGTAACGTTTGGTATTCCACGTCATCACTATAAATAGGGTCCTTGGGCCCCATAATACGTTTTCCGTTCTCCGTGCTCTCTCCGTTGCCGCTCTCAACACTTTCCCCAGTTGTGACTTCCCGTCTCAGATTCTTCATCTCTTAGCCAAATCCCAACTTTGATCCAAGTAAGTGATCTACTTTCCTCATTTTTCCGTTTTAGAATGCATAATTCCTGGAATTTGTAGATGTTTTAGGATCGTACGCGTGGGATTAGCCCGGTAGATTCGTGTTTTGCCCGACATATTCATGTCTAGGACCGGCAAACGCATACTTGTGGCCGACACATTCATAGTTTTAGGTGAAAAACTTCAGAGCTGCCCGGGGTCTTCATGATCCGGGCGCCTAATTCATGACCGTGCCCGGTATGTTCATGGTCGTGGCCGTGGGCTTCATAGTGCGGCTCGCCATGTTCATACCTCGGGTCGACATGCTTGGAGAGTGGCCGCGCGGTTGGTTTGAGGAAGAACACTGGGTTCAGGAAAGTCGGGGAGACATCCACTTGTAAAAACGGACTTGTGTAGTCGTGTATGGACGACATGATTATGTCGAGCATAGGACTTCGTGCTCAACTGATTGGTTTCCCGTGCTCTGCAGGTAACCATGGCGGACGAGTCGAGCTCCTCCGGACGTCGTGATCGCGAAGAACAGAGTGCCGACGAGTCGGCCACCTTAATAGATACCGTGACCGACCCATTGTTGGAATGGGTGGGTGTCGAGCCTCGGGGGACAGCGTCAATATATAGCCGGGATGACCGACATCCCTTCACTGCCATTGAAGAGGGCCAAGACCAGCCCGACTTCCAGCAGAATTTCGTGGTCATGCTTCCGTCGACCAATGCAAGAATTTGCTCGGTGTACCCGAACTACAGCTTCGCGATGTATGAGATCGCGTTTAAGGACTTAGGGCTGCGGCTGCCGTTCACAGATTTTCAGACCGGAGTCTTTATGCATTTGGAGCTGGCCCCGTCCCAGCTAGACCCAAACTCTCTCGCCTTCATCCGGGCGTTTGAGTTGACGTGTCGCTACTTGAGGATAGGGGCGACCATCCCTCTTTTCTTTCGGGTCTTTCACCTACAGCGTCAGTCCCGAGGAGGGAAGCACAGCTGGGTGTCCCTGAAGCAGTCGAGGAGACTGTTTAAGATGTATATGGACTCCGTGAGGGGGTTCAAGGACAAGTGGTATGTGGTACGCCCTATTACCGACTCTGCTGTAGATTCCCTCTTCGAGGAGGAAGGGCCAGTCAGCGATGATGACGGGGAAGCGATGGTGGCCGACGACGGGAGCCCCGTGTTAGGACGTCGGGCTAAGTTCCCGGTGTACTGGATGTCCCGACATTACGAGCATGGGACAGGTTATTTCCATACCGCTGTCGGGGACATGTGCCCGGAAGATCAGCGGTCGTACGAGGCTCTTTGCCGGTTTGTCGACAGTTTTCATCCCGCCCAATGGGTTACGCGGGAAGGGGATGATATCCTCGACAAAGACGGTTACCCGACATTCGAGTCTCGCCCGATCGACACCAAGGCGCTGGTGGAATGTTCGACATATAGGCAGGCAGCCCGCCTGTTAGGTTGTTTGTTTGAAATTCTTTATTCGTCATTTATTTACGCGGTTTGCTCGATACTGACTTTTCCTTTACTTCGTGCAGGTACGATGGCCAGCCGACATGAAAGGCTCCTGAAATTATCAACCGGCCAGAGACGAGGCAAGAGGGTCGTGCAGGCCCCGCAGACGACGAGAATGGGACCACCACCAAGTCTGAACGCTCCTCAGCCGGTGAGGGTGGATTCGACGTCGAGCTCGGGAGCAGCGTCAGATCCAGAGGTCGAGGAGATTGACCCCAGCGCCGTTTTGACGCAGAGGAAGAGGACCCGCGTGGAAGGCGGTTCGACTGTCGGGGAGGATGCCGGAGCTGTTCAATCTTTTGCCTTCCCCCCTTGCTTCGAAGAGGCGGGCTTTTTCGAGCGGTTCCCTCCGACAGTGGTCGCTCATGAAGCTGAGGCCATAAAGAAGATGAGTAAGGAGGAAAGGAAGGCCTATCTGGCCGCCAGCGTGGACGGGCTGGTTAAAATGGCCGAAATGGCTCTGGTGTTATCTGAGGATGCAGGGGATGCTGCTCGCGTTGAAGAGCTCGAGCAGGAGAAGGCGGCCTTGACTGCGAGCTCACGGAAGTTGAAGGTCGCTCTGGAACGCTCCGAGGGGATGTTCCGAGAGCAGACCGCGATACTTGATGCCGAGAGGGAGATGCTGACCTTGGAAAAGGAGAAGTCGGGGAGGTTGACTGAGGAAGGGGAGTTGCTCCGGACCGACAGGGATCGCTTGGCTGCTGAAGTCGAACGCCTGGGTAAACAGGTTGAGGAACTGAATGCTGTTCAGCAACCTGCCGAAGATGAGCCCGAGGACCTAGTGATTTTGAAGAGTCGGGCTGAGCTTATCGCCCATATCCGGCTCCTCGAGGCGGACTGCGTCGGTGCTCTGGAAGACGGGTTCAATTCTGCAGTCGATCAGCTCTCATTGCTAAACCCTGGCCTGGTCACCGAGGGTATCGGTCATACACACCGGGTTGTAGGTGGCGCGATCATTCCTCCGCCCGACTCTCTCAGCGTCGACAATGATGAGAATGTGGAAGTTTGAGTAGGATAGCGGGCCTGCGTGCCCTTGATATTTGAATTTGTATTCTTTGGGCCTGCGTGCCCGTTCATTGTATGTTTTGAACACCGCCGGCCTTCTTGGTCGGTTTAATATTGCTTTGTTGCCTTCGGGCGTTTATACCTTGTTATTTATTTTGGATTTTTTGCCCTTGTATGAACTCACATGCTTGTATGAATTTAGCTCAAGTCCCGGGCCCGAGGAGTGCCCGTAGGTGGCTTTGATTTGGCGAGCGAAATATGCTCGTCTCCATTTGTGTGCAATCTCGGCCCTATTTTCATTGGCCGTGGTTGCCTAAGTGTTGCGCTCGGGGGGAGAGATTTTCTTTGACCCTTATAGATATCCCGTTATCCTTGATAGAATGTCGGGCAATATGGAGCGAGGTTGCTCAGTCGAGCGTGGAGCTCGCTAGGGACGATTCGCCCTTGGCGTGAACTGCCCATCGCGAGCTGGGTGTTCTGCCTTATGGGTACGTCGACGGTGGGGCTCGGTACAGCTGTCCACGTCGGGCACTCTCGATCGTCAACGTTTACCGCGCGATGCCGTGCCAATTTGGTCGTGTGTCGGGCCTGTACCTTAGCCTTAAACGAAATTGGACGTTTCTCCTCGTTGCCCGAGCGTGGTTGCTTCTGGTCGAGGGTCCTAGGTGTTGACAGTTTCTAACTGTTGTACTGCTTCAACTTAGCAGCATTCCAGGGTCTTGGTAATGGCTCTCCGTCTAACTGCTCGAGGTAGTACGCCCCGGTACCTGTGGTGCCGCGGACGCGGTAAGGTCCTTCCCAGTTCGCGGCCAACTTCCCTTCGCGGGAGTCTTTCTGGTTTCTGCGTAGTACCAGGCTGCCTATTTCGAACTCGCGCTTGATGACCTTGTCGTTGTGGCGTAGAGCCACTCGTTGTTTTAGGGTGGCCTCGCGCAGGGCAGCCCCCGATCGGATTTCCTCGACTAGGTCGAGTTCGTCTCTTAGTGCGTCGTTATTTATCTCTTCGTCGAGGGGTTCCTCTGTTCGTCGGGATGGTTCCATGATCTCGACCGGGATGACGGCTTCGGTGCCGTAGGTCAGCCGAAATGGTGTTTCCCCAGTCGTTGAGTGGGGTGTGGTGCGGTATGCCCATAGGACGCTGTGGAGCTCCTCGACCCATCCTCTTTTGGCCTCGCCGAGTCGACGCTTGAGCCCTCGGAGGATGACTCTGTTCGCGGCTTCAGCCTGCCCGTTGGTCTGAGGGTGTTCGACCGACGTGAAGTGTTGTTTGGTCCCCAGCTTGGTGACGAAGTCTCGGAATCCGTGGTCGGTGAATTGGGTGCCGTTGTCGGTCACCAGTGCCTGCGGAATTCCGAACCTGGCGAGCACATTTCTTTTGTAGAAACGGAGGATGTTGTGTGAGGTGATTTTTGCGAGTGCCTCGGCCTCGATCCATTTCGTGAAGTAATCCACGGCGACGATTAGAAACTTGTTCTGGTAGGTCCCTTGCACGAAGGGCCCGAGGATGTCCATGCCCCACCAGGCGAACGGCCATGGGGACGACAATGTGTTCAGCTCGTGCGGGGGGCGAGGTGCATATCCCCGTGCTTCTGGCACTTGTCACATTTTTTCACGTGTTCCTTGGCGTCCTGTTGCATCGTCGGCCAGTAGTATCCTGCTCGGAGGGCTTTCCTTGCCAAGGATTTACCGCCCATGTGCTGGGCGTTGATACCTTCGTGTATCTCCCGTAGTACGTCGGGGATGACGGACTCGTCGATGCATTTCAGGAGGGGAATGGAGAATCCTCTTCGGTACAGTTTCTGCTCGAGAACAACATAGGAACATGCTCGACGCTTTATTATGGCAGCGTCGGCCTGGTTCGTCGGAAGTTCTCCCTTTGTTAGGAAGTTATAGACCGGGGTCATCCAAGACGTGGCGTCCCCGATGGCGTGGACCTCGACCGTAGTCGAGGGTGGTTCGATGCTCGGACGTGCCAGAGATTCTTGGATGACGGATTTATTCCCGCCTTTCTTTCGTGTGCTCGCGAGTTTGGACAGTATGTCCGCCCTCGTGTTTTGCTCGCGGGGAACGTGAGAGATTTCTGCTCGTACGAACTTTGCCATGTGTTTTTTGACTAAGTTCAAGTACTCAATGAGGTTGTCATTCTTGGCCTGATAGCTTCCCTGTACTTGGGAAGCGACGAGTTGGGAGTCGGTGTAAATCTGAACTTCACGGGCTCCTAGGTCCTCGGCTAATCTCAGTCCTGCGAGCAGGGCTTCGTATTCTGCTTGGTTATTTGACGTCGGGAAGGAGAGAACCAAGGAGTGCTCGATTACCACGCCCTCTTCGTTTTCGAGGAGGATCCCCGCGCCGCTTCCGGACGCACTGGAGGCTCCGTCGACGAAGATGGTCCATTTGTGTTCCTTTCCCGGGGGGATGTCGTTAGTGGTCATCTCGGCGACGAAGTCGGCCAAGGCTTGTGCTTTCAGGGCTTTCCTGCTCTCGTACTGAATGTCGAATTCAGAGAGTTCCAGGGACCACTTCAGCATTCTGCCCGCCATATCTGGCCGACCCAGGAGTTGCCTCACCGGTTGATCGGTTCGTACGATGATGGTGTGTGCTAGGAAGTAGTGTCTGAGCCTCCTCGCAGCGTTGACGAGGGCCAGTGCAACCTTTTCTATCTGTTGATACCTGCTCTCGGGGCCTTGTAAGGCTTTGCTCGTGAAGTAGACAGGTTTCTGCCCGTCGGGAGTCTCGCGGACAAGAGCTGCACTGATGGCTTCGTTTGAAACTGCCAAGTATAGGTAAAGTGGCTCGTTGTCATCTGGTCGAGACAGCACGGGCGGTTGAGACAGGCTCTGCTTCAGATGGCGAAGTGCGTGTTCGCATTCCTCGGTCCATTCGAAGGCTGCTTCCTTTCGAAGGAGTTTGAAAAAGGGAAGGGCGTGCTGAGCGGACTTCGCGACGAAGCGTGAAAGTGACGTCAACATGCCGTTCATTATCTGTATCGACTTCTTCGACGTTGGAGTCGGGAGGTCGGCGAATGCTCGACACTTGTCGGGGTTGGCTTCAATGCCTCGTTCTGTTAGATAGAATCCGAGGAACTTTCCTGCCTTAACCCCAAATGTGCACTTCTCGGGGTTGAACCTCATCTTGCACTGTCTTGCTTGGGCGAAGACTGTTTTGAGATGAGCTGCGTGGTCGGTATCCGCTCGAGATTTGACGATCATGTCGTCCATATATACCTCGAGCATGTCGCCAATTTGTTTGTTGAACACTTTGTTCATCATGCGTTGGTAAGTCGCACCGGCGTTCTTCAGTCCGAAGGGCATTACGTTGTAGTAATAGTTGCCCGAGCTGGTCATGAACGCCGTGCAGCGTTTGTCGCCCGGAGCCATTGGGATTTGATTGTATCCCGAGTAGGCGTCCATGAACGACAAAGTCTTGTAGCCGGCCGAGTTGTCGACCAGCATATCAATGTTTGGTAGAGGAAAAGCATCCTTCGGGCAAGCCCGATTGAGGTCGGTATAATCAACACACATTCTCCATTTTCCATTATTCTTTTTAACAAGTACAACATTTGACAGCCAGGTGGAGTACCGGGCTTCAGAAATAAAATTTGCCTCTAGGAGGTCTTTTACAGCTTTTTCAGCAGCCTCCGTTTTTTCTGGAGACTGCCTACGCCTACGTTGTACTACGGCTTTGGCGGCTGGATCAATGGCGAGGTGATGACAGGCGACCTCAGGGTCGAGTCCGGGCATCTCTGCAGCGCTCCAGGCGAAGAGATCAGCATTCTCGCGCAGACAGGCCTTGATTTGCTTCCTGGCCAAGTCGGGGAGGTCTTTGCCAATCTTCACTCCCTTGGTCGGGTCTGCTCCGAGGGGAACGAGTTCAAAATCGCCGTCCGGAATAGGTCGGAGGGGGATTTGCTCGCCGCTGGATGGCTCGTCTTGATCGAAGCGGGCGTCGAGGGCAATGGAGTCGACCTTTGGTGGAGCCTTCTGAACTTCTACCTCGGGGGATGCTCTGTCGGGCTCTTGCTTTGTCTTCTTGATGGGTCTAGTGCTGGGACCCACGTCGACAGTATCCCGTCCTCTTGAAGCGGCGTTGAAGCACCTGCGGGCAGCAGCGAGGTCGCCCTGGATGGTGGCTACCCTTGCCCGTTTGGTGTAGAACTTCATTTTTAGATGGACAGTTGAGGGGACCGCTGTCAGCTCCGCCAATGTCGGCCTCCCCAAGATGCAATTGTATAGGGACGGGCAGTCAATGACGAGGAAGCGGACCTTCACCTGTCTTGTAGCAGTTCCTTCCCCGAACGTCACGAGGAGCTCGACATATCCCCAAGGTTTGGAAGTCGAGCCGTTGAAGCCTTGGAGGTCCGAACCTATATACGGAGACAGATGTGAGTCGTCCAGTTGTAAGGTCCGGAACAGCTGGGTGTACATCACGTCGACGGAACTCCCTTCGTCGACCAGGATGCGATGTACGTCAAAATTGGCCATCTTTGCCCTTATCAGCAAGGGGATGACTGCGTTCGGTGCTCCGCCGGGGAGCTCTTCCAAGTAGAAGGTGATAGGCTCTGATCTGCCCCTCACCATTTCGAAAGTCACAGTTTGTGGAGGAGCTTTGTCGACCAGTTCGTCCAACTTCCTCTTGGCTGAGTTGATGGTGAGGTCGTTGAACCCGCCCCCGTTGATGACCATGGCGGAGGGGAAGTATTCCCACCTGCTGTGTGTCGTCAGGGGTTCCTGCAGGAGCTCGGGAAGTTCGAAATCCTCGGGCCTGGTTACCGAGAAGGCGGTCTGGATTGGCACCGACTCGTCAGATGGTCGGGCATCTTCTTCGGGCTCCTTTGCCTCGCGGGCTTCACGACGGGGAGCGTCGTTTCGCCTGTACTGTGCAAGTCTCCCCCCTTTGATGAGGGTTTCAATGGCGTCCTTCAGGTGGACGCAGTCCTCTGTCAAGTGACCATGACTCCTATGGTACTGACAGTACTTGTTTTTGTCTACTCCTGGCTTGGCAGGAGCTGGCCGGGGACGCTTGACGCCACCGTCTTTAAAATCTGTACTAGCACACTCCGCCAGAATACGCTCGCGGGAAGCCGTGAGCGGAGTGTACTCGGTGAAACGGCCCGAGGGGCCCCTTTGTTCTCGGACCTCCCGGGGTCGATCTTCCTTCCTCTTCTCTCCGGTGCGTCGGGGAGGAGGGTCTTGTCTCGAGCTGCTGCCATGATTGCGAGCCCTGGAGTCTCGTGCCCTGTTGGCAGCTTCTCTCTCCTCGTAATCCATGTATGCTCGGGCTTTGTCGAGGAGAGCATCAAAAGTTGCAGGTGGCTCAATGCCCACAGCTTTCCTGAATTCTGTGCCGGGGAGGAGGCCCCTCTCCAGCAAGTACCTTTTCATATGGTCCGCGCAGGGGACCTGTATTGCTTCCCGGTTGAAGCGGTTGATGAATTCCCTCAAGGTCTCATCATGTCTTTGAATGATGGCCTCGAGGGCTGCCTCAGTCTTCGGGTGGCGACGGGAAGCTGTGAAGGAACTGATGAACTGGTTCTTCAGGTTCCGCCACGAGGTAATGGAGCCCGGGGCGAGTCCTTTATACCAGTCCATGGCCGCCTTCCTGAGAGTTGTGGGGAAGAGACGGCACTTGATGGGCCCCCCGACATTATGGTAGTGGAGCATGGCTTCGAACCCGTCGATGTGGTCGACTGGGTCCGCTACTCCATCATACTCCTTCAGATGTGGGGGCTTCTCCATGCCCGGGGGAATAGGTGATTCCATGATGGCCTGCGACAGGGGACCGCGGGGGTCGTCCTCGTCGCTCCTTTCTGGAGAAAGAGAAGGGGTCCTGTAGTTATGTCTGGCACGCTGGTCGTGCTGAGATTCCCTCGAGCGTGATGCTCGGTGGTTGAAGGTCACACGCCCGTCTCTGTTGTTCCTCCTGTCGTGCCTTGATGGGTCGCGACCGGGCTCTTCGGTAGGGATGACGGGCTGTATTTCATATTGGGGCCGCCTCTGCCTTGGTGGGGGAGAGGGGCTCCTAGAGTTCTCCCTGTAATGTCTCCGCGGGGGAGTAGGGTGTCGAACTTCTTCGACCCGAGGAGGTGGAGATGGTGGCCTTTGATGTCTCCTCGGGGGGCGTCGATCATTTTCAAGTGCCCTTAGTTTTTCTCCTTGGGCGAATAGGAGATAATTTGTTTGGTTGATGGCCGCGAACAGTGCCTGAGTCGTGGCATCTGCCCCAGCAGGAACTTGGACTTCATAGAACCGGGCAGCTTTGCGGTAGGCGAGGGCTTCCGGGTCGTCTTCGAGTCTTGGAGGAGGTGTCGAGGACGACGCAGTGTTCCCGTCCCTGCGGGTGGAAGGTCCAGGGGCGGTTGTCACGGGGACGGCATTGTGGCCGGCATCACTGGGATTGTCCAGGTGTCCATTCTTGTCCGCGGGACCGTTGTTGGTGTCGGTGACGCGGGTGTGCTGTTCTTCACGAGCTGGATCAGCCATGACAGTTAATTGGATTGAGCTTTGGTCTTTGGAATTGTTCGTTAGACGGGGAAGCTGTTTCCCACAGACGGCGCCACTGATCTGACCTGATCAGAAGGTTTGGACCGTCACGGCTTGCTCCGAGCTGAAGGCTTTTTGAACGAGGAGGGAGGGGTACCTGCAAGGCACTCCGATGCTTAAGTCAGTGGGAGTACGAGCAGATAATAGAGTTGAGGTTAGAATGATGAATACCTGACCCTCTGGAAACAGAGGGTATTTATAGCCCCCAGCGCTGGGCCAAGGTTCCTTCATTGGGCCGGGCGGATTTGGCCCAATGGAGGAACTGCCAGGTTCTACGTGGGTAGTGGGGACCAGCACGTGGTCCCCTTCCTGGATGTGCTGCGTGAAGTGCGGGCGGACGGAGACGCGGTCTTTCCGGAGTATCGTTGGGGCAACGGTGGACTGAGTCTGCCCTAGCCAGGTAGCTCGAGACCATGTCGAGCTGCGCAGCACGGTGCCGAGCTCGACGCCAAGACCTCGAGCTGAACAGCGAGTGTCGAGCTGGATGTCAGGACACAGAGCCGGACGGCAGGGTGTCGAGCATGACTTCACCGCGTGGGGCTGGACATCGAGATGTCGAGGTGGACATTAGGGTGTCGGGCATGGACGCGATCCCCTTTGCACAGTGTGGTCCTTAGTGAGTCCCTTTGGACTGGGCCTTAGTAATGCTTTTGGGCCTGTCGGGCCCAGTCCAGAACAAAAACGATGGTAACAAATGGATGCATCATGACCATACATGTAGCAGACTTGGCACTGAATATTCCCACGACTAAAGCCACGGCCACGACCACGACTGAAACGGCCGCTGCCACGGCCACCACGGCCACGACCACGACTGAAACGGCCGTTGCCACGACCACCACGACCACCATAAAAACTACGTCCAGAATTAGCATTTTCAGACTTAGAGTTGTCATTTGACTGAGTGTCAGCAGTGTAGTTTGCTTGAAGAGTGACATTCTGGTTGCTCGAAGATGCTATTGAGTTACATTCAACGAAGCAACTTCTACAATTTTCTGTTTGATGACGCGTTGTTCATGCGCAAGTAATAATGGTTTGATCTCATCAAAATCAAACCAATCAACCTTACTGTTAATAAGAGTAACTAGAGATTCATATTCTGAAGGTAATCCTTCGAGAATAAAATCCAATTGCTCAGTCGTAGAAACTGTTTCACCGATAGACATTAGAGAATCTGAAACTGCAACTCAGTTCTCAGCTGTCGTGCTTGTGCCTTGACTTTAGAATGGAAATTCTGGTGAATCCGATCCCAAAGTTGCCACGTGTGACGGCAGCCAATGACGCTAGGGAGAAACGATGCAGAAAGTGACGATTGAAGCCACAAAAGGATTAATTGATCTTGCACTTCCCACACAGTGAATGCAGGATTCACATTACCAGCAAGACGATCTGCTTCAGATAAGAACTGGTCAGGAATTCGCAGAGCAACACAATAATGATGAAGACGGTGCGTTCGGAGCACCGATTCAACCTGTTGCACCCACACTAGATAGTTCTTATCATCTAATTTTTCTGAAAATTTGTAGTTGAAAGTAGCGAAAGGAATACTTGATGTCGTAGATGAGAGTGTTAGTGATGACGAACTCGCCATTAGAGAAATACGACGAGTTTGTAGCACTGACGAAAATGTAGGATCTATGGGAAAAAAAGATCTATGAAGCCACGTTGGTGGCGAAAAAAACTCTGATACCATAATAGCTTCAGAAATTTATATAATGTGAAACTATTTTTGATTGATTTTTGGAATGGAGCATGATGCTCTATTTATACAAGAAAAGTTGAACATTTAAGTTCTACATTTAAGGATGACTTTTCTTATTCTATTAAATTAAAACTGGCCTTACTTATTCTAATAAAGCTCAGGGTATTTCAAAGGCAAACCTCCACTAGTGGAAGTTTAGTGCAAAACGAGACTTAGGATATTTCAAAGGCCAACTTCCACCAATGGAAATTTAGTGCAAAACTTGCTGATCTTTCATATCCTAAGATATCATTGAAAAATTAAATCTAAGCTATTAATGTGAAGTAAGACTCGTCATATTCTCTATTATCCAGAAACTGAATTTATCCAGTCAACACGAGAATTGTTCATCTTGCATGACAAATTTAAAAAAACATTTACGTCCACAAATCAAGTGGAATGTACTTTCATTTATTGACAAGCATACAATTAATTTAACCAAAAATTTGATGGAGGAGAAGTCTAGCACAAAAATTTCCTAGTGAGGAGTTGTCAAGTGGAATGTACTTTAATTAATTGACAAGTTGATCCATGTCAGAGATTCGACAAAGTTTTACAATTATTGTCGACTACCTAACACAACCTTCTTCGAGATCGGCTATGCATAGTAAGTATACTAACAAAAATTTCAACCTAAAAAGAAATACCTGTAACGAAGCTAAACACGCATCATCCACCGGCAAACCACCCAAATCAAGAAGAGACAAGTTTTTTAGCGAAGCAAGTAGCTTAATTCCTTTGGCAGTAACACCAGTTTTCGAAATGTGCAACTTTTCCAAATTAGAAATGGAAAGTATATGATTAATTCCAGAATCATTAATTTTCGCGCATCTAGATAGATCCAACTCTTTAAGACTATTCATTCCTAAAACCAATTAAGACAAAATCATCAATCACCACACACAACACAAATCAAAATGAGTAAAACATAACTCTAAGAACAGATCCAACTTATTTTCATGAGTCTACTATGGTGTTACCTGCAGTAGGCCAAAGAGCTGAAGAATTGACTCGGTGACATTCTGCAATATTTAAATAGCGCAAATGACGAAATGCTCCTAAATAGGCCATCCATTCTGCATCAACGGCGTTTTCGCCTCTCAAATCAATCTCTTCCGCACTGTGTTTGAAAACCCTAACCAAAACCAGAAAACGTATCATCATCATCATTATTATTATTATAGTTATTAGCATTGAAGAAATGAATTGAATTGAAAGTATGAGTTACTCGAGGAGGGAGGGGTGGAGGAGGCGGCGAGTGATGAGGCGGCGGAGGAGAGCGTCGGCGAGATGAGAAGGTATGCGATCGAGAGAGCGTCTCTGTAAGCGCCATTTGTCAACGGTTTGTTTGGTTTTGCAAGCTGCGTTTATGCAAAGTTGAACCAATTCGATTTCGTTGTTCATGGTTCTGTGTGATTGTTGTTGTGATTTGTGGAATGAAATGAAGAAGATGAGTTTGATTTGGTGTTGTTGTGGTGAAATGGATCTTGGGATTGTTCATTCAAGACGAAGCTTCGTTCTTCGGTGTGGAAGGAAACACAGACAGACATCTCAACGTGGGCCTTGTCAGCCCATTTGGGCTTTCTTTTCTTTAAGATAGTGTCAAGTTACATGCCTCAGGTTTTGCTTCAATTTAGGCAATTTCTCATCATTTTTACACCCCCAAACCTCAATAAAACATGGATTGCATAAAATATACATGTAGGACAACAAGAACAACATATACAACCATACTTCTTTATCATTCATACATTATGCAATTACAATAGTAATAATTGCTTTTGCACAAAGATTAAAGATGAAAATGAATATGAAAGAAGAAAGAGAGAGAGAAAAATGATTACAACAAATTTAATGAGGAATAAATTTTATATTAAATTCTTACTAAAATCCTAGTTACAAAGTTATTTATATACACAAAATAAAATGCCACATAGGCATTAGCAAAAGTAAATTTAATGTTAAGTTAACAAAATAAACAAGGACCTCAGAAGCTAAATATATTTTTGGGACGCAAATTCATAAGTTTATACTTCTGACTAATATCAATATTTTTGAATATGAATTACTTATAACATCATCCCTTAATTCATATTCAGCTAACTAAATTCTACAACACCAATTTCATCCCTCAAACGGATAAAGTGTTCAGTCTTGACAGCCTTCGTCAGAACATCTGCAAGTTGCTTCTGGGTGTTACGGTGTGCAACTTCTAACACTTCATTATGGACTTGAATTCTCATAAAATGAAACTTTGTGTCAATGTGCATGTTTCTCCCATGCAGCACCGAATTCTTGACAAGGCTTATAGCTGATTTGTTGTCAATCATCAACTTCACAGGTTTGCTTACCTTGATCTTCAAATCCTGCAACAAATTCATCAGTCAAACAGCTTGACACGCACTAAAGCACCTGCAATGGATTTAGCTTCACAGGTTGACAATGCAACCACAAGTTGCTTCTTGAAGCACCAAGAAATGGGACTTCCCATATACTTGAAAAAATATTCAGAAGTATTTCTTTTATCAATTTTGTCTCCACGCCGATCAAAGTCTAAATAGCATACAGCTCCAAGTCAGTTTTAACATCAGAAGGGAACAAAACTTCATACCTCAGAGTCCCTTTAATGTACCTCAGAATCATGACAGCAACTTAGTAATGTGACCACTTTGGTTTGTTCATAAACATACGCATCATTCCAACTGCATAACCAATGTCAGGTTTGGTGTTACACAAATACCTCAATGAGCCAACCAACTGTTTGAAAGTTGTAGCATCTACATCATCACCTTTAACATTAGAATCCAGCTTGTAATTTGTCTCAGCAGGTGTGATTGCAGTCTTGCAATTCGTTAGCTCAAACCTCTTCAGAAGCTTAAGTTCATACTTTAGCTTATGCAAAATAATACCCTTCCTAGAGTGCAGAATCTTCGTTCCTAGAAAATATACCATATTTTTCAGATCAATCATCTCAAACTCATTGATCAGATCCTTCATAAACTTGACTACCTCTTCTGGACAGCTTACTAGCATTATATTATTAACATAGAGACACATCAGAATCATATTTTCTCCAGAAGTATGTTGCACATAAACTCCATACTCCATCTCACATTTATGAAACCCCTGCTTCTTGAAAAATAAATTAATCTTCAAGTTCCAAGCCCTGGGCGCTTCCTTCAATCCATACAAGGTTTTATGCAACTTGTACATCATCACTTCCTGATTCTTTTTCATAAATCCAAAATATTGTGACACATATACCTCTTCTTGTAATAGATCATTCATAAATGCATATTTCACATCCATATGCGTCAAAGGTCAATTCCTATTTGCAGCTATAACAATCACCATTTTGATTATTTCATGCCTAGCTACAGGCGCAAACACTTTAAAGTAATCTAAGTCGGGTTTCTGTAAAAAAACCTCTTGTTACTAACCTCACTTTATATTTTCCAATTGATCCATATAGCTTCAACTTTATCTTGAAAATACATCTGACACCGATGGCTTTCTTCTCCTTTGGAAGCTTAGTCAACTTTTAAGTCTTGTTTCTTTTTATAGCCTCAAGTTATTCTTCCATGGCCTTCATCCACACTTTATTCTCGATAGCTTCTTCAATACCCACTAGTTCAGAATCTACTAACATGGCTCACTAAATTACTTCTCCCTCAGAATCTACTTCAGTATCTTGCAATATGTCAAACTCTGCAAACCTTCTTGGTACTATCTGATTCTTTGTGGTCTTTGCACTTGTCCTAAACCTTTTAAAAAACATGTAATAGTGATAGCTTTTGGACCTTGTCCAAAACCACTACCTTCAAAAATACCACCTTTAGAAACATGATCACCTCCAGAAGCTTCTCCTCTAAAACTTACATATTCAGAGTTTTCCTTTCTAGAAGCATGATTACCACTAAATTTTGGATCATCGTCAGAATCTGTATTAGAATCAGATTCGCCATCAGAGTCACCTTCAGATTCTGACTCATCTTTAGAGCCTTCAGAATCATCTTCTGACTCTGACACGTCTTTAGAACTTACAAGTTCTGACTCATCTTCAGAAGCTATATCATGTGTTGATACTACACCATAGTTGGATTGAGATTTGCTCCAATGTCATGCTTCTGATTCTTTCACAATGACGTCTCTACTGACTTCCACCTTATTGGTGACTAGACAATAAAGCTTATAAACACATGTATTGTGGTACCCCGCTAGTAACATCACTTAGATTTTATCATCCAACTTCTTTCTAGTAGCACCTGGAACATGTTTATAGAAAACAGAACCAAATACCCTGAAATGAATCACACTTTGCTTATCACCTGTCCACTTCTCCAAAGGAACAATTTCCTTCAGCTTCTTTGTTGGACACCTATTGAGCACATACGTTGCTTCTCCCCCAAAGTGTGAGGCAACTTCTTCTCTTTTAGCATTCTCCTTAGCATATCAAGCAAAGTTTTATTTCTTCTTTCAGAAGACCATTGTGTTAAAGAATGTATGAAGAAGTAACCTTGTGTTCTATTCCATTCCCCTCACATAACTTCTTGAACTCTATAGAGTTATACTCACCTCTACTGTCAGTTCTGAGAACTTTCAACTTCTGACCACTCTGTTTCTCAATCTTCACCTTGAACTTCTAAAACTCGGTAAACACCTCATTCTTACACTTAATGAGTGCTACCCGTGTCATTCTTGTGAACTCATCCACAAACAACACAAAATACGTGTTTCCTCCAAGTGAAGGTTTTGGAAATGGTCCACATACATCAGAATATACTACTCCCAAAGTATGTTTTTCTCTTGGAGCTACTTCTAACACAAATGTCAATCTGGATTGCTTGCCTTTCATGCATACCTCACATGACTTCTCGGCCTTCACAATCTTCAGAATACTATGTACCAGCTTCTTAGAACTCAGATGCCCTAACCTTGTAAAGTTCAGATGCCTCAATCTCTTGTGCCATAACTCATTATCTCCTCAAACGCCTTATGCACTAAGAAATTTAGTCTCAACTGTCCTCACATTCACCTTGAATGTTTTGTTGTTTCCCTGCTTATATTGCATAATCAACTTCTGATTGCAGTCATACAACTTCAAGAGATTGTTTTTCATAGTAACTGAGAAACTTTTTCAATGAGCTGACCCACACTCATCAGATTTCTCTTCATTATAGGAACATACCAAACAACTTTGATCATAAAAGTTCTTCCATTCTTCACTCTGACTTTGATATTTCACATACCTTATGCATTTAGGTACTTATCACCATCACATCTAATCTTTGTCCTCCTTCTAGAGTCAAAATCAACCAGCTATTATTTGTTTCCAGTCAAGTGATTTGAGCAGTCATTGTCCATATACCACCAGTCTATCAAATACTTACCATCATACTCAAAATCCATTAATATTGCAGGTTTATCATCAGAATTTCTTCTATCTATATTTGCTTCTTCTGATTTCCTTCCTTTATTTGACCAACAATCTTTAGCAAAGTGGCCAAACTGCTTACAGTAGTAACATTGAACCTTCTTCTTATCAAACTTCTCCATTCCATTTTGATACTTCTTATCATCAGAGTTAGAGGCTTCTGACTTCTGAGAAATATCACCATGTCTCTTCTTGGCTTCTGACCAAGAATACTTCTGGTCATTCTTGACAAAAGAATCATTCAGAGTCTGCTCAACCTCTCTTTCAGAAGTTCTCTCAGTCATATGCAACTCATGTGCCTCTAGGATGGTTTATAGCTCTTCAGTTCTCATGGTGCTCAGATCTTTAGAATGTTTGATTGCTACAAAAATGTACTCAAATTAAGGAGGAAGAGACCTTAATATCTTCTCAATGATTACTTGTTCAGAAAGGGTTTCTCCACAAGATTTTATCTCATTTGTGATCAAAATCACTCTAGAAATGTAATATGGTACCTTCTCATTGTTCTTCATATTGAGATTACCATACTACTTACATAGAGATTAAAGTTTCACCTTCTTCATTGATGCATCATTGTCGTAGCATCGTGTCAGTATATCTCACACAGCCTTCACTGTCGTCGAATCAACGATTTTCTCAAACACATTCGCATCCATACACTGATGGATGTAGAACAACACTTTCTGATCTTTCTTTCTTTTATCTCTCTGCACATTTCTCTATTCCTTTATCTCATTTTCTGCAACCGAACATAACCTTCAGTAACAAGATCAAGAACATCTTGAGCACCTAAAAACACACACATTTGAATGATCCACTGATTCCAATTATTTCCATCAAACACTGAAAGCTTAGTATTCAAACTATTTCTGCCACTCATCTTTGTTTTATGCATTGAAACTCAAACTCATATCTCACCAAACACTTGTGTTTTGTGACCCTGCAAAATCAAGAAATGTAATTCTGCTACAATTCTGATAATGAATTCAATGTGAATTCAAAACAAAGAAATCAAATTACACACGCCTCACGTAAACTCGTGTTTCTCTGTAAATTGAACCGGAGCTCTAGATACCAATTGTTGGTGCATAAAGGTTAAAGATGAACCTGAATATGGATGAAGAGAGAGGGAGGGAGATATATATATATATATATATATATATATATATATATATATATATATATATATATATATATATATATATATATATATAGAGAGAGAGAGAGAGAGAGAGAGAGATAAATAGATAGAGAGAGAGACGGCTACAACAAACTTGTTGAAGAAGAAATTATATATTAAATTCTTACCCCTAGTTACAAAGTTGTTTATATACACAAAATAAACTGCCGCATATGCACTAGCAAAAGTAAACTTAATAGCTAAGTTAACAAAATAAACTAGGACCCCAGAAGCTAAACATACTTCTGAGATGCAAACTTAGAAGTTTCTACTTCTGACTAACATCAATACTTCTGAATATGAATTACTTCTAACAACAACAAAATGGTTCCATCACATGTTCATATAACTATAACATAACATCAACCTCATGAATTAGCAACAACAACACAAAAAGAAGTCATTCATCAAAGACACAATAACTACACCATATTTTCTTCATTTCTTAGCATCTCTAACAATCCAACACAACTTCAACACAATAATCCACATCAACACCACATGAAACCGTTTGTGTGATCGTAAAAGTGTGTCACTTTTGTTGTCTTGAATGTTGTGATATTTCAAATGTTGAATTGTTATTTTTATGCTTCATGTCATATTGTCTATCTTGTGTCGCGTGATTTGCTCAATCTTGATAATTTTATTTTGATTTTTGTGTACAAGTGATATTCATCTTTCATCATCATAACTTTGATAGTAAAATACCATATAATTTATCTAATTAGGATGATTTTGTGGATCTATATTCTTTCAGGTATAAAGTTGACAATCCCGCAAAAGATCCTCTTTGATGTTTTGATACAACGATAATTAAAGTCAGTGGCAATAGCTTTCAACCTTGATGATGGTGACCTAACCAGAGAAACATCTCATGCCTCATCAATAAAAAGAGACTCAAGATTAAAGTATTTATATGATCATGAGCAATCCATCAAAGAATCTTGAAGCCTCATATGAAGTGTGAAAGTTTGCTAAGTCGTGTTTGTCTGTCTGAGGGACCCAGGTTTTGTAAAAGTAAGGAAAAACTTTAAAAGCACTAAGGAAACTTACACACACACACACACACACACACACACACACTTTAAAAATATATTTCAAATGTTTTTATCATAAAAATTATTTTCTAGGTCAAGACAAGTGATTAAGAAGTTGTCCTATCTTTTTCCAAAGTTTTTCTTAAATTAACCAATCAATTGGATACTTAAGCCAATCGAATGGAAAGACTTTTTCTTCCAGCCAGTGGATTTGAACACTATTTTAATCGATTGGATAGTGGATAATCGATTAACTAAGTAATTGGGACAACACCTTAATGACCTATGTAACACCCTGATTTTATTTATTAGTTATTTATTTTATTAATTATTATATGATATAGTAATTAATTAAATTGTATGATTTTGTGAATATATGAATTATTTGGATTAATTGTGTTATGTGTGTATTGGGCTAGTAAGTGTGAGTATAGCAGTATTAAGTAATTAGGCCTTGGTGATGGGTTAGTGTGAGAATGAGAAATTAAGCCCATTAGTGAAAACATAGTTAGTGAGAGTTTTGTAAAACAAAGAGAGAGAATTGTCAAAACAAGAGAAGAGAAGAAAGAGGAAAAGAGGAGAAAAGGGAGAAAATAGAAGAGGATGAGATAGAACCTTAGAAAGGATCTACATCCAAGGTAAGGGTGGGTAATTTGTTTATTATGGGATTATATAAAAGTATGTAATGGGTAGTTCCATGATGTGGGGATTTTGTTCTTCAATTTCTAGATTTTAACATGTTAGGGTTTTGAGTTGAAATCCATGAAATTGATGTTTGAAACATGTTTTGATGTTTATAATGGAAGCTATATGTTAGATATAGGTTTTAATGTGTTTAATTGCTGAAAAATATGAGTTTGAATGGGTTTTTGGAGTCAAAACTCAGACTGGTGTGTTGTTGAGTTCGCAGATTTTTCTGTAGAAATCGTAGAGCGCGCTTAGCGCTGATTTCCGTGCTTAGCACGAAAGCTTCTGACTTGAGGGCGTTTCGCTCTAAAGAGCTCACTTAGCACGACCTGCTATGTGAAATTTTATGTTTTCGTTAATTGATTGGGGATCTTGTATGCTTATGATTTTTAAGGGATTTCCATGAATTTTAATCATTTATTCAATGTGTATTGGATAGGTTTTGGATGACTTTTTGATGAAAACATAATACTTGAACTTATGTATATGTATGTCTCAAATTGATGTTAAATGTGAATAACATGTGTTGACTTTATTTTCTATGTGTTATTATGATGTGTTGAAGTGATGAATGCTATGAGAATGCATTGTGTGTGAATGATGACATGAATTATGTATGTTTGTGCAATGGTGATTATAGTTCAAATGAGATCAATTATGTGATGTATGCTTGTATGATTAAGATTGAGGGATGGTATTAATTGCATATGATTGTTGGGATTGCAGATGCATCATTTGTTGTCAAGAGGCAATGTTTGCTAGTTTTGGCGAGAGCTAGTGACTTGTCCCAAACCTATGGGGTTTGTTTGAAAGCTTGAGGGATGGGATTTTTGGTGGTTGATAACACGAAATTGTATAGTTTATTTTCCATGAAATTTACCCGTTCTGTATCATTTTGACCCGATTAACTCCCGAATATTTCGAGTTTGTCATTACTTTTTGCAGGTATTCATAACTCAGCTCAAAACAGAAGAAAACATGAAATAATGCAAGAAAGCATCAAAAGAATAGAAGAAAAAGATAAATCTGTCAAGAATTACAGATTTTGTAGCTGTGACGGTCGTAACACATCTGCCACGACCGTAAGCCATCATGAAGCGTGTTACGACTGTAACACATCTGCCACGACCGTAACACGGAGAAACACCAAACCTGCTCGTAACGCCTCAATGACGAACGTAACGCGTATATCAGTTATTTGAAAGTGCAGATCGTGGCAAAGCAAAACAGAAGGAGTTTTCAAACTCCTTATTTCTCTCCAGTCAAACCCCACGTTCACCACTTCTTCCTCAACTACCCACGTTCCTACATTTGTGGAGATTTTTAAGGAAAGCTTCGTTACAAGTCTTCAAGCCAACTGCCAAATTCATTCCTCTATAAATACCTCAACATTCAACGTTAGAAACACAGAGATTATTACAGTTTACTTGTGCGGAAGCTCTGCCGAAATCAAAACCATTATTCCTTCAGTTGTTATTTTTCTGCATTCGTTTATTTCTGTTCTTTTAATTTCATTGCCCAAATAATAATTTCCAACATCAGGAAATTATTATTATAGTTTAGGATTTATTATTCAAGCCTCAGAATTTGTCATATTACCGATACCAAGTCCGAGTTTCCGATTTGTGGAAGAGGGATTGAAGTATTGGCTTTACTTTCAGGTTTCTATTTTGCAATTGTATTACATACCTTTTAAATGCATGTTTAATTTATTATTTATAATGTCCAATCTATATCTGTTTGTTTTTATTTCCAGTACGTTCATTATAATTTCCATGGCTAGCTAAACCTTTAGCGTCGGCATGGGATAGTAAGAGACATTAGGCATCTGATCAAACTTAGGCTAAAACTTTAATCAACTTAACTCTGGTTATAACTTTTTATGCTTAAAAATAAAACCTTTGTTACGAAAGTAAGAAGAGTAAATAGGTTAGATCGAGACCACGAAAGTGTGAGGTTTTTAACCGGATAGCTAAAGTTAGGCATTTGATTTAAATACAGTGAAAGCGCTTTAAACCAAATTAGAATTAATTAAGTTTCCAAAAAATACTTCTAAACACTTATAGGCTAGCGAAAGCAGGTATAGGGCTTTAGACGTATAATCCGAGATAAGACCATGAAAGTGTGAGTTGAGGGTTTTTAAACTGATTAATTCTACAGATAAACCAAGTTGACTATCCTTATATGCCTAGGTCCGATTAGATCCTTTAGGTCGACTCTATTGCATACCGACCATTTCATTTTATAATTACTTTAAAATCAATTAGTTTACCTTCCTTAACCTTCCCAAAACCAACGTGACAATTTCCGCCTTAGCTAAACTAGCATTACTTTCCCGCACTAGAGTGATTACAAAGTCCCTGTGGATTCGACAATCTTTTATTACTACCGCGATAGGCTGTGCGCTTGCAGTTAAGATACCGTTAGACATTAGGTCGATCGCAGACACATCAAGTTTTTGGCGTCGTTGCCGGGGACTTTAGTTTAGTCACTAGTGCAATCTGAAAACAACGTTGTCTAGACTAAGGCAACCTTTTATATTTCCCTTTGTTGTATGCCAAACACTCGTTCTCGAAGCGAGTCTTTGCATCTACGAATCTTGTCCCAATTACTATGTATCACCCAAATTATTTCTACAACCCTCACTCTGAGTATTTCGAGGAATCACAAGTATCCCATAAATCCGACCTCGAAATACTATTGGAGAATTTCAATGCATCACAGACTCATTCTCACCCGAATTACCTTTCCAACCACCAATCCCAATATTTTGAGGAATCGCAAGAATATTATAATTCCAACCAAACTTATCCTCAACCAAATTTCCCCTACAATCACTACACCCAATATTTCGAGAAGACGCAAGTATCCTATAAATCCGACCTCGAAACATTAATGGTAAATTTTAATGAAATAGCAATGATGACAAAGCGCTTTACGGAAACACAAAATGCGACTCTAACTCAATTTGAAGAATTAGAAGAATCGCATGATTTCAACTTTGAAACATCAATGGAGGATTCCGATGCGACGCCAACTCACTCTAGGTTAGAATCTCTGATGGAGCACTTTGTAGAGACACAAACTGTCCAGAACGAAGAGTTTAGAAAACAAAGTCTTCAAAACAGTGAAACGCTTCGGCAACTGACCACTGCGGTTGACTCGCTCGCGACCCACAACATAGCCTTAGAGACCCAAATCTCCCCGCTTGAACAACACCCTCTAGGACCCTTCCCTGAGGAAAAATTGGATGTTGTAACAACCATTAGTGAAAAACAAGTTGAAAATCCTAAGGAGAACGATAATGAGGTTGAGGAGAGCGATAATGAAGTTGAGGAAAGTGATGATGTGGATGAGGAGAGTTCAGACGAGAAAAGAGTAAAGATTGAGAAAAATCCTCCAACACCATCTAAAAGGGAGGTCGTAGAAGAGGTAGAAAAGGGAGCACCTATTGTTGTTCCTCATCCATATACCCCACTGATTCCTTTCTCAAAAAGTTTTATGGAAGCTCAGATAGACTCCCAATCTAAGACATATGTGGAGGTATTGGAAAATATCCACACTAATGCACCCTTGTTGGAAGTCTCGCGTAAAAAGAGAAAATTAGAGGACCGTGAAACTAGGGATATAATTACTGTTAAGAAGGTAAGGTTAACCTTTGAGGGGATGGATGAAATCACTAAGCCCAAACTTGAAAAGTTGATACTTAGGATAGATCCAGAACCACCACCACAAGTTCAGAAGAATGAACCACCCCACAGGAGAAAGAAAAGAAAAGGTGAGGGATATGTGAGATGGCTTGAAGTGGCCATGGAAAATGACAACTACTAAAAGTTCAACCGAGGAGTCATCCTCAAAAGAACCACCATGAGTGCTTGCACTCCTGTTTGTCAGGCTTTTGACATTAAAAACAGCGCTGAGTGGGAGGCAACCCACCTATTTGTTAATTGTTAGTTATTATTCTTTTCATTTTTACATTTATTTCTATTTAAAGTTTCATTTTCATTTTTCTTTCTTATGTTATAATTTTCATGAAAACTGCTGCTAATTTCAAAAATAATTTTACTTGCCACAGGATTTCTGAAAAGTTTTTGTTTCTTTTGCACCTTCTCTTCTGACTAGTTTCCCTAACAATACCCATGGAACCAAAGCAACATAATTTCTTAGAAACCACCTTTAGGGGTATAAATCAGAAAAGAAAATTCGAGGAATTGTCTGAAAGAAACATAGGCATAACACTTTATCATGATGAACCAACTATGAATGCCCTAGGAATATTAGATAGTGTTATGTACTTGTTTAATCAGTTGGGGTGGGAAAAAGCCCTTATTAAGACTAGGTTTGCTACCTACCGTGAGCTCACTTTCGAATTCCTAAGCTCCCTAGTCCATTTACCAGAACACGGGAAAGGAACCCGTAAAGGACTCATAAGTTTCCGTCTCTTCGGCATTAATTTTGTTTACAATCATAAGGACTTAGCTGACTTGTTAGGATTTCCTAGCGGCCCTTTTGCCTTTTCCACTACCCAGGTTGAGCTAATGGACATTGAGCTAGACTACTTTTGGGGCACCTTGACTGGTAATTATCACCCCGACCCGGATAATATGGATAATGATGAAATTCATAACCCTGCTATCCGCTATTTCCATAAGATGCTAGCCTATACTATATTTGGGAAAGAGGAGAACCAGACTGCTGTGTCCAAAGACGAGATATTTTTACTGTATTGTATGCACCAAGGCCACCCTGTTAATGTCGTACCCTTCCTGATGCAAACTTTTTACCGCATTATAGATAACCCTGATGAACCCATCATCATAGGTGGCCTGGTGACAATGATTGCACATGCCCTCGGCCTAAGACACCAGCTGAATAGGTGCCCGCATTTTGGTACGATCCGTCCCATGAATCTTGCTTTTTGCTTTAACCGCCGAATGATAGCAAACCATGCTTACCCACCTTATGATTATCTGATAAGAGATGAAGTTGTAAACTTATTTACCCTTCCGAACCATGACAAAGTGAGCATCCACAACCGTGACAATTGGCTCTATGAGCTAAACCCGCCCGACCAACCTCCTACACCCGAGACACCGAAAGATTACCAAATCTTTGATGATATTATGTCCGATATGGGTGACCCGGAGACTCCTCCTGGTTATTACGAAAATGTCAACATGGCGGAAGCCCATGCAGCCCCTGAAACAACAACTAAGGATTATACTGATAACCTTAACAAAATTGCCACCACGCTTAATACTTACCAGACTAACATTAATGGCTTAAAAGATGAGATAAAAAGCATGCGTCTGGAAATAATGGGATTAACTGACATAACAGTGGAGCAGTTTTATCATATCCATAATTCACTCGAAGAAATTAAAGCGAAGCTTGGATGAAGTCACGAATGGCAGCTGCAGTTTTTATATTTCATTTTGTTTTGTTTTTAGGTAGTTTCAATTTTTTGTTAAATTACTGCATTTCAATTTACAAGTCATTTATTTTCTGTCAAAAAGAACAAGTTACTCAATTTGAATTAATGCAATTGTTTGTTTTCAATTTTAAACTTACAATCATTATGCTGCTTACAATGTTTTATGGTTTTCTACTCTATTGCGAATTATATATATTGGATTATATGTTGAATAAATTAATGTTGTGTTTATGTTGGAATGCCTGAGATGTTCTATCTGCTATAAAAATATATACTCTGTGTAATTGTGTTCTGTTCTGTAAAAATTTGCAAAATTTGTAGCTGCCACGATCGTAATCCATCCCCCCACGACCGTCATGCGCCTTTCAGCGCGTTACGCTCGTCAGCTTGGTGTTACGACTGTAACACGGGCTACATCAGTAACCTTGTTAGCAGAACGTTCCCTTTTCTCCTTCCCTCAACCTTTCTCTCTTCTTCTTCCATAACTCCCCAACCATCCCACTTCCTCCATTAACTACCCATTAACCCCATTCAACCCACCACTTATCCCTATCAATTTTCAAACTTCCCACTATCTCCTTCCACTATATATACATCCATTACCCGTATCATCTTCTCATTCTCTCATTCACCAACCATAACCATTCTCACTCAAACACTCTTGCATGCAAATGGCGAACAATCTCCAACCCATTCCTGGCATTACCCTACGCGATGGCGAAGCAGGTGAAACCCAGCGCACACAGTTCCTGAAGTTCCACCACCGAGGCATCCATCCCACGAGGTTTGTCGACATTCACTGCCTCCGAGACCTCGGGTTACTTGAAAGTGTCCAACACCTCCTACAGAATGTCAACCTTTGGACCCTATGTAGCCAGCCCCAACCAACGTACGAGAATCTCACCCTTGAGTTCCTCAGTTCATTTTGCTACGTCACTCCAAATGGCCCAAGAAATCAACTTACCGGTGTGGTAAGGTTCCACATTTTCGGCACCGAATACGATTTCCCTCAGAATGCATTCGGTCGCCTACTAGACTTCTGTACTGATGAAGGCGCTCACCTACGTGTGCCCGACACCTTTCATGAGGAATCCTTCAACCTTTGGCATAGCTTGACCAATAATCGGGCTAACTCATACGATCACCTCAATGCTACCCAAATCCACAACCCCGCCATTCGCTACTTCCACCGCATCTTATCCAACACCATCTTTGCAAGGGATAGTAACCACAAGCTCAACTCCAAGGAGCTATTTTTCATGCATTGTGCATTCTCGGGTCAGAAAATTAATGCCGCACCTTTCCTCCTGGCCCGTATTCACTCCATCTGCACCAGAGGCGACAAACCTTTCTATTTCGGAGGGCTTGTCACTTCTCTTGCTTTAGCACTAAACCATGGTGACACCCTTGCTCATTTTCCATCCCGACCACCGGTCCTGCTTACTTTGGATCATTGCAAATCAGCCCACCTCATCCACGAGCGGGACGACGGAAAATTCCATCCAGTGATACAGAACCGAGTTTACACTAACATTGTTTTGCCTTGCAGGGACCGAATCGACCCTCAGAACCGAGCCAACTGGCTATTTAACCTTGAAGACCCTGAAGGCCCTGCTGCTGCTCAAGAAGAACCTCATGTCGGCCCCGCTGATGAGATGCAGGAAGAACTGGATCGAGTTGTTCCCGTTCTTGACATTCCTGAGTCGTCCTCTTCTGCACCACCTCCTTTTACTATGGAGGACGTCCTCAGAGCCCTCCATCAGCAAAATCAGATGGTTGTAGCTCTTGAAAGAAAGCATCAGGAGCGTTTCGACGTCTTACACGCACAAAATGCCCAAATCTTGAGTGGTCAACGCTCAACGAATGAAAGGCTTGATGAAGTGCTATGCGAGCTTAATGCTTTAAGGATGGATGTTACATCTCTTGGACCCCAGGGCACTGACTCTGAAGCTACTCCTTCCAGAAGGTTACGAACCCGAAGCCGCCGTGGTCGCCAGTAGTTTTTCCTTTTCTTGTTGTTTTCCTTGTTTTTCCGATGTATTTTTCATTTAACCTCGCCATTATATCATAACATTGAGACAATGTTTGATATAGTGTGGGAGGAGTACTGCATTCTTAATTTCAGAACGAGTAATTTCATTTCTATTTCAGTTATATTTCGTTATTTCATTTTCTCCCTGTTTTATTTAGCCATACCAAATTTTTTTCGCCTTTTATATTCGCATAACCATTAGTTACCTACTTTAACTGAAATCTTAGTTAGAAGGCCGAGAGCGATCCAACGAGAACTATACGATTATGACACCTTCGACTCCCTACTTACGTGAATCGTCTCCATTTTCGTTATACCGATACTTTGAGTTTTAAGTCTTAAATTAGCCCCTAGTAGTTTATATTAGCAGTCGGCACCAGTCTTAACACAAACCACGTGGAAAGTCGATGAACATAAGTGGATGATCTTGCAAATTGATTTAAAAATAATTTTACATGCTTTAAGGAAATAGGTATTGCACCAATTAAATTGGGCGATCCTCACCCGATCGTTTAATCCAATGGATGCAAAAGCTTCTACTAAGTAACATAAGAATCCATTGTCTAGGTGGTTCAGAAGCATCTGGTACTGAACTCGGTAGGGCAGACCACGGTTTGATCCCCCGCATCTTGCAATTGGATAAAAGAGGTTGCCACATAATTGTGCCAGAAACCGTCGTGTTTTGATCAGAACCACTAACCGGTTATTCCACTACGTGCGTGCAAAGATAATGGGCTTAATGTGATTGCGCAAGAACGAAACCGGGTGAAATATGAACGAGAAACCTTGAGTTGAATTATAACGGTATAATTGGACGTTTCGTTTAAAACGGATAGTCGTCGACTAGCTTGTTGCTTGTGTCATTTACGTATCGTTGTTGTTTCATTCGATTTTCTCGGCCGAACTAACTTAGGATTTCTTGTAATTATTTGAAAACGAAAGGTATACTAGTTATGTGCGTTTATAAAAACTTGTCCGATATTTTTAATTGATTATTTTGCTTGAGGTCAAGCAAAGGTTTAAGTATGGGGGAATTTGATAACACGAAATTGTATCGTTTATTTTCCATGAAATTTACCCATTCTGTATCATTTTGACCCGATTAACTCCCGAATATTTTGAGTTTGTCATTACTTTTTGAAGGTATTCATAACTCAGCTCAAAACAGAAGAAAACATGAAATAATGCAAGAAAGCATCAAAAGAATAGAAGAAAAAGATAAATTTGTCAAAATTACAGATTTTGTAGCTGTGACGGTCGTAACACATCTGCCACGACCGTAAGCCATCATGAAGCGTGTTACGACCGTAACACATCTGCCACGACCGTAACACGGAGAAACACCAAACCTGCTCGTAACGCCTCAGTGACGAACGTAACGCGTATATCAGTTATTTGAAAGTGCAGATCGTGGCAAAGCAAAACAGAAGGAGTTTTCAAACTCCTTATTTCTCTCCAGTCAAACCCCACGTTCACCACTTCTTCCTCAACTACCCACGTTCCTACATTTGTGGAGATTTTTAAGGAAAGCTTCGTTACAAGTCTTCAAGCCAACTGCCAAATTCATTCCTCTATAAATACCTCAACATTCAACGTTAGAAACACAGAGATTATTACAGTTTACTTGTGCGGAAGCTCTGCTGAAATCAAAACCATTATTCCTTCAGTTGTTATTTTTATGCATTCGTTTATTTCTGTTCTTTTAATTTCATTGCCCAAATAATAATTTCCAACATCAGGAAATTATTATTATAGTTTAGGATTTATTATTCAAGCCTCATAATTTGTCATATTACCGATACCAAGTCCGAGTTTCCGATTTGTGGAAGAGGGATTGAAGTATTGGCTTTATTTTCAGGTTTCTATTTTGCAATTGTATTACATACCTTTTAATTAATTAATGCATGTTTAATTTATTATTTATAATGTCCAATCTATATCTGTTTGTTTTTATTTCCAGTACGTCCATTATAATTTCCATGGCTAGCTAAACCTTTAGCGTCGGCATGGGATAGTAAGAGACATTAGGCATCTGATCAAACTTAGGCTAAAACTTTAATCAACTTAACTCTGGTTATAACTTTTTATGCTTAAAAATAAAACCTTTGTTACGAAAGTAAGAAGAGTAAATAGGTTAGATCGAAACCACGAAAGTGTGAGGTTTTTAACCGGATAGCTAAAGTTAGGCATTTGATTTAAATACAGTGAAAGCGCTTTAAACCAAATTAGAATTAATTAAGTTTCCAAAAAATACTTCTAAACACTTATAGGCTAGCGAAAGCAGGTATAGGGATTTAGACGTATAATCCGAGATAAGACCATGAAAGTGTGAGTTGAGGGTTTTTAAACTGATTAATTCTACAGATAAACCAAGTTGACTATCCCTATATGCCTAGGTCCGATTAGATCCTTTAGGTCGACTCTATTGCATACCGACCATTTCATTTTATAATTACTTTAAAATCAATTAGTTTACCTTCCTTAACCTTCCCAAAACCAACGTGACAATTTCCGCCTTAGCTAAACTAGCATTACTTTCCCGCACTAGAGTGATTACAAAGTCCCTGTGGATTCGACAATCTTTTATTACTACCGCGATAGGCTGTGCGCTTGCAGTTAAGATACCGTTAGACATTAGGTCGATGCAGACACATCAGTGGTTATCTGGATGAGGGGTGGACACCGTTTAAACGTAAAAACCGTTAAGGGTACCAATTAGTACCACATGCATATTACATTGAGTTGCATTTGAGTCACATGTATCGATGTGAAATTTTGAATTGGTGTGCAATACGTGATATTGGTGTGAATGTTACATTTGTGGTATTTAGGATTGATTATCTTTGAATCATGAATTGTTGAGCAATGTTGTATAAGTAAACATGTGAATTGGATTGGAATATATTTAATACATGATTATGTGAAGTATGGTGAATTCAATTGATGTATGTATGTTATGCATTACTTATTATTATATATTTCTATAATGATGTAAATTCTCACCCTTTTATTGGAATGATGTTTTATACGATATCGTTCAGGTACCGAAGATAGTGGTGCTTCTTGCGAGGATTAGTTGGAGGAGCTAGTTCTTATTTATCTGTATTTAGGTAGTGCGTCATGCTCTGATCATGTAACACGGGGAAATGTTTGAACTTATGTTTATTTTGAGAGATATTTGTTATACTCTCTTTTATGTTGATGTATTTTGAGATTATGTGATGAGTGGCCTTTAGTGCCTAATGTTTTATTATATGATTATCAGTATTGAATTTCAATTATTGGTATCATTATGAAAGAGAATTATTCGGCTGCAAGATGCATATGTGTTAGCGTATAGAACATGAATTTAAAATACGTGTTATGAGCATGGTTGGTGTATCTGTGTTGTTGGTTTTTGAAGTACATGTGACACCCTCTTTGATATGCAAGCTAATTTACTCTGGTTATGCCATATAATTGTGCGGGGGTTTATAGGGTGTTACAACCTACAACGGCTATATATCAAATATTTCCATGTTAGGCAAAATAATTGATTTAAATTAACTTAGCAAATGGATTGGAGTGTTATGCCAATGGATTGGAACATTATGACAATTGATTGGAATGTTATGTCATTTGATTGGCTCATCATTTGGCCAATGTATCATTTCCTTTTTTGGTTTTTCTAACTCTTATAAAAGGAGGATCGCATCAACTTCATTACACATCACTTTTCAATGATTTACACTTTCTTTAGAATTTCTCTCTCAATTTTCTATGTTTATCTATTTATAAATGTTTTTCTTCACTAATGGTTGCCTTAGTGCTTTTTGATTGAAGCTTTGCTTGTGAGGAAGATTTTTTGGAAGTGGTTATGTTGGTCGTTTAAATTCTTAAGAGTGTGATACTCTTGGGAGATTGAGTTAGGTTCTTGAGATAAACTTGTTATAAAATCTTTGTGATTGGTTTCTTAAGCTTTGTCGCAAAAAACTTTGTTTAAGTTAATGAGATAAGCCATAAATATTTAAGAATTGTTTGCTAGCTTAACCTAGGGTAAATTTTATTATTGGTTGGGGATAAACATGTAAAAATCTCAAAGTCAGATCGTATTAAAGGTCCGTCGACATAACCTGTAAAAGCTAAAAAAAATTATAGTTAAAATATCAAGAAGAACTCTTGGGAACACGACTAGGCCAACGTTTGACCAAACCTGGATAACTCTTTAGTGAAATCTCTCAAACCCCTTCTCTTTTTATTTTTAGTTATTTATTATTCATTTTTATCTCCGTTGTTGTTTACTATTAAAGAAACTATTAAAATGATCTTAATCGAGAAAAGTATAAAACTAATCACGAATTTTAAATACCCCAATTTACCCCTCTCTTGTGCATAAAGTAACTAGTCCAACAAGTGGTATCAGAGCCTAACTCCTGTAAAGACTAATCATCTCAAGAGGAAAAATGACTTCAAGAAATTCACTAAACAACCCTCCATTCTTTAATGGTGAAGGGTATAGTTTATGGAAAGAGAAAATAAAGTTTTTCATTTAATGGATGGATCATGGTATTTGGAAAGTTGTGAATGAAGGTCCATTTGTTCGTAGACACAAAGTCAGTGGTGTTGTTGAAAACAAAACCAAAAAGGATTGAACCAAAGATGATAAAAAAAAGTGGAACTCAGTTTAGAAGTGAAAGCTATCATCATTGCTGCTCTCGGTCTTGATGAGTTTTTGCGAGTTTCTTACTATGAAACTGCAAAAGAAATGTGGAACGTCCTCTAAATTACCCATGAAGGAACTACTGAGGTAAAGAGATCAAGTATGGGTACATTAGCCCGTGAGTATGAATTATTAAGAATGAAACCTGAAGAGAGCATAAATAAAATGTGAACATGATTCACCCATATCGCAAGTCATATGAGAACTCTAGGAAAAATATTTTCAAATGAGGAACTAGTTGTAAATTCTTAGATGCCTAAATTGTAGTTGGCAACCCAAAGTCGCTACAATTTCTGAAGCTAAGCATTTAGAGACTATGGAAACACGCACCCTATTTTTGGAAAATTGTTGAAACACATGATGGGACTAAAAAGACTTGTCGATAACAAAGAGGATGATAAGAAAGAAAAAAATAATATTGCACTAAAAGTCATAAGCATCAAAGATATGAAGCCAGAAGATAAAGAGTGTCAAAGTAAAAGTAATGAATTTATGGAATTCACGCTTCATGAATTCAAAGAATTCCTAAAGCATGAAAAAGAAATCTCAAGGTTCCAAAAGCAAAGAGAAAAAAGCTCATCCTCATCCATTTTTACATGTCATCAATATGGAGAGAAAAGACACATAAGACCACTCGTTTAAGTTCTCAAGAATGCGATACTTTTTGGATATTGAGTTAGTTTCTTGAGATAAACCTATTATAAAATCTATGTGATTGGTTTCTTAAGCTTTGCCGGAAAAAGTTTCATTTTGGTCATTGAGATAAGGCATAAATCTTTAAGAACGGTTAACTTGCTTAGCCTGGGATAAAAGTTATTATTGGTTGGAGATAAACCTGTAAAAATCTCAAAGTCATTTTGTATTAAAGGTTCATGGACATAACTTGTAAAAGCTCTAAAATTATAGTCATAATCTCAAGAAGAACTCTCGGGGATAGGACTAGACCAAACATTCGGCCAAACCTGAATAACTCTCTGGTGCAATCTCGCTAACTCTTACTCTTTTTTTTTTTTGTATTCATTTTTATTTCCATTTTCATTTACTTTTAAGTAAACTATTAACATGATCTTATTCAAGAAAAGTATAAAATTAATTAAAAAATTAATTACCACAATTCACCGCCCCCTTGTATTTGAAGTCACTATTCTTCAAAGATCTGGATTAATGTTCTCGCTAGTAGGTATGCAATCTTGTATTCTTTTTCATACATCTACTATAAACTCTATCATTTTGGAATCCATAATCAAGGTTAAGAATGCGATAAAAGATGAATTTATTTCAAGGGTTGGTTTTAGTCTTCCTCCTTCTTGATCTGTCATTAGACCTTCTGTGCCCCCCTTATTGCCCTTGTATTTATGTTTACATTCATAATCTGGCTCTAAATATGAAAAACCCGTGCTTAACCAGGCCATCTCACCTCAACCTACTATCCATGATTGTTACTTTAAAAGATAACAACAAGAACCTCGACACCAATAAGAACATCGAATGCGTCTTTATTTGGTTGGAAACGCTAATGGTTATTACAGAGAAAAATGTGGTTATTGTGGCTCTTATAGAGAAAATAATTAAGACGATAATCATCACATAACTTCTCATAGATTTTAGTCTTGGAAAAGGAAAATTTTCCTCCTAAAAAAACAAATTCTTCTTTAGCCTTGTACAACTCAGTCTCCACTCATACATTATTGCATCAACGTAATTTGTTACATAGTCTACTCATGGTTTAAATGATGTAATCTTCTTGCATTCTATTCGAAATTATAGAGATTCCAAAAACCTTTAGCATATGTTAGATTTTGCAAACCATGTTTTTTTTCCCAATCGAGGATGGTAACACTTGGCTTAGAAACGTTAGATTAGATGTTGACTATGATAATT
The DNA here is from genome assembly GCA_948472305.1 of Vicia faba. Lineage (NCBI taxonomy): Eukaryota > Viridiplantae > Streptophyta > Magnoliopsida > Fabales > Fabaceae > Vicia > Vicia faba. The sequence continues at coordinate 1,360,089,537 of OX451741.1, read as the reverse complement.
TTGCAACATAAATTTGATGGAATTAAAGATATAGAACTTTTACTAGCATTGCTCAAGACACAATCCTTTATTATGCTACTGCCTCGCCTTGCTTGCTCGTAATATGGTATAAAATTTCCTCACTAATTTCAACAATCCACAACACGTGCACACAAACAAGAGACATTTTCAATCGAACACCCTCAACCTCCCTTACATTATCATTAATGTTGATGAAAGTTGTCTTAAAATTCCTACCAAAATAGTTATGGCATAATCATCTACAACTTATTAGGTGCTTGGAAGGTATATTTTTTGGATATTTACATGGGTCTTCATACATTCTTCAAGATATTATAATGAATTCAATGACTATATTTGTTGTTGGAAATCCACCAAAACATATAGAGAATTTTTATCAATCTTGATAAACAAGATTTTTATCACTACACAATAAAGATGAAAGAAAAGAAAAGTAAATAAGAAAAGAGATTAGGGTTTCTACATAGTTTATCTTTGCCCATAAATTGTGAAAAATATTTATTCACTTGCAACTGCAAATTCTGTGAATATAAGTTGTTATGAGTGTGTCCAAAAATATGGGTCACTCCCTCTATTTATAATGAGCCTGCTTTCTCCCTAAGCCAAAAGTTCCAAAACTATATAAGCCCAAAATACCTATTTTAGACCTGATCTTACTGGTTGATCAGAACCTGAGAAGTGGCTGAAAGATGATCTATAGTCGGGTTGTGATGTCGAGGAGAAAAAGGGGGTTGTACCTGCAAGGCACTCCAACGATCAAGTAAGAGTGGTGTGATACGGTGGCAGAACCGGGTTGTTTTAGGAAAATGCTGGTTTGCGTTTTGCGTTTTTTGTTTGCAAAATGTCGCGGTAAGCAAGAGTCGCCACCGACTTTTGTTTTATCCAAATGGAAAGGACAAAAGCACAGAAAAATTCCTTTTTTTGAGATTTTGAGTACGAGGGGTAGATTATAGAAAGGGAAGGTATTAGCACCCTTTCCATCAGTAGTTTTCTACGGGCTCTTAGGTACTTGCTCATCATTTTAAAAATTGCTTCCGTGTTTGTGTGTTTTGAAAAGTTTCTGTTTTACTTCGTTTGAACCCTTGTATCAATCCTTAAGAGTGTTACGAAGTCGTTTTGAAAACTTTGTTTAAAAAAAAGTGTAAGTGTGAAAGTTTGATTTTGAGCAAGTACTTACTAGCATCTACCTACTCGAAAAAGGATTGTTTCTATTCTCGTTTCCTTTAGATAGCGTTATCCTACTATTAAGGAGTAGGTAGCACCGTAGTTGGAGTTTGAGAGACTATCGAAAGGGACGTAATGGTCATTGAAGGCAACATGTAAGGATACTTTAGCATTTCGAATGGACTGTCATCATATATTCGTAGGCAACATCGAGGGACAAGATCATATACCGTAGGAAACTTCGAGGGACATCGAGGGACCATGATCTTTATGATGATTTTAACCGAGGGTCTTTTCTAAGGGTATCCCTACGTTCGAGGGACATGACCATTGTTTTTCGAGGCAACCAAGTGAGGCATACCCTAAGAGTGCATATGTGCAAGGTGTGTTATGTTCAGTTATTTTAGTCTTGTGTTAAGTTTGCTAATGTTTGATTATTCTTGCCATACAATCTTATTAGTCATACATCTAACAGTTAATAATTGCAGTAATTTAAAAGTGCAGAAATATAAAACCTAGCTATTACAAGGCTTCGGGGAGGGGGATTATGTACATATCCAAAATTGGGGGGAAAATAAATAAAAGCGGTAAAGGTCCTACTAATCATCTATTACATCCCAATATACAGTTACAATAATAAAATGAAGTGCGAAAGAATAATAACGCGCAAATTTGAAAATACGTCTAAAAATCCTAAGATATAAAAAAAATCTTTTTGTTGTTTTTTTTGTTTTAATTTATAAAAACGGTTTAAGTTAAAAAATAATTGATCTAGATCTATATTAAAAAAAAGATAATTATTAAAGAAACATGAAATTTAAATAAAAGAAATTAATTCTATATTTTTTTAGTATTTTTGTTACGAAAAGGAAAATGAATTAAAATGAAATTAAACCTAAGTTCTATTAATTTTAATTTTAAAAAAAAAGTTAAAGTGTTTAGTTAATTAATTTACCAAAATTAAAATTTAATTAAGAAAAAATCCTAAATCTATTTTTTATGCGATTTTTATATTTGTTTATTGATAAAAATAAAAAAGGGATTAAAAGAAATAAATGAAATGAATAAAACAAAAAAATAAAGATGGGACTAGTAGCAAAAGTAAACCGGGGGTGCAATCATCAGAAATCCCTAGGCCCGAATCTTCGAAAGCTTCATGCTCTAACTATGGTTTTTTTTTATTCTTGCGTGGAACCTATGATTCAACCATCCATAATTGTTCTATATAAACTCAAACAAACGTTAGCATACCATAAAATATGATTAAAATTAGAGATTCAAAGTTTAAAATTTTACCAAACCGGTGTTGTCAAATGGGGGCGTGTTAGGCGTGTGATGGATTACTCTTGGGCCTTGTAAGACTCTGAGGACTTCAAGAGGATGGTTTGAGGCTTGATGTTAATTGAGAGAGACCGGAACCTCGAGATATGACTTGCACCAATTCTTTGATTTCTGGAGAGCTTTTTGAAAAGCTTTTAGAGAGTTTTTTGAAGAGCTTTTTGAGAACTTTTTAGAGAGGAATTTCGTCCCTTTCAAGATTTTATGGCTCTATATTTATAGAGGAGAATGAGGAGACAAGAAAGCATGGAAAGAATCTCCCTCATAATGTTGTGTTTTAAGATCATGATCAAGATTTGAAAAAAAATGCCATATTTGATGATTTTATGCCATTTTCACATGTGGATGAACCTGTATATATTTGAAGGGTTATTGCACGAAATCAATTGACATAAACCAACATAAAACTTGCCCAAAATGGATTCACATCAAAATTTACATTATTTCTATTATTTATTCATTTAATTCTGAATTTTAATGAATAAAATATCAAAATAAATAGCATAAATAGTAGGAAAATGTATGGGTGGGCTTAGAGGTCGTGGACCATGTTAGGAATGAGTTTCAAACTTGAAAAGATAGGCCCATTTGGAAAAAATCCAAGTTTGGTCAATATTTGCTTCAAGCATTTTTTTCAAAAATTGTCCAACTTTGACAATGCATATCTCTCTCAATTTTAACCTTATGAGGGTGTTCTTGGACTTTTTAGAAAGCTTAGGATGTACCCTAAGCAACCTCTTTGGTTTTATCTCAATTGGATCTTCCATGTTCATGTAAGAAGCTTTGACCCAAAAGGTGTTTTTGTTGACTTTTCAAAATGACCTATAATGTCCAAATTTATATCTTCTTCTGAGTGCATATTTTGAAATTGGTAGCTGAAGATGAATTGTAGAGAATTACATCCTCTTTAAAATGATCTTTGGATGGGTCATTTCTGATAAAGTATGAGAAAGTTATGCTTGGTCAAAGTTAAGTTGACTTTTCCTACAAAACCCTAATTTACCAACTTTTGGGTTTTGATGAATTGTGAGAAATCCTTGAGGAATCATGATCAAACCTTGATCAAATGATGAATAATACTTCAAAATGAGGATGTTGACCAAAAATATTGAAGTTTGACTGTATGTGGGCCACAATTGACTTTTGCCATAACACAGTCGACTTTCAGGCCTTTGAGCAATTGACTGAGCAAACTTCCTCTGCAAGGCTTGCAACTTGACATGGATGATCTTGAGGACATATTAGGACAATGGTGATAATTTTGGATCCTTTGGACTTAAACATCTTGATGCAAACTGAAACCCTAATTTGAGGTAGACTGCCTTAGGAGAGAGTTTGTCTGGTCAACCCTTGGACTTCCTTGAGCAATTTGAGGACCTCACTTGAAATGTATTGAGAAATATGGGAGGACAAATTTTAGGGTACAACAAGTGGGAAAAGGAGATACAAGCAAAGTATTAGGTGGTGAATAGTGAATATTCGATACTTGGCCCTCACAGGTGTGATGGTTTATATAATGCCCCTGGCGCATGTCCATTGGTTCTTGATTTCACGCCTAGATATACGGGTCTGTAATATCAGGTAACTGCCAAGACTTGGTCAAACCGGGTAGATGTACCCTTAACTAGCCGTTGGTTCCAAGGGGAAAGCCAGTTAAAGGGCATCTCTCTGGTTGGTTCCTGGTGGCCTACACGACTTTGATGTCAGGCAGGCTGAGAGGATGCTCGTCGATCATCCTAGGCCAGTGCTGGTTCGGGAGGACAAATGTCTGACATTTCCCGACAGGTAGCGGGCAATCCGGGTTATGGTCGTGTAGGACGTACTAAAGGAAATGTCTTAGACCGGGCCCAGTCAAGCTGTCGGGCCAGTCCAGAATAGTAGCCCCTCAAGTTGTTGCTTCTGGGTGCATAAGTGATGACTTTAATCATCTGCTCATGGAACGGGGCGTGTCTTATGGGGAAATGAGTGTTTCCTGTTACGCCTTACTTGCGAGGAGACAAGGAGTTAGTCGTTAGGACTCTTGAATTTGGAGAGGTAGCGTGTTTCGAGAAGTGTGGTGGCGAAGCGACGCAATGATGACCTAGGGGCTAGGGTGTAATGATGACGACCCTAGGGTTTCCCAGGCGCGTGTCTTGTATGTGGAGATTGTTTTAGCTATAAATACGAGAGGAATAGGGCGTTTAGTATTTTTCGCCTTCTCTCTCAACTACTCGTATTAGCTCGACTGTCGACCACCGTTGTTCGTTGAGTTTTTTTGCTCCCAGCTGCTTACTTCCATCCTTTCTTATTCTATTAATTGGTAAGTTTCCAATATTCCATTGTTGTTCGCTTTCAGTAGTTTGCATTTTTTCCTTTTACTTTCTAGAGATGCACACGGTTAGGATTTAGGGTTTCATTTACGAGGATGTCGTTGGAGAGTGTTGGCAGTAGACATTGTTTCTGTAGTTTAGAATCGCCGGAGCCGCCATGTGGTCTCCTCAGGGACCTCGTAGTGTGTCGTAGATGGCTCATTAGGGCTTAGGGATTTTCCACAACTCCTGCTTGTTGATACGCCTCAGCTAGGGTTGTGGTCGAGGATATGATCCTTGTTTTCTAGCGTCCTTTCGCTTGTTTAGCGGTGGAAGCGTGGTTCTAGCATTGATGTCGAGCTCATGTTTTTCCTCTGCTTTTCAGGTGCTATGGCTGATAATGCCCGAGTCGATATTTCGAGCGAATCCATGCAGTCCTCGGGAAGTTCCTCAGATGAGACGAGTAGTTCGTCAAGCATCCTGGAAATTTCCGGGGATGCGCATAATTTAATGGAACAGCAAACGGGAGGGGGCAACGTGGAGATGACTTCCGCCGACCAGGATTTCCTATTTCCTCTTGGGAACAATGAGAAACCTCGGGATTGGGTCGCGAATGACCCCTGGAATTGGTCGTCGTATTTTTATGAGCACCAGGAGGATGTCTTTACGGACGTGTACACTCACGAGGAGGGTGCCCAAGAGGAATGGTCATTATACATTCCCCGGTAAAGAGAGTAGAATCTGCTCGAAATATGATAGGAGGAAGATCCCAATGTACAACATTGTATTTTGTGAGATGGGTCTTCTCCTCCCCTTCTCTGACTTCGAGGTGGCCGTATCCAGGCACTTGCGTGTGTCTCCCTCCCAATTGCATCTGAACAACATCGTGTTCATGCGAGTGTTCAAAATAGTTTGCGACCATTTGAAGATAGGGGCCACCATTCCCTTGTGCTTCTACTGCTTCCACCTTCAGAGGAGCAAGGTCGACAGAAAATGGGGATAGGTTTCCCTGAAGTAAGGCAACAGGAAGTTATTTAAAGCCTATTTGGAGTCTGTCTGTCATTTCAAAGACAAATACATTTTGGTGCAGCCTTCTTTGACCAAGGCGATGTTGAGCGTCTTCAGAACCACTCTGACAGTAAATAAGGATGGTACTCCTCATCTGAACGAGCTAGGGGAGCCCGTTGTGAAGCTGGTTTAAAAGTTCCCGTTCCAATGAACGAGGAAGCATTTTGATAGCGAACTGGGCTCCTATGTTTGGAGAGAGAGGGAGCTCAGAGACGAGGATCTGGAGAGCTTCACTGTCTTGACCGCTTCTGTGGCTCAGATTCCTTGGGTCCAGCGAGTTGGTCAGGGAGGTAGGCCTGTATTGGACAAAAATGGAGAGCCCGTATACGAGTCAGCCCTTATAAACGTCAAGGAGCTCCTCGGAAGCAAGGACCCCGTTATAATAGTAGTAAGTAGTTGTCGTTTGTTTGACTCCTCATTTACTGACTATGTTTCTTTTTGTTTGTTTTGAAGATAGCATGAATTTTGCTCAGGAGCGCCTGACTAAGACTCTTGCTGCCCGGGCGTGGAGGGCCCAAAAAGATGCACAAACTGGTTCGAGGCTAGCTCATATCGGGTTCGAGCAACTCATCCTCATCCCAGGCTATAGTTTCTCTTTCTCCTGTTGTTGTTTCCTCGAAGGCGAAGAGGCCGCGATCCGAGGGGAGTGTCGACCTGACCATGGAAAAATGGAAAGGAACATACGACTTGCCTCCTTGCTGGATGGAGAAGTCCTTTTTCGAGGGCACAACCCTCTGTCTTCCCCAGGCCGAATCTCTCCATCTTGAGGGAATGGGCTTCCCAGAGAAGAGGGCGGTGTTGGCGCAAGATGTCGGGGGTTTGATATGGATCTTAGAGATGGAGGTCACTTACATCGAGGGAAGTTCCTCTCAGGAGACAAAGATGAAGAATCTTCGGGCCAAAGTGGATACGAGTGAGAAGGCATTGGTCGAGAAAGATAAAGCCCTAAATTTGTTTGAGGAAGAATCGGGGAGGCTCTCCGAGGAACGCAGGGTTCTCTTGCTCGAGAAAAAGGACCTTGAGGGAAAGGTGGAGGCCCTGACTGCCGAGATTATGCCTGCTGAAGACGAGCTAGAGGATACTAAGAATCTGAAGACTTGGGCTGAGATGGTTGCTCGTTTTCAGTTGGTTGTGGATGATGCTCAGGCTTCTTCCGAGGGGAGCTTCGAAAATGCTGTAAATCACCCGGTGTTGAGCTCAATACCTCAGGAATGGGGGTCAATTATTATGTAGCTGTCGGTCATATTCTGGTCCCTGATTATCTTAAGTATATTGTTTCCCAGCCAACCGGGGTCCCGCCTAACTGTCTCCCGTTGCTGAAGGAGAAGTGGAAGGATGATTGTTTTATGTTTATTTCAGCCTGCGTGTCGCATTCATTGTATTTGTTTTTCTGGGGTATTTCCCGTTTATGTAATATTCGCACATTATCGGCCAAAGTAGTCATTTTATTTAAATTCCAGCCAATGGTCGTTTGCTCTGAATATTTAACTTGTGTTTTTACATGTTTCTTGACAAACTAGCCGTTTTAGAACATTTTTTATTTTGCTAAGAGTTTATAGCAGGGATTTTCTCATTTGGTATGTTCGTCAGTGTGGGGAAACTGATCAAACAACCAGGGTGAATATCGGGCGAGGGCCGGAACTCAGGTCTCATTTTATGGGACTCGGGTTTGGCAGCGTGAATTTCCCGTTGCGAGTCGAGCATTCTATCATTGTGGCACAAGGACTATGGAGCTCGGTCGAGTTATCCATGTAGGCCTGAAGGTGCGTTCGTCAATAGAGTGGAGCCTCGCCCCTTTTGAATACTTTTGGTGCTATGCTTGTGCCTAGGCATGCACGCTGGTCAGGCCTGAGTGAGTTTGTTTTTATCGACCAAACTCGTCAACTGATCAGTGTCTTTAATTGTAATATTGTTTTAGCTTTTCAGCGTTCCATGATCGAATGAGTTGTTCCCCTTGTAAGTTTTCCAAGTAATACGCTCCAGTCTCCGTTTTCGTGTAGACGCAATAAGGACCTTCCCGGTTCACTGCAAGCTTGCCTTCGCGAGATTCTTTGTGATTTCTCTTTAAGACAAGGTTGTCGACCTCGAACTCTCGTCGTATGACCTTGGCGTCGTAGCGCGTGGCTATTTTTTATTTGAGCGAGGCCTCTCGTAGAGCCTCTCCTGTTCTGATTTCTTCCACCAGTTCCAATTCTTCACAGAGGGCGACATCGTTCATCTCCTCATCAGAAGGCGCCTCGGTTCGCCTGGAAGGTTCTTCGATCTCTACGGGAATGACGGCCTTTATCCTGTAAGCTAGTCGGAAAGGAGTCTCTCTGATGGATGAGTGTGCAATCGTTCGGTATCCCTAGAGTATATCGTGTAACTCCTCGACCCATCTCTTCTTGGTTTCATCCAACCTTCGCTTGAGACCCCTGAGTATTACTCTGTTTGCAGACTCAGCTTGGCCGTTCGTCTGGGGATGCTCGACAGAGGCGAAGTGTTGGGCGGTGCCCATTTTGGTGATGAATTCTTGAAAGGTGTGGTCCGTGAACCGGGTCCTGTTGTTAATGAATATCACTTGTGGGATGCCAAAACGAGTAAGGATATTTCTTTATAGAAGGGAAGGACGTTTTTGGAAGTGATTTTGGCCAAAGCTCCGGCTTCTATCCATTTGGTAAAGTAGTCGACCACTATAATTAGGTATTTGTTCTGATTGGTTCCAACCACGAATGGGCCGAGGAGATCCAGTCCCCACCAAGCGAAGGGCCAGGGAGAGGAAATGGATTTAAGCTCGTTAGGAGGAGCTAAATGCATGTCTCTGTATCGTTGGCATTTATCGCATTTCTTCATGTGCTCTTTTGCATCATGCTGCATGGTGGGCCAGCAATATCCTGCCCGCAAGGCTTTTCTCGCAAGGAATATCCCGCCTAGATGTTGGTCGCTGATGCCCTCATGGATTTCGAGCAAGACGCGGTCTGCCCCACTTCGGTCGACGCATTTGAGAAGTGGAATGGAAAATCCTCTTCTATAAAGTTTGCCTTCGACCAAAATGTACAAGCAAGCTCTCCGCCTGACAACGACTACTTATTTCGGGTCGTCGGGGAGTTTTCCCTTAGTAAGATAGTCGTGTACGGGGGTCATCTAGCAATCGTTGTCCCCGATGGCGAACACTTCTAAGGTAGAACATGGCTTTTGGGTGCTCGGTTGAGGAAGTATTTCCTGTATCACCGATTTATTCCCTCCTTTTCTCTTCGTGCTCGCCAAATTAGATAAGGTATCTGCACGGGTGTTATGCTCATGGGGAACGTGTTGTATGTCCATAGATTTAAATTTATTTTTCCTCTCCTGGATCAGGGCCCAATATTCGGCAAGTTAGTCATTTTTGACCTGATATTTGCCTCAGACTTGGGAGGCGACCAAGTGAGAGTCGATGAAGATTTTCACTTCCTTGGCTCCCAGATCTTCGGCCAGTCGTAAACCTACGAGGAACGCCTCGTATTCAGCCTGATTGTTAGAGGTTAGAAAGGATAGGGAGGGGGAGACCTCAGTTAGGGTCCTTTCCTCGTTTTCCAGTATAATGCCTATGCCGCTTCTGGTTGAACTAGAGGCATCATCGATGGAGATTGTCCAACGACGTGATCCGTCGGGATCTGTGGGCAAGGTCATTTTAGCTACGAATTCGGCCAAGGCATGAGACTTAAGGGATTTCCTGCTCTCGTATTGGATATCGAATTCAGAGAGCTCAAAGGACCATTTCAATATTCTGTCGGCCATGTCTGGTCTTCCGAGTAGTTGTTTTATTGGTTGATCTGTCCGGACCACTATGGTGTGGGCTAGGAAATCGTGTCTGAGTCTCCTTACTGTGTTAACAAGGGCTAGAACTACTTTTTCGATTTGTTGATATCTTGCCTCTGGGCCTTGCAGGTCCTTGCTCGTGAAGTAATTTGGCATTTGTCCCTATGGAGTTTCTCTGATTAGCGTCGTGCTAATTGCCTCGGAGGCAACAACCAAATAGAGGTAGAGGACTTCATCTTTCTCGGGCCAAGAAAGGATGGGCGGTTGCGACAATGCTTGTCTCAAATGAACTAGGGCTTGTTCACATTCAGGCGTCCACTCGAAGGTGGCTTCCTTGCGCAAGAGTTTGAACAAGGGAAGCGCGTGCTGGACGGACTTTGCCACGAATTGAGAGAGAAAAGTGAGTATGCCATTCAATATCTGGATGGACTTTTTTTAGGTGGGCGTCGGAAATTCTAAAAATGCCCTACATTTGTCGGGGTTTTCCTTAATGCCTCGTTCCGTTAGATAGAATACAAGGAACTTTCTTGCCCATACACCGAAGGTACATTTTTCTGGGTTGAATCGCATCCGACACTTTCGAGCTTGCTCAAATACTTTCTTTGAGTGGGAGGTATGGTCGAACTCTTAGATGGACTTGATGATCATGCCTTCCATATAGACTTCGAGCATGTCACCTATCTCGTTGCAAAAAACGTTGTTCATCATGTGCTGATATGTAGCGCCCGCGTTTTTCAGGCCAAAGGGCATTACATTGTAGTAATAGCTTCCCGACTCGGTCATGAAAGCGGTGTATTTTTTGTCCATTTTTGCCACGGGGATCTGGTTATAACCAGAGTATGCGTCCATGAATGATAGTAATTTAAAATTGGCCGAGTTGTCAACCAGTTTGTCAATATTGGGGAGGGGATAAGCATCTTTCAGGAAAGCCCGATTGAGGTCGATATAATCAATACACATGCGCCATTTTACATTATATTTTTTTCACAAGAACTACATTTGAGAGCCAGGTTGTGTACTGGGCTTCAGAAATAAAATGCGTCTCTAAGAGGTCTTTTATAACTAGTTATGCAACCTTTGCTTTCTCAGACGACTACTTTCTTCTGCGTTGCGCGGCTGCCTTGAGGGCAGGATGTATAGTCAAGTGATGGCATGCGACCTCTGGATGTAAATCAGGCATCTCGGCTGCACTCCAGGCAAACAGATCAGCATTCTCCTTTAGGAAAGCTTTGAGTTTCCTTTTTGCTAGGTCGGGGAGGTCTGCTATGACCTTTACTCCTCTGGTTGGGTCTTCTCCAAAGGGAACTAGCTCGAAGTCACCGTCCGGGATGGGCCATGCGTGACTCTAGATTTTGTTGTGATCAGTAGAGGAGGTCGACCCTTCATCTTCGACCATAGGCTCCTTTCCTTTCCTTCTTTGCTCGACACGGTCTTTCTTGGAGAAACGACTGTCGAGGTCTATGGAACTGGAGGGCAGTGTGGCTCCAGTGGTCGTTCAAGGTTGAATGTTTATGGAATTGAGGCCCTTGGATGAAGATTCGAAACACCTTCTTGTTGCTTGGATGTCCCCGTGGAGGGTGGCGACCAAGCCTTCAACGATGTAGTACTTCATCTTGAGATACACAGTAGAAGGGACCGCGACGAGTTCGACGAGAGTGGGTATCCCGAAGATGCACTGGTAGAGAGACGGGAAATCTACCACCAAGAATTTGGTCTTGATGGCTCTGGCCATTACCCCTCTATCGAAGGTGACGACCAGCTCAACATATCCCCAGCGTTTCGTGCTGGTTCCATTGAAGCCCTGGAGATCTGATCCCACGTAAGGGGTCAGATGGCTCTCATTCAGCTGTAAAGTGGTGAACAACTAGGCGTACATGATGTCCATCGAACTGCCTTGGTCGACCAGTATGCGACACATCAAAATTTGTCATGTGAGCTCTCACGAGTAGTGGGATGCTCAAATTTGGGGCTCCGTTCGGCAATTCCTCCTTGTAGAAGGCAAGTGGATGAGAGCCTCCTCGGAATTTATCGAGCGTGGCGTCCATATCTGAGTTGGCTTCAATGAGTTGGTCGAATCTCCTCTTCACCGACCCAACCGTGTTCCTGTTGAATCCTTCGTCGGAGATGACCATGATTGCGGGGAAGTATTCCCAAGGACTGTGGGAGGAGAAGTACAGAGGGACGTTCTCCATGTCCAAATAATAGAAATCTTCCGGCCGTGAGATGCTCATTGCGACCAGAATAGTGTCGAGATCAGGGGACTTCTTCCCTTCCTCGCGGGCGCCCTTAGTCAGAGGGGTGTAGTTGCGAAAATGATCGGCTGGCCCTTTGTAGTCTTTGGAATCGCGGGACTTGTCTTCCTATTTCTTCTCTCTCTGACAGGATGTCGAGGGTTCATCATTCTTCGAGGACTTGGCACTCTCTCTGTGCCTAGATTCACTAGCATTGTTGGTCGCTTCCTTCTCCTTGTACTGTATGTACGCCTGGGCCTTGAGGAGGAGGGAGTTGAGTGTGGCCTGCGTCTCAATGCCTACAACTTTGGCAAAGTCACTGCAGGGACGGAGCCCACACTCGAGGAGATACTTCTTCATGTTATCGGTTGTTGAGACCTAGACTGCTTCCTTGTTAAAGCGTTTAATATACGCCCACAGAGACTTGTCCTTGCTCTAGATGATTGCTTCGAGCGAAGCCTCTAATTTCGGGTGTCGATGGAAGGTGGTGAAATGCCTCAAAAATATCCTATCGGGCTACTTCGATGAGGTGATAGATTCGTCGGGGAGGCTCTTGTACAAAGACATCGCTCCCTTCCTGAGAGTGGTTGAAAAGAGTATGCATTTGATGGCCCCCCTGACTCCTCGGTAGTTAAGGAGAGCATTAATGTTCTCGATGTGCTCGTCAGGATTTGTTATTCCATCATAGGTCCCCAATGGAGGTGGCTTCTCCAGGCCGACAGGGAGTGGGGCCTTAGTGATCTCCTTCGATAGCGGTCCACGAGGCTCGCCATCCTCACTATCTGCGGGAGATGGAGAAAGAGAGTGATAGTTTCTTCCCCGTTGTTTGTCACGTTCTCATCGGGGGGAGGGGCTCCTCCGTTTCTACTTTGGCTCGGGTGAAGGCAGCCGAGCACTGTCAATTTTCCAGTTGTCTTTCCTCTTCTTAAATGAAGGGGAGTCTTGGTCTCTTGCAGGAGGTATGCAATTGCGTTTCTTGAAGAAAGAAACGACACACCTCTCCTTTCTTGGTGGCAGGCCACGCCTGGGCGGAGATATACTGGGGGAGCTTTCTGCCATGGCCGGGTCGGTGTTGAGAGGGATGGGAACTAGTTTCATGATTTCTGGCAGTTCCTCGGTGGAATTATTGGGGTGTCCCTTATCCAATAATTGGTCGCCACTGTGTCGGGCGTCAGTGGAATCTGGAGACACGGTTTGTCCATCCCGAAAACCCAAGTTGTCCTTGAGGTGAGGATGTTCCTGACTTCTGTCAATTTTGCGAGTAGGGGAAAGAATAGTCTTTCCGGGTAGATGAAGATCATCATGGTCGGCCATGATTAGTGAGAGAAATCAAGAAAAGTTGCTTTGATCTTTAAGTTTCGAGGAAAGAAAGAAAGGGAGAACAAATTCCCACAGACAGCGCCACTGATCTTACTGGTTGATCAGAACTTGAGAAGTGGTTGGAATATGATTTGTAGTCGGGCTGTGATGTCGAGGAGAAAAAGGGGGTTGTACCTGCAAGGCACTCTGACAATCAAGTAAGAGTGGGAACAAGGAGATACAAGCAAAGTATTAGGTGGTGAATAGCGAATATTCAATACATGACCCTCATAGGTGTGATGGTTTATATAATGCCCCTGGCGCATGGCCATTGGTTCCTGATTTCACACCTGGGGTCCGTAAAATCAGGTAACTGCCAGGTGTTGTACCCCAAAATTTGCCCTCCCATTTTCTTCAAGATTTGCAAAGAGCATGCTTCAAAATCTCCCAAGGGTTGCACAGTCCAATGGCCTCCTAACAGTCAAAAACTAGGGTTTTGGTTATGGCAAAGAAGTTGAAGTTTCCAAGGGTCCAAACAAGTCCCACATGCCCATAAACATTGTCAAGCATCCTTATGCCAAGTTTCAAGACTTACAACACAAAATTGCACAGTCAAAAACCCTAATTGCTCAACAGTCAACTGCAGGGGCAAAATGGTCATTTGACAGTCAAAAGTCCAAATTTTTGGTCAACATCTTATTTTGAAGCCACAAACATCATTTGATCAATGCTTGATCATGATTCTCAAGGCATGGCTCAAAAAGTCTCAAGATGCAAAAGTTTCTATATTTGGACAGCTGAAAAAGTCAACTGCAAATTGACCAAGGCATAACTTCCACATGGTTTATCAGAAAAATTCCATCCAAAGCTCATTTTGAAGATAATGACATTTCCTACAACTCATATTCACACTTCAAGTCCAAGAAATGCTCTCACAAAAAGTTATCAATCTCAACATTATAGGTCATTTTCAAAAGTCAACAAAAAGGCACTTTAAGTCAAAGACCATAACTTGAGATTGGTAAATCAAAATGACATGGGACCAAAGACATTGGTTAGAGGACTTCAAGACCTTTCCAAAATGTCCAAGAACATGATCAAAGCTTAAAAATTGAACAAGATATGCCTTGTGGAAGTTGGGAAATTTTTGGGAATTTTGAAAAGTCAACCTTGCTTCAAATGCCTCAAAATTGCTAATGGGCCACAATTTCTTCCAAGAATCATCACCCAAAGGCCATGCACGACCCATTGACATCCAAGGGAGTTATTTTATCATTTTTAATTAATTATTTGAATTATTATTATTATTAATTCATTTAATTAAAATAAAATATGACAAAAATAGCAAATCATGTTTTTCCAATCCTTTTGTGCAGCATATTCTCTCATTAAAGCCTCAAGATTTCGTGCATACTCCATAAGGAAAGAATCTTCAATGATTGGTATAAGGTTGGTAAGAAAAAGATTGAAAAAATCATGGAAAATCACAAACTTCAAAATCATTAAACACAAGGCTTTGGGCTTGGATTGTGAACCAAAATCATTCCATATACATACACAAACCTAAACCTAATCACAGGAACTCAGAAGCTGCACCTCAAACCAAAGAACCACTTTGCATTTTTTGTCAAAAAATTTGGGAACTGAAAACACACATAGAGCATGTTTCAAAGCCAAATAAGGATTCCATTACACTCCTGACACATCAAGGAAGCGTTTGCAATTGAAACCAAGCTTCCACGCGCAGAGAAACGGTAGAACACCATAGCCCTGTTCATGGAAACTTTCATAATCGTGTTTTGATTTATACGCATGTTTCATGTCTTTTAATTGTCGTTTTACACTAACATGACCATGCTGAAGCTAATGGTGCCATTGAATTGAATTAATCTTGCCTGTATAGAAAGTTGCCATGGACATTTTTTAGGGTTTCAGGAACCTTGAATTGGGGTTTCATACATAAGGAAAAATTGGCCGTCCTAACCAGTGCCATTGAACTCAGAAACTCCAGACGGATCTAACCATACCATCGCGCTCAATTTATGATTAACGGTGCTCTATTCGCTATTTTTGTATGTGTCATTTAGTGGGGGTTTAAAACCCCCGCTATCGATGTTTTATTTGCAGAAAACATGAAGAAGAAGATGGACGTGTCTCAGCCAGATTGGACGGTTTGAATTTGGCGCGTTTTCTCAAGCCACCAGCACTTTCTCACTTATCTTATTCGTTGTCCACTATGATATCAAAAAGACTCAGTGGCACGGTTGGTAAAGGCGTTGGCATATAGGTATTGGGACCTGGGTTCGAGTCCCAGGTCCCCCCCACTCATTCATGTATTTTTTCCTAACACGCTTCTATGCAGTATGTCCTCAAAGACTCACCATGTGCCTTCGCCTCCTAGCTTGCCATGTGTCTCTAATGATCCATCTGAAGGCCATGGTATGAAGTCCAGGGTACGCGCTAGTCAACCATGCACACTCAAACGTGGAAAATTCAAACAGGCCTTGAATCTGTTGGGCCTAATTGCTTCCCATAAACCTCCAAAAGGGTCAACAAACCCCCTTGTTTGTATTTCTTTCCTTTATTCTTTTCCTTTTTATTTTGTTTCAATTATTTTCTTTTAATTCCTTAAATTAATTTTAATAATACATAAAAAATCAGAAAGTCAAAAATAAATATATTTATTCATTATTTAATGCATTAATGTTTTTGTTGTAAATAAATTTGATAATTAATTTAGTTTTAAATTAGGGTTCTAACTTTAACATTTTTTCTTAAATAAATTAAAACACATAAAAATTAGGTTTTGTAGCATTTTACTTTTTTTCTTCCAAATAATTAAGTTACCTCATCATCATTATTATTAATTCTTAATTAATTTGTAAATAAACTTGTCATTAAATAATTAGGTTAAATTAGGTCAAATTTAAATAATTTTCTTTAATAAATTAAAAAAACAATTTAGAACTAGGTTTTTATTTAATTTTTAATTCCAATTAATTCTCTTTAATTTCATAAATCCAAAAAAACATAAAAAATAAATTCTTTTTCTCGTTTAATAATTAAATCAATTTTCAATTCCAATTTAATTTCTTTAAAGGGTCCAACGCCCTCGCACTCGATTCTTAATTCTTTTCGCGCATTTATTTTTTATTTCTTTTATGAATGTAATGTATTTGCCCCAAAGCCTTGTAATAGATAATTAGGACATTTACTTTCCGTACTTTCATTCAAATCGGGTCTTGGTTTAATTTTGCGATGTAGACCTGCGCCTTGTAATAGCGTAGGACTTTTATTTTTCCGCACTTTAAATTTCTGCACCTCTTAACTGCTAATAACTTGCATGAAAGAATGAATGGCCAAAAATAAAAATCAAAGCGTAGAACACTCAATGCATGATCAAGACAAATATATCTGAAAATGACACACAATTCATACACCACTCCTAGGGTACGCCTCACTGTTGCCTTGCCCCTCGAAACGTGGTCGTCGAGTAGAGGACGTTTTAGTAAGTCCTCATGTCCATGAACATGGCATGGGGGTAGCTTCTAAGGTGTCCTCCTATTGCTCTGGTGACCACACTGTCCCTAACCCTCAAATTGACCCGAACACCTCCAACGGTGGTGCTACCTACCTCTCAATGGTGGGATGGCACTACTTTAAGGACATTTACACAGCCTAATTCCTTAGGGTAGGTAGATGACTCATAGATACTTACTCTATTCAAAAACAAATCAAACTCTTTTCACACCGACACTTTCAAAAAAAAGCTTTCAAAACAATTTTTCAAACACTCTTGAGGACTGATACAAGAGTCGATCTGAAATCTTTAAACGAAACTTTTTCAAACCCACTCACAATTGAAAAGCAAACTCTTTTGAAAACACAATGAGCAAGTATCTAAGAGCCCATGGATAACCATGGATAGAAAGGGTGCTAACACCTTCCCTTTCTATAAATCTACCTCCCGAACCGAGAAACTATATCATAAGGAATTTTGCTGTGCTTTTGTCCTGTCCATGTTGGAGAAAATAAAAGACGGTGGCGACTCTTGCTTCCGCGACATTTTGCGAACCAGCGTTAAACAGTCAGTTCCAGATCCACTGATCACACCAGGACTTGGTCAAACCGGGTAGATATGCCCGTAACTAGCCGTTGGTTCAGAGGGGAAGGCCAGTTACGGGCTTCTCTCTGGTCGGTTCCTGGTGGCCTGCACGACTTTGATGTCGGAAAGGATGAGAGGATGCTCGTCGATCATCCTAGGCCAGTGCTGGTTCGGGAGGGAAAATGGCTGACATTGCTCGACAGGTAGTGGGAAATTCGGGTTATGGTCGTGCGGGTCGTACCAAAGGAAATGTCTTAGACCCAGCCCAGTCAAGTTGCCGGGCCAGTCCAGAACAAGACCTAAGTCGAAATATTGTGTTAAGCAACCTCATATCAAATGATATCCAACTAGGATCATTTGACTCGACTTGTCATCAAGTTTTCTTCTCAATTAATCTGACACATGTCTATGTGCTATAGATCCAAACACTTTCAGATGACTTAAGCCAGGTTTAACACCAGACCAACATTGTTCTGGAGTAATTTCTTCTAGCTTTTTTGTCATACATCTGTTCAAAATGTATGTTGTTATGGACATAACTTCTCTCCACAACTCTTTGGGTAGATGCTTGTCATTCAACATACTTATCACCATGTTCATGATGGTTCAATTATTTCTTTCTGCTATGGAGTATAGCGTGGTACCACTTCATGTACAATCCCTTCTTTCTCACATAATGTAAAGTCTTTCGACACATATTCTCCACCACCATCAGTTCTCAAAATTTTGAGCTTTCGACAACTTTTCCTTTCGACCATAGATTTAAACATGGAAAATACCTCGATAACTTAACTTTTCTTCTTGATCAGGTAAGTCCACAATTTTCGACTGAAATCATCTATGAATGTGACACAAGTATTTATTACCTCCCATCGAATACACCTAGATTGGTCCACATACGTCAGAGTATATGACTTCAAGGATTGCCTTCGACTTGCTTTATGCATCCTTACTGAAGGTGTTCTTGTGCTGCTTCACCTGCACGCATTCCTCACAACTTCATTTGGAATGTCGATTTTTGGTAATCCTGAAACCATATTTATTCTCTTTGAATCTCTGATATCTCTGAAGTTAAGATGTCCAAGTCGATAATGCCATATCCATTCATCCCTGCTAGTTGCAGTTTCTAGGCATTTGTGCTCTATCACATTTAGTTCAATCTAGAAGCTTCTTGATCTTACCGGTGACCAAAACCTGTAATGGGACGATATATGATGTTTTCAAGGCTGAAATCAAGGAGGAGGGGTGTACCAACAAGGCATTATTATGCTCAAGTAAATAAGAGTGCAAATATATACAAAAGAGAGTGTAGGGTTTTAGAGTGAATATTGAATATCTAACCCTCACAAGAACTAGTTGTTACATTGGGAAGATCTGCTCGTAACTAGTCCTTTCTTCGAGTAGGGGCATAGTTGTGAGCTGACTCGTTATGGTCATTCCTGGGTGGTTACTCCGTGCGTGACGGGCAGAGTGAAACTAGTCGTTAACATGGGCATAAATGTGGTTTAAGGGAAACTATGGTCTTGTTGGCTCTAAGGGGAAACCGACCACCCGTCCCCTGCTAAGGGGCAGAAGGGAAAAGTGTCCTTTGTCTGTCCAAACCAATTGGGCCAAAGTTATTGGGCCATCCTAATAGCAGAAGTAGACTGGGCCATGCTTAGTCATTGGGCCATACTAGAATAAGAGCCCCCCATGTCGTTGCTCCTAGGCATATGTGTAATAACTTAGAGGCAACTCGTGCGTTAAGGAGGGAATCATGTTGCCAGCACTCGTTATTTGTGTCGGGGACGTTTCGTGGGTTTCTCAAGGATGTGCTCG
The DNA here is from genome assembly GCA_948472305.1 of Vicia faba. Lineage (NCBI taxonomy): Eukaryota > Viridiplantae > Streptophyta > Magnoliopsida > Fabales > Fabaceae > Vicia > Vicia faba. The sequence continues at coordinate 1,360,070,428 of OX451741.1, read as the reverse complement.
TGTGAGGAAACCAAATCTTCATCTCCTGTGTTCAGTATGCAGGGAGCCAAACATGTGATTGGATTTTGAGAAGTTGCATTTCACGCCTGCATTGAGCCACATATTATACTTAATGCATAATGATGCCAGCCTAGAGGCTAGGGTTTAATAATGACCCCTATGTTTCCCTTGGTCGTATGTGCACGTGCATGGAGAACCCTTTATAAATAGGAGAGGCAAGAGAACATTTTCACTTTTAGATTTTCTTTCTTCTTTGCTCTCTCTGCTCTCAGCTTCCTTCATCGCTGCTGTCGTTCACCGCTGCAATAGAAGCAATCAGGCACATTTTTAACTTCTCAGACCATGTAAGTTTTCTATTTCTCTTATTTTTTAAGCTAGACTTAGCTTTGATTTTGACTAGAATGCATGCAGATAGGATGGATTGAGTTAGACTGAACATTTCTCCAACGATTGTTGGTGTCTGGCAGTGGTTAAGTCACTTTTAGATGTTTTCATCGGTGCAAGGGTGAGGTCGAGCTAGGAGTTTGTACATTTTTGGCCAATCTGGAGCCGTAGATACGGTGGCGCACGAGCTTATTCTCGGCGGGGCTCGTGAGTTTGCTGGAGAACTCATGAGTTTTTTGATGAATTTATGAAGTTTCTGATGAATGTTCAAACAAATTTTTGGGTTGTGTGTCAGAGAAACTCTCCTCGTGAGGGCGTATGGATTTGTCTATTGGGGAGGCTCTAAACCAGACGGGGAGGATCTTCTCACATCTTCGCTTGCTGTTTGAGTAAGGGCTTTGGTCGAGGACATTGTTCTCGTTCCTTTGCATGCCCTTTCACTTGATTAGCAGTGGAATGGTGGATTTGATTTGATCATCGAATTCACTTTTGTTCTCTACTTTTCAAGTAAAATGGCCAATGATGCCGAGCACGAGAATATGGTTGAGCTAATCGAGGACTCTGAGGGAGAGTGGATTGCACCTGAGCCTCAGAGGATTGCTTCAATCTTTGCTTCCTTCCCCGTGGAGGAATTCACCACTGTGGGGGATGGGGAGGACTCGTCAAACCTCAAGGAGGATTAGGAAGTCCTTTTCCCTGATGAAGATGAACAAATCTGATCGCCTTTTAATACGAATTATTTCCCGATGTACGGGTTTGTTTTTAAAAAGATGGGGTTTCTGTTGCCTTTCTCAGATCTTTAGGTGGCAGAATTTGCCCATTTAGATTTGGCGCCCTCGCAACTTCATCCCAACTCGCTAGCCTTCACCCGGGCATTTGAGATTATCTGCGATTAACATAAGATCAGGAATACATTCGCCCTCTTTTTTGCTTGCTTCCACCTTCAGTGGTCGACCTTAGAAGGACTATTTGCCTGGGTTTCCTTGAAGTAGACGAAAAATTGTTTAAGGCGTACTCAAAGTTCATCCGTACATTTAAAGATAAGTATTATGTCGTTATTCCCGTGTCTAGGAGGGCCATTGCTTCCTCGTTCAGCTGGGAGATTATGAGGGACAATGATGGAAACCCCCTCCTCGGCAAGGATGGTCGATAGAAGAGGCATCGAGTTCAGAGATTCTGGTTCACTTGGAGTCGAGATCACTTTGACCGGGAGACCGAGAAGTACCTTGTTCGACCGAGCAACTTAGAAAGGGAGGATTTGGCTGGCTATAACAAGCTTGTGGCTTTCATCGATAGTTTCATCCCTTCCCAGTGCGTGACTAAGGGAAGGTATATTATTCTTGATGATGACGGGGAGTCTGTGTTGGAGGCTCGACTTATCAATACGAAAGGGTTCATCGAGTGTGTGACTTATGAGGATGCCTTAGCAGTCTTAGTTAGCTTTGTGTTATCACCTCGTTTTTGTTTGTCTTCCTCGTTTTACTGATTTATGATCGTTGTTTGTCGTAGGTGAAATGTCGAATGCTCAGGAGCGTATGGTTAGATGGCTGCATCCAACAAAGTAAGGTAGATGAAGAAAATTCAGATCCATAAGAGTTGTTTAGGTGTCGTGGTCCCGCCTCTGATCGAGTCGGAAACCTCTCCCTCTACTCTTGCTGGCGAGCATCCTTCCCTAAGCAAGTGACTTCGGCTTGAAAGCATCACTGAGTGGAAGGGGCAACTATCGACTTGACCGTGGAGAAGATTGCAGAGAAGTTTGAATTGCCTCCTTGTTAGCTTGAAGGATGTTACTTTGAGGGGGAAGGGGGGGTCCTTCGTTGAAAGTCCTGCAAACAGAATCCCTGCATCTAGAGGGTTTAGATCAGTCGATTCAGAGGAAGACTCTTGCCCAGGATGTCGCTGCTATGACGAGGATCTTGGAACTGGCGGTGATTCATACCGAGGAGGGGACTCCTACCATCAAGTATGCGATGGATGTCCGTGCAACCAATGCGACTCTCGAGGAGAGGATAACTAAGTTGAATTCGAGAAAGAGGAGTTGGAAAATTCGAAAGCGGCATGTACCGAACAGGCTGAAGAGATGGCTAAGCTGAAGTCTAACAAGATAGTAGGCTCCATTTTTGTTTTTGCTCGAACGCGATAAAGGCCTTCCCAGTTTGCAGCGAGTTTGACTTCCTGAGAATCTTTGTGATTTATCCTTAGAACTAGGCTACCGACTTCGAATTCTCGTCGTATGACTTTGGTGTCGTGATGAATGACAATTTTTGGTTTCAGTGAGGCTTCCCAAATGGTTGCTTCTGACCTAACTTCTTAGATAAGGTCGAGCTCTTCTCTCAGTGTCTCTTTGTTAATCTCCTTGCCAAGAGGGGCTTCAGTTTTCCTGGATGGCTCTCTGATCTCGATCGGGATCACCGCCTATGTCCCGTACACAAGTCTGAATAAGGTCTCCTCAGTAGTCGAGTGAGGTATTGTTTGGTAGGCCCAGAGCATGCTATGTAGCTCCTCGACCCACTTCTTTTTGGTTTCGTCTAGCCTTAGTTTGAGGCCTCACAGGATCACCCTGTTTGTATCCTTGACCTGTCCGTTTATTTGCGGGTGCTTGACGGAAGCAAAGTGTTCGATGGTTCCTAGCTTAGTCGCGAACTCTTGAAAGTTTATGTCCGTGAATTATGTCCTGTTGTCGGTCCCAATTGCTTGAGGTATGTCTAACCGGGCAAGTATGTTTCATTTGTAAAAGCAGAGTATGTTTTATGTCGTGATTTTGGCCAGGGCCTATGCTTCTATCCATTTTGTGAAGTAGTCGACACCCATTATCAGATACTTGTTCTGGTTTGAACCTACTACGAATGGACCGAGGATGTCTAATCTCCACCATGTGAAAGGCCATGGGGATGACAGGGTGTTAGCTCGTTGGGCGACAGTAAGTGCATTTCCCCGTAACGTTGGCACTTGTCACACCTTTTTACATGTTCCTTTGTGTCGTGTTGCATGGAAGCTCAGTGATACCCTACTCGTAAAGCTTTTTTGAAAAGGGATCTTCCCCCAATGTGATGGGCGTTGATTCCTTCGTGGATTTCGCGCAAGATGTGGGCGACTTTGGGCTCTTCGACATATTTAAGTGGAATGGAGAATCCCTCCTATATAGTTTATTTTTTACCAACACGTATGAGCAGGCTCGACGCCTGACCATGCTGGCTTCTTTCTGGTCAGCTGGAAGCTCCCCCTTTATGAGGTAGTTGTATACTAGGGTCATCCAGCAGTCACAATCGCCGATGGTGTTCACGTCCAAAGTTGTGGAAAGTTTCTCGATTCTAGGTTGACGAAGTATCTCCTGGATCACCGATTTGTTTCCTCCCTTTCTTTTTGTGCTTGGAAGTTTTCACAGAATATCAGCTCGGGTGTTATGTTAGTGGGGAACATGTTGTGCTTCTACGGATTCAAATTTTTTAATTCTTTCTCGGACTAGGATCAAGTATTCGGAGAGGCTATCGTTCTTGACTTCATGCACTTGAGAAGCGACAAGATGGGAGTTCGTGAAGATCTTCACCTCCTCGACTCCTAAGTCTTCGGCCAAACGCAGTCCCGCGAGGAAAGCTTCATATTCTGCCTGGTTATTGGAGGTTGGGAAGGATAAAGTGAGGGATACTTTTATCAAGATTCCTTCCTCGTTTTCTAGGATGATGCATGCTCCACTTCTAGATGAACAAGATGCTTTGTTAACGAAAATGGTCCATTTGCATGCCCCGCATGTTAGGGGAGATGGTGAGGCCATTTCTGCCACAAAATCGGCCAACACTTGGGCTTTAAAGGCCTTTCTACCCTCGTACCCGATGTCAAACTCAGACAGTTCTAACGAACATCTGAGCATTCTTCCTGCCATGTCTAGACGACCGAGCAGCTATTTTACGGGGTGGTCTGTTTGCACAACGATCGTGTGGGCTAGGAAGTAGTACCTTAGCCTTCATGTTGCATTGATGAGGGCCAAACCCACCTTTTAGATTTAATGATACCTGAGCTCTGGGATTTGTAGGGCCTTGCTCGTAAAGTATATGGGCTTCTGCCCCTCAGGGGTTTCCCGAATCAGAGTCGCACTGACATCCTTGGCTGCAACAACAAGATAGAAGTAGAGAATTTCTCCATTATCTGGTTGCGAGAGGACAGGTGGTTGCGAGAGTTCTTGTTTGAGGTGGATGAGGGCTTGCTCGCATTCCTCGGTCCATTAAAATGCTGCTTATTTTTGAAGAAGTTTGAAAAGGGGAAGTGTGTGTTGGACAAATTTTTCCATGAAGCAGGATAGCGAGGTGAACATCCCGTTCAGAGATTGGATTGACTTTTTTCGAATTTGGCATTGGAAACTCGGAGAGTGCCTTTCACTTGTTGGGGTTGGCTTCAATTCCTCACTCTGTTAGGTAGAAGCCGAGTAATTTTCCTGCTCATACGCCGAAGGTGCATTTCTTTAGGTTAAATTGAATTTTGCACTTCCTTGCCTGGTCGAACATCCTTTTTAGGTGGAGTGTATGGTCTGACTCCTCTATGGATTTCACGATCATGTCGTCCATATAGACCTTAAGAAAGTCTCAAATCTCTGCTTGGAAGACTTTATTCATCATCCTCTGGTATGTGGTGCCGACATTTTTCAAGCCAAAGAGCATTATGTTGTAGTAATAGTTGCCCGATTTAGTCATGAAACCCATGTATTTTTTGTCTCTTTTTGCCATGGGGATCTGGTTGCATCTAGAGTATGCATCCATAAAAGACAATAATTTAAAACCTGCAGAACTATCCATTAATTTATATATGTTGGGCAAGGGATAAGCATATTTGGGGCAAGCCTTATTAAGATCAGTATAGTCAATGCACATTCTCCATTCTCCATTAGATTTCTTTACAAGTACAACATCAGATAGCCAAGTTGTGTACTGGACTTCATAAGTGAATTTTGCCTCTAGGAGGTCATTTACATCTTGCTTGACATCCTCCATGTTTTCTGGAGACTGCTTTCGCCATTGTTGCACAACTGCCTTAAGGGCAAGATCTATCGTTAGCTGGTGACACGCTATCTCCGAATCCAGACCAGGCATCTTCGTGATGCTCTATGCAAACAAATCTACATTCTCCCTTAGGAATGCCTTTAGCTGCTTCTGTTATACTCCAATTTTCCCCCTAAGATTCCTCATCATCTCATATCATTAATGCATCAAGATCACACATTAGGGTTTGTTCTCCCTTTCTACTTTATCCTATCTTTAAGTTTGCTCTTTAGGGATCACCAAGCACCTTGAGTTGTGTATCTTGTACATGTTTTCTTAGACTAACATCAAAATATGTATATATGTCTCTTTGAATGTTCATATTGTACGTGATGACATAATTGCATTCATTTCACCATCTAACCTAGGGTTTGAGGGGTGGTCCTCATTCAAATGGTTCTTCAATGGATTGCAAGAGTTCAAGCTTCAAGGCTATGTCTATGATATCAAATATTTGTGGTTCAAAGGTCTCCCTCACTTTATTTAGGTCAAACTTTCCTCAAAGTTGGTGGTGGAATTCATCAAGAATATTCATAGATTCATGTGTTTATTCCCATGCCTTCTTCAACAAGTTTCATTGACACTTTAGCTCCATCTTTGAGTATGCTTCAAGACAACATCATCTCAAGGCCTATTGTGATTCATCATGCTTTATTTTGCCAAGAAAGTTCAAAAGATTCAAGGTTGGTTCTACAAGTTTGACCTAATTGAGCATATACTTGATTCAGTGATCACAAGTGCATAACTCTCTCCATTTTCAAAATTTTGAGTTAGTTCTTTTTGCTATGGATTCTTATCATCATCTACAACAACCTCTCTTCAGATGACAAGATCCAATTGTGCAAGAAAAATCATCAAAAGTTGAAAGGGGTTTCAAGTTATTTTGACACTCTCTAAGCTAGGGTTTAGTGACTACTAAGGACCATATCTTGCTCATTTTTTGAGATTTTTGATTGAATCTAAAGCCATGATTCTATTTAACAGGTCCTTAAAAGTTCTCTTTCATGAATCTAAGGTTAATTTTGAATGGAAGATCACTAAGGGTTGAGAAAGATTACAAGTCTCTTTGAAAATCCTTTGAATCTTAGGGGTTGACTTCAAATGATCATAAGTTGGTCAATTTTTATCTCCTTAAGCCCATTATATTTCCAAAATAAACTTTGGTATGTCTACTACAACTTTTTTTCAATGTGCAAGACTTGAAAATGCTTGGAAAATGGTTGAAGAATTGAAAAGATTATAGGTCTTTTGTGAAATTTCCCAAATTTGTTCATCATCTTCCAAAGACCATAACTCTTTCAATTTTTATGATTTTTCAGTGATCTCAATTCCATAATTCAATTCAATAGGTCTACTTCATGTCATCTTCAAATATCAAGATCAAATTTTGAGTGGAAGGTCAAGTAATTTTGAAGAACATTATAGGTCATTTTGAGGTCCCATACTTAGAAAATTTTCTAAGTACAAAAATCAGTTTGTTTTTCACGATTTTAAGAGGACATAAATTCCAGCTCAATTATCCAAGTGGAGTCTTTCTTGGCACATTATAAATTTTGTGACCTAATCTTTCAAATGCTTCAAGAATCACCCCATAAAGGTCCCTGAGTAGTGAGCTATGCATTGTTGAAGTTGGCTCTATGGAATCTATTTTTGCCTCGAGTCAGAATTTTTACCATGAGTAAACTTGGATTACAGGTCGAATTACTCAAAGTTTAGTTGCTAAACATGTTTAACTAATTGCCCATATGCGTTTTGATAAGAATTACACTTGGTATAAGGTCGTTTTGATGCATTTCAAGTCACACGTTTTGTATTACCACAACTGGCTTGGTTTGCATGATTTGCTCACAATTCATCTCATTTCTCATTATTAGTAACTTCCCTATAAATAGAGGATTATATTTCATTCATTTCCCAAGCTTTAGAGAGCCAAAAAAAACTTTGTTGAACTTCCTCCATCATTTCAATCCAATTTCTTTGCTCATTCTTCATCCTTGAACTCCACTGAAGTTAACATAAGAAGAACCAAGTGTTGAAGTGCCCCAAATCGTGCTAGCCAAGTCATGTTCCAGAGCTCTAAAGTTAAGCTTCAATAGGTAGATTCCTCCATCAATTATCTCCAAATTTGTTAATACAATGTAGCTTTCATCACTCTGATACTCATCACATCGTTAGTTTTTAACTGAAAGTGAGCTTTGCTCATGAATTTTCAAATCCCTTTTCCATTGTTTCCTTCTGGTTTTTTGAAATTGACTGAGCTGTGGTTTAAAGAAATTTTTCGCGAGGGTGAGGTTAGGATCTTCTGGAAGAGACGAATCCAATGATACCAGTTTGAGCTTCTAACTATTCCATTTGAAGAATCTCATAAAAACCCAACGCGTAGAGATGTGGAGGTTGAAGACAACTTACATGTCATTCTTCAACCAATGATTGTGTGACATTTGTTTTAATTTCATTGGCTTGTCTTTTACTAATTATGTGTGTTTTTCAATAAGGACCATAACATGCACAGCGTGCCAGGTCCCTCAGATCTGTTTACTAACGCGTTTTACATTGATCAGATGGTCCACATTATTTTGGTTTTATTTTTATTTTTTGATTTTATATTTTAATCATTTCAAACTTCAAAAATTCATAAAAAATTCATTTCAAATTCTAAAATTATGAAAAAATTCTCAAAAATACTTTTGACTTTTCTCTTTCTGATTTTTATTTTTTCATAATTTTATTTTGTGATTTATTATTTTTTTATGATTTTTTCTCTTTATTTGACTTGTTTTAATTGTTTAGAAATATTTTTCTTGATTTTTAAATTCTGAAAAAATTATGGAAGGATCCAACGATTTCTTGACAAATATTGGTGACCTTATTTTATTTATTTATTTTTTATTTTTTATTTTACTATTTTATACAAATTTTGGTTTATTTTGCTTATTTTTTTAAATTTTAAAAAATAGTTTCTGACTTTAAAAAATTCTGAAATTTTTTGTCAATACTTGTTGACTCATGTTTGACTTCTAATATTTTTTAAGAATTTTTATTTGGTGTTTTAATATATTTTGTGTATTTATACAAATTATTTCCCTTTTATTAATCATTTAAATATTGTTTTATTAAATATATTTTATCATTTTTATTTGGTCTTGGTTTGAGTATTATTTTGGGACAAGGTTCTCAACCTCATTGGATCTTGGGTATTGATAGGTTGAAAAACCAATTCCACCAAAATAGAAAATGATCTTGGGTATTGATATTTGAAACCCTAGTTTCATCTAACACATCCTCTCCCTCTTCATCTTATCCCTTTCTTGTTTTTACTTGTGCTACATGTTTTTGGAGAATTATCTATATATCATTTCTCTAACATGTTAATACATAGATTGTTATTTACCAGGCTCTAAATAGGTGTGCCTTCTACATAAGTCCACTTACGATTGCTTAACATAGCGCTAAATTTGTCATGATTCGAAAAATGATCATTCGTGGCCCAAACTTATGTTTGCAAGTCCAAGTATGTTTAATTTGAAACCTTTGATCCACTAACTTTGAAGTTCATTGTTAGGTGGCTTTGATTTTATCAATCCTCTAATGAACTTCATGAACTTTGGTCTAAGTGAATCATTTGAACATCGCTGATCATATGTGGTTGCCTTGAGTACTTGAAATGAATGATATACTTGACAAAAAGCAAATGAGACTTATTATTGAGAAGCTTTGATTTTATCAATCTTCTAATGAGTTCTCAAATGCAAGCTTCAAGATGGTCATTCAACTAACCTTCTAACTTATAATTCACTAACAATTAACTTTACTTTAGGCCTTTACTTCATGCCTTTACCTTATGCCTTTATTTTTATATACCATTTATTTTAGCATTTACATTCCATGCTATTTTTCTTTTGCTCACTTGAGCATTTATCTTTAGGTTATTTTATCTTTGCTCACTTGAGCTTTATTTTCTTTTTGAAAACACTTAATAACCAATTTGAACATTAAAAACCTTAAGGTTACTCGTATTATTTGGTTACTATCCTTTGACATTGTGGAATTGTGGAACTCTTGGACTTAAGATTAGAAGCATTGATACTCTGAGACATTGTGACTTTTTTGTTATTTTGTCTGAAGTTCTTGGGGTTTACCCCAAGACATTTGGTTGAATTTCTTTGTGTGCAGGTTATTTTGGTTATATACTTTGTCTGTGATTGAGAATTCCTTTGTATACTGCCGTTACTTTGCCTAATTTTTGTGAAGACTTAATTCATCAGAAGCTTGGTATTTCTCAGAGGTTTAGTATTTTTTTTGCTTGCTTGTTTTCAATCCAAAGGATGAGAATTCTACATTGACTTCATATGTCAAGTGTTGGCTTCTTTTTGGTTAGATCGTTCTTTTCCTTGGCTTTTACCTTATACTTTAGGATAGTCCCTTCATCTTCTCATATATTCTTTAATTTCAAAAATCTTCTCCCTCCTTTTCAAAACTCTTCTTGTTTTCTAACTTGAACCAATTTCATAATAAACATTGACTTAGGTTCATGCATTTTCAAAAATCTTTATTAAATAAAACATTAATCAATTTGTTGTACCCCAAAATTTGCCCTCTCACCTATCAAGAATTTTCTCACAAGATCTCTTTGACTCAAGACTACATTAGGGTTTGACCAACTCAAGACACCTCCTCATGCACTGATGACCAAAATTAGGGTTTGAGTTTGCACAAGGATTTTTGGACTATCAATGCTTCATTTGACTTTCAAGGATCATTATGAACCCCCAAGATTACTCATGTCAAGTTTCAAGTCCTGAATCACATTTTTTATCAGTCAATTGGACAGTTAACCTAAAAATCAACTGTATTGGGGAAAAAAGTCAACTATGGACAATTTACAGTCAAACTTCATAATTTTTTATCCATATTAACATCTTAGACTCATATGTATCATTTGATCAAGTTTGAACCACAATTCCTCAAGAAATTTGATCAAATCATTAAAAGGGCAAAATGGTCAAAATTAGGGTTTTGATTGAGAAAGGGCCATTTCTGATTTTTGACCTAGCAAATGGTCAATTGGTTTAAGGCATGATCTCAAGAGTTCAATTGCATCATCTTGACCTAATGACATAGTTCAAAACATTGCAAATCCATTGGATTGACATATAAAGTTTTCAGTCAATTGATCAAAAGTTAACTGTGCACTGAAAAGTCAAACTTTGACTTTTTGGTCAAATTCAAGTGCCAAGGATCATAATTCATCAAAACATGTCAAAATGTGAAACTTTTTCATCAAGAAACCAAATATTTAAGATTTGGATTTGAAAAGTTGAAAAATTCTAACTTAGAAAGTTTTCTAAGTATAGAAAATTTCTTTTTTTTCTCTCAACTTTAGGCCAAATTTTCACCATGATACAAAATGATTCAAAGGAAGTTCCCAACATGAAAGTTGTAGATCTCCATCAAAATCTACAACTTTTATTCACACAATTTATCCTAAAGATGCTTGTATTTCAAGATATAATTTTGTGAATACATGCTCATGAACTAAAATAACTTAGTGAAATTTTGCCCTAGTTAGGCAGATTTTTTACCTACTTCATGGCAATTTTTCACATAGTTCCAAGGGGAATCTTTGAAAAAAATTCAAATATGAATTGTAGATTAAATTTCAAGCTTTCCAAAATGTCCAAGAAATCCTTGAGATCATGTTTGAGTAGGGAGAATCGAAGAGATGAAGTTAGGGTTTTCAAACTTGATTATAGGTCATTTCCATGAAGAACAAGTTTTCAAATTTGCAAATTCGTTGTACAGTATTCACTTTTCAGGCCTCAAACTCATTTGTCACTCCACCATTAATGAATTTAACAAGGTTTCATGCCCTAAAGCCAATCATTCAATGCATTGTACACGGAAATAGCCATTTTTGGAAGAAAGACAACATTGCCATTTTGGAAAAGCATTCTTTTTTGCATTTTTTCATTTCTTGAGCCTTGGACTTGTTCTTTCTGCACAAACCAAGTCTCTAAACTTGAACAAAACATGTTTAAAGCTTCAAGCCACCCTACAAGATCAGATTCATGCCTTAAGAAGTCACTTCTCACACTTTCTTCAAAAACAAGAAATGTAGCAATACATGTGATCTTGTACTTCTGAGCAAGCACAAGTCCTCCAATCTTTTGCTCTATATAAAGCCATCATTTTGCAACTAAAACCACACATGCCTAAGACTTGAAACACCTTAGAATAAAAAATTGCATACCAAGCCTCCAAACTTTCCATTTCTGACTTGTGAACTGAATCTTCCATTCCACTCGTGCGTTTTCAGACCTTTTGCTTTCCCAAGCTTCCTTACCATACAAGTAAACCATCTCACACCCTGAAACATAATTGTAACTCCATCTTCCCCATTGTTGAAGTTCAAAAACAGAGCAACACAGGTGGACTTCTCCAGACCATTCCAGCCACCCTCAAGACAAGCTAAGCATTGCATTAGCTTCCTAGAGGTTCAAGGAAGCTAACCTGATCATCACATCATCCTAAAGCAAGCTCATTTTCAAAACACGATTTCCATTTTCAAGGTGAGTTTTCTGTTTTTCTAACTCTTAATACATGCATAGTTAGCTTTCCATTTGTGAATATAGAATGTAGACATCATTGCTATGAAGCTGTACATATTCATAGTTTGCATTTATTTGGCTTGAGTTTAGAGAATTTTAAGTTTGAAGTTTCTGAAAAAATTAGGTTAAGAATTAGGGCCAATAAAATTCCCTCTGATCTTGGATTTATAGTTTTAGTTATGCACATGGTTAGAATCGTGAGGTAAAATGCTATAATGTTCATGTTATCACTTTCCATTTTTATTGAGAAATGAAAAAGTTATAGGGAGTCCGGCTGGCCAAAGGTTGAAGATGAAGTACAGGGCAAGGAAGCGTTTCATGTTATGTATTTTTGTTTTCATTTAGACTAACGAATGTACATCCACCCCAGTGGTAAGGCAACACGCAAAAATACCCTAGGTCACGGGTTTGAGCCTTGGCGTTGCCTTTTGCAATTTTTCATACTTTTTCCACCTTTTTTTGTTTGTTTGCAGCATGGGCTTCTGGACATTGGGCCCTATATTTTTGCTAACTTTATGCCTCCAGTTTACTCATGACACCCCTGGCCCATATGTTTTTATTATTCATTTTATTTTCATTTCTATTTTATTAAACATATTTTCCTTAATAATAAAAATGATAAAAAATATAAAATGATCAATATTATATTTTTGTTTTATTTTATTTTATTTTCTCATAAAAATATTTTTTTATTTAGTTATATATTATCTATTTTTGTTAAATAAATTTGTAAATTAAATTAAATTAGGTTAAATACTTTTTTTTCTTCACACCTATTAAATATTTATTTTAACATATAAAAAGGCCAAAATATTTCATAAATACGATATATTATTTTCAATACAAAAATACAAAAATACTTAAAGAAATTTATTAGTTAATAAATTAGAATTAGGGTTTAATCAAAATCTTTTCTAAAAAAATAATTTCCTTCCTTAATTGATTTAAGTTTAATCTTGATTTGTTTATTAGGCTTAGGTTAAAACCTTTTTTACATAAAAAAGAACAAAACAAAACCTTCTTTTGCATTTACATATCTTTGCATATTTAAATTATCTTGTACATTATTTATTCCAATACTTGTATAAATTCAATTTGGTTGTAATAGATTAATTAGGTTTATATTATCGCAATCCTCATTCATCAATTGTATACCCCCCCTCCCACAAAATGTTGTAATAGCGTAGTAATCTTTAAATTTTGCAATTTATCGCTTTACATAACATGCTAGTAATTAGGGTTTGTATGGTAAGATGAAATCAATCAAATAGAAAACCATAATCAAAGACAAAATCAAGTATAAAAATGACACACTTGCACACAAGACACCCTTAGTGTTATCCCACTTGGTTGCCTTATACAAAATGGCCACATTACGCATGTAAAGTGTCTTAGCAAAAACAAACAAATATAAGATCATAGAACCTCGATGACGCTATTCAAAGTTGCCTTACAAAAATGATCTTAGTCCCTCAAAAATGCTAAGATACTTTGCAACATTGCTAATCATGGCTATACGATGACCCGCACCCGTCCCGCTTACATCCAAAGATAGGGTTGCTTACCAAATAAATGGTAAGACAACAATATCAAAGGAAAAGAAAATGAACAAGAAAGACATTTGAGTAGGTAGATTACTTTTAGTTACTTGCTCCATTTCAAACAAATATCCTTGCTATTTTCAAAACAAACACACATATTTCAAAACATCTTACAAACTTGAAAACATTTTCAAAAAGACAAACATATTTGTATACATTCTTACGAACGAGAATCATTACAAAGATTGCCTAAACAATGGCCTATTTTACAAAATACTTTCTAAACCACACAAAGCACAATTTCAAACAAAAGTAACTGATCTAGAAAGTAACTAAGAGCCCATGGAAAACCATGGATGAAAAGGATTCTAATACCTTCCCTTTTCATAATCTACCCCCCGAACTCAAGAAACAATCTCAAAGGTCTTTCCTGTGCTTTTTCACCTTTCCTTTTGGATAAAAGAAAAGTCGGTGGAGACTCTTGCTAACCGCAACATTTGCGATAAAACGCAAAACAATCAAGTCAGTTCTCCTACCGTATCATAGAACTGGCGACTCTGCTGGGGATAATTCTAAAAGTGGGGTTACCTTAGGGATAGATCACATTTATTTGCTTACATTGTTTGAATTGTATGCTTTACATTATGGTTATTTGTTTGGGTTTAAATCTTCTACCCGGATTTGGGATATATTATAGGTAAGTAGCAATACATTGTGGAAACTGTGCAGGGTATACTGACATGATCTAAGCAATAGCTACGTTAGTGCAACATATTTGTGGGTACCGGTAGCCTTTGAGTTAATCAAAGAGAATACGGGGCCGCTGAGTGATGTCATGAAGCATTAATGAACTTCTAGAACCTTTACTTGACCAACTTGGCCTTTAGGATGTAGTGAGATGACCAACTTTGGTGCAGTCCGAAGTTGGTAGATACTCGATACTACACTCATTGAGGTTTGGTTTCTTGGGATATTTCGGTCGCCATTAAAGAGGCTTGAGCTAAAACAATGACCAAGGAAACAATCCAGTGATATTGAGCTCCTTAGAACCCAGTTACTATTACTAGGACAAGTTTAAGCCAACTAAACTTCAAGAGGGTACTTACCTATAAAACTCCATGCAAGCCTAAACCTAGGACTTGTTTGCTTTGCTTGTATATGCATACTTGTACATAACATCATGGACATAATAAATATCATATACATCCACTAACCATTTCAAGGATTTTGGGATTCATCTTTGTTCTTGTTTTGTAGGAAATGGATTCACTTTGCAGGAAAACTATTCAAGTCAACCTTGTAAGGATTCCTCCACAACTTAAGGAGCTAGCTTCAAGAATTCCGGAGAACTCTCCATTCACTGAGAGACATGGTCGTCTACTCAACTTGGTCACCTCCAACACAGATGAGGATATGATGAAGGTTCTCTTTCAGTTCTTTGATCCTTTGCACCATTGCTTCACATTTCCCGACTATCAACTCGTGCCTACTTTGGAAGAATTCTCCAAAATCTTGAGGATTCCTATTCTCAATCAACTACCTTTAAATGGTACAGAAAGAGATCCAAAGCCAGAAGAGATTGATCAAGCTTTACACTTGCAATCATCTGATGTCACAACTCATTGGGAAACAAGGAGTGGTGTCAAAGGTTTCTTAGCAAAGTTCCTGTTTGAGAAAGCCCAAAGTTGTTGGAATTCCCTAGACTTGCAAGCCTTTGAGGAAATTGTGGCTCTCCTCGTCTATGGGATGGTTTTGTTTCCAAATCCTGACCAACTCATAGATGTCAACACCGTCAAAATCTTCATATCACGCAACCTGGTGCCTACATTGCTAGGGGATATCCTACACTCTTTTCACACTCGCACAATGAGGAAAATAGGTGTCCTTATGTGTTGCACTCCTCTCTTAGCAAGATGGTTTATTTCTCATCCTCCCTAATCAGTCTTAAAGAATGAGCAAGGTTCAAGGTGGTCATAAAGGTTGATGACGCTCAAACATTCAGACATTCATTGGTGCTCCCGTTCCAAAGAGAGTGTTATCATTGTCGGCCGTTGTAGGGAATCCCCTAATGTCCCTTTACTTGGCATTAGGGGAGGAATCACCTACAACCCATGCTTGGCCTTAAGACAGTTTGGTTATGCCCGAAGGGATGGCCCGTACGATATATTTATTCAAGGTTTGGTATTCGACTACGACAACAACGATCAAGGTATTCGCCCAAGAGTTATCCGAGCTTGGAGGATGCTAAACAAGGTGGATAGCAAGACTTTGGGGCACAAGAATTCCATCCCTCTTGAGCCTTAACTCAAATGAGTATGAACTCGTGCTCAGAGTCTTATGATGCCTTACCCCTCCATTCTCTCGGTAATTATTGAGCCTGTTAAGGAAGGAGATGTTCCATACACTATCCTACATCCTGACATGCCCACATCTCTTGAAGACATACAAATGGATTGGATATAACTCAAAGTAGAGTGAGATACTTTTGAAGCCAAATTCTACGCAAGCGAGAAGAAGGTTTTGGAACTCACTAGGCTACTTCATAAGGAGCGGACCTTGAACGCCTACATTGCACCAAAGAGGATGCACACTACTTTTTTATCTTAGAGTTTTGTATTATTTTGACCAAGGGGAATTGATGTACTCAAACTTTATCTTATTAATATAAAGTGTGTTTCCTTTTTGTCTAAAACAAATTTAAATCTTTGAAATCCTTGAAAACATTGCATATGCACATATCATTCATCATAACATAAGCAAGTTTTTGCAACAAGTCTCCTCATCTCTCTACTGTTTATTTCAGTAAGATGGATCTCGAGAAAATAGTGAAGATCTCCAAGCCCAGAATACGTAGTTTCAACAGTTGCTCATGACCCTAGCCAAGGGACAAGAAGAGTTGAAGACTCTGCTGGCTGAAGAGAGGAAAAAGAAAACAAATAAGGTGACCAGAGTCTTAAACATGGGGAGAAGATTTCAGGGACAGACAAGAAGGACTTTGAATTTTGCAACAACATCCGGTGAAGGATAAGGGAAAGGCAAGGAAACAGTTGTCCCGTCAGAATGAGAAGAAGAGGAGGAAGAAGAGGAAGACTACTCTGAGGAACAGTATCCTCCAGCTAATGACAAGTACAGATATCTCGAAGAGCGTTTGAGCGAGATGGAAATACAAAAGGTGTCGGGCTTAGAATTTGAAGAATTGGGACTAGTGTCAGGGGTTGTGGTTCCTCCGAAATTCAAAGTACCTATGTTTGCAAAATATGATGAAGTGTCATGCCCTAAAATGCATCTCCGATCATATGTGAGAAAATTCCAACCCCATACCGCTAATAAAGACTTATGGGTGCACTTTTTCCAAGACAGACTGTCTGGAATACAACTCGACTGGTTTTACCAACTAGAAAGAGCCAACGTCCACAATTGGGAAGATCTTGCTGCAACTTTCTACAAGCAGTATCAATACAATGCTGATTTGGCGCCTACCTGTACTCAACTCCAGAGTATGGCCATGGCTTCCAATGAAGGTTTCAAGGATTACGCACAAAAATGGAGAGATTTGGCTGGAAGAGTTCAACCCCCTCTGTCTGAAAGGGAATTGGTAGACATGTTCTTAGGCACCTTATCTGGTCCCTTTTTCAACCATTTAATTGGAAGTTCATCTGCAGGCTTTACTGAACTAATATTGACCGGAGAAAGGGTGGAAGCTGGCATAAAAAGTGGAAAGATTCAGAAGGATTCATCTTCTTCTACAGCTGTAAGGAAACCTTTCATCGGTAAGAAAGAGATAACTGTTGTATATCCGTAAAGAAAACAAGAGAGGACCGAACACCGACCAATGGTGGGGGCTGTTATGATTCCAAAGCCTACGTCTGATCAATAAAGAAGTAATCAACCAAGGGTAGAAAGGCCATTCAGACAATTCACCAGAATTAACATGACTCTGTCTCAAGTATTACCGCATCTTCTGAGATCCAACTTGGCAACCTTGAAAGAAGCTCCGAAAAACCCCAATACAACATCCCCTCATTATCACCCCAATGGCCGTTGCGCGTATCACTCTGAAAGTCCTGGTCACGATACTAATAACCGTTGGCCTTGAAAAACAAAATACAAGACCTCATTGAAGCAAAAGAAATTGAGTTTGATGCGCCCGAGAAGCCAAATGTCATTTCTGCTCCTATGCTTAGACATGGTCACAATACCAATGCTATTGAAGAAGATTTGTTTGTTACCACAGTTGATGAACTCATGACTCCACTACCAACCATTAATATGAACTTGTTGAAAGCCGGTGTGTTCCCGGGCTGTAATGAAGTTTGCCATCTCTGCTTATCCTCACTAACTGATTGCCCTTTGCTGAAAGCAGGCATTCAGCGCCTGGTAGATAACAAAGAGATTTTGTTTGAAAGTACTCCTGTTTCACCTATTTTTGTTGAAGATGTTTCAATCATTACCATTTCTGCCAATTCTTCCAGGGTCTCCACCAAAAGACCCGTTAGAATTACATCGGTTCCGAAAGCAACTCCTCTAATAATCACAATGCATGGGCTAGTCCCATATGAATCAGACAAAACTGTGCCATGGAATTACGAAGGGGATATTTACTACCATGGCATCAAACAAGACTGGCCGACCACCGAAGAGATAAACTCCGAAGAAGAAGATTCCGACATCAGCAATATTGCCGAAACTAGTAAAATTACCCGAAGAGGTAGGATCTTTTCTCCATAAATCGCTCCCCCAAAAGCAGTTTTTGGACCCGTGATCATCCCTGTGGCTGCTCCAAAGGTTACTTTCGTACCCATAATCATCTCCGCAAGTGCTCCTATTGACGAAAATGTTACAACCCCTGTTATCATTCCTACCAACACTCCTGCTACTGAAACTCAAGGAAAGAGTATTCAAGTGGAGCCTGTCCGGATGAAGGCTCAATCACTGACTATCCCTGAGACATCCAAGAAAGAAATGGAGGAGATCCTAAAAATTATAAAGAGGAGCGACTACGATGTAGTTGAACAGTTGAGGCAAACTCCCTCCAAAATCTCCATGCTGGCGTTACTAATGTGTTCCGAGGTGTTGTACCCAAAAATTTGCCCTCTCATTTTATCAATATTTCTCATCACAAGACTCTTGGAATTCAAGATCAAGCTAGGGTTTGCTCTGCTCAAGACATCTCCTTGCACTGTTAACCTAAATTAGGGTTTGAGTTTGCACAAGGATTTTTGGACCTTCAATGCCCAAATTGACTTTCATACTTCATGTTGGACTCATAAGTTTGTCCATACCAAGTTTCAAGCCTTAAATCAAATTTTTGCCCAGTCAATTGGACAATTGACCTAGAAATCAACTGTATTGGGAAAAAAGTCAACTGTGGCCAATTTACAGTCAAACCTCATGATTTTTGACCCACATCAACATTATGAACTCATATGAACCATTTGATCAAGTTTGGACCATAATTCCATAAGAAATTTGATCAGACCACTAAGAGGGCAAAATGGTCATTTTTAGGGTTTTGACAGTACAAAGGCAAATTTTGACTGTTTGACCTAGACAATGGAAAATTAAGTTCAACCATGGACTCAAGGACTCAATGACATTATCTTGACCTATTCAAAAAGTTCAAAAGATCTCAAATGCATGAGATTGACAGATAAATTTTTCAATCAAATGATCAAAATTTGACTTTACACTGAAAAGTCAAACTTTGACTTTTTGGTCAAAATCAAGTGCCAAGGGTCATTTTTCATCAAGATGTGTCAAATTATGAAACTTGTTCATCAAGAAACCCAAAATTGCAAATTAGGGTTTGAAATTGAAAATTTTCATAACTTAGAAATTTTCTAAGTTATGAAATTTTCTTAATTTTTCCTAACTTTTGCCCCACATTTTCACCATGATGAAAATGGATTCAAACAAAACTTACAACATGAAAGTTGTATTCCTCCACAAAGTATACAACTTTGATTCACAAAGTTTTCTCAAAAGAAGCTTGTATCTCAAGTTATGATTTTTGGAACAAGGGTCCCTAAAACTTTTAACTTAGAGAAATTTTGCCCTAGTTTAGGCAGGATTTTGACCCATCTTCTTGGCCATTTTTCACATAGTTCCACTTGGAGTCTCAAGTTGCATTTCAAATATGGATTATAGTGCATGTTTCAAGTTTCCAAATTGTCCAAGAACTCATCAAACACATTTATGGTTAGGGAGAATCGAATGCTTGAAGTTAGCAAAAACTCACTTTTGATCCATGGCATTTTCATGTTGACACAAGTTGCAAATCTGTCCAAACTAGCTTTGTACTTGATTACAGGTCTCTAAACCCTTCAACACTCAAAAATTAAATGCAAATACAATGGACATTGGTCTTGTTCTGATCAATGAAGCTTGGCACAATGAATAAATCCATTTATGGCATAAAGGTAGCACTTCCATTTTCATAAAGGCAACTTTATGTCAACATTGCTTCTCTTGAGCCTTGGACCTATTTCTTTGCAGCAAACAAGTTCCACAAACTCAGGCAAAGGTACAATAAACTTATGCATGCTTGGAGATAGCCTGTACAGGCCTACCTCATATCACTTCACACTTTTCTTTCAAAACAAGTCAACTTGCCAAAATCACATAACTTGAGCATCTGATATATTCAACTCTGGCCAACATTCCAAACAAGTTTTTTGCATTACCTTGAGCCAGAAACACGAATTGTTGAACCCTCAAGCCTTCCAAAACACCAAATCACATTCTTCTTGCAAAACAGGGCACTCCCTGCAGATTCACATCCATCACACTAACCACTCGTGCGTTTTGCCTCAAACCTGTTCCAATACCTTCCACTCAACTCACTCAAGCTATCCCAAACCTCCATTACCAACTGTAACTCCATTTACAGTGTTCACCATTTTCATTTCAAGCTTGTGCAGGTTGACTTCTAGAGGTTGATTCAGGGACATTCAAGGCAAGCTAGCTATTGGAAAAGATCAAGTGAAGTTCAGGCAAGCTACCAGACACCTCAAAACTTTTTGAGAAGCTCTGCATTGTCCTACTCGAATCCAACTGAAACAGGTTTTTTCTCACTTCCTATCTCTCTATTTAGGAACATTTAGCTTTAGGTTTGTGAATAAAAGATGTAGTACTCATTGACATGAAGCCATACATATGCCCAGTTTTCATTTATATTAAGTGTGCTAAGAGAATTTCATCCATGAACATGCTGAAAAAACTAGGTCAGATTTTAGGGCCAGAGAAATTCTCTCTGATCTTTGAGAGTTAGATTAAGTTTTTTATATGGTTAGAATCATGGTTTAATGCTCTACAAGTTTCATGTTTTGAGTTTTGGCAAAAGATCACAAATACAGGAGTTAGCAGTTTGAATACAGGGCGCGCGTGTTTCAGTCACAAGGAAGAAGATGAAGTGGAAATGGGCTGGACTAGTTTGTTTCTGCTTCTAACACCCCCCATTTTCAGTTTTACACCACCTGGCCCAATTTCTTTATATTTTGTTATTTTTGTATTTTAATTTCATTTCTGATTTTATTTATTTATCCCCAAATATAAAAAATGCTTAAAAATATTTTCACATTTTTTTTACATTTATTTGGCATTTTATTCTATTCTTTCTAACATTAAAACATTTTTAATACTTTTTATTATTTGTTTAAATTTAAAAATAATGTAAATGATACTTTTACTTTTATTTTTTATTTCATTCATACTGAAAATATATATATATATATATATATATATATATATATATATATATATATATATATATATATATATATATATATATATATATATATATATATATATATATATATATATATATATATATATATATATATATATATATATATATATATATATATATATATATATATATATATATATATATATATATATATATATATATATATATATATATATATATATATATATATATATATATATATATATATATATATATATATATATATATATATATATATATATACTTTTATTTTATTAAATACTTAGAATAAAAATACAAAAATATTACATTTTTATTTTTATTATCATTTATACTAAAAAACACTTTTTTCTCAATATATTTTATTTTTGTACATATTAATATATTTCTTGTATATAAATAATACATATTTATTTTCTTAAAGAAAATTAGGGTTTATCCCTTAAACAATAAAATTAATCTTTTTATTTTATTTCTTTATACTTTTTTCACATTGAAAATACTTTACATACATAAACAAATAAAAACTTCTTTTGCATAATACATTTTACTTAATATTTACTTATTTTGTATATTTAAATATTGTACATTTAAATATTGTTGCATTGTAAATTCAATTTGGATGTAATAGTAACTAGGGTTTATATTTCTTGTCAAATACCCCCTACTTAAAAATTGTACCCCCATCCCCATAGTCATGTTGTAATAGCTTAGAATTTAAATTCTCGCACTTTTACGCTTTCAATTATGCCATGATTAGAGAATTAGGGTTTGTATGCAAAATCCAATTAACAAATAGTTTGACCTAATCAAAGACCAAAATGCATGAAAAACAAACACAATGCACACTTACACCCCTAGGGTTACAATCCACTTGTTGCCTTCAAAAATGGGCCATGGTATGTATGTTGGGTACTTTGGCAAAACAAAAACAAAACAAAAGATCATAGTCCCTCGATGACGCTATCTTGGTTGCCTAAAATAAAAGTGATCAAGTCCCTCAAGAAAATTGCCAAAGATACTTGACACAATTGCTATCATGGTCTATATGATGACCCACGTCTGTCCCATTTAACATCCTAACACAAGGTTGTTCACCAAATGCAATGGTGAAACAACACTGTCAAAAGGGTTAAAAACATAAGAAAAGATCTTTGAGTAAAATAGGGTAGATAGCTCTTAGTTACTTGGTCAAAAGCTTGCAAAATATCCTTGCTATTTTCAAACACACTTCACAACACAATTTCAAAATCCAACTTTCAAACATTGAAAACTTTTCAAAATACAAAAACACCTTTGTATACATTCAAAAAAGAATCATTACAAAGGATGCCACAACGATGGCCTCTTTTCAAAACATCTTTCAAAACCACACACAAAGCACCATTTCAAATAATTGAAAAGCACCACTTCAAACAATTGAAAAGCAAAGCAAGTGATATAAACAAGTAACTAAGAGCCCATGGATAACCATGGATGAAAAGGGTGCTAATACCTTCCCTTTTCATAATCTACTCCCCGAACCCAAGAAAACATCTCAAAGGTCTTTCCTGTGCTTTTTGAACTTTCCTTAGGATAAAATAAAAAGTCGATGGCGACTCTTGCTAAACTGAAACATTTGCGAACACAAACGCAAAACCTCAAGTCAGTTCTCCCACTGTATCACGGAACTGGCGACTCTGCTGGGGAATATTTGAAAGTGGAGTAACCTTAGGGCTTAGATCACCCTTTGCATGCTTATCTTGATTTCTTTGATTGCTCTACATTTGGTTCTCTTGTTTGGGCTTGAAATCCTCTACTCAGATTTGGGAAACATTCATAGGTAAATAGCAATACGTTGTGGAAACTGTGCGGGGTATACCGACATGGTTTAAGCAATAGCTATATTAGTGCGACATATTTGTGAGTACCGGTAGCCTTTGAATTAATCAAAGAGAATACAGGGCCGCTGAGTGATGTCATGAAGCACTAATAAACTCTTAGAACCTTATTTGACCATCTTGGCCTTATTAGGGGTAGTGAGATGACCGACTTTGGTGCAGTCCGAAGTTGGTAGATACTTAATACTACACTCATTGAGGGTTGTTTTCTTGGAATATTTTGGTCGCCAGTTAAGTGGCTAAATCAAAACAATGAACATAGAAAATAATCTAGTGATATTGAGCTCCTTAGAACCCGGTTACTATGTATAGGACAGTGTGATACGGTGGGAAGAGAACTGTCTGTTTTGGAATGCTGGTTCGCGTTTGCGTTTGTTTTCGCAAAATGTCGCGGTAGGCAAGAGTCGCCACCGTCTTTTATTTTATCCAACAAGGAAAGGACAAAAGCACAGAAAAATTCCTTTTTGAGATATTTCTCGGGTTCGGGAGGTAGATTATAGAAAGGGAAGGTGTTAGCACCCTTTCTATCCGTGGTTATCCACGGGCTCTTAGGTACTTGCTCATTATGTTTTCAAAAGTTTGTTTTTCTTTGTGTTTGTGGGTTTGAAAGAAGTTTTTGTTTGAAAGGAGTGTAAAGTTTTGTTTTGTTTTAAAAGGAGCAAGTACTTAAGAACCATCTACCTACTTAAAAAGGAATTAATCTGTACAAATGTCCTTTAGACAATGCTATCCCACTATTGAGGAGTAGGTAGCATCATCACTGGAGTTTTCGAGTCAATTCGACTAAGGGACGTGTGGTCACTAAAACAATGTTAGGACGCCTTAGCGGTAACCCTAATATCCTAGATCATTTTTCTGAGGCAACCGTTTCGAGGCAACTATGATCTTTGGACAAGAGGGCGACCTCTAAAACTTCCTATACTCAATGACCACGTTCGAGGCAACCAAGTGAGGTGTACCCTAAGAGTGGCATGTGCAAGTGTGTTATTTCGGTTAATTTTATCTGTACATGTCAATGGTGAGCTATGTTAATTTTAGGTTAAAGATTTGGTCTTGTCATGCATTGCCTATTTATCAAACATCTAACAGTTAATATTGTGCGGAAATTAAATTGCGGGAAATTAAATCTAAGTTATTACAAGGCGTCGGGTATTTACATCGCCAAAGACAAACCCTTTAATTTAAATTGCGGAAAATAAAGGAAAGCGATAAATAATGTCCTAATTAAAAGCTATTACATTCCAGAAGCAATTACAATATTGGATAAAAAATGAAACGCGTGCGAGAAAATTAAATCGGCGTATTTTTTAGGGTTTTGACCCTTTTTTGAAAGATAGTATGTTTTTTTGTTATTTTTGAATTAAATTAAATTAAACCGAAATTAATTAGTTAATTAAATAATAAAATATATTTTTGGATTTTTTAATATTTAAGGAAATAAAATAAAAGTGATTAAAATTATTAAAACCTAATATTCTAATTAATTTTAATTTATTGCAAAAATGTTAAAATTATACCTAATTAAAAAACTAAGTCAATTAAATTATTTATTTACAAAAATAATGAAATTAATAAAAATAATATTTTTTATGTTTTCTGATTTTATTAGGAAAATTATTAATTAGTGATAATAAGATAATTAATTAAAATAATAAGACAAATAAATTAATATAATATAAAGTAAAAAAAATAAAACCAAGGGGGTGTTGGACCCAGAAAGGAGGTATGATTTGCAATTTCCAGCCCAAAAACATCCAAGCCTGTTTGACTTTTCCCATCCAATGCATGCGTGTTGACTTGAGTTCATGGTGAACCTTCAATCATGGCCTTCAGATTTGGCCTGAAGGCCATCTGACGCCTGGATCTATGAGGCATATGGTGGTCTCTATGCTTGAGGGTGCACTGGAATAGCTGAAAGAAAATAATAATAAGCATTTTGGGGGGCCTGGGATTCGAACCCAGGTTCCAAGGGACAATTCAATAGCGCGTTACCAACCTAACCGACCTGCTTAGTTGTTAGGATAATAAAAAACAAATATTATATTGAAAAACATTTAATATCCCTGGAAATCAAAAAGATAGCGCGAGATTTGAAACCAGCCAATGGGAGGGAGACATCTGGTCGTCTTCTCCAACAGAACTCTAGTTTTCTTACCTGCGGATTTTTATCCGCAGGAAAATTCGTGGGATGCTTCAAAAATTCGTTCTAGGCCATAACAATACCATCCAAGAACATGGACGTGATCGCCTCTTCCTCCTGAGTTCAACTATGGTCATGATTCGTCCTAATTGTCCCTGCAAGACGAAACCCCAAATGGAAACCTCCAAAACCCTAGGTTCGGGTAGGGAGACATAGGCTACAAAAATCCAATTGAATGATGTAGAACGACTGGAAATTTAATGGCAAGCATGATTATACAAAAAATTTGGCAAGAGGATGCAAGAAAATGGTTTCACGATGTCATGTTCAGAGCCATATTCAAGAACACTTACAGTGCTTTTCAGATGGTTTCAGGACTTGATTTTGGATGCTTTAGCTCCACTGGATACCAAGCAAGAAAGCTATGTGGAGATTTTGGATTGAATCGTCCCTTAACCAAGATTTTGATCTCCCACTTTTTCACACTTTTTCAATTCTGGTTTGGCCGTTTTTGTAGTGCTTTGCTCGTGTTCTTGATGTGTACAGCTTGTGTGTGTATATGGGAATGAATTAGGTTAATCTTTGGGCCTTGAATCCATGAGTATTGAAGATTGGAGATTTGATATGATCTTCGATTAACAAGTTTCCAAAATTGTACCAAATCTGATTTTTTATGCACAATAATGCTTGATACGAATTTGATTATGTGAATCATGATATTTGAAAGCTGTAATGATCACAAAGATCTCATTCCATCAATTTTTGGATTTTATTTGAATTAATATTGATTTAAAATGAATTAAATCAATAAAAATTAAATAAAATAGAAAAATTAATGAATGGACATGAAGTTGAATATGGTACACGTGTGTGGTGTGAAAAGACCAAATCAAGTGGAACAAAGTGGGCCCTTTTGTCAAAAATTGGAGTTTTGAGGATAGTTGACTTTTGGCACTTTTGGAAAAATGCCCAACTTCAACAATGAATAACTTCTTCAATTTTGAACTTTTGGAAGTGTTATTAGACCTTTTAGAAACCTTGAGATGTCTTATAACCAACCCTTTTGGTATCATCTCATTTTGATATTCCATTCTCAAGTTATAAGCTTTGGCAAAAAAGGTGTTTTTGTTGACTTTCAAAAATGACCTATAATGTCAAAATTTGTAACTTTTTGTGAGAGCATTTCTTGATCTTGGGGTGTGAAGATAGATTGTAGGAAATTTCATCCTCTTAAAAATGAGATTTGGATGGGTCATTTCTCATAAATTATGAGAAAGTTATGCTTGGTCAAAGTTGAGTTGACTTTTCCTACAAAACCCTAATTTAGCAACTTTTGAATCTTGATGAATCTTGAGCAATCTTTGATGAATCATGATCAAACCTTGATAAAATGATGAATTATCCTTAAAAATGAGAATGTTGGCAAAAAATCTTGAGGTTTGACTGTATTTAGGTCACAGTTGACTTTTGCCCTAACACAGTCGTTTTTTGGACTTCTTGAGCAATTGACTGACCAAACTTTCTCTGCAAGGCTTGAAATTTGACGTGGATGAACTTGAGAACATGTTAGGACATTGGGTAGAATTTGAGACCATTTGGATATGAGGACCTTGATGCAACACAAAACCCTAATTTTGAATTGATTGCCTTAAGAGGTGATTTGACTGTCCAACTCTTGAGCCATCTTGAACAACTTGGAGATGATTCTTGACATGTCTTGAGAAATATGGGAGGGAAAATTTTGGAGTACAACAGTTGCCCCTGTTCAATCTTCTTAAACCTGAGGATATAGATTGGCGTTCGGGCCTTTCGTGATCCGAAGGTGGAAGATGATTGAACACTAGAGTGCCCAGAAATTTGCACCCGCATGAAGTAGTATTTGTCTTGTGATGTCGGGAATGGGCTTACATATGCCATCTGGAGATTGATGATGGGAGATGGGCTTAACGATGCCATCCGAAGGAGTGTCGATCGCGTAAGAGATTCCTTAGTGAGAGCTTGTATACCTGTTGTTGAGGGAGATTCCGCCGGGGAATGTTGTTCTTTGTCTTAGGAGAAATAGAACTTTAGGAGCTTCAGTCGTCCGTTATTCTACTGGGGAATCATCTCTGTTGAATTTTAGGAGCTTCAGTCGTCCGTTATTCTACTGAGGAATCATCTCTGTTGAAGAGGTGAGAGTGAACTACTATCTGGTTGCAACCCAGGCTTCATAGTGATAAGACCGACTGCTATCTAGTCGTAATCCAGGCTTTACAGTGACTTACTGGGGAGATGAGATTAAAATTGCTATCCGATCGTAATCTAGGCTTTGCAATACCTCACTTCTTATCTGGTCGAAATCCAGGCTTCAGAACAAATCAAGTGGTTATCCGGTCGCCTCCGGGCTTCAACTTAAATTTAGGGCACACTAATATCCGGCCGACTCCGAGCTTCTTAGTAACTGTCCATGTAAACTGCTATTTGGTCAGAATCCAAGCTTCACAGTGCCTTGTACCACTATCTGGTCGTGATCCAGGCTTCACGATGTATTATACCATTATCTGGTCGAATCTAGGTTTCATGGTGTCACGTACTGCTATCTGGTCGAATCCAATCTTCACAATACCCCACTTCTTATCTGGTAGAAATCTAGGCTTCAGAACAAATCAAGTGGTTATCCGGTCACATCCGGGCTTCCCTTTGACTGTTGGGTTTACTAGTATCCGGTCGAACCCGGGCTTCACAGTAACTGGCTGGGTAAACTGCTATTTGGTCGTAATCCAAGCTTCACAGTGTCCCTTAACGCTATTTGGTCGTAATCCAGGCTTCACGATGCATCATACCACTATCTGGTCTAAATCCAAGCTTTGTAGTACTTTTGGTTGCTATCTGGTCGTAATCCAGTCTTCACAATATATTCTACCATTATCTGGTCGTAATCCAGGCTTCATGGTACTTTTGGTTGCTATCTGGTCGTAATCCAGGCTTCACAATAACTTGCTGAGCTGTTATCCGGTCGTGATCCAGGCTTCACGGCTTGTGTTTATGATATACCACTATCTGGTCGAATCCAGGCTTCATGGTGCTTACTGAGCTGCTATCCGGTCGTAATCCGGGCTTCACGGCTCACTGGGGAATAAACTATTATCCGGTCGTTCTCCGGGCTTCATAGCTTACTTTTGAGAGATATCACTATCTGGTCGTAACCCAGGCTTCACGGTAGTCTGATATTGTTATCCGGTCGTAATCCGGGCTTCACAATATGCTGTAGAAATCAAGATACTCTCCTGGTCGTACCCGGGCTTCATAACTTGAATTTTGATTGTATCTTTCCTGAAAGGTAAAGGTTAGCTGTATGTAATGCATGCAATGTATCAGGCAATGATGTTCTCAAAATAAATGAGATTGTATGGTATGATGCGTATATGCATGTAGCGTGATGTATGGACATGTAATGTTTTAGCTGGGGAAAATAAATCCCAGAGCTGCTGGAGAACAAAGTTGAATGCTTCGCTTCCGCCAGGGATGGTGAACGAAGATGATTGTAAGGATAAACCTGCAGGAGAAAAGAACTCCGTTGGGGGAATAAACTGATGAAGATATTACTTTGAGGGGAGTTACTCTGTGGGGAAGGGGTATTCTGCTGAAGATTTTAACGATAAACTCTGCTGGAGATTCCGCTGATGAACTCTGCTGGGGATGGATTACTGTTGCTGGTGACACTGGATCTGTTGAGGATTGAACTCCTGCTTGGGGAAAGGAAAAAACTTCACTGGGGATGATCTTATGCTTGCTGGGGAATGTCTTTATACTCCGTTGAAGAATATTAAGACCTTCTGGGAATACCAAACCTTTTTAGCGCTTGATGATGGATTAACTCCGCTTGAGGAGAGTATTGCTGATTCATTCATGGTTGCCAGTTTCAGCTGAGAGAGCTATCATCACTGTCTTATTCTGCAGGGAGTGAAGGTATCTTAGCCATATTCTTAAGCTGGATGTACCTTGGTACCTGGTGGACGAGACAACTACACAGCTTGGACATTTCTTAGGCCCCTGTTTCTGATATTACCAGTAATTCATCTTTCGTTTCGCATGTAAATATTTATGATCAACAATTAATATCAAATGCATATATCAAAAATGAACATTGGACGTTCTTTGCAAAACAACACAGATAAAGGAAAAACAACTTGAAATTTCTGAGAATGAATTTGTATTGATTTTGAAGTTTGGCCTGAAAATATGCGTTTTTGTACAAGAGGCTGACGTCCTAGTAAGAGAACGCCGCCGGACAAATAGAATTTATACAATTTATGAAAAGGGAACAAAACAGCTATGTGAATAATCCCACTGGGTTCCAGCTCTGCTATTGCCTTTATATCTTCAAGCATCTCATCACTTTGTTGCTTAGTTGAAGATGAATATGATTGATTAGTGCCGTCCGAGCTTGATAGTCGATATTGAAGTCTGGATGCAAGGTGATCCAATGAGACATAGTGTTACGCTTTGATCCGTAATTTTTGCTTGGACCGTCCTTTCGGGTTTTTAGTCCACCGGGATACCCATTTTTGCCCAAGCCTCCTTTTCAGGTTTTTGACTTGCCGGGTGTACAGATTTTTTCATTTTCATCCCTTATTTTGCCCGAACCCTTTTGGTTCGCCGGGAAGCCCTTATTTTTGCCTAGGCCAGCCAACCTAGCGGGTCTTTGATTATGCGTAGTATCTTTTCACTATGTCCGTATTGACGGGGTGAGGAAGGTCGTCACCATCCATGGTGGTTAGAATCATAGCTCCTCCTGAGAAAATGTTCTTAACCACAAACGACCCTTCGTAAGTAGGGGTCCATTTGCCTCTGGGATCACCTTGAGGTAAGATAATGCGCTTGATTACTAGGTCCCCAACTTAATACTCTTGTCGTCTAACTTTCTTGTTAAATGCCTTGATCATCTGATTTTGGTATGTCTGACCATGACAAATAGCAGTAAGTCTTTTTTCGTCGATTAGGTTCAGTTAATCAAGCCGGGTCTGAATCCAATCATCTTCACTCAAACCTGCATCCTTCATGGTCTGGAGAGAGGGTATCTGAACTTCAATGGGCAAGACTGCCTCCATGCCATAAACCAAGGAATAGGGTGTTGCCCCTATTGACGTCCGTGCTGAGGTACGATACCCATGAAGAGCAAATGGTAACATCTCGTGCCAGTCTTTGTATGCCACTGTCATCTTCTGCACAATCTTCTTAATGTTCTTATTTGCTGCTTCGACAGCCCCATTCATCTTCGGCCGGTAGGGAGAAGAGTTATGATGTTGTATCTTGAATTGCTCGCAGAGCTCGATGATCATCTTGTTGTTGAGATTGGTACTGTGATCGGTGGGAATGAGAACTGACTGTTTTGGAATGCTGGTTCGCGTTTGCGTTTGTTTTCGCAAAATGTCGCGGTAAGCAAGAGTCGCCACCGTCTTTTATTTTATCCAACAAGGAAAGGACAAAAGCACAGAAAAATTCCTTTTCGAGATGTTTCTCGGGTTCGGGAGGTAGATTATAGAAAGGGAAGGTGTTAGCACCCTTTCTATCCGTGGTTATCCACGGGCTCTTAGATACTTGCTCACTATGTTTTCAAAAATTTGCTTTTCTTTGTGTTTGTGGGTTTGAAAAGAGTTTTTTTTTTGGAAGAGAGTGTAAGTGCGAAAAGTTTTGTTTTTGTTTTCAAAAGAGCAAGTACTTAAGAACATCTACCTACTCAAAAAGGAATTAAACTGTGCTAACGTCCTTTAGACAATGCTATCCCACTATTGAGGAGTAGGTAGCATCGTCGTTGGAGTTTTCGGGTCAATTCGATTTAAGGGACGTGTGGTCACTAAAGCAACGTTAGGACGCCTTAGCGGTAACCCTAATATCTTAGATCATTTTATCCGAGGCAACCGTTTCGAGGCAACTTATGATCTTTGGACAAGAGAGAGACCTCTAAAACATCCTATACTCAATGACCACGTTCGAGGCAACCAAGTGAGGCGTACCCTAAGAGTGACATGTGCGAGTGTGTCAATTTTCAGTTTATATTATCTTTACATGTCATGGTGAGCTACTGTTGATTTTAAGTCAAGATAGATCTTGTCATGCAATCCTAGTTAGCATACATCTAAACAGTTAATATATGTACAGGAATTTAAAGTGCGGGAATTGTAAATCCTACGCTATTACAAGGCTTCGGGGAGGGGGATTATTTACATGTCCAAAATTGGGGGAATAAAGCAGTAAAGTGTAAAAGTCTTAGTTAAGCTATTATAAACCAGTAGGCATTTACAATAAAATAAACGCGCGCGAATCTGAACATAACCTCTAAAAATTCTAAGAATAAAATCTTTTTGTTGTTTTATTTTATTTTGGGAAAATGATCTAAATCTACTTAATTTTAGTTTTGAGAAAATGTTAAGATAATTAAAAGATTAATTAACAAAGTTAATTTAATAGAAAAAAAACTAGCCTAATGTTTTTGTGGTTTTCTTTTTTAATTGATTTTATGTTGATTAAAAAAAGAAATAAAATAGTCAAAACAAAGATGAAATCGAAGGAACAAGCAGTAAATAAAAAAAAAGTATAATTCTGGAGGCCTGGGTCGAAAGAGGTGTGGGTTGTCTTTCGACCCAGTGAAGAGGCTTGATCGAAGGTGCCTGAAGGGCTGTACTCTGGGGGTGTTTGATCTGGATATGTCATCCTTCGATCTGGAAATCCTGGATCCAGTTCGAAACTAAGCTGCTAAGCTTCGAAACTCTGAATAGGATTCTGAGAATATATTTCCTGCAAAACGAGACAAATGTTAAAAGGTCCAGGGGGGATTTTACCCCCCTGATTCGAATCTCCTCCCAATTTGGATCTGCTGAATCTGGGTTTGGGTTTGTTTTATCCTGAGATTCGAAGGAGAAACTCAGATCGTGCCCAAGCAATGGCACAATCTCATCTTTGCGCTGTAGCTTACATGCAACATAATCAGTAATAACAGGAATACATATGCAATGTGTATTTAAATGTCATGAAGGTGCAATTTTGGTTTTGCAAACCCTTACCAATTAAAGATGTATGATCTGTGGCGCTGGGTGTGGAGATGTTCGCTGGATGGTTGCTTTGGCTTGGATGAAAATGCTGATAACCTTTGGTGGGTTGTGGGCAGTGTATCTCTGTTGTACCCCAAAATTTGCCCTCGCGCTTTTCCACAAGAAATCTCAGCTTCAAACATTTCCTGACTTTTCAAACTGGCTCAAGAATCGGACAAACGGACTTTTCTTGACAGTCAAGCAGAATTAGGGTTTTTACTGATTTTCAGAGCTCTGAATTGTTTCATACAGTGGGCTTAAGGTTTGGTTGATTTTTGGTTCAATTTTGATCAAGCGAGCGTGATTTGGCATTTAATCGGGAATTAGGGTTTTATGGGCATATTCCCAGAAGAATTTGAATTCCACAGCACTCTGCGGTTTATTTCAAGATTCGGATTAAAATTCGCGTTATCTTGGTTTAATCAGCAAAAGAGACAGTGGTTTTGAATTCAGTACGTTTTGATTGGGCCAGTCAGATGCAGGATGCAGTATTGGATTCACAGTGTTTATGTGTTTGATCAGTCTATTTGGGTTAACTGCTGCTTTGCTTTGGATGTTGAATAAGACAGACTTTAATTGATCAATGTTGTTTTATTTTAGTTATTTATTATTCTGAAATTGAATGATTGAATTTATTTTTCAATTGTTCTAATTCTAAGAATTTTAAATAAATAAATAAACAATAAAGAAATTGGAATTAATTGGATAATTTAGATTTTATTGAATAATTGAATTATTTGTACAAATTGTTGTTTATAATTTAAATTATAAACAATGATATACATTAATTTAAATATTACATAAAATTAAAATTATCCTATTTTCTAAATATTCTTCATTCTTCACTCCGCTCCGGTATTCCATTTTTCATCTGCAAAAAGAACAAGAAAAGTCAGAAAGCATTAAATTGGAAAAGACAGTTAAAACTTGCTCATCATTAGGGGCCACTGACTGGGATCAGTTGACCCTCTCTGCAAATCACGGGATTTCTCCCGGTTCACAGAGAGGGAAGATTTTTTATTTCATGAAATGCAAATGCATAAGTTATAAATTTCAAGCTGCATATAAATTTAAAATCTCAATTTCCAATTCAAAACCATATAGTTCAAATCCAAACTGAAAAGTTCAATCTTAACTTTCTATCCAAAGAAATCAAAGTAGTACAAGTTGCTATCAAAGCTCAAAAGCTGTCATGGAAAGATTTTTGCCAAGATATCAAATGCAAAGTCAGACACAAACTGTCAAAAGCTGGAGATAAAGATGCAAAATGTGTTATGCAAGTAATCTTTTCATCACTTCCCATCATAGCCCCTTCAGAGCAAGTACAGTATAAACATTAAAAATTCTTAAACTGTACTTCAAGTGAGAAAAAAGAGAGATAAAGCAAGCCTAGTTCAGGTTCAGCAGGCAGAATAGACAGCAGAAAAAGGTATACAAATCTACAAGTCTACAAACTCAGTTGAGCATAGCAGTTCAAGATAGAGAAGTGAGGAGATAGGAAAGGATAGAAGATATAATCCAAAGCTCAGTTCAGCATAGCAGGCAGACAGTAGAGAAGACAGAAGAAAAAGATATACAAATCAAAAGCCAACTCAGTGAGGCAGCAGTTCAGAATAGACAGTAAGTAAGGTTAGAAGAGAGAAAAGATACAAACTCTAAAAGTAAAAAGCCCACTACTGTCCACAAACTACACAACTCTGCATAATACAAAGAGGCCAAGCCAATAAAACAGTTCAGAAGAGAGGTTAGGATAAAAAAAGAAAATATACAACTCAGTTCAATAGTCACAAACTGAAGCTTCCAACTGATAACCTGCTGCCTGCATCAGGCAAACAAAAACTCAGAATACCCTGTCATACAAACTCAGAACATCCTGCCTCAACCTCCAAGCACACATTCTCAAACACAAACATACTGAGCCTATCAAAACTGAAGCAAACCATAACCATCAAACATAACCTCAAATTTCAAACATACAAAAAAAACCTGATAAGCCAAACATCACACAAAGACCATCAAACCTCACATAACAAGCCTGTCATGACCTCACAAACACAAAAACTAAACATATGAACAAACCACTATGCTGTCAAACTGAACCAGCATAAGCATCAGTCATAACCAAAACCACCAATAACCTCACCATACCTGCAAACTGATCAAAACCATACCTGCAAACTGATCAAAACCATACCTGCAAACTGATCAAAACCAAGCCAAGCAAACATAAAGATACTGAAACATACCATACTGTCAAAGCTTGAGCCAAACCATAAACAAAAACTACCAGCACCCTGTTCAAAAGCTACCCAAAACCACAGCATAGCTTGCAAAACAAACATGGCCTAGCTTTTCCAAATCCAAATCCCTCACCACTACTGTCAAGGCCTAACCACATAAACCAGATGAAACCCTTGCAAACTCAAGCCTCACCATTTTGTAAAACCAACATCTAAAACATTCAAACACCAAGCCTCAGAAGTGGGCTCCATCATAGGCAACAATTCAAAGACAACCCAATCTCAAGCATAATCAAACACATAATCCCTCAAGTTATCAAGCCAGCCATTGTAAAAGATAAGCTTAAGGCCTTTCAAAGCTTCAAAGCTCCAAAAAGGGCATCAAGCCTTCAAGCCCTCAGAATCTTGGATTCATCATGGGGCGAGGGAGAAACATTTCAGATTAGACAAGCAAACATGCAGACGAGGCAGATTCAAGACAACTGAGACCCTCAGACCTTTGAGGTCATCACAGGGCAACAAGAGAGGAAGAGAGCAAATCATCTCAGGCAACAACAAGAAGCAAATACTCAGGCAACCATATAAAGGCATCACAGTGGAAGAAGAAGAAAAAAAAAAGTGAGTTTTTAAGAAGGGTTTTCAGGCAAATCTAGCATCATCATCAAAGCCCTAAATATAGCAAGGAACGAAAATACCAGGGAAGCGTCAAAAGCAAAGCAAGCTCAAAGTTCCTCACGCCGCTCCGGCCTCCTAAAGCATCACTCCCCCGCCTCTCCTCCATCTCCCAAACGAAGGTAGCCAATCTTTTCCCATTGCTCTTCTCCTTCACCTCATAATCATAAAAACTCAACTTAAAACTCAAATCAAACATGCAATTTGTAAAAAGACAAGAGATAAGAACATAAGGCATTAAAACGAACCATGTTTCAAGGACGCTAGGCTCATATCAACGGAGGGAAGAAAGGCTTCTGGAGGTAGCGCTGGTGGCCGGAGAAAACGCTCAGGGAATTGGTAAACGGAGAAGACGAACGCGCCGTCGTCACCTCACGAACCCTAACTTTCATTCTAAAACGTTCACTAACAAATTGCCTAACCCTAATTCTGTTTCCAGATCCATGGGCCTGACCCGTTCCTACTTATTCTAAGCCCATTAATCACTAACCTTAGTTTATATTTACTTCTTCTTTTTTTGATAAAATATTAACTCTTTTCATTTTTATAAAAACAATGTTTACCTTTTTATATACTAACTCAAGAAATACATTTTGTACATACATTTTAAAACATTGATTTTGTACATATTATACATCTTTATACATAATTAAAATTGAAACTTTTTTAATTAACATTCTTTTTTTTGTACATAATAATTCAATACATTTATTTTCAAATATCGAAATTCACAAACATTTGGACTAAAATACTTTCCAATTAAAAACTTAACATTTAAACAAAACACTTCTTTTCTTTTGTACATAATTAAACATACAAAATCAAAAATACATTTAAAAACATTTCTCTAGGTCAAACCCTAATACGATTCAACTTCATAATTCGCACTTGTACATATTTACACAATTCACATACATATACACTTGTACACTTACACAAATACATTCACATTGCCCTATACACGTTTTATCTTATATTTGTATATTTGATATTCATATTGATCGCACATTCGATTTGGTTGTAATTTATTGGATACTATAAGTCTCATCCCCTTGTATATTTATACCCCCACTCCCGGACATTATTTTGTAATAGCGTAGATTTTATATTCCGCAATTTACAGTTTTTAATTATACCATGGTTAGACCTAGGGTTTGTATGTATATAAAATCAAAATGCTAGATAACCTAATACAAGACAAATACATGTAATCAATACACAATCACACTTGCACCCCCTAGGGTAATCCCACATGTTGCCTTCCAAAATGGGCCATGCTTGCACGTCGAGTATCTTTGGCAAAACAAATCAAATGATCATAAGTCTCAAAGTGTTGCCTAAACGGAATGATCATAGTCCCTTCAAAGCAAATTGCCAAAGACACTTGGCACCATTGCATTCATGGTCCATACGATGACCCACGCCCGTCCCGAATAAACTTCCTAAATACAAGATTGCCTACCAATTTCAATGGTAGAACAAAATTGTCAAAGGGGTTAAAACACGACGAAAATCTTTGAGAAAGCTTTAGGGTAGATAAACTCTTAAGTACTTGTCAATTTGCAAAGAAAATACTTGCCTAATTTCAAAACCCACTTCACAAACACTTTCCAAAATCAAACTTTTCAAACCCTTGAAACATCTTTTTAAAAGATAAAACACCTTTTTGTAAAACATTCGAGTAAAGAATTGTTACGAGGTTAGCCTAACACAAGGCATCTTTTCAAAGCATTTTCAAAACAACACACAAAGCACCATTTCATACAATTGAAAACCAAGGCAAGATTGATCTAAGCAAGTACCTAAGAGCCCATGGATAACCATGGATGAAAAGGGTGCTAATACCTTCCCTTTTCATAATCTACCCCCCGAACCCACGAAATATCTCAAAAGGTTTTTGCTGTGCTTTTTTAACCTTTCCTTTAGGATAAAATAAAAAGTCGGTGGCGACTCTTGCTCAACTGCACAAGTGCGAATGCGAACGCAAAACACTAGTCAGTTCTCCCACCGTATCACAGAACTGGTGACTCTGCTGGGGAACTACTTTTAAGTGGGGTTACCTTAGGGTTTAGATCACCTTTACTTTCAATTGATTGCTTTGTTTGCTTTACATTTATGGGCTTTGTATCGGAGTTTTATAGATCCTAACCCGGATCTGGGGAAACCCTTTTAGGTAGCAACAAAGGCTGTGAGGGAACTGTGCGGGGTATACCGACATGGTTGAAGCAGTCTGCTACGTTGATGTGGCACTTTGGTGTGTACCGGTAACCCTTGAGTTCAGTCAAGGAGAGTACGGGGCCGCCGCGTGGTGTCGCGAAGCATCAACTGACCTTAGAACCTTAATTGACCATCTTAGCCTTTTTAGGGTAGTGAGATAACTGACTTTGGTGCAGTCCGAGGTTGGTTGATACTCGATACTACACTCAATTGAGGGTTGCTTTCCTGGAATATTTCGGTCGCCAGTTCAGTGGCTAAATTGAAACGATGAACAATGAAAGTAATCCAGTGATATTGGGACCTCTAGAACCCGGTTACTTTTGATAGGACAGGTTTTAACCAACGAACTGAAAGAGGGTAGTACCTGAACCTCATGCAAGCCTAAACCTAAGGCCTTGTGTGCTTTGTGTGAATATTGTTTACCTGTATATACACTCACTTACTGGTGCATACATGTACATAACATCATAACATCATACCATAGCATTTTAGCATTTTCAATAACTATTTCAAGGATCTCGAGGGTTCTTTTGATGCAGGGTTACATTGAACCAGACATCTATCAAGGGGCAAGAGGTCTCTCCTCTAACCAATCCAGTCAAAGTTCAAGTACAACAACTTGAATCAGTGGCTATGACCCACTCGACATGGTGAGCTTGATTCTCGTGGAAAGACATCCACCGATACAAAGTTCTCCAACCAAAAGATCAAGTACAACAACTTGAATCAGTGGCTATGACCCACTCGACATGGTGAGCTTGATTCTCGTGGAAAGACATCCACCGATACAAAGTTCTCCAACCAAAAGATCAAGTACAACAACTTGAATCAGTGGCTATGACCCACTCGACATGGTGAGCTTGATTCTCGTGGAAAGACATCCACCAACACAAAGCTCTCCAAACAAAGATCGAGAACAACAACTTGAATCAGTGGCTATGACCCACTCGACATGGTGAGCTTGATTCTCGTGGAAGGACGTCCACCGGTGCAGGGCTCTCCAATCCAAGAGCAGAGTTCAACCTCTAACATTTTCTTGTGTTTACCCCAAGAGATCCTTGAAAACATGCATCCACATATCATGCATTTCATTTTGACAATCTTTCCTTTTTCAGGTTTCCTTACTCTCCTGCTGTTTATTTCAGCAAGAGATGGCTCTAGAACGGTCTGTCAAAGACATCCAAGATCAGACTGCTCAGCTGCAAGAGATGTTCCTGAACTTGTCTCTGGGGCAAGAAGAGATGAAAGCTCTCCTCACCAAGGACTTGGGGAATTCCAACGATGCCAGGAGCGATCAGATTGCGGAGCTGCAGTTTGATCTGACAACACTGAGGACTCAAATGATGGGACAGTTGGTGGGCCAGATGGCTCTCATTCAAGACTTATCTCAAAGACAAGAAGAACTCAGAGTTCTTGTCCGCCAACTGCTTCCAAACAACCAACTGGGGCAAACATCTGAGGTCGAAGAGCAAGTCACCGCTCAGCCTCCATCCACTCAAGAAGACAAGGGGAAAGCTCCTTTGTTAGCTTCAGGGTCACAAACCCATCAACAACCTCGCCAGCGTCAACGGGGCAATCGGCGTAAACAAGAAAAGTCGGGAAGACAGTTTACGGAGACTGAGATACCATCATTCTTCATACTGAAGCGCCTGTTGGAGGTCAATTTGCTCACCGTAAAGGACCCTCCTCAGAAGCTCAATATCTCCTCTCCTCGCTTTAATCCCGACGAATTTTGTGTTTACCACTCCTGCAGCCCGGGGCACAGTACCAACGACTGTTGGGCCTTGAAGAACAAGATTCAAGATCTGATTGACATTGGAGTGCTGAGGTTCATGCCAGACGGTGAGATGAAGATCTTCCGTTAAAGGATTCTCCGCTTGAAGTGACGAAGCTCGAAACTGAAAGACTTTTGCTTCTTTTTGAATTTTCAAAGTTGTAATTTCTTTTGCTGTCAAACAATTATCTGTTGATGTTAAACTCTGTTTTCATTAATGCATTGCATATGTTTGTCTTGAATTCATCCATTCGTTTCACTACTCTTATGCTTTTCTTTATGATATTTGACTCTTGATAAAAAGCTTCTAGCCTTTAGAGGGAGGATGACGAAACAATACCGTGATCTCATACAGTATGCTTTTGAACAGACCTTGCTGATGATGTACAGGCATTTCTTTCAATTCCCAAACACTGGAGTTATAAGGAAGTTAATCCCTAGTCAACCCCTTCGAGCCAAAGAAGTAGGAGTTTTCTGTTCTAAACAATCAAAACCTTTGATATAAACCTGGGGCAGGGTAGTCTCTCAGTTAATTCAAAAGAAAAGCGCATTGAAGTCGCAAACTCTCAGTTCGTAATACAACGAACGACGTCGAAAAAGAAAGCATTCCTTCGGAATCAAAAGACAAGGGTGGTTCCCTATCACATAGACAGTCAATCTCTCAAAAGAGAAAAGCCCACTAAGCCAAAACCTATAAAGGAGGCTTAAGAAAGCTGGGGCATCCCGCTGACAGTAATCCCGAAAACGGTAATAGTCAGGCAAAAGTTAGGGATAACAAATCAAAATCAAAATAGTGAGGTCATTACAAAATCCTCAACAACATGAAAAGTGTTGGAAAAAGAAAAAGGAGATGATGACTGTCTCCCCAAAATTCAAACTGGTGAACCATCGCCCAAAAAGTCACTCAAAACAGAGTGCGACGCACAGTTAACTGAGCTTAGGTCGAAGAACATCACGAAGAGCGGGTGGGTACAAATATACTTTGAGCCTTTATCCTTTGTTTCTTAAACCGTGAACCAGGCCACGTTACAACCCTTCAAAAGTCCTAATTGAAGCATGGGTTAGTTCGAAAGCATACTGTTACAAAAGGTATCCTGACTCCTGTAGGGCTTTGCTCTAAATCTTGTGTTAACTTGTCTTGTGAAAAGTTTTCTGCTAAAAAACGCATTTTTCAAAACTTCGAGACAAACATAAACTTTGCATTGCTTGAATATCACTGTCTGCATTTAACCCTTTTGTTTGACAGCGAAGAAGTTCATACAGCGGATGTTCGGAGGAACGAAAACTCTCTCAGTAAGTCTAAATCACTCCAAGAGGATAACACTTCCGTCAAATCTCCTATCAACAAGGGGCATGATCTTTCACAATTCAATTAACCTGGGGCAGTCCAGTCAAGGTCCAACAGATCTTTCAAAGTACAGTTAACCTGGGGCAGTCCAGTCAAGATTTCAAGAAATCTCTCAATATGCAGAGTAATCTAATTCAAGATTCCTTCACCACCACTTGGGGCATTCGAATGTCAAAAGTGTTCAACAAATCAACTACAACATTTCCAGACTCGACTCCTGTATCTAGCCAGGGCATGTCTGAAGAGTTCGAAGATTCGATTCCTGTATCCAGCCAGGGCATATCTATTGACGACTATTTCCAGATTCGACTCCTGTATCCAGCCAGGGCATATCTGTTGACTATTTCCAGATTCGACTCCTGTATCCAGCCAGGGCATATCTGTTGGCTACATTTCCAGATTCGACTCCTGTATCTAGCCAGGGCACGTCTGAAGAGTTCGAGGATTCGACTCCTGTATCCAGCCAGGGCATATCTGTTGACGACTATTTCCAGACTCGACTCCTGTATCTAGCCAGGGCATGTCTGAAGAGTTTGAAGATTCGACTCCTGTATCCTGCCAGGGCATATCTATCAACTATCACCTTTCCAGATTCGACTCCTGTATCCAGCCAGGGCATGTCTGAAGAATTC
The DNA here is from genome assembly GCA_948472305.1 of Vicia faba. Lineage (NCBI taxonomy): Eukaryota > Viridiplantae > Streptophyta > Magnoliopsida > Fabales > Fabaceae > Vicia > Vicia faba. Next base: position 1,360,029,166 of record OX451741.1, on the reverse strand, counting down.
CAGATCAACACCTGCAACAACCCAGGAAACATCTGTGAACGACCGATTGTAGACCAACACCTGTAATAAACCAGGATTTATCTACATCACCACTTGGGGCATTCGAATGTCAAAAGTGTTCAAAACCCGATGCAGTTTTACACAAGCTCATCATCAGGAAACCCTACACCGGTTCCCCTTCAAAACTTCTGAAACAAGTTTACAGATTCTTCCCAACAACGGACGCCAATCTACCGACTTGTTCAGATTCTTATCAAGACTTCTGAAAACAGTTCATGGATTCATCCCAACAACGGATGTTAATCTATCAACTTGTTCAGATGCAACCTTTGAATTTAGTTTACGGACGCTTCCCAACAACGGATGTTGTTCTATTGCTGATTCAACTTCAAGATTTCTGAAAATAGTTCACGGGTTCTCCAAGTCAACGGATGTTAACCTATCGCTTGTTCAGGTTCTTCTCAAAGCTAACCGCCACGGAAGATCGCGCTCGCCAAAATTCTCCCTATCCCCAGCGGAGTTCCTTCAATCCCCAGCGGAGTCAGACTTTCAAACCTTCTCCCCACAGAGTTTTAAGAAGGCAAATCTTGAGTTCCCCAGTGAAGTCTCAGGGGTTACTTCCCATCAAGCCAAAGATTCTCAATCTGGTCTCCCCGGCATGAGTCTACTAGTTTGGAACTCCCCAGTAGAGGTCATCAGGAATTCTCTTCCCCAGTGACAGCCAAGGATTTATTTTCCCCGGCAGCAGTCGAGATGCTTTTATCTTCAGCCATCTCGGATTCATGTATCCTTGGCAAGATTAGCTCATCAGCTTACATGCGCATTCATTACATTCATATCATAAACATTAAATGTCACATGCATTGCATCATGCATCATAACATTACATACAACTAACCCTTTACCTTTTCAGGTAAGATCAGTCGACAGACACAGATCATCTCCTGAGATTCATCCAGAAATAGTTCAGATGTGACCCGGACACGGCAACATTCTGATACTTATTCCAGATTCATTCAGACGCATCAACAGAAACCTTACACCGGTTCCTCTTCAACTTCTCAACTTCTGAAACAAGTTTACGGATTCTTCCCTACAACGGATGTCAATCTACCGATTTGTTCAGACTCTTCTCAAACTTTTGAAGACAGTTTACGGATTCTTCCCTACAACGAATGTCAATCCACCAACTGATTCAGACTCTTCTCAATTTTTGAAAATAGGTTACGGACGCTTCCCAACAACGGATGCTGCTCCATTGCTTGTTCAGTCCCAACTCCTGAAAATAGTTTACAGACTCTCCAGACATGGACGTCAATCTGTTGCTTGTTCAGACCCCGATTCAGAGATGTCCTCAAAACATGGAGGCCCCTTCTGATACTTGTCCACTCACCATTGACGTACAGTTCAACATCACCATATGGCATCTATAAGCCCATCCTCCTACCAGCAGTCGCCGAATGGAATCTGTAAGCCCATTCTCAGATGGCATCTCTAAGCCCATCCCCCGACAAAATTCTTTCGCACCAGGTGGCATCTTTAAGCCCATCACCAAATGGCATCTTTAAGCCCATTCACCTCCACCGTCACATCGACGAGCGCAAATTTTCTGGGCACATTAGTGTCCAATCTCCTTTTACCTTCAAGTCGCGAAAGGCAAACTTGCCAATCTAACTCTTCAGGTCCAAGAAGATTGAACAGGGGCAACTGTTGTACCCCAAAATTTGCCCTCGCGCTTTTCCACAAGAAATCTCAGCTTCAAACATTTCCTGACTTTTCAAACTGGCTCAAGAATCGGACAAACGGACTTTTCTTGACAGTCAAGCAGAATTAGGGTTTTTACTGATTTTCAGAGCTCTGAATTGTTTCATACAGTGGGCTTAAGGTTTGGTTGATTTTTGGTTCAATTTTGATCAAGCGAGCGTGATTTGGCATTTAATCGGGAATTAGGGTTTTATGGGCATATTCCCAGAAGAATTTGAATTCCACAGCACTCTGCGGTTTATTTCAAGATTCGGATTAAAATTCGCGTTATCTTGGTTTAATCAGCAAAAGAGACAGTGGTTTTGAATTCAGTACGTTTTGATTGGGCCAGTCAGATGCAGGATGCAGTATTGGATTCACAGTGTTTATGTGTTTGATCAGTCTATTTGGGTTAACTGCTGCTTTGCTTTGGATGTTGAATAAGACAGACTTTAATTGATCAATGTTGTTTTATTTTAGTTATTTATTATTCTGAAATTGAATGATTGAATTTATTTTTCAATTGTTCTAATTCTAAGAATTTTAAATAAATAAATAAACAATAAAGAAATTGGAATTAATTGGATAATTTAGATTTTATTGAATAATTGAATTATTTGTACAAATTGTTGTTTATAATTTAAATTATAAACAATGATATACATTAATTTAAATATTACATAAAATTAAAATTATCCTATTTTCTAAATATTCTTCATTCTTCACTCCGCTCCGGTATTCCATTTTTCATCTGCAAAAAGAACAAGAAAAGTCAGAAAGCATTAAATTGGAAAAGACAGTTAAAACTTGCTCATCATTAGGGGCCACTGACTGGGATCAGTTGACCCTCTCTGCAAATCACGGGATTTCTCCCGGTTCACAGAGAGGGAAGATTTTTTATTTCATGAAATGCAAATGCATAAGTTATAAATTTCAAGCTGCATATAAATTTAAAATCTCAATTTCCAATTCAAAACCATATAGTTCAAATCCAAACTGAAAAGTTCAATCTTAACTTTCTATCCAAAGAAATCAAAGTAGTACAAGTTGCTATCAAAGCTCAAAAGCTGTCATGGAAAGATTTTTGCCAAGATATCAAATGCAAAGTCAGACACAAACTGTCAAAAGCTGGAGATAAAGATGCAAAATGTGTTATGCAAGTAATCTTTTCATCACTTCCCATCATAGCCCCTTCAGAGCAAGTACAGTATAAACATTAAAAATTCTTAAACTGTACTTCAAGTGAGAAAAAAGAGAGATAAAGCAAGCCTAGTTCAGGTTCAGCAGGCAGAATAGACAGCAGAAAAAGGTATACAAATCTACAAGTCTACAAACTCAGTTGAGCATAGCAGTTCAAGATAGAGAAGTGAGGAGATAGGAAAGGATAGAAGATATAATCCAAAGCTCAGTTCAGCATAGCAGGCAGACAGTAGAGAAGACAGAAGAAAAAGATATACAAATCAAAAGCCAACTCAGTGAGGCAGCAGTTCAGAATAGACAGTAAGTAAGGTTAGAAGAGAGAAAAGATACAAACTCTAAAAGTAAAAAGCCCACTACTGTCCACAAACTACACAACTCTGCATAATACAAAGAGGCCAAGCCAATAAAACAGTTCAGAAGAGAGGTTAGGATAAAAAAAGAAAATATACAACTCAGTTCAATAGTCACAAACTGAAGCTTCCAACTGATAACCTGCTGCCTGCATCAGGCAAACAAAAACTCAGAATACCCTGTCATACAAACTCAGAACATCCTGCCTCAACCTCCAAGCACACATTCTCAAACACAAACATACTGAGCCTATCAAAACTGAAGCAAACCATAACCATCAAACATAACCTCAAATTTCAAACATACAAAAAAAACCTGATAAACCAAACATCACACAAAGACCATCAAACCTCACATAACAAGCCTGTCATGACCTCACAAACACAAAAACTAAACATATGAACAAACCACTATGCTGTCAAACTGAACCAGCATAAGCATCAGTCATAACCAAAACCACCAATAACCTCACCATACCTGCAAACTGATCAAAACCATACCTGCAAACTGATCAAAACCATACCTGCAAACTGATCAAAACCAAGCCAAGCAAACATAAAGATACTGAAACATACCATACTGTCAAAGCTTGAGCCAAACCATAAACAAAAACTACCAGCACCCTGTTCAAAAGCTACCCAAAACCACAGCATAGCTTGCAAAACAAACATGGCCTAGCTTTTCCAAATCCAAATCCCTCACCACTACTGTCAAGGCCTAACCACATAAACCAGATGAAACCCTTGCAAACTCAAGCCTCACCATTTTGTAAAACCAACATCTAAAACATTCAAACACCAAGCCTCAGAAGTGGGCTCCATCATAGGCAACAATTCAAAGACAACCCAATCTCAAGCATAATCAAACACATAATCCCTCAAGTTATCAAGCCAGCCATTGTAAAAGATAAGCTTAAGGCCTTTCAAAGCTTCAAAGCTCCAAAAAGGGCATCAAGCCTTCAAGCCCTCAGAATCTTGGATTCATCATGGGGCGAGGGAGAAACATTTCAGATTAGACAAGCAAACATACAGACGAGGCAGATTCAAGACAACTGAGACCCTCAGACCTCTGAGGTCATCACAGGGCAACAAGAGAGGAAGAGAGCAAATCATCTCAGGCAACAACAAGAAGCAAATACTCAGGCAACCATATAAAGGCATCACAGTGGAAGAAGAAGAAAAAAAAAGTGAGTTTTTAAGAAGGGTTTTCAGGCAAATCTAGCATCATCATCAAAGCCCTAAATATAGCAAGGAACAAAAATACCAGGGAAGCGTCAAAAGCAAAGCAAGCTCAAAGTTCCTCACGCCGCTCCGGCCTCCTAAAGCATCACTCCTCCGCCTCTCCTCCATCTCCCAAACGAAGGTAGCCAATCTTTTCCCATTGCTCTTCTCCTTCACCTCATAATCATAAAAACTCAACTTAAAACTCAAATCAAACATGCAATTTGTAAAAAGACAAGAGATAAGAACATAAGGCATTAAAACGAACCATGTTTCAAGGACGCTAGGCTCATATCAACGGAGGGAAGAAAGGCTTCTGGAGGTAGCGCTGGTGGCCGGAGAAAACGCTCAGGGAATTGGTAAACGGAGAAGACGAACGCGCCGTCGTCACCTCACGAACCCTAACTTTCGTTCTAAAACGTTCACTAACAAATTACCTAACCCTAATTCTGTTTCCAGATCCATGGGCCTGACCCGTTCCTACTTATTCTAAGCCCATTAATCACTAACCTTAGTTTATATTTACTTCTTCTTTTTTTGATAAAATATTAACTCTTTTCATTTTTATAAAAACAATGTTTACCTTTTTATATACTAACTCAAGAAATACATTTTGTACATACATTTTAAAACATTGGTTTTGTACATATTATACATCTTTATACATAATTAAAATTGAAACTTTTTTAATTAACATTCTTTTTTTTGTACATAATAATTCAATACATTTATTTTCAAATATCGAAATTCACAAACATTTGGACTAAAATACTTTCCAATTAAAAACTTAACATTTAAACAAAACACTTCTTTTCTTTTGTACATAATTAAACATACAAAATCAAAAATACATTTAAAAACATTTCTCTAGGTCAAACCCTAATACGATTCAACTTCATAATTCGCACTTGTACATATTTACACAATTCACATACATATACACTTGTACACTTACACAAATACATTCACATTGCCCTATACACGTTTTATCTTATATTTGTATATTTGATATTCATATTGATCGCACATTCGATTTGGTTGTAATTTATTGGATACTATAAGTCTCATCCCCTTGTATATTTATACCCCCACTCCCGGACATTATTTTGTAATAGCGTAGATTTTATATTCCGCAATTTACAGTTTTTAATTATACCATGGTTAGACCTAGGGTTTGTATGTATATAAAATCAAAACGCTAGATAACCTAATACAAGACAAATACATGTAATCAATACACAATCACACTTGCACCCCCTAGGGTAATCCCACATGTTGCCTTCCAAAATGGGCCGTGCTTGCACGTCGAGTATCTTTGGCAAAACAAATCAAATGATCATAAGTCTCAAAGTGTTGCCTAAACGGAATGATCATAGTCCCTTCAAAGCAAATTGCCAAAGACACTTGGCACCATTGCATTCATGGTCCATACGATGACCCACGCCCGTCCCGAATAAACTTCCTAAATACAAGATTGCCTACCAATTTCAATGGTAGAACAAAATTGTCAAAGGGGTTAAAACACGACGAAAATCTTTGAGAAAGCTTTAGGGTAGATAAACTCTTAAGTACTTGTCAATTTGCAAAGAAAATACTTGCCTAATTTCAAAACCCACTTCACAAACACTTTCCAAAATCAAACTTTTCAAACCCTTGAAACATCTTTTTAAAAGATAAAACACCTTTTTGTAAAACATTCGAGTAAAGAATTGTTACGAGGTTAGCCTAACACAAGGCATCTTTTCAAAGCATTTTCAAAACAACACACAAAGCACCATTTCATACAATTGAAAACCAAGGCAAGATTGATCTAAGCAAGTACCTAAGAGCCCATGGATAACCATGGATGAAAAGGGTGCTAATACCTTCCCTTTTCATAATCTACCCCCCGAACCCACGAAATATCTCAAAAGGTTTTTGCTGTGCTTTTTTAACCTTTCCTTTAGGATAAAATAAAAAGTCGGTGGCGACTCTTGCTCAACCGCACAAGTGCGAATGCAAACGCAAAACACTAGTCAGTTCTCCCACCGTATCACAATCTCCAAATCCTCCCTGTTTCTTTTCTTTTCTCTGTTTTTTCTGTGTTTTTTTCGTCTTCTGTAATGTGTCACTGGCCTCGTATTTATAGGAGCGTGAGGGTGCATGAAAATGGCAAGGGACAACCATTTAACCAGGCCTTTAAAGCTATGAGACGAGAATCAGACATATTGAAAAATTTCCTTTTTTGAAATATTCATGTCTCTTGAATGAACCTGGACACTTTTGATTTTCGAATGCCTTCAGGCCCTGCTCTTCGATTGGTCTTGATTTGAACAAAATCACTCTGGTCGAATCAGCTCTTGTGGAGTCAGGAACAGAAAAGGCAAGAATCTGGCCTTTAACTCAGGAATTGAATCCATAATCAGCATTTAATTATTTCTATATTTGCAAGGGAAACATGCCATTTTCTCATGTTCAGTGTACTTGGACATGTTTTTTGAGTGCCCTCTTGATGGCCTCTTTCGAATGGCCTGGAAGGAGTTCTTCAAATGGCCCTTGTCCAAATATCAATCGAAGGGTATTTATGGAAATATCAATCGAAGAGTCCTTTGATACGCCAATCGAAAGATCTTGTTCAGATACCAATCGAAGGGTACTAATTAGAATTCCAATCGAAAGGCTTTGTTAACAGGCCAATCGAAAGGTGCTATTCATGATAATCGAAGGACATGATTAACATGCCTGTCGAAGCTGCCTTGACACAATGCTAAATTGAAGGATCCCTTGGCATGCCAATTGAAAGACTTGGCCCAGGGTGCCAAACGAAAAGGTCTTTCAGAATTCTAATCGAAGGCCTTGACATAATGCCAATCGAAGTGCTTGTCCATAATGCCAATCGAAAGGCTCCTTCAGAATACCAATCGAAGGGTCTTTCAGAATGACAATTGAAGGGTCTTTCAGAATGCCAATCGAAGGCCTTGACATAATGCAAATCGAAGTGCTTGTCCATAATGCCAATCGAAAGGCTCCTTCAGAATACCAATCGAAGGGTCTTTCAGAATGCCAATCGAAAGGTACTTAAAGCACCACTCAAAAATTTTCTTTTTCCTTAGGCAAGGGTTTATGGTCAACCATGTAGGGGGAAGACTTTGGAAAACATGAGAGGGCAAATTTTGGGGTACAACAGTTGCCCCTGTTCAATCTTCTTAAACCTGAGGATGTAGATTGGCTTGCGTGCCTTTCGTGATCCGAAGGTGCAAGATGATTGAACACTAGGGTGCCTAGAAATTTGCACTCGCATGGTGTAGTATCAGCATTGTGATGTCGGGAATGGGCTTACAGATGCCATTTGTAGATTGTTGGTAGGAGATGGGCTTAAAGATGCCATCCAGAAGTGATTGCTGGACTGTATCTATAAGCTGGAACTGGATGATTGCCAGAATTACGTCTGCATCTGGAGCGTACCTGAAATGTATTTGAATAAGTGACAGAATGACATCCGAATCTGGATCGTATCTGGACTGTATTTTGAATGAATGACAGAATGACATCCGAATCTGGATCATATCTGGACTGTATTTTGAATGAATCTGGGTCGCATCTGAATTGTCTCTAGAAGGAATCTGGAATAAGTATCAGAATGTTAGCCATATCTGGATCGCATCTGAACTGTCTCTTCTGACGGGGTGTCTCCTTTGACGAGTTGTCTCCATTGACAGGTTGTCTCTATTGACAGGTTCTCTCTATTGACGGGTTTGCCTCAGAAAAATCTTTAGGAATCGATTTAACTGATTTTGTCTCCTTTGACAGGTTGGCCTCAGAAAAATCTTTAGGAATCAATTTAACTGATCTTGTCTCCTTTGACGGGTTGTCTTTATTGACAGGTTGTCTCTATTGACGGGTTGGCCTCAGAAAAATCTTTAGGAATCGATTTAACTGATTTTGTCTCCTTTGACGGGTTGGCCTCAGAAAAATATTTAGGAATCGATTTAACTGATTTTGTCTCCTTTGACGGGTTAGCCTCAGAAAAATCTTTAGGAATCGATTTAACTGATTTTGTCTCCTTTGACGGGTTGGCCTCAGAAAAATCTTTAGGAATCGATTTAACTGATCTTGTCTCCATTGACTGGCTTCGCCTCAGAAAAATCTTTAGGAATCGATTTAACTGATTTTGTCTCCATTGACTGGCTTCGCCTCAGAAAAATCTTTAGGAATCGATTTAACTGATTTTGTCTCCATTGACTGGCTTCGCCTCAGAAAAATCTTTAGGAATCGATTTAACTGATTTTGTCTCCATTGACTGGCTTCGCCTCAGAAAAATCTTTAGGAATCGATTTAACTGATTTTGTCTCCATTGACTGGCTTCGCCTCAGAAAAATCTTTAGGAATCGATTTAACTGATTTTGTCTCCATTGACTGGCTTCGCCTCAGAAAAATCTTTAGGAATCGATTTAACTGATTTTGTCTCCATTGACTGGCTTCGCCTCAGAAAAATCTTTAGGAATCGATTTAACTGATTTTGTCTCCATTGACATAATTGAGAATTTAACTGCATCTTTCCTGAAAGGTAAAGGTCAATCATATGCAATGCATGATATGGATCAAGCAATGATGTTCTCAACATAAATGAGATTGTATGGTATGATGCGTATATGCATGTATCATGATGTATGGAAATGTGATGTTTTAGTTGGGGAAAATAAATCCCGAACGGCTGCTGGAGAGTAGGGTTGAATTCTTCGTTTCCACTGGGGATGATGAACGAAGATGATTGCAAGAATAAACCCGCAGGAGAGGATGACTCCGTTGGGGAATAAATTGGTGAAGAGATTACTCTGCGGGGAACTACTCTGTAGGGAAGAGATACTTTGCTGAGATTTTAATGATAAACTCCGCTGGGGATTCCGTTGATAAGCTCTGTTGGGGATTTTGATGATGAACTCCGCTGGGGATAGAAAGAACTTCGCTGGGGATAATCTTTCAGTTGCAACTTGCTGAGGATAACCCAGTTAGACTCTTATGGGGATAACCTCTGAATTTGGCTGAGGAGACTTATTTGTGCTTCGTAGGGGATAAGCTTCCAAAGTCTACTGGGGAAGATGATTCAACTCCATTGGGGAAGCTTTTTTAGACTGCGCTGGGGAAATGACTCCACTGTGGTACCTTGTATTCCGCCGGGGAACACTCTTATATTCTGTTGAGGAATATTAAGACTGCCGGGGATGCTCTTTACACTTGCTGGAGAATATCTTTATACTCCACTGGGGAATATTAAGACCTTCTGAAGATACCAAACCTTTTTAGGGCTGATGGTAGATTAACTCTGTTTGGGGAGAGTATTGCTGATTCATCCATAGTTGCAAGTCTCAGCTGAGAGAGCTATCATTACTGTCTTACTCTACGGGAAGTGAAAGTATCTTAGTCACGTTCTTCAGCTGAACCTACCTTGGTACCTTGGTGGACAGAGCAACTAGACAGCTCGGACGATTCTTATTGCCCCTGTTTCTGATATTACTAGTAATTCATCTTTCGTTTCGCATGTAAGTATTTATGATCAACAGTTAACGTCAAATGCATATATAAAAAATGAACATTGGACGTTCTTTGCAAAACAAAACAGATAAAGGAAAAACAGTTTGAAAATGAATTTGTATTGATTTTGAAGTTTGGCCTGTAAATAGGCGTTTTGTACAAGAGGCTGACGTCCTAGTAAGAGAATGCCGCCGAACAAATAGAATTTATACAATTTGTGAAAAAGAAAACAAAAACAGCTATGTGAATAGTCCCACTGGGTTCCAGCTCTGCCATTGCCTTTATATCTTCAAGCATCTCATCACTTTGCTGCTTAGTTGAAGATGAATCTGATTGACTGGTGTCGTCCGAGCCTGATAGTTGATACCGAAGTCCGGATGCGAGGTGATCCAATGAGACATAGTGTTACGCTTTAATCCCTAACTTTTGCTTGGACCGCCCTTTCGGGTTTTCAGTCCACCGAGATACCCATTTTTGCCTAAGCCGCCTTTTCAGGTTTTCGACTTGCCGGGTGTACAATTTTTTTTTAAATTTTCATCCCTTATTTTTGCCCGAACCCTTTTGGTTCATCGGGAAGCCCTTATTTTTTCCTAGGCCAGTCAACCTAGCGGGTCTTTGATTATACGTAGTATCTTTTTACTATGTCTGCATTGACGGGGTGAGGAAGGTCGTCACCATCCATGGTGGTTAGAATCATCGCTCGTCCTGAGAAGATGTTCTTAACCACAAATGGCCCTTCGTAAGTAGGGGTCCATTTTCCCCTGGGATCACCTTGAGGTAGAATAATGCGCTTGATTACCAGGTCCCCAACTTGATACTCTTGTCGTCTAACTTTCTTGTTAAATGCCTTGATCATTCGTTTTTGGTATGTCTGACCATGACAAATAACAGTAAGTCTCTTTTCGTCGATTAGATTCAATTGATCAAGTCGGGTCTGGATCCAGTCGTCTTCGCTCAAACCTGCATCCTTCATGATCCGAAGAGAGGGTATCTGAACTTCAATGGGCAAGACTGCCTCCATGCCATAAACCAAGGAATAAGGTGTTGCCCCTGTTGACGTCCGTGCTGAGGTACGGTACCCATGAAGAGCAAATGGTAACATCTCGTGCCAGTCTTTATATGTCACTGTCATCTTCTGCACAATCTTCTTAATGTTCTTATTTGCTGCTTCGACAACCCCATTCATCTTCGGCCGGTAGGGAGAAGAGTTGTGGTGCTGTATCTTGAATTGCTCGCAGAGCTCAGTGATCATTTTGTTATTAAGATTGGTACCATTGTCCATAATGATCCTCTCTGGTACACCGTATCGACAGATCAGGTTGCACCGAATGAACCGTGCCATGACGTTCTTGGTTACCGTAGCAAAGGAAGATGCTTCAACCCACTTGGTAAAGTAATCAATCACTACCAGGATGAAACGATGCCCGTTGGATGCCGTAGGTCTAATCTCGCCGATCATATCAATGCCCCACATTGCAAAAGGCCAAGGTGCTGTCAAAACATTCAGAGGAACTGGAGGAATATGCACCTTATCAGCATAGACCTGGCACTTGTGACATGTCCGAGAATGCTGATAACAGTCGGCTTCCATTGTGGACCAATAATATCCTGCCCGAAGGATTTTCTTTGCCATGGTATGTCCACTGGAATGAGTTCCGAAAGTACCTTCATTCAGCTCTGCCATGATCCTTTCTGCTTCAATTTTATCCATGCAACGCAGTAAGGTTGAATCATGGTTACGTTTGTAAAGAATTCCATTGCTGATGAAGAACTTTGCCGCAAACCTTCTCAGAAACTTCTTGTCATTAATAGATGCACCCTAGGGGTATTCTTGAGCTTCAAGGTACCTCTTCACTTCATGATACCAAGGTTTTTCTGTTACCTCGTCGGTCTCAAGATCACAGCAATGTGAAGGTTCATCCAATTTCCAAATAATGATCCGGGGAGCCTCGTTGTCCCATTTGACTTTGAACATAGAAGACATTGTAGCTAACGCGTCCGCCAACTGATTCTCCTCTCTTGGGAAGTGTTCAAAGGTTATCTCCTCGAAATGGGGAAGCAACGTCAATACATACTCCTTGTAAGGAATAAGATTTGGGTTTTCGTATCCCACTCTCCTTTGATCTGACTGATCATGAGAGCGGAATCTCCAAAGACACTCAAAAAATTAATCCTTAGGTCAATTGCAGCTCGAAGACCCATAATGCAGGCTTCATACTCCGCCATATTGTTGGTGCAGTTGAAACATAGTCGGGTGGTAAACGGAGTATGAGAGCCTTTAGGAGATATGATCACAGCGCCAATGCCATTACCCAAAGTGTTTGAAGCTCCATCAAAGTACATAGACCATCGGGATCCTTCCTCAGGTCCTTCATCCGGTCCAGGTGTCTCACAATCAGTCACTACCATGATATTCTCGTCTAGAAATTCAAAGTTCATAGACTGGTAATCATCCACTGCCTGATGTGCCAAATGGTCTGCCAATACACTTCCCTTGATTGCTTTTTGAGTCGTGTACTGGATGTCATATTCAATCAAGACCATCTGCCATCTTGCTATTCTTCCGGACAAGGCAGGCTTTTCGAAGATATACTTGATTGGATCCATCTTTGAAATCAACAAAGTAGTGTGAGTCAACATATACTGTCTCAGCCGGCGAGCAGCCCATGCCAAAGCGCATCAAGTTTTCTCGAGCAATGAGTATCGGGTCTCACAGTCGGTAAAATTTTTGCTAAGGTAATAAATAGCATGCTCTTTTCGGCCAGACTCGTCATGCTGCCCCAGCACACACCCCATTGAGTTATCGAGCACTGTCAAGTATAAAATCAAAGGTCTCCCTTCAACTGGTGGCATAAGAATAGGTGGCTCCTGGAGGTACTCTTTGATTCTTTCGAAAGCAGCCTGACATTCATCATTCCAACATACCACTTGATCTTTCTTCAGTAACTTGAAGATTGGCTCACAAGTAGCAGTTAGGTGCGAGATGAATCGAGCAATATAGTTCAGACGTCCTAGAAAGCCTCTGACCTCTTTCTCTGTCTTAGGAGCTGGAATTTCGTGTATGGATTTTACTTTGGCAGGATCCACTTGAATACCTTTGTCGCTTACAACGAAACCCAGCAGCTTACCGGACCGTACCCCGAAGGTGCATTTGTTTGGGTTCAATCTCAACTTGTACAACTTCAACCTGTCAAACAGCTTTTGTAGATGGTCAAGGTGTTCCTCCTCAGTTTGGGACCTCGCAATCATATCGTCGACGTTTACTTCAATCTCATGATGGATCATGTCATGAAACAAAGCAACCATGGCACGCTGATATGTTGCTCCAGCATTTTTCAGCCCAAAAGGCATGACCTTGTAGCAAAAGGTACCCCACTGAGTAACAAAGGTCGTCTTCTCCATGTCTTCGGGAGCCATATTTATCTGATTATAACCAGAGAAACCATCCATAAAGGAAAATACCTTGTGTTGAGCAGTATTGTCAACCAAAACGTCGATGTGAGGCAGAGGGAAGTCATCCTTAGGGTTTTCCCTGTTCAAATCCCTGTAGTCAACACACATTCGGACCTTACCATCCTTCTTCGGTACCAGAACCACATTGGCAACCCACTGAGGGTAAGAGGTTACTTCTAGAAAACCGGCGTCAAACTGTTTCATAACTTCGGCCTTGATTTTCTCAGACATCTCTGGATGCATACGGTGAACCTTCTGTTTTACCGGTGGACAATCTTCCTTGGTGGGCAGGCGATGAACCACAATGTCGGTATCCAACCCAGGCATATCTTCGTAAGACCAGGCAAAGATATCCACGTATTCATGCAGCATTTGAATCAACCGCTGTTTCACACTAAGCTCCAGATTTGCACCGATCTTGACTTCCTTCTTGTCTGTCTCGGTACCCAGATTCACCGTGTCCACTGGCTCTTCATGTGGCTGAATGGCCCTCTCTTCCTGAAGTAGCAGTCTTGCAAGCTCACCAGGCACTTCGCAATCCTCTTCACCTTTGTCTTCGGCTAAGTTGATCGGATTTTTGAAGTCATAACTGGCAGTAGCATAGTCGTTACCAGTGAGATCCAGAGTGGATTGGGACCTGTATATGTGAGTGTGTGTAAAATAGATGTTTTGCGATATATAATAAAGAAAGACAAGGAGCACAAAATTTGAAATGCGAAAACATCCAATGCTTTTATTAATGATATATGAAAATGGCACACAAAAGCTCTCACAAATGAAGTCACGGTGCCCCGGGTAAGACACCGGGCCATAAAGTTTCACAATATTGTCTGTTACAAATTCAAAACAAAGAGTTCATTACTGGGTAAAAAAATTAATAGGGATGAAGTCCTTTGCTGTCCAGTTGCTTGGTCCACCGTTGGTCGTAGGGTAGATCCAGCTGTCGAATTCAGACTCCTCCACGTCATCTTAGATGGCATTTACTCCCGAGTTGCTGATGAACACATGAGGTCTTCCAATCCTTGCACTACAAACAACCCTTTGAGCTTCTGCAGTGAAACCCAAACCAAACTTGTTAGTCTTTTGAGTGAAATCAGGAAGTCAGCCCCAATTTTCACACTCACCCTTCTCAATAACAGCCCGGGCATCCTTTAAGGAAGCCATCTTCATAGGAGAATCTTCAACCACAGTCTCAGCTGATGCCAGTGTCTGAGGAACCTCTTCAAAGTGTTGACATGGGGTCTCAATGAACTCCCCATCCATCTCTACGTATCTGAACGAGTTGAGGTGGCTGACCATATACTCTTCCTCCCCTTGTACTGTCACAATCTTCCCTCTGACCAGGTACTTCAGCTTCTGATGGAGTGTTGAGGTTACAGCTCCAGCTTTATGGATCCATGGACGACCCAGCAAACAAGAATAGGATGGTTGAATGTACATTACGTAGAATGTAGAATTGAACACCTGAGAACCAACTTTAACTGGAATATCAACCTCACCATGCACCATCCTTTTAGACCCATCAAAGGCCCGGACAACAATGTTACTCGGCTTTAGCTCCAAACCTTCGTAATCCAGCCTGTCTAGAGCTTTCTTTGGCAAGACGTTCAATGAGGAGCCAGTGTCAACCAACACATATGCAAGAGTAGTGCCCCTGCATTCAATGGAGACATGCAGGGCATCATTATGGTTCTTCCCTTTAGCAGTCAGATCAGCATCGGAGAAACCCAAACCATTATCAGCAGTTAAATTGGCCACACAATCGGTAAACTAATCAGCTGATGTCTCTTGTGGCACGTAGGCCGTCTTCAGGAAGGTAATCAGAGCCTTGGCATGGGCCTCTGAACACAACAACAATGACAACATAGAAATCTTGGATGGGGTTTGCCCCAGCTGCTCAACTACGTTATAATCACTTTTCTTAATAATCTTCATAATCTCTTCCATCTCCTGTTTGGAAGCTTCAACAGTGATGGTCTTTGGTGCCTCTGTCTGGGCAGGCACATCAGTGGCGATCCCTTTGCCCCGAGCGTCAGATGACTCGGCGACAGGGGTAAGGATAGGAACTTGATCAGGAACGGCAGTAGGTACACTTGGAGGCGTAATGACAACAGGTCTTCGGACAGTTGGTGGAGCAATATCCGGTGAGAAAAGTCTACCGCTGTGGGTGACTTTAGCAGGTCCAGTAATGTTGCTGACGCCGGTATCAGCATCAAACTCTTGCTTAACTCCGAGAACATAAACATCTGCCCCATAGTGCCAAGGGACAACTTTGTTAGAGGTGTAGGGGATGGGCCCCGGAACAGTGATGATTACAGGTGTGATCTTCGGAATAGGCGTAATTCTAACAGGCTTCCTCGAAGGAGCCTTGGGAGAATTGTTGAAAATGGTAATGATGGAAACTTCTTCAGTAGGAATGGATGGAACAATAGTCTTTTCAAACAAGATCTCTTTGCTATCCATCAGGTTTTGGATACCTGACTTCAAAGATGGGCAACCAGTAGGTAAAATAGAACACATATGGCAACCTTCACCATAAACCAGAAATAAACCGGCTAGCAACAAGTTCTTCTTGACAGTCATCAGAGGGTTAACAATATCATCCACAGAAACTACAAACAAGTCTTCCTCTACAGCATTCACTTCATGCCTGGGAATGGGAGCAGTTACAACATTGGGCCTCTCAGGCGCCTCAAACTCAATCTCCTTTGCGTCAATCAAGTCTTGGACCTTATTCTTCAAAATCCAACAATCATCCGTATTATGCCCCGGGCTCTCAGAGTGATAAGCGCAGCGTGCGTTGGGGTTATACTTTGGTGACATTGTATTTGGATTCTTTGGGGCTTCCCTTAGAGTCACCAGATTGGTCTTCAGCAACTGTGGCAGAATCTGAGACAAAGTCATGCTGAGACAGGTGAATTGCCTTCAAGGTCTCTCGTCCCTTTGTTGGTTGTGATGCTGAGGAGCACCAATAGGTTTTGAAATAACAACCGCATTGACAACTTGGCGGTGTTCAAGTCTGTTCTGTCTTCTTGAACTGTAGACAACACTGGACTCTTTCTTAAACGGTCTCTTCCCGGTGCTCGATGAGGCACCCTTCTGTATCTTCCCAGCTTTAATACCAGCTTCAATCCTCTCACCAGTCAAGATAAGGTCTGTAAATCCGGCTGAAGAGCTTCCAATCAAATGGTTAAAGAATGGACCAGACAGGGTCCCCAAAAACATATCAACAAGTTCACGATCAGCTAAAGGTGGTTGCACCCTTTCGACAAGGTCTCTCCATTTTCGAGCATACTCTTTAAATCCTTCACCCGTCCCTATTGACATACCCTGGAGTTGGGTACGCGTAGGAGCGAGGTCGGAGTTATACTGATACTGCCTATAGAATGCGGTAGCCAAATCCTCCCAGTTACGGATACTGGCTCCGTCCAACTGATAGAACCACTCAAGCTGAGTCCCTGAGAGACTGTCTTGAAAGAAATGGATCCATAAGTTCTTATCAGCAGTGTAAGGATGGATCTTCCTCACATATGACCGAAGGTGCAGCTTTGGACAGGAAGCTCTGTCATACTTGGTAAAGGCAGGTGCCTTGAATTTATGGGGAATCACCACCCCAGATGATAGACCCAGATCTCTGAAGTCCAGACCGGGCATGTTCTGTATTTCCATGGTGCTCAAACGGTATTCCAGCTGTTTGTACTTATCCTCAGCAGGAGGATACTGTTCTTCATCATAGTCCGTCTCGTTGTCGGAGACCATAGGGCTAGGAGCCCTCCTTTCTTGTGGACTATCTTTCACCCCAGATGAGGCGGTCAGATCAACTTCATTCTGCAGCCCGTTTCCAAACCTGCGTCCAGTGTTGAACAGGATGGTCCTCTTTTTCTTCTTCTTCCTCTCTTTCAGAATCAGGGTCTTCAAGTCCTGCTGACCCTTAGCTAGGCTCATGACCAACTCTTGAAATTGGGCATTCTGGGCCTGGAGGGCCTTGATAGCTTGCTCAGTGGAAGGTTCAGTAGACATGATGATTGCTGAAATAAACAACGAAGAAGATAAGAGACCTGTACTGGGAGACCTGTTATGCATATGATGAATGGTATGCTATGTATGTAATGCATTCAAGGGTTCAAAAATTCAAATTTGTTGCAGACAAAAAAAGAACACACGTCATATTAAGAAGAAATTTGTTAGTACATAAGTGCCCCATGGGCGAAATATTACAAAATTCTTAATGTAAAAGACATTGCGCATCCTTTTTGGAGCGATGTAAGTGTTGAGGGTCTCTTCCTCGTGAAGTCGGCGGGTAAGCTCTAAAACCTTCTTCTCACTGGCATAGAAGCTGGATTCAAAAGTATTCCGTTCTTCCTTGAGTTGGATCCAACTCTTTTGCATTTCTTCCCATGATGTTGGCATGTCAGGATGTAGGATGGCGTATGGAACCTCTCCTTCCATAACAAGCTCTTTGATCAAGGGGAGAATGTGAGGATATGGCATCATAAGATTCTGGGAGCGGGTTTATACCCACTTGAGGTAAGGCTCAAGGGGGATGGAATTCTTGTGCCCCAGTGTCTTACTATCCACCTTGTTAGGCATCCTCCAAGCTCTGATGAACCTTTGTCGAAGTCCTTGTGCATCGTTGTCGAAGTCAAAAACTAGGTCAGGAATCAGCATGTCATAAGGGCCATCCCTCCGAGCATATCCAAATTGTCTCAAAGCTAGACAGGGGTTGTAGGTAATGCCTCCCCTAATTCCAAGTAATGGAACATTAAGAAATTCTCCACAACGATCAATGATGGTGACATTTTCTATGGACCGAGAACACCAATGTACATCAGAATGTGTGAGGGTCATCAATCGTTGTGACCACCTTAAACCCTGCTCATTCTTCAAAACTGATTGTGGAAGGTGAGAAATAAACCACCTTGCTAGGAGAGGAGTACAGCACATGAGAACACCTATTTTTCCTCATTGTTCGTGTGTAAAATGAGTGGAGGATGTCCCCAAGCAATGTAGGTATGGGATTCCTGGATATGAAAATTTTGACAGCATTCACATCTATAAGTTGACCAGGATTTGGGAACAAAACCAACCCATAGATAAGGAGTGCCACAATCTCTTCAAAGGCTTGTAGATCAAGAGAATTCCAGCATTCTTGTGCCTTCTCAAACAGAAACTTTGCCAAGAATCCCTTGATACCACTTCTGGTTTCCCAATGCCCCTTGATGTCGGATGGTTGCAAGCATAATGCTTGAGCAACATCTTCAGGTTTTGGTTCCTTTTCCGTACCGTTGTAGGGTAGTTAACTAAGAATAGGAATTCTCAGGAGTTGAGAAAATTCCTCCAAAGTAGGCACCAATTGATAATCAGGGAATGTGAAACAGTGGTGTAGGGGGTCAAAGAACTGGAAGAGAACTTTCATCATGTCTTCTTCAATGTTGGTGTTGACCAAGCTAAGGAGTCTACCATGTCTTTCACTGAAGAGAGAATTCTCGGGAATCCTGGATGTAAGCTCCTTGAGTTGAGGAGGGATCCTTACAAGGTTGACTTGAATTGTTTTCCTGCGGAGAGGCTCCATGTCCTGCAAAACAAGAACAAAGATGAAGATCTAAACCCTTGAAATGGTTAGCAGATGCATATGATGCTTTATGATGTTCATGAGGTATGCACAAACACATGTACAAGCAAGTCACACAAAAAAAACCTAGTTTCAGGCTTGCATGAGGTTTCATAGGTAAGTACCCTCTTGAGTTTAGTTGGCTCAAAACCTGTCCTATAAATAGTAACCGGGTTCTAAGGAGCTCAATATCATTGGATTGTTTTCTATGTTCATCGTTTTGGTTTAGACACTTAACTAGCGACCAAAATATTCCAAGAAAAAAATCCTCAATGAGTGTAGTATCGAGTATCTACCAACTTCAGACTGCACCAAAGTCGGTCATCTCACTACCCCTAAAAAAGGCCAAGATGGTCAAGTAAGGTTCTAGTTCATTAGTGCTTAGTGACATCACTCAGCGGCCCCGTATTCTCTTTGATTGACTCAAAGGCTACCGGTACTCACAAATATGTCGCACTAATATAGTTTTTGCTTCAACTGTGTCGGTATACCCCGCACAGTTTCCACAACGTATTTCTATCTATGAACGTTTCCTAAATTCGGGTGGAGGATTTCAAACCCAAACAATAGAACAAAGATAAAGCAATCAAATAAAACAATAGAAGCAAATATGATGAACTAGTCCTAAGGTATACCCCACTTTTAAATATTTCCCCAGCAGAGTCGCCAGTTTTGTAATCGGTGGGAATGAGAACTGACTGTTTTGGAATGCTGGTTCGTGTTTGCGTTTGTTTTCGCAAAATGTCGCGGTAAGCAAGAGTCGCCATCGTATTTTATTTTATCCAACAAGGAAGGGACAAAAGCACAGAAAAATTCCTTTTCGAGATGTTTCTCGGGTTCAGGAGGTAGATTATAGAAAGGGAAGGTGTTAGCACCCTTTCTATACGTGGTTATCCACGGGCTCTTAGGTACTTGCTCACTATGTTTTCAAAAATTTGCTTTTCTTTGTGTTTGTGGGTTTGAAAAAAGTTTTTTTTTTTGGAAGAGAGTGTAAGTGCGAAAAGTTTTGTTTTTGTTTTCAAAAGATCAAGTACTTAAGAACATCTACCTACTCAAAAAGGAATTAAACTGTGTTAACGTCCTTTATACAATGCTATCCCACTATTGAGGAGTAGGTAACATCGTCGTTAGAGTTTTCGGGTCAATTCGATTTAAGGGACGTGTGGTCACTAAAGCAACGTTAGGACGCCTTAGCGGTAACCCTAATGTCTTAGATCATTTTATCCGAGGCAACCGTTTTGAGGCAACTTATGATCTTTGGACAAGAGAGCGACCTCTAAAACATCCTATACTCAATGACCACGTTCGAGGCAACCAAGTGAGACGTACCCTAAGAGTGACATGTGCGAGTGTGTCAATTTTCAGTTTATATTATCTTTACATGTCATGGTGAGCTACTGTTGATTTTAAGTCAAGATAGATCTTGTCATGCAATCCTAGTTAGCATACATCTAAACAGTTAATATATGTACAACAATTTAAAATGCGGGAATTGTAAATCCTACGCTATTACAAGGCTTCGGGGAGGGGGATTATTTACATGTCCAAAATTGGGGGAATAAAGCAGTAAAGTGTAAAAGTCTTAGTTAAGCTATTACAAACCAGTAGGCAGTTACAATAAAATAAACGCGCGCGAATCTGAACATAACCTCTAAAAATCCTAAGAATAAAATCTTTTTGTTGTTTTATTTTATTTTGGGAAAATGATCTAAATCTACTTAATTTTAGTTTTGAGAAAATGTTAAGATAATTAAAAGATTAATTAACAAAGTTAATTTAATAGAAAAAAAACTAGCCTAATGTTTTTGTGGTTTTCTTTTTTAATTGATTTTATGTTGATTAAAAAAAAGAAATAAAATAGTCAAAACAAAGATGAAATTGAAGGAACAGGCAGTAAATAAAAAAAAGTATAATTCTAGAGGCCTGGGTCGAAAGAGGTGTGGGCTGTCTTTCGACCCAGTGAAGAGGCTTGATCGAAGGTGCCTGAAGGGCTGCACTCTGGGGGTGTTTGATCTGGATATGTCATCCTTCGATCTGGAAATCCTGGATCCAGTTCGAAACTAAGCTGCTAAGCTTCGAAACTCTGAACAGGATTCTGAGAATATATTTCCTGCAAAATAAGACAAATGTTAAAAGGTCCAGGGGGGATTTTACCCCCCCCCTGATTCGAATCTCCTCCCAATTCGGATATGCTGAATCTGGGTCTGGGTTTGTTTTATCCTGAGATTCGAAGGAGAAACTCAGATCGTGCCCAAGCAATGGCACAATCTCATCTTTGCACTGTAGCTTACATGCAACATAATCAGTAATAACAGGAATACATATGCAATATGTATTTAAATGTCATGAAGGTGAAATTTTGTTTTTGCAAACCCTTACCAATTAAAGATGTATGATCTGTGGTGCTGGGTGTGGAGATGTTCGCTGGATGGCTGCTTTGGCTTGGATAAAAATGCTGATAACCTTTGGTGGGTTGTGGGCAGTGTATCTCCAAAT
Organism: Vicia faba; assembly: GCA_948472305.1. NCBI lineage: Eukaryota > Viridiplantae > Streptophyta > Magnoliopsida > Fabales > Fabaceae > Vicia > Vicia faba. The sequence continues at coordinate 1,360,007,581 of OX451741.1, read as the reverse complement.
TCTCCCTATTTCTTTTCTTTTCTCTGTTTTTTCTGTGTTTTTTTCGTCTTCTGTAATGTGTCACTGGCCTCCTATTTATAGGAGCGTGAGGGTGCATGAAAATGGCAAGGGACAACCATTTAACCAGGCCTTTAAAGCTATGAGACAAGAATCAGACATATTAAAAAATTTCTTTTTTGAAATATTCATGTCTCTTGAATGAACCTGGACACTTTTGATTTTCGAATGCCTTCAGGCCATGCTCTTAGATTGGTCTTGATTTGAACAGAATCACTCTGTTCGAATCAGCTCTTGTGGAGTTAGGAACAGAAAAGGCAAGAATATGGCCTTTAACTCAGGAATTGAATCCACAATCAGCATTTAATTATTTCTATATTTGCAAGGGAAACATGCCATTTTCTCATGTTCAGTGTACCTGGACATGTTTTTTGAGTGCCCTCTTGATGGCCTCTTTCGAATGGCCTGAAAGGAGTTCTTCAAATGGCCCTTATCCAAATATCAATCGAAGGGTATTTATGGAAATATCAATCGAAGAGTCCTTTGCTATGCCAATCAAAAGATCTTATTCAGATACCAATCGAATGGTACTAATTATAATTCCAATCGAAAGGCTTTGTTAACAGGCCAATCGAAAGGTGTTGTTCATGCTAATCGAAGGACATGGTTAACATGCCTGTCGAAGCTGCCTTGACACAATGCTAAATCGAAGGATCCCTTGGCATGCCAATTGAAAGACTTGGCCCAAGGTGCCAAACGAAAAGGTCTTTCAGAATTCTAATCGAAGGCCTTGACATAATGCCAATCGAAGTGCTTGTCCATAATGCCAATTGAAAGGCTCCTTCAGAATACCAATCGAAGGGTCTTTCAGAATGCCAATCGAAGGGTCTTTCAAAATGCCAATCGAAGGCCTTGACATAATGCAAATCGAAGTGCTTGTCCATAATGCCAATCGAAAGGCTCCTTCAGAATACCAATCGAAGGGTCTTTCAGAATGCCAATCGAAAGGTACTTAAAGCACCACTCAAAAATTTTCTTTTTCCTTAGGCAAGGGTTTCTGGTCAACCATGTAGGGGGAAGACTTTGGAAAACATGAGAGGGAAAATTTTGGGATACAACAGGTACCATTGTCCGTAATGATCCTCTCTGGTACACTGTATCGACATATCAGATTGTGCCGAATGAACCGTGCCACGATGTTCTTGGTTATGGTGGCAAAGGAAGCTGCTTCAACCCACTTCGTAAAGTAATCAATTGCTACCAGGATGAAACAATGCCCGTTGGATGCCGTAGGTCTGATCTCGTCGATCATATCAATGCCCCACATTGCAAAAGGCCAAGGCGTTGTCAAAACATTCAGAGGAACTGGAGGTATGTGCACCTTATCAGCATAGACCTGGCACTTGTGACATGTCCGAGAATGATGATAACAGTCGGCTTCCATTGTGGACCAGTAATATCCTGCCCGGAGGATTTTCTTTGCCATGGTATGTCCACTGGAATGAGTTCCGAAAGTACCTTCATGCAGCTCTGTCATGATCCTTTCTGCTTCAACCTTATCCATACAATGCAGTAAGGTTGAATCATGGTTACGCTTGTAAAGAATGCCATTGCTGATGAAGAACTTTGCCGCGAACCTCCTCAAAAATTTCTTGTCATTAACAGATGCACCCTCGGGGTACTCTTGTGCTTCAAGATACCTTTTCACCTCATGATACCAGGGTTTTCCTGTTACTTCTTCAGTTTCAAGATCACAACAATGTGCAGGTTCGTCCAATCTTTCAATAGTGATCCGGGGAGCCTCGTTGTCCCAATTGACTTTGAACATAGAAGACATCGTAGCCAGCGCGTCCGCCAACTGATTCTCCTCTCTAGGGAAGTGTTCAAAGGTTATCTCCTCTAAATGGGGAAGCAACGTCAATATATACTCCTTGTAAGGAATAAGATTTGGGTGTTTCGTATCCCACTCGCCTTTGATCTGACTGACCACGAGAGCGGAATCTCCGAAGACACTCAGAAACTTAATCCTTAGGTCAATCGCAGCTCGGAGACCCATGATGCACGCTTCATACTCCGCCATGTTGTTGGTGCAGTTGAAACATAGTCGAGCGGTAAACGGAGTATGAGAGCCTTTAGGAGATATGATCACGACACCAATTCCATTACCTAAAGCATTTGAAGCTCCATCAAAGTACATAGACCATCGGGATCCTTCCTCAGGTCCTTCATCCGATCCAGGTATCTCACAATCAGTAACCAACATGATATTCTCGTCCGGAAATTCAAAGTTCATGGACTGGTAATCATCCACTGCCTGATGTGCCAAATGGTCTGCCAACACACTTCCCTTAATTGCCTTTTGGGTCGTATACTGGATGTCATACTCAGTCAAGATCATCTGCCATCTTGCTATTCTTCCGGACAAGGCAGGCTTTTCGAAGATATACTTGATTGGATCCATCTTTGAAATCAACAGAGTAGTGTGAGTCAGCATATATTGTCCCAGCCGGCGAGCAGCCCATGCCAAAGCGCAACAAGTTTTCTCAAGCAGTGAGTATCGGGTCTCACAGTCGGTAAACTTTTTGCTAAGGTAATAAATAGCATGCTCTTTTCGGCCAGACTCGTCATGCTGCCCCAACACACACCCCATTGAGTTGTCAAGTACTGTCAAGTATAAGATCAGAGGTCTCCCTTCAACTGGTGGCATTAGGATGGGTGGCTCTTGGAGATACTCTTTGATCCTTTCGAAAGCGGCCTGAAATTCATCATTCCAACATACCACTTGATCTTTCTTCAGTAGCTTGAAGATTGGCTCACAAGTAGTAGTTAGGTGTGAGATGAATCGGGCAATGTAGTTCAGTCGTTCTAGAAAGCCTCTGACCTCTTTCTCTGTCTTGGGAGCTGGCATCTCTTGTATGGCTTTCACTTTTGCCGGATCCACTTGAATGCCTTTGTCGCTCACGATGAAACCTAGTAGCTTACCAGACCTCACCCCGAAGGTGCACTTGTTCGGGTTCAACCTCAGCTTGTACAACTTCAACCTGTCAAAAAGCTTCTGTAGATGGTCAAGGTGTTCTTCCTCAGTCTGGGACCTTGCAATCATATCGTCGACGTATACTTCAATCTCATGATGGATCATGTCATGAAACAAAGCAACCATGGCACGCTGGTATGTTGCCCCAACATTTTTCAACCCAAAAGGCATGACCTTGTAGCAAAAAGTACCCCACTGAGTAATAAATGTCGTCTTCTCCATGTCTTCGGGAGCCATTTTGATCTGATTATAACCGGAGAACCCGTCCATAAAGGAGAATACCTTATGCTGAGCGGTGTTGTGAACTAGAATGTCAATATGAGGTAGAGGGAAGTCATCCTTGGAGCTTGCCCTGTTCAAATCCCTGTAGTCAACACACATTCGAACCTTCCCATCCTTCTTCGGCACAGGAACCACATTGGCGACCCACTGAGGGTAAGAAGTCACTGCTAGAAAACCGGCGTCAAATTGTTTCATAACTTCAACCTTGATTTTCTCACACATCACTGGGCGCATTCGGCGAACCTTCTGTTTCACTGGAGGACAATCTTCCTTGGTAGGCAGGCGATGAACCACAATGTCGGTATCCAAACCAGGAATATCTTCGTAAGACCAAGCAAAGATCTCAACGTAGTCATGTAGCATCTGAATCAACCGTTGTTTCACATTAGGCTCCAGATTGGCACCAATCTTGACTTCCTTCTTGTCTGCCTCAGTACCCAGATTCACTATTTCCACTGGCTCTTCATGTGGCTGAATGGCCCTCTCTTCCTGGAGTAGCACTCTTGCAAGTTCACCAGGCACTTTGCAATCATCTTCACCTTCGTCTTCGGCTAAGTTGATCGAATTTTCGAAGTCATAACTGGCAGTAGCAGAGTCGTTACCAGTGAGATCCAGAGTGGATGTGGACCTGTATATGTGAGTGTGTGTAAAATAGATGTTTTGCAATATATAATATAGAAAGACAAGGAGCGCAAGATTTGAAATGAAATAACGTCCAATGCTTTTATTAATGATATATGAAAATGACACACAAAAGCCCTCACAAATGAAGCCACGGTGCCCCGGGTAAGACACCGGGCCATAAAGTTTCAAAACATTGTCTATTACAAATTCAAAACAAAAAGTTTCATTACTGGGTGACGAAAGTAATAGGGATGAAGTCCTTTACTGTCCAGTTGCTTGGTCCACCGTTGGTCGTAGGATAGATCCAGCTGTCGAATTCAGACTCTTCTTCATCATCTTCAATGGCATTCACTCCCGAGTTGCTGATGAACACGGGAGGTCTTCCGATCCTTGCACTTCGAACAACCCTTTGAGCTTCTGCAGTGAAACCCAAACCAAACTTGTTAGTCTTCTGTGTAAAATCAGGGAGTCGGCCCCAATTTGCACACTCACCCTTCTCAATAACAGCCCGAGCATCTTTTAAGGAAGCCATCTTCATAGGAGAATCCTCAACCATAGTCTCAGCTGATGCCAGTGTCTGGGGAACCTCTTCAAAGTGCTGAAATGGGGTCTCAATGAACTCCCCATCCATCTCTACGTATCTGAACGAGTTGAGGTGGCTGACCATGTACTCTTCCTCCCCTTGTACTGTCACAATCTTCCCTTTGACCGGGTACTTCAACTTCTGGTGGAGCGTTGAGGTTACGGCCCCAGCTTTATGGATCCATGGACGACCCAGCAAACAAGAGTAGGATGGCCGAATGTCTATCACATAGAACGTAGAATTGAAGACCTGAGAACCAACTTTAATTGGAATATCAACTTCACCGTGCACCATCCTTTTAGACCCATCAAAGGCCCTGACAATGATGTTACTTGGTTTTAGCTCTAACCCTTCGCGATCCAACCGGTCTAGAGCTTTTTTGGGCAAGACGTTCAATGAGGAACCAGTATCAACCAATACATGTGAAAGAGTAGTGCCCCTGCATTCAATGGAGACATGCAGGGCATCGTTATGATTTTTCCCCTTAGCCGTCAAGTCAGCGTCTGAGAAACTCAATCCATTGTCAGCAGTTAAATTGGCCATGCAATCTGTAAACTGATCAGCTGACGTCTCTTGTGGCACGTGGGTAGTCTTCAGAAAGGTAATCAGAGCCTTGGCATGGGCCTATGAGCACAACAATAGTGACAACATAGAAATCTTGGATTGGGTTTTCCCCAGTTGCTCAACTACGTTGTAATCACTCTTTTTAATAATCTTCAGAATCTCTTCCATCTCCTGTTTGGAAGCTTCAACAGTAATTGTCTTTGGTGCCTCCGTCTGGGCAGGCACATTAGTGGTGATCCCTTTGCCCCGAGCGTCAGATGACTTGGCGACAGGGGTAAGAATAGGGACTTGATCAGGAATAGTTGTAGGTACACTTGCAGGTGTAATAACGACAGGTCTTCGGGCTGTTGGTGGAGCAATATCAGGTGAAAAAAGTCTTCCGCTGCGGGTGACTTTAGCAGGTCCAGTAATGTTGCTGACGCTAGTATCAGCATCCAACTCTTGCTTAACTCCATGAAAATAAACATCAGCCCCATAGTGCCAAGGGACAGCTTTATCATAGGTATAGGGGATGGGCCCCGGAACAGTGATGATCACAGGTGCGATTTTCTGAACAGATGTAATTCTAACAGGCTTCCTCGAGGGAGCCTTGGAAGAATTGTCGATAATGGTAATGATGGCGACTTCTTCAGTAGGAATGGAAGGAACAACAATCTTCTCAAATAGGATCTCCTTACTATCCATCAGGTTTTAGATACCTAACTTCAGGAATGGGCAACCGGTAGGTAAAACAGAACACATATGGCAACCTTCGTCACAGCCCAAAAATAAACCGGCTAGCAACAGGTTCTTCTTGACAGTCATCAAAGGGGTAATAATGTCATCCACAGAAACTACAAACAAGTCTTCCTCTATAGCATTCACTACATGTTTGGGCATGGGAGCAGTCACAACATTGGGCCTTTCAGGCGCCTCGAACTCAATCTCCTTTGCATCAATTAAGTCTTGTATCTTACTTTTCAGACTCCAACAATCATCTGTATTATGCCCCGGGCTATCAGAGTGATAAGCACAACGGGCGTTAGGGTTATACTTTGGTGACGTTGTATTTGAATTCTTTGGGGCTTCCCTTAGAGTCACCAGATTACTCTTCAGCAACTGTGGCAGAATCTGAGATAAGGTCATGCTGAGACGAGTGAATTTCCTCTTAGGTCTCTCGTCCTTTTGTTGATTGTTGTATTGAGGAGCACCAGCCGGTTTTGAAATAACAACCGCATTGATAGCTTGGCGGTGTTCAGATCTATTCTGTCTTCTTGCACTGTAGACAACACTGAACTCTTTCTTAAACGACTTCTTCTCGGTGCTCGATGAGGCACCCTTCTGTATCTTCCCAGCCTTAATACCAGCCTCAATCCTCTCACCAGTTAAAATAAGATCTGTAAACCCAGCTGAAGAGCTTCCAATCAGATGGTTAAAGAATGGACCAGACAGGGTCCCTAGAAACATGTCAACAAGCTCACGATCAGCCAAAGGTGGTTGCACCCTTCCGGCAAGGTCTCTCCACTTCTGAGCATAATATTTGAATCCTTCACCCGTTCCCATTGACATACTCTAGAGTTGGGTCCCTGAGAGACTGTCTTGAAAGAAATGGATCCCTGAGAGACTGTCTTGAAAGAAATGGATCCATAAGTTCTTATCAGCGGTGTAAGGCTGGATCTTCCTCACGTATGACCGGAGGTGCAGCTTCGGACAGGAAACTCCGTCATACTTGGCAAAGGCAGGTGCCTTGAACTTATGGGGAATCACCACCCTAGATGATAGACCTAGATCTCTGAAGTCCAGACCGGGCACCTTCTGAATTTCCATAGCGCTCAAACGGTCTTCCAGTTGTTTGTACTTATCCTCAACAGGAGGATACTGTTCTTCATCATAGTCCGTCTCGTTGTCGGAGACCACAGGGCTAGGAGCCCTCCTTTCTTGTGGACTATCTTTCCCTCCAGATGAGGTGGTCAGATCAACTTCATTATGTAGCCTGTTCCCAAACCTAAGACCAGTGTTGAACAGGACTATCCTCTTCTTCTTCTTCTTTTTCTCCTTCAGAATCAAGGTCTTCAGGTCCTGCTGACCCTTAGCTAGGCTCATGAACAGCTCTTGAAATTGGGCATTCTGGGCCTGGAGGGCCTTGATAGCTTGCTCAGTTGAAGGTTCAGTAGACATGATGATTGCTGAAATAAACATCGAAGAAGATAAGAGACCTGTAAAGGGTACCTGTTTATGAAGTGCATGGGATGAAATGCGTATGATTTATGATTTCAAAGACAATCGGGATCCAAATTCGTAAACAAGAAAGGAAACACACTTTATTAGTTTTAAACTTCAAAATTTAAATTGTTCAACAAATTGCCCTTAAGGCGTTACAAAAATGGAAATACTGAAAAGTAAAATAAAAACTGGAAAATAAATCATCAAAGGTCCATCAATGCTCCCATGGTCTCTTCTTATCAGTGCGAACATAGTCGTTGAGAATCTGCTTGTTCTCTAACTGCCTAGTCAACCTCTGGATCTTCTGCTCCTGCTCGTTGAACTTCTCCCGATAAGAATCTCGTTCTTCCCGCAGTTGCATCCAAGATCTCTTCAGTGCCCCAATGTCAGTGGGCATATAAGGTGGAGAATGGTTGGAAGAACCCCTTCTTCATTAGCAACTTCAAGAGTGACAGGCCGGACAACTTCATAAGGCATACCCAGCTTTTGGGCACAGATACAGACCCATCTGAGATAAGGCTCCATTGGCAGAGAAGTCTTTGGGCCCAGCTCATGTGGATCAGATTGGTGAACTCTGTCCCAAGCCCTTATGAATCTACGACATTGCTCGTTGCTATCCCCTTGAAAATTAAAGATGATATGAGGCATCAGCATCTCATGAGGTCCTTCTCTTCTGGCTCTTCCAAATTGACGGAGAGCTAAGCATGGGTTGTAAGAAATTCCTCCATGGGTTCCTAGCAGGGGAACATTGGGATACTCTCCACAACGATCAATGATAGTCACCTCATCCATACCTTTGAGAGTCCAGATAATGTCATTATGAGAAAGAGACATCACCCTATAAGCCCAGCCCATTCCTTCTTTGTTCTTCAGCACTGACTTAGGGAGGTGCGAAATAAACCACCTCGACAATAAAGGAGCACAACACATCAAGGTTCCCCGCTTTCGGGTAGTACGAGCATATAGTTGATGAAGAATGTCACCCAAGAGAGTGGGTACCGGGTTCTAAGAGATGAAGATCTTTATGGCATTCACATCAACAAAAGTGTCAGGATTCGGAAATAATACCAGGCCATAAATCAGAAGAGCCAGAATATCTTTGAATGCCTTAAAGTCTAGGCTATCCCAGAAGTAGTTAGCCTTGCCAACCAAGAACTTAGTCATAAATCCTTTAGCTCCACTTCTAGTCTCCCAATTAGCCATTACCTCTTCTTTGGTCAAATGAAGGGCTGCATCAATTTCTTCAGGCCTAAGAGTCTTCTCCCAACCAGTGAATGAAGTCTGCTTCAAAACAGAGATACCGAGCAGCTCAGAGAACTCTTCTAGGGTAGGAACCAACTGATAGTCTTGAAAAGTAAAACAGTGGTACAACGGATCATAGAACTGGACCAGGACACTCATCATCCGCTCGTCCAATTTGGAGGTGACCAAACTGATAAGAGAACCATGCCTCCTGATGAAGGAAGTAGTGTCAGGCATCTTGGTAACCAACTCTTTAAGCAAGGTAGGGACTTGGACAAAGTTGATCCGGATGGTATTCTTACGCATGGGCATCATGATGACCTATAAAATAGAGCAAAGATGAAACCCTCCTGTCTTTGAAATAGGTTAGTCCTTATGCAAGATGTATGCAATGTTATGATGTCATGATAGTAAGCACACCACAAGTATCCACAAATAGCAAACATGGAAAAGGCACACAAGTCACACAAAAGAGCCCTTAGATTTCAGGCTGACATGGAGCTTAGGTACTACCCTCTTTCAGTTCAGTTGGTTTAAACCTGTCCTAAAAATAGTATCCGGGTTCTAGAGGATCTCAATATCACTGACTACCCTCAATCAGTCATAATTCTAGTTTAGCAACCTTTTCTTGCAGCCGGAATCATCGCGAGAGTTTAGTCTCAATGAGTGTAGCATACTGCTACTGTTCTATGACAAAGTTGGTCAATTTAAGGTTCTAAGGTCAGTTGGTGCTTAATGACCCCTTAGAAGACCCATATTCTCCTTGTTCCAACACAAGGGATATCGGTACAGACTAAAGTGCCACACCAACGTAGATACTGCTTCAACCGTGTCGGTCTACGCCGGACAGTTCCCTCACAGTTTATTGCTACTTACCTAAAGGGTACCCCAGATCCGGGTTAGGATCCATATAAACTCCGATACAAGCCCACAAATATAAAGCATACAAAACATACAATTGAAAACACAATGATCTAATCCTAAGGTACACCTTACTTTATAATATATCCCCAGCAGAGTCGCCAGTTCTGTGATACGGTGGGAAGAGAACTGACTGTTTTGGAATGCTGGTTCGCGTTTGTTTTTGCAAAATGTCGCGGTAAGCAAGAGTCGCCACCGTCTTTTATTTTATCCAACAAGGAAAAGACAAAAGCACAAAAAAATTCCTTTTTGAGATATTTCTCGGGTTCGGGAGGTAGATTATAGAAAGGGAAGGTGTTAGCACCCTTTCTATCCGTGGTTATCCACGGGCTCTTAGGTACTTGCTCATTGTGTTTTCAAAAGTTTGCTTTTCTTTGTGTTTATGGGTTTGAAAGAAGTTTTTGTTTGAAAGGAGTGTAAGTGCGAAAAGTTTTGTTTTGTTTTAAAAGGAGCAAGTACTTAAGAACCATCTACCTACTTAAAAAGGAATTAATCTATACAAATGTCCTTTAGACAATGCTATCCCACTATTGAGGAGTAGATAGCATCGTCGCTGGAGTTTTCGGGTCAATTCGATTAAGGGACGTATGGTCACTAAAGCAATGTTAGGACGCCTTAGCGGTAACCCTAATATCCTAGATCATTTTTCCGAGGCAACTATGATCTTTGGACAAGAGGGCGACCTCTAAAACTTCTTATACTCAATGACCATGTTCGAGGCAACCAAGTGAGATGTACCCTAAGAGTGGCATGTGCAAGTGTGTTATTTCGGTTAATTTTATCTGTACATGTCAATGGTGAGTGTTGTACACCAAAATTTGCCCTCGCATTTTTCCCCAAGAAATCTCAGCTTCAAGCCTTTCCCGATTTTTCAAACTGGCTCAAGAATCGGACAAACAGACTTTTCTTGTCAGTCAAGCGAAATTAGGGTTTTTACTGATTTTCAGGACTCTGGATTGTTTCACAGTTGGCTTAGGGTTTTGGATGATTTTTGGTTCAATGTTGGTCAAGCGAGCGTTATTTGGCATTTAATCAGGAATTAAGGTTTTATGGGCATATTCTCAGAAAGATTAAAATTCCACAGCACGTCGCAGTTTATTCCGAGATTCGGGTTAAATGCGCATTGTTTTTAACTCAATCAGTAAAAGAGGCAGTTGGGTTGAATTCATGTTGTTTTGTTTGAGCCAGTCAAAAGAAAGATGCAGTTTGGAATTACAGTGCTGGGCAAAAGAATCAGTGAAAAAGGAATGCGCTTGATCAGTTTATTTTGGTTAACTGCTGCTTTGTTTTGGATATTGGAAAAGACAGGTTTAATTGATCAATATTACTAAGACATTGTTTTATTTAAGTTATTTATTATTCTAAATTGAATGATTGAAATTTATTTTTCAATTGTTTTAATTCAAAGAGTTTTAAATAAATAAATAAACGATAAAGAGAAAATAGAATTAAATTGGATAATGGAAACTTTTATTTATCTTTAAATTAAATGTATAATTGATGTTTGGAATTTAAATTACAAAACATTGTTTTTACATTGATTTAAATTTAAATAAAGGGGAAAACTATCCTATTTATTTCTAATTCTTCGTTCTTCACTTCGCTCCGGTGCTCCATTTTTCATCTGCAAAAGGAAAAAAGAGAAAGTCAAAAGCAGTTGAATTAATTAAAGACAGATAAAATTTGCAATCATCATTAAGGGCCACTGACTGGGATCAGTTGACCCTCTCTGCAAATCACGGGATTTCTCCCGGTTCACAAAGAGGGAAGAATTTTATCATAAAATGCATATTTTTAAAATGTCAAATGCATAAATTCAAAAGTTCGAACTGCATAGTTCAAGTTCAAACTAAACTGAAAATCCAATTCCCACTTTCTATCAAAAGCCAAAGGTACAAACTTACTGTCAAAAATGCAAAATCCACTCAAGGCTGTCAATAAAAAAGATTTGGCAAAGATATGGAAGATATTACAAAGTGTAGCAAGCTGTCAAAGAAAGACATATGCAGAAAGATCTTTTATGCAAACTTTTCTCAAATCATCATTTCCCATCAATAGCCCTTTCAGAAAAATAGTACAGAATAAATCATATTATAATATCCTACTGTACTATAGAGAGAGAAGAAGAGGAGATAGAAGCAGGTTTTTGCAGGCTTAGGCAGGATAGGCAGGAGAGATACAAAGACAAGAGAATATACAGAAAATACACAAAGACTCCCCACTGCATAAAAAAGGAGGGAGATACAAACTACAAGGTCCTGGCCTGAAGCAAACCCCTCCAAAAAAAACAACAACCTGCTGAAGCCTAAGTTACCAGGCCAAGCCTCATCAAGCTAAGCAAAAAACCATTACAAACACATAACATAAACCTGCTGAAACCATACATCAAACAAACACCAAACCTGTAACTATGCCTTAAAACCTCCAGCCCATAAACCAGTTTAAGGCCAAGCCTCACCAAATCACCCAAAGACTAAAACCTGCTAATGCTCTAAACCTGCCTGTCATCAAACTGAAACAACAAAAGCATAAACAAGCTAAAACCTGAACCATCACAAGCCTAACCAGCAAAAGAAACAAATAACCTGTCACAAACACAAAACCATTCCAACCATCAAACCAAACATACAACCTGCAGTCCAATAAACCTCAAGCATATAGCCAGTCAACCAGAACCATAAACCGGCATACAACTAAAATACCTTGGCCTAAACTCAGACCTGCTGAAACCTACTCAGAACCTGCATTAATCTAAAAGCCAGGATACCAGTTCAAAGGACCAAAAGCATTCAAAACCAACTCCTAAGCCCTCAGTAAAACATCATGGGGCAAGCAGAACAAGGCGATGCAAGCAAGCATTCAAAAGTTTAAGGCAACATAAGCATACAGAAGAGGCATCTCAGAAGGCCATTCAAGGCAAAGTGTCAAGGCAGCAAATGTTCTAAAGCATACGAATAACTCAAGGGCAACTCAACCCTAGGCCCTCAGTATAAACATCACTGGGCAATAAAACATCTCAGAAGGCATCCAACTCAATGAAAGTTCAGGGCAATAGGAGAAGAAGAGAGAAAATATTCAAAAGCAAGCGTCACATTTCAACCAACACAGTAGGAAAGAAGAGATAAAGAAGTGAATCGTTTCAAGAGGGTTTTTCAGGTTAAATCATCATCAAAACCCTAAAAAATGGCAAAAAGGTGAAAGTACCAAATTTTCCAAGCTAGCTTCCGGCTTCATCGTGCAAACCCTCCGCTCGTCAAGCCTCCAACTGCCTCCTTCCTCCTCCTTCGCAAAGGTAAAATCTCTTTCATTTTTTTCTCTTCTTCAAAAAAACCTCGCGTAAATCAGTAGACGAAAATCAAACAAATATACAACCACGACATGCAAAACGAAAAGAAATTCGGAATGAGAATGAAGACAAAATTCTGTACCTAACGTGAGGGACTCATGGAGGATGGTAGACGGAGGAGGAGATGGCACGGTGGCTAGACGACGGAATCACTCAAAATCAGAAGAAGAACGGTGAACCTCCATAAATGCGCCGCTCACGAACCCTAAAGCATTTCTCTGTTGAAACTTTTCTCACAAACCCTAAAATCCGTTTCAAGCGAATGGGCCTCGTCCCAATGTCCTGTCTAAAGCCCATTTCCTTCTTGGTATATTTTGGTTTCCAAGTGTTTTAAAAACAAAACATTATAAAACCCTTTTGACATCAAAATATTCTTTTTATAATTGAAATACATATTTGTACATAAATAATGAAATACATTTTTTATCATATAACTAAAATTAAAAATACTTTTCTATCCTTTTAATTGAAATATATTTTGTACATAACAATTAAGAATACACTTCTTTTTTTACACAATTTAAATTCCTAGCATTTAATAAGGATATTCTTTTGTACATAGACAATTAAAATATATTTGCACATAACACATAAAAAATACATTTTTTATATCATATACTTAAAATTGAAAATGACTTTCTATTCTTTTAGTTAAAATATACTTTGTACATAAATTTTAAAACATTAATTTTGTACATACACATAAGATACATTTTATTTTTATTATACAATATCATTAAATTTGAAAATATCTTCTTTTAATTAAAATATACTTTGTACATAATTGATAAAATACATTTTTTTAACATTAAACTCTTAAACACTTAATTAAAACATTTTTGTATATAATAAACAATGATGCATCTTATACATTTTTCAATTAGAACTTGAACATACGATTTAATTAAAAACATTTTCTTTTGTACATATTAAAAATATACAAATCAAAGATTCCTTAAAACACATATTTAGGTCAAATACCCTAATCTCGCCTTAATTTCATATTGTCGCACCTGTAAATAATTACATACCTACACAATACATCTCACACCTACACAATACAAATACATTCACATTGCCCTATACACATTTGTTTATCTTATATTTGTATATTCGATATTTACATTTGATCGCAAATTCGATTTGGTTGTAACTTATTGGATACTATAAGTCTCATCCCCATTCATACACATGTACCCCCACTCCCGGATACTATCTTGTAATAGCGTAGACTTTACATTTTCGCAATTTACCGCTTTCAATTATACCATGGTTAGACCTAGGGTTTGCATGTACATAAAATCAAACGCTAGATAACCTAATACAAGACAAATACATGAAATCAATACACAATCACACTTGCACCCTCTAAGGTAATCCCACATGTTGCCTTCCAAAATGGGCCATGCTTGCACGTCGAGTATCTTTGGCAAAACAAAATCAAATGATCATAAGTCCCTCAAAATGTTGCATAAACGGAATGATCATAGTCCCTTCAAAGCAAATTGCCAAAGACACTTGGCATCATTGCATTCATGGTTCATACGATGACCCGCGCCCGTCCCGAATAAACTTCCTAAACGCAAGATTGTCCACCAATTTCAATGGTAGAACAAAATTGTTAAAAAGGGTTAAAACATAACAAAAACCTTTGAGTACAATAGGGTAGACAAAACTCTTAGTTACTTGAGATCAATTTGCAAAAACACTTGCCTTCTTTTCAAAAACCACAATCCACAACACTTTCAAACAAACTCTCAAAAACATTTGAAACATCTTTTCGAAAAGATCTACACTTTTGTAAAACACTCAATCACGAGTCAAATACATTAGTTGCCTAAGACAAGGCATCTTCTTCCAAAACATTTTCAAAAGCACTCACACACACCATTTTCAAGCAATCGAAAAAACAAGGCAAGTGATCTAAAAAACCAAGTAACTAAGAGCCCATGGATAACCATGGATGAAAAGGGTGCCAATACCTTCCCTTTTCATAATCTACCCCCCGAACCCACAAAATATCTCAAAAGGTTTTTGCTGTGCTTTTTTAACCTTTCCTTTAGGATAAAATAAAAAGTCGGTGGCGACTCTTGCTCAACCGCACAAGTGCGAATACGAACGCAAAACACTAGTCAGTTCTCCCACCGTATCACATAACTGGCGACTCTGCTGGGGAGTACTTAAAAGTGGGGTTACCTTAGGGTTTAGATCACCTTTACTTTCAATTGATTGCTTTGTTTGCTTTACATTTGTGGGCTTTGTATCGGAGTTTTATAGATCCTAACCCGGATCTGGGGAAACCTTTTTAGGTAGCATAATCTGCGAGGGACCTGTCCGGGGTATACCGACATGGGTGAAGCAGTGGCTACGTTGGTGTGGCGCTTTGGTCTGTACCGATATCCCTCGTGTTGAAACGGGGAGAATATGGGTCTTCCAAGGAGTCATTAAGCACCAACCGACCTTAGAACCTTAAATTGACCAACTTGGCCATTAGAACAGTAGCAGTATGCTACACTCATTGAGGCTAAACTCTCGAGATGGTTCCAGCCGCGAGAAAAGGTTGCGATGCTGGAGTTATGACCGATTGAGGGTAGCCAATGATATGAGATCCTCTAGAACCCGGTTACTTTTGATAGGACAGGTTCTAACCAACAAACTGAAAGAGGGTAGTACCTAAACCTCATGCGAGCCTAAACCTAAGGCCTTGTGTGCTTTGTGTGAATATGTTTGCCTGTATATACACTCACTTGCTTGTGCATACATGTACATAACATCATGACATCATACCATAGCATTTTCAATAACCATTTCAAGGATCTCGAGGGTTCTTTTGATGTAGGGTTACGTTGAACCAGACGTCTATCAAGGGGCAAGAGGTTTCTCCTCTAAACTAATCCAACCAAAGATCAAGTGCAACAACTTGAATCAGTGGCTATGACCCACTTGACATGGTGAACTTGATCCTCGTGGAAAGACATCCGCCGACACAAAGCTCCCCAATCAAAGTTCAAGAACAACAACTTGAATCAGTGGCTATGACCCACTTGACATGGTGAGCTTGATCCTCGTGGAAAGACATCCGCCGACACAAAGCTCTCCAATCAAAGTTCAAGAACAACAACTTGAATCAGTGGCTATGACCCACTTGACATGGTGAGCTTGATTCTCGTGGAAAGACGTCCACCGGTGCGGAGATCTCCAATCCAAGAGCAAAGTTCAACCTCTAACATTTCCTTGTGTTTACCCCAAGAGATCCTTGAAAGCATACATCCACATATCATGCATTGCATTTTGACAGTCTTTCCTTTTTCAGGTTTCCTTACTCTCCTGCTGTTTATTTCAGTAAGAGATGGCTCTAGAAAGGTCTGTCAAAGACATCCAATACCAGACTGCTCAGCTGCAAGAGATGTTCCTGAACTTGTCTCTGGGGTAAGAAGAGATGAAAGCTCTCCTCACCAAGGGCTTGGGGAATTCCAACAATGCCAGGAGTGATCAGCTTGCAGAGCTGCAGTTTGATCTGACAACACTGAGGACCCAAATGATGGGACAGTTGGTGGGCCAGATGGCTCTCATCCAAGACCTATCCCAAAGACAAGAGGAACTCAGAGTTCTTGTCCGCCAACTGCTTCCAAACAACCAACTGGGGCAAACATCTGAGGTTGAAGAGCAAGTCACCGCTCAGCCTCCATCAACTCAAGAAGACAAGGGGAAAGCTCCTTTGCTTGCTTCAAGGTCACAATCCCATCAACAACCTCGCCAGCGTCAACGGGGCAGTCGGCGTAAGCAAGAAAAGTCGGGAAGACAGTTTACGGAGACTGAAATACCGTCTTTCTTCATACTGAAGCGCCTGTTGGAGGTCAATTTGCTTACTGTAAAGGACCCTCCTCAGAAGCTCAATACCTCCTCTCCTCACTATAATCCCGACGCATTCTGTGTTTACCACTCCTACAGCCCGGGACACGACACCAACGACTGTTGGGCCTTGAAGAATAAGATTCAAGATCTGATCGACATTGGGGTGCTGGAATTCATGCCAGACGGCGAGATGAAAATCTTCCGTTAAAGGGTTCTCCACTTGAAGTGACGAAGTTCAAGCTGAAAGACTTTTGCTTCTTTTTGAATTTTCAAAGTTGTAATTTCTTTTGCTGTCAAACAATTATCTGTTGATGTTAAACTCTGTTTTCATTAATGCATTGCATATGTTTGTCTTGAATTCATCCATTCGTTTCACTACTCTTATGCTTTTCTTTATGATATTTGACTCTTGATAAAAAGCTGCAAGCCTTTAGAGGGAGGATGACGAAACAATACCATGATCTTATACAGTATGCTTTTGAACGGACCTTGCTGATGATGTACAGGCATTTCTTTCAAATCCCAAACACTGGAGTTATAAGGAAGTTAATCCCTAGTCAACCCCTTCGAGCCAAAGAAGTAGGAGTTTTCTGTTCTAAACAATCGAAACCTTTGATATAAACCCGGGCAGGGTAGTATCTCAGTTAATTCAAAAGAAAATACGCATTGAAGTCGCAAATTCTCAGTTCGTAATACAACGAACGACGTCAGAAAAGAGAAAGCATTCCTTTGGAATCAAAAGACAAGGGTGGTTCCCTATCACATAGACAGTCAATCTCTCAAAAAAAGAAAAGAAAAAAAAAAGCCCACCGAGCCAAAACCTGTAAAGGAGGCTTAAGAAAGCTGGGGCATCCCGCTGACAGTAATCCCGGAAAACGGTAACAGTCAGGCAAAAGTTAGGGATAACAAATCAAAATCAAAATAGTGAGGTCGTTACAAAATCCTCAACAACATGAAAAGTGTTGAAAAAGAAAAAGGAGATGATGACTGTCTCCCCAAATTCAACTGGTGAACCATCGCCCAAAAGTCGTTCCAAACTCAAAACAGAGTGCGACGCACAATTAACTGAGCTTAGGTTGGAGAACATCACGAAGAGCGGGTGGGTACAAATATACTTTGAGCCTTTATCCTTTGTTTCTTAAACCGTGAACCAGGCCACGTTACAACCCTTCAAAAGTCCTAATTGAAGCATGGGTTAGTTCGAAAGCATACTGTTACAAAAGGTATCCTGACTCCTGTAGGACTTTACTCTAAATCTTGTGTTGACTTATCTTATGAAAAGTTTTCTGCTAAAAACGCATTTTTCAAAATTTTGAGACAAACATAAACTTTGCATTATTCGAATATCACTGTCTGCATTTGACCTTTTTGTTTGACAGCGAAGAAATTCATACAGC
Organism: Vicia faba; assembly: GCA_948472305.1. Lineage (NCBI taxonomy): Eukaryota > Viridiplantae > Streptophyta > Magnoliopsida > Fabales > Fabaceae > Vicia > Vicia faba. Next base: position 1,359,989,534 of record OX451741.1, on the reverse strand, counting down.
GAATGTTCGGAGGAACGAAAACTCTCTCAGTAAGCAAAAATCACTTCAAGAGGATAACACTTCCATCAAATCTCCTATCAACAAGGGGCATGACATATCACAATTCAATTAACCTGGGGCAGTCCAGTCAAGGTCCGACAGATCTTTCAAAATTCAATTAACCTGGGGCAGTCCAGTCAAGATTTCAAGAAATCTCTCAATATGCAGAGTAATCTGATTCAAGACTCCTTCTTCACCACTTGGGGCATTCGAATGTCAAAAGTGTTCAACAAGTCAACTATTACATTTCCAGACTCGATTCCTGTATCTAGCCAGGGCACGTCTGAAGAGTTTGAAGATTCGATTCCTGTATCCAGCCAGGGCATGTCTATCAACTATCACAATTCCAGATTCGACTCCTGTATCCAGCCAGGGCATATCTGTTGACTACATTTCCAGACTCGATTCCTGTATCTAGCCAGGGCACGTCTGAAGAGTTTGAAGATTCGATTCCTGTATCCAGCCAGGGCATGTCTATCAACTATCACAATTCCAGATTCGACTCCTGTATCCAGCCAGGGCATATCTGTTGACTACATTTCCAGACTCGATTCCTGTATCTAGCCAGGGCACGTCTGAAGAGTTTGAAGATCCGATTCCTGTATCCAGCCAGGGCATGTCTATCAACTATCACAATTCCAGATTCTACTCCTGTATCCAGCCAGGGCATGTCTGAAGAATTCCAGATCAACACCTGTAACAACCCAGGAAACATCTGTGAACGACCGATTGTAGACCAACACCTGTAATAAGTCAGGAATTTATCTACATCACCACTTGGGGCATTCGAATGTCAAAAGTGTTCAAAACCGATGCAGTTTTACACAAGCTCATCATCAGGAAGCCCTACACCGGTTCCTCTTCAAGACTTCTGAAACAAGTTTACGGATTCTTCCCAACAACGGATGTTAATCTACCAACTTGTTCAGACTCTTCTCAACCGTTGAAATTAGTTTACGGACGCTTCCCAACAACGGATGCGGCTCTATTGCTGATTCAACTTCAAGATTTCTGAAAACAGTTCACGGATTATTCCCTACAACGGATGTCAATCCACCAACTTGTTCAGACTCTTCTCAACTTCTGAAAACAGTTTATGGATTCTTCCCAACAACGGACGTTAATCTATCAGCTTGTTCAGATGCAACCTTTGAAATTAGTTTACGGACGCTTCTCAACAACGGATGCGGCTCTATTGCTGATTCAACTTCAAGATTTCTGAAAACAGTTCACGGATTATTCCCTACAACGGATGTCAATCCACCAACTTGTTCATACTCTTCTCAACTTCTGAAAACAGTTTATGGATTCTTCCCAACAACGGACGCTAATCTATCAGCTTGTTCAGATGCAACCTTTGAAATTAGTTTACGGACGCTTCCCAACAACGGATGCGGCTCTATTGCTGATTCAACTTCAAGACTTCTGAAAACAGTTCATGGGTTCTCCAAGTAAACGGATGTTAACCTATCACTTGTTCAGATTCTTCTCCAAGACTTCTGAAAACAGTTTATGGATTCTTCCCAACAACGGACGTTAATCTATCAGCTTGTTCAGATGCAACCTTTGAAATTAGTTTACGGACGCTTCCCAACAACGGATGCGGCTCTATTGCTGATTCAATCTCGAGATTTCTGAAAATAGTTCACGGGTTCTCCAAGTAACGGAGGTTAACCTATCGCTTGTTCAGATTCTTCTCAAGCTAGCTCCACTCAGGGTCAAGCTTCATTATCCCCAGCAAGGCTAAAACTTCAAATTATCAATCCCCAGCGGAGCCAGACCATTGAACCTTCTCCCCACAAGAGTTTCGAAGAGGGCAAATCTTGAGTTCCCCAGTGAAGTCGCCAGAGTCACTTCCCGCCAAGCTGAAGATTCTCAATCTGACCTCCCCAGCATGAGTCTACTAATTTGGGAACTCCCCAGTAGAGGTCATCAGGAATTCTCTTCCCCAGCAGCAGCCAAGGATTTATTTTCCCCGGCAGCAGTCAAGATGCTTTTATCTTCAGCCATCTCGGATTCATTTATCCTCAGCAAGATTAGCTCATCAGCTTACATGCGCATTCATCACATTCATGTCATAAATATTGATGTCACGTACATTGCATCATACATCATAACATTGCATACAACTAACCCTTTGCCTTTTCAGGTAAGATCAGTCGACAGACACAAATCATCTCCCAAGATTTATCCAGAAATAGTTCATATGTGACCCGGACATGGCGACATTCTGATACTTATTCCAGATTCATTCAGACGCATCATCAGGAAACCCTACACCGGTTCCTCTTCAACTTCAAGACTTCTGAAAACAGTTTACAGATTCTTCCCTACAACGGATGTCAATCTACCAACTTGTTCAGACTCTTCTCAACTTTTGAAAACAGTTTACAGATTCTTCCCTACAACGGATGTCAATCTATTCAGACTCTTCTCAACTCCTGAAATTAGTTTACCAATTCTCCAGACATGGGCGTCGATCTGTTGCTTGTTCGAACCCCTGATTCAGAGATGTTTCGAAACGTGGATGCCCTTCTGATACTCGTCCACTCACCATTGACATACAGTTCAACATTTCCAGATGGCATCTATAAGCCCATCCTCCTACCAGCAGTCACCAGATGGCATCTTTAAGCCCATCACCAAATGGCATCTTTAAGCCCATTCACCTCCACCATCATATCGCCGAGTGCAAATTTTCTGGGCACTTTAGTGTCCAATCTTCTTTTACCTTCAAGTCGCGAAAGGCAAACTTGCCAATCTAACTCTTCAGGTCCAAGAAGATTGAACAAGGGCAACTGTTGTACCCCAAAATTTGCCCTCGCATTTTTCCCCAAGAAATCTCAGCTTCAAGCCTTTCCCGATTTTTCAAACTGGCTCAAGAATCGGACAAACAGACTTTTCTTGTCAGTCAAGCGAAATTAGGGTTTTTACTGATTTTCAGGACTCTGGATTGTTTCACAGTTGGCTTAGGGTTTTGGATGATTTTTGGTTCAATTTTGGTCAGGCGAGCGTTATTTGGCATTTAATCAGGAATTAAGGTTTTATGGGCATATTCTCAGAAAGATTAAAATTCCATAGCACGTCGCAGTTTATTCCGAGATTCGGGTTAAATGCGCATTGTTTTTAACTCAATCAGTAAAAGAGGCAGTTGGGTTGAATTCATGTTGTTTTGTTTGAGCCAGTCAAAAGAAAGATGCAGTTTGGAATTACAGTGCTGGGCAAAAGAATCAGTGAAAAGGGAATGCGCTTGATCAGTTTATTTTGGTTAACTGCTGCTTTGTTTTGGATATTGGAAAAGACAGGTTTAATTGATCAATATTACTAAGACATTGTTTTATTTAAGTTATTTATTATTCTAAATTGAATGATTGAAATTTATTTTTCAATTGTTTTAATTCAAAGAGTTTTAAATAAATAAATAAACGATAAAGAGAAAATAGAATTAAATTGGATAATGGAAACTTTTATTTATCTTTAAATTAAATGTACAATTGATGTTTGGAATTTAAATTACAAAACATTGTTTTTACATTGATTTAAATTTAAATAAAGGGGAAAACTATCCTATTTATTTCTAATTCTTCGTTCTTCACTTCGCTCCGGTGCTCCATTTTTCATCTGCAAAAGGAAAAAAGAGAAAGTCAAAAGCAGTTGAATTAATTAAAGACAGATAAAATTTGCAATCATCATTAAGGGCCACTGACTGGGATCAGTTGACCCTCTCTGCAAATCACGGGATTTCTCCCGGTTCACAAAGAGGGAAGAATTTTATCATAAAATGCATATTTTTAAAATGTCAAATGCATAAATTCAAAAGTTCGAACTGCATAGTTCAAGTTCAAACTAAACTGAAAATCCAATTCCCACTTTCTATCAAAAGCCAAAGGTACAAACTTACTGTCAAAAATGCAAAATCCACTCAAGGCTGTCAATAAAAAAGATTTGGCAAAGATATGGAAGATATTACAAAGTGTAGCAAGCTGTCAAAGAAAGACATATGCAGAAAGATCTTTTATGCAAACTTTTCTCAAATCATCATTTCCCATCAATAGCCCTTTCAGAAAAATAGTACAGAATAAATCATATTAAAATATCCTACTATACTATAGAGAGAGAAGAAGAGGAGATAGAAGCAGGTTTTTGCAGGCTTAGGCAGGATAGGCAGGAGAGATACAAAGACAAGAGAATATACAGAAAATACACAAAGACTCCCCACTGCATAAAAAAGGAGGGAGATACAAACTACAAGGTCCTGGCCTGAAGCAAACCCCTCCAAAAAAAACAACAACCGGCTGAAGCCTAAGTTACCAGGCCAAGCCTCATCAAGCTAAGCAAAAAACCATTACAAACACATAACATAAACCTGCTGAAACCATACATCAAACAAACACCAAACCTGTAACTATACCTTAAAACCTCCAGCCCATAAACCAGTTTAAGGCCAAGCCTCACCAAATCACCCAAAGACTAAAACCTGCTAATTCTCTAAACCTGCCTGTCATCAAACTGAAACAACAAAAGCATAAACAAGCTAAAACCTGAACCATCACAAGCCTAACCAGCAAAAGAAACAAATAACCTGTCACAAACACAAAACCATTCCAACCATCAAACCAAACATACAACCTGCAGTCCAATAAACCTCAAGCATATAGCCAGTCAACCAGAAGCATAAACCGGCGTACAACTAAAATACCTTGGCCTAAACTCAGACCTGCTGAAACCTACTCAGAACCTGCATTAATCTAAAAGCCAGGATACCAGTTCAAAGGACCAAAAGCATTCAAAACCAACTCCTAAGCCCTCAGTAAAACATCATGGGGCAAGCAGAACAAGGCGATGCAAGCAAGCATTCAAAAGTTTAAGGCAACATAAGCATACAGAAGAGGCATCTCAGAAGGCCATTCAAGGCAAAGTGTCAAGGCAGCAAATGTTCTAAAGCATACGAATAACTCAAGGGCAACTCAACCCTAGGCCCTCAGTATAAACATCACTGGGCAATAAAACATCTCAGAAGGCATCCAACTCAACGAAAGTTCAGGGCAATAGGAGAAGAAGAGAGAAAATATTCAAAAGCAAGCGTCACATTTCAACCAACACAGTAGGAAAGAAGAGATAAAGAAGTGAATCGTTTCAAGAGGGTTTTTCAGGTTAAATCATCATCAAAACCCTAAAAAATGGCAAAAAGGTGAAAGTACCAAATTTTCCAAGCTAGCTTCCGGCTTCATCGCGCAAACCCTCCGCTCGTCAAGCCTCCAACTGCCTCATTCCTCCTCCTTCGCAAAGGTAAAATCTCTTTCATTTTTTTCTCTTCTTCAAAAAAACCTCGCGTAAATCAGTAGACGAAAATCAAACAAATATACAACCACGACATGCAAAACGAAAAGAAATTCGGAATGAGAATGAAGACAAAATTCTGTACCTAACGTGAGGGACTCATGGAGGATGGTAGACGGAGGAGGAGATGGCACGGTGGCTAGACGGCGGAATCACTCAAAATCAGAAGAAGAACGGTGAACCTCCATAAACGCACCGCTCACGAACCCTAAAGCATTTCTCTGTTGAAACTTTTCTCACAAACCCTAAAATCCGTTTCAAGCGAATGGGCCTCGTCCCAATGTCCTGTCTAAAGCCCATTTCCTTCTTGGTATATTTTGGTTTCCAAGTGTTTTAAAAACAAAACATTATAAAACCCTTTTGACATCAAAATATTCTTTTTATAATTGAAATACATATTTGTACATAAATAATGAAATACATTTTTTTATCATATAACTAAAATTAAAAATACTTTTCTATCCTTTTAATTGAAATATATTTTGTACATAACAATTAAGAATACACTTCTTTTTTTACACAATTTAAATTCCTAGCATTTAATAAGGATATTCTTTTGTACATAGACAATTAAAATATATTTGCACATAACACATAAAAAATACATTTTTTATATCATATACTTAAAATTGAAAATGACTTTCTATTCTTTTAGTTAAAATATACTTTGTACATAAATTTTAAAACATTAATTTTGTACATACACATAAGATACATTTTATTTTTATTATACAATATCATTAAATTTGAAAATATCTTCTTTTAATTAAAATATACTTTGTACATAATTGATAAAATACATTTTTTTAACATTAAACTCTTAAACACTTAATTAAAACATTTTTGTATATAATAAACAATGATGCATCTTATACATTTTTCAATTAGAACTTGAACATACGATTTAATTAAAAACATTTTCTTTTGTACATATTAAAAATATACAAATCAAAGATTCCTTAAAACACATATTTAGGTCAAATACCCTAATCTCACCTTAATTTCATATTGTCGCACCTGTAAATAATTACATACCTACACAATACATCTCACACCTACACAATACAAATACATTCACATTGCCCTATACACATTTGTTTATCTTATATTTGTATATTCGATATTTACATTTGATCGCAAATTCGATTTGGTTGTAACTTATTGGATACTATAAGTCTCATCCCCATTCATACACATGTACCCCCACTCCCGGATACTATCTTGTAATAGCGTAGACTTTACATTTTCGCAATTTACCGCTTTCAATTATACCATGGTTAGACCTAGGGTTTGCATGTACATAAAATCAAACGCTAGATAACCTAATACAAGACAAATACATGAAATCAATACACAATCACACTTGCACCCTCTAAGGTAATCCCACATGTTGCCTTCCAAAATGGGCCATGCTTGCACATCGAGTATCTTTGGCAAAAAAAAATCAAATGATCATAAGTCCCTCAAAATGTTGCCTAAACGGAATGATCATAGTCCCTTCAAAGCAAATTGCCAAAGACACTTGGCATCATTGCATTCATGGTTCATACGATGACCCACGCCCGTCCCGAATAAACTTCCTAAACGCAAGATTGTCCACCAATTTCAATGGTAGAACAAAATTGTTAAAAAGGGTTAAAACATAACAAAAACCTTTGAGTACAATAGGGTAGACAAAACTCTTAGTTACTTGAGATCAATTTGCAAAAACACTTGCCTTCTTTTCAAAAACCACAATCCACAACACTTTCAAACAAACTCTCAAAAACATTTGAAACATCTTTTCGAAAAGATCCACACTTTTGTAAAACACTCAATCACGAGTCAAATACATTAGTTGCCTAAGACAAGGCATCTTCTTCCAAAACATTTTCAAAAGCACTCACACACACCATTTTCAAGCAATCGAAAAAACAAGGCAAGTGATCTAAAAAACCAAGTAACTAAGAGCCCATGGATAACCATGGATGAAAAGGGTGCTAATACCTTCCCTTTTCATAATCTACCCCCCGAACCCACGAAATATCTCAAAAGGTTTTTGCTGTGCTTTTTTAACCTTTCCTTTAGGATAAAATAAAAAGTCGGTGGCGACTCTTGCTCAACCGCACAAGTGCGAATACGAACGCAAAACACTAGTCAGTTCTCCCGCCGTATCACAGTGAGCTATGTTAATTTTAGGTTAAAGATTTGGTCTTGTCATGCATTGCCTATTTATCAAACATCTACCAGTTAATATTGTGTGGAAATTAAATTGCAGGAAATTAAATCTAAGCTATTACAAGGCGTCGGGTATTTACATCGCCAAAGACAAACCCTTTAATTTAAATTGCGGAAAATAAAGGAAAGCGATAAATAATGTCCTAATTAAAAGCTATTACATTCCAGAAGCAATTACAATATTGGATAAAAAATGAAACGCGTGCGAGAAAATTAAATCGGCGTATTTTTTAGGGTTTTGACCCTTTTTTGAAAGATAATACGTTTTTTTGTTATTTTTGAATTAAATTAAATTAAACCTAAATTAATTAATTAATTAAATAATAAAATATATTTTTGGATTTTTTAATATTTAAGGAAATAAAATAAAAGTGATTAAAATTACTAAAACCTAATATTCTAATTAATTTTAATTTATTGCAAAAATGTTAAAATTATACCTAATTAAAAAACTAAGTCAATTAAATTATTTATTTACAAAAATAATGAAATTAATAAAAATAATATTTTTTATGTTTTCTGATTTTATTAGGAAAATTATTAATTAGTGATAATAAGATAATTAATTAAAATAATAAGACAAATAAATAAATATAATAGAAAGTAAAAGAAATAAAACCAAGGGGGTGTTAGGCCCAGAAAGGAGGTATGATTTGCAATTTCCAGCCCAAAAACGTCCAAGCCTGTTTGACTTTTCCCATCCAATGCATGCGTGTTGACTTGAGTTCACGGTGAACCTTCAATCCTGGCCTTCAGATTTGGCCTGAAGGCCATCTGGCGCCTGGATCTATGAGGCATATGGTGGTCTCTATGCTTGAGGGTGCACTGGAATAGCTGAAAGAAAATAATAATAAGCGTTTTGGGGGGCCTGGGATTCGAACCCAGGTCCCAAGGGACAATTCAATAGCGCGTTACCAACCCAACCGACCTGCTTAGTTGTTAGGATAATACAAAACAAATATTATATTGAAAAACATTTAATATCCCTGGAAATCAAAAAAATAGCGCGAGATTTGAAACCAGCCAATGGGAGGGAGACATCTGGTCGTCTTCTCCAACAGAACTCTAGTTTTCTTACCTGCAGATTTTTATCCGCAGGAAAATTCGTGGGATGCTTCAAAAATTCGTTATAGGCCATAACAATACCATCCAAGAACATGGACGTGATCGCCTCTTCCTCTTGAGTTCAACTATGGTCATGATTCGTCCTAATTGTCCCTGCAAGATGAAACCCCAAATGGAAACTTCCAAAACCCTAGGTTCGGGTAGGGAGATATAGGCTACAAAAATCCAATTGAATGATGCAGAACGACTGGAAATTTAATGGCAAGCATGATTATACAAAAAATTTGGCAAGAGGATGCAAGAAAATGGTTTCACGATGTCATGTTCAGAGCCATATTCAAGAACACTTACAGTGCTTTTCAGATGGTTTCAAGACTTGATTTTGGACGCTTTAGCTCCACTGGATACCAGGCAAGAAAGCTATGTGGAGATTTTGGATTGAATCGTCCCTTAACCAAGATTTTGATCTCCCACTTTTTCACACTTTTTTCAATTCTGGTTTGGCTGTTTTTGCAGTGCTTTGCTCGTGTTCTTGATGTGTACAGCTTGTGTGTGTATATGGGAATGAATTAGGTTAATCTTTGGGCCTTGAATCCATGAGTATTGAAGATTGGTGATTTGATATGATATTCCATTAACAAGTTTCCAAAATTGTACCAAATCTGATTTTTTATGCACAACAATGCTTGATACGAATTTGATTATGTGAATCATGATATTTGAAAGCTATAATGATCACAAAGATCTCATTCCATCAATTTTTGGATTTTATTTGAATTAATATTGATTTAAAATGAATTAAATCAATAAAAATTAAATAAAATAGAAAAATTAATGAATGGACATGAAATTGAAGATGGGACACGTGTGTGGTGTGAAAAGACCAAATCAAGTGGAAAAAAGTGGGCCCTTTTGTCAAAAATTGGAGTTTTGAGGATAGTTGACTTTTGGCACTTTTGGAAAAACGCCCAACTTCAATAATGCATAACTTCTTCAATTTTGAACTTTTGGAAGTTTTCTTGGAATTTTTATAAATATTGAGATGTATTCTAACCAACCATTTTGGTCTCATCTCATTTTGATATTCCATGCTCAAGTTATAAGCTTTGGCAAAAAAAGTGTTTTTGTTGACTTTCAAAAATGACCTATAATGTCCAAATTTGTAACTTTTTGTGAGAGCATTTCTTGATCTTGGGGTGTGAATATAGATTGTAGGAAATTTCATCCTCTTCAAAATGATATTTGGATGGGTCATTTATCATAAAGTATGAAAAAGTTATGCTTGGTCAAAGTTGAGTTGACTTTTCCTACAAAACCCTAATTTAGCAACTTTTGAATCTTGATGAATCTTGAGCAATCTTTGATGAATCATGATCAACCCTTGATCAAATGATGAATTATCCTTAAAAATGATAATTTTGGCAAAAAATATTGAGGTTTGACTGTATTTAGGTCACAGTTGACTTTTGCCCTAGCATAGTCGATTTTTGGACTTCTTGAGCAATTGACTGACTAAACTTTCTCTGCAAGGCTTGAAATTTGACATGGATAAACTTGATAACATGTTAGGACATTGGGGAGAATTTGAGACTATTTGGATATGAGGACCTTGATGCAACACAAAACCCTAATTTTGAATTGACTGCCTTAGGAGGTGATTTGACTGTCCAACTCTTGAGCCATCTTGAACAACTTGGAGATGATTCTTGACATGTCTTGAGAAATATGGGAGGGAAAATTTTGGGGTACAACTGACAGGTTGAGCCAACTAACCTCAAGAGGGTACTTACCTATGAAACCTCATGCAAGCCTGAAACTAGGGTTTTGTGTGACTTGTTTGTACATGTGCTTGTGCATACATCATGAACATCGTAAAGCATCATTTGCATCCACTAACCATTTCAAGGGTTTGGATCTTCATCTTTGTTCTTGTTTTGTAGGTCATGGAATCTCTTCGCAGGAAAATAATCCAAGTCAACCTTGTGAGAATCCCTCCTCAACTCAAGGAGCTTACATCCAAGATTCCAGAGAATTCTCTCTTCAGTGAAAGACATGGTAGACTTCTCAACTTGGTCAACTCCAACATTGAAGAAGACATGGTGAAAGTTCTCTTCCAGTTCTTTGACCCCCTACACCACTGTTTCACATTCCCTGATTACCAACTGGTACCTACTTTGGAGGAATTTTCTCAACTCCTGAGGATTCCTATTCTTCATCAACTACCCTACAACGGTACGGAAAAAGAACCAAAGCCTGAAGATGTTGCTCAAGCATTACACTTGCAACCATCTGATATCAAAGGTCATTGGGAAACCATAAGTGGTGTCAAGGGTTTCTTGGAAAAGTTTCTGTTTGAGAAGGCACAAGACTGCTGGAATTCTCTAGATCTACAAGCTTTTGAGGAGATTATAGATGTGAACGCTGTCAAGATTTTCATGTCTTGGAATCCTGTGCCTACATTGCTTGGGGACATCCTACACTCATTTTACACACGAACAATGAGGAAAAGAGGTGTTCTCATGTGCTGTACCCCTCTTATAGCAAGGTGGTTTATTTCTCACCTTCCCCAAACAGTTTTGAAGAATGAGCAGGATTTAAGGTGGTCACAACGGTTGATGACCCTCACACATTCTGATGTACATTGGTGTTCTCGGTCCAGAGAAAATGTCATCACCATTGATCGTTATGGAGAATTCCCCAATGTCCCACTACTTGGAATTAGGGGAGGCATTACCTACAACCCCTGTTTAGCTCTGAGGCAGTTTGGATATGCCCGGAGAGATGGTCCTCATGATATGCTGATTCCTGACCTAGTTTTTGACTTCGACAATGATGCACGAGGACTTCGACAAAGGTTTATCCGAGCTTGGAGGATGCTCAACAAAGTGGATAGTAAGACACTGGGGCACAAGAATTCCATCCCCCTTGAGCCTTATCTCAAGTGGGTACGAACCCGCGCCCAGAATCTTGTGATGCCATACCCTCACATTCTCCCCGTGATCAAAGAGCCTGTTATGGAAGGAGAGGTTCCATACACCCTCCTACATCTTGACATGCCTACATCATTGGAAGAATTACAAAAGAGTTGGATCCAACTCAAGGAGGAACTGAATACTTTTGAAGCCAGCTTCTATGCCAGTGAGAAGAAGGTTTTGGAACTTACCCGATGACTTCATGAAGAGGAGACTCTCAACACGTACATCGCACCAAAAAGGATGTGAAATGTCTTTTTACATTAAGAATTTTATAATATTTCGCCCATGGGGCATTTATGTACTAACAAATTTCTTCTTAATATGACGTGTGTTCTTTTTGTTTGCAACAAATTTGAATTTCTGAATCCTTGAATGCATTACATGAATAACATATCATTCATCATATGCATAAACAGGTCTTCACACCAGGTTTCCTTATCTTTCTGCTTTTTATTTCAGCAAGATGGATTTGGAGCAGACGGTTAAGGATCTGCAAGCACAGAATTCACAATTCCAGCAACTCCTCATGACCTTAGGAAAGGGTCAAGAGGACTTAAAAGCACTTTTGGAGAAAGAGAAGGAACCAGAAAGGAAGAAAAAGAAAAGAGTTGGGGTAGCCACTATGGGAAGAAGATTTGAGCATCAGGCTCGGAGAGTTCTAGAATTTCCCTCAACATCTGGCGAAGGGGTTGGTAAAGGAAAAGGTGCTGCAATGCCTTCTGAATCTGAAGTTGAAGAAGCAGAAGAGGAAGAGGAGGAAGATTACTCCAAACAGCAATATCCCCCGACGGTTGATAAGTATAAAAATCTTGAGGATCGGTTGGCAGCCATGGAGTTGTAAAGGGTACCTGGTCTAGATTTTGAAGAACTAGGGTTGGTCGCTGGGATCGTCATTCCTCCCAAGTTCAAAGTTCCTACATTTGCTAAGTATGACGGTTTGTCCTGTCCAAAGATGCATCTGAGATCCTACGTCAGAAAGATCCAACCCCACTCATCTGATAAGGATCTCTGGGTCCATTTTTTCCAAGATAGTTTGTCAGGCACACAATTGGACTGGTTCTATCAACTTGGGAGATCTGATGTTCACAACTGGGAAGACTTAGCTGCTGCTTTCTACCGACAATACCAATACAATGCAGATTTAGCGCCTACTCGTACTCAACTACAGAGTATGGGTATGGCTTCTAATGAGGGATTTAAGGAGTATGCCCAGAAGTGGCGTGACTTGGCTGGAAGGGTGCAACCACCATTATCGGATAGAGAGCTGGTTGACATGTTTTTAGAGACCCTGTCTGGCCCTTTCTTCAATCATTTAATCGGGAGTTCCTCTGCAGGATTCACTGAATTAATTCTGACCGGTGAAAGGGTCGAGGCTGGTATTAAAAATGGTAAAATTCAGAAAGATGCCTCCGCTTCCAATGCTATTAAGAAGACCTTCTCAGCTAAAAAGGAAGTTTTTGCTATTCACAGTCCGAGAAACCAAGGGAGAACCGAGCGCCGACCAACAGTGGGGGATGTGATGATCCAAAACTCTTCAACCGACCAACCCCAAAACAATCAACCAATAACAAATCAGCAAAGGGTAGAAAGGCCACAACGACAATTCACCCGAATCAACATGACACCGGCTCAAGTCCTCCCTCATCTGCTAAAGTTGAATCTTACCAATTTGAAGGAAGTGCCGAAGAACCCTAACACTTCTTCTCCTTATTATCACTCCAATGCAAAATGTGCGTACCACTCTGATAGTGTAGGGCATGATACCAACAACTGTTGGGCTCTAAAAAACAAGATCCAAGACCTGATAGATGCCAAGGAGGTAGAATTCGATGCGCCCGAAAAGCCGAATGTGATTTCTGCCCCAATGCCCAAGCACGGTCATAATGTTCATGCCGTTATGGAAGAACTTCATGTTACCAATGTTACTGACCTTTTGACTCTGTTACCAGTGATTAAAGTGAATTTGATGAGAGCCGGGATATTCCCAGGCTATGGAAAAGACTGTTATTTCTGTTCAAACTTACAAGCTGACTGCCCACTGTTGAAATAAGGCATCCAACGCCTGATGGATACCCAAGAGATCCTTTTTCAAAAGACTCTTGTTGATACCACCACTCCTGTTACTCTTGTTACCTTTGATACTCCAACAAATGACATTGCTATAATAACCATCTTCGATGATCTTCCCAAGACCTACAAAAAGGCCTGTCAAGATTACGCCTGATCCTAAGTTTGTGCCGTTAAAAATCACCATGCCGGGGCCTGTCCCGTATAAATCAAACAAGATGATACCATGGAACTACGAAGGAGAAATCTTCTACCATGGTGTCAAACAGATTGAATCAGTCCAAGAGAATTCCGATGATGAAACCCCCGATATAGGGAATATCGCGGGAACAAGCAAGATAACTCGCAGCGGAAGGATCTTCTCTCCGGAGATTACTCCTCCACGAGCAGTCTTCGGACCCTCAAGAGTTTCTGTACCTATCAAGCCATCTGTGCCAAGCCCGATAATTGAAGAACTTGATGCTCCCGAAGCTGGACCCTCTGATGTTGCTTCCGATAAGGGTAAGGGAATACTAGAAGCGCCTGTTAGGACGAAGGCTCAAACTGTGGTAACCCTGAGACCACCCAGAAAGAGATGGAAGAAATCTTAAAGATAATCAAAAAGAGTGACTATGATGTCGTGGAAAATCTAGGACAGACCCCTTCCAAAATCTCCATGTTGTCTCTCCTACTCTGCTCCGAGGCTCATGCTAAGGCCTTAATCAAATTTCTAAAAACGGCACACGTGCCTCAAGAAACTTCAGATGACCAGTTTCAAGAGTGCGTGGCTAGCCTTACTGCTGATAATGGTCTTGGTTTTTCCGATGCTGATTTGACCCCTAAAGGAAGGAAGCACAACGACGCGATGCATGTCTCAATAGAATGCAGGGGAACCACACTTGCCCATGTTTTGGTGGATACCGGTTCATCTTTGAATGTGCTACCGAAAAAGGCGTTGGACAAGTTAGACTGCGAAGGATTGACCCTAAAGCCTAGTAACATCGTTGTTAGAGCCTTCGACGGTTCTAAGAGGATGGTCCATGGAGAAGTGGACATTCCAATCAAGGTGGGCACAAAAATTTTCAACTCTACCTTTTATGTGATGGACATCCGTCCTTCATATTCTTGCTTGTTGGGAAGGCCGTGGATCCACAATGCTGGGGCCGTCACTTCCTCTTTACACCAAATGCTAAAGTATCCTGTTCAGGGTAAGATTATAATGGTGCACGGTGAGGAATAGTACATGATAATTCACCTCAACTCCTTCCGCTATGTGGAGTTGGATGGCGAATTCATAGAAACGCCTTTCCAACATTTTGAGGAAGTTTCTTCTGAAGTCGCAGTTGCAAAGACAATGACTGACGTACCTATCGTTTCCAAGCCTGTATCTAGAATGGCATGCCTCAAAGATACGGAGGCTGTAATTAAAGAGGGAAGGAGTACAGTGTGGGAGAAATTTCCTGAGTTTTCTCACAAGACGAACATGTTCGGATTAGGTTTTACTGCTGCTGGCCAGAAAGCTGTGCATCGCTCCAGGGCTGGAGGACCACCCGTAAAAATCACTCACCATGGAATTAATGTCTTAGAAGATGATGATGAAGAAGACAACTTTGAAGATTGGATCTTTCCGACCGTCAAAGGAGGATTAAGCAACTGGGAAGCAAAGGACTTTGTTCCCATCACTTTCATCAACCAGTAATTTATCTTTGAACAATTTCCTATTTTTTTCTGTAATAATTAAACAATTCGTACACTATTTTCACCTTATGCCTTACCCGGGACATATAGGTCCATTTGTAAGGGCTTGATTTCTTCATTATCATATGCCATGTTTAATGAATCATTGGACGTTTTCATCTATAAACTGTTGTGTTCATTTTCTTTCCTTTTACATTTTGTTTTGTTTAAGGATGGCTATCCCTTACACACACCCATACTCACAAAATGCAGGTACCCATCCATTCCGGATTCCATGGGTGACTATTCTGCTTTAGCCTTCGGTGACTCTGAAGATTTGGTCAATCATGCCGAGTACGAAGGTGATGAAGACTGTGACGTGCTTGGAGAGTTAGCCAGACTTTTGCAACAAGAGGAAAGGGCTATTCTGACCCATGAAGAGTTGCTAGAGACCATCAACTTGGGAACAAAGGAAGACAAGAAAGAGGTTAAGGTGGGTGCCAACCTGGAACCAAGTGTCAAAGAGCGCTTAGTGTAATTGTTGAACGAATATGTTGAAATCTTTGCCTGGTCCTATGAAGACATGCCAGGACTAGATGCAGATATCGTGGTTCACCGTCTCCCTACAAGAGAAGACTGTCCACCAATCAAACAAAAAGTTCGCCGAATGAGGCCCGACATATCTGAAAAGATCAAAGCTGAGGTGATGAAATAATTCAATGCTGGCTTTCTGGCTGTTACTTCCTATCCATAATGGGTTGCTAACATTGTGCCCGTGCCTAAAAAGGACGGCAAAGTCAGAATGTATGTGGACTATAGGGACTTAAACAGGGCTAGCCCTAAAGATGATTTTCCCTACCACACATCGACATCTTGGTTGACAACACAGCTCAACACAAGGTATTTTCCTTCATGGATGGGTTCTCGGGATACAACCAGATCAAAATGGCCCCCGAAGACATGGGGAAGACTACTTTTGTCACGCAATGGGGTACCTTCTGCTATAAAGTGATGCCATTCGGACTGAAGAATGCCAGGGCAACCTATCAGCGAGCCATGGTAGCTTTGTTTCATGATATGATACATCATGAGATCGAAGTCTACGTAGACGACATGATATCCCGTTCACAGACAAAAGAAGAACACCTTGATCATCTGCAAAAGATGTTTGTTAGATTGAAGGAGTATAAGCTCAGACTGAACCCTAGCAAGTTCACTTTTGGAGTCAGGTCTGGTAAACTTTTGGGATTTATCGTCAGCAACAAAGGCATTGAGGTTGATCCTGCTAAAGTAAAAGCTATACAAGAAATGCCTGCCCCCCGCACTGAAAAGGAGGTTAAAGGTTTCTTGGGACGCTTAAACTATATTACAAGGTTCATTTCTCACCTAACATCTACCTGTGAGCCAATATTCAAGCTGTTGAAGAAAGATCAGGTGGTTGAATGGAACGATGATTGTCAAGTTGATTTTGAAAAGATCAAAGAGTATTTGTTGGAACCTCCTATCTTGATGCCTCCCGTCGAAGGAACACCGTTAATCATGTACTTGACTGTTTTGGATAACTCAATGGGGTGCGTACTGGGCCAACATGACGAGTCTGGCCGAAAAGAGCATGCCATTTATTACCTTAGCAAAAAGTTTACCGACCGACTGTGAGACTCGCTACTCACTGCTCGAGAAAACTTGCTGCGCTTTGGTATGGGCTGCTCGCCGGCTAAGGCAGTATATGTTGACACATACCACTTTGCTGATTTCTAAAATGGATCCGATTAAGTATATCTTCGAGAAGACTGCTTTATCTGGAAGAATCGCTAGATGGAAAATGATCCTGACTGAGTATGATATCCAATATACTACCCAAAAAGCTATAAAGGGGAGTGTACTAGCTGACCATCTAGCTCATAAAGCCGTCGAAGATTACCAATCTATGAGATTCGAATTCCCTGACGAGGACATCATGACATTGGACAACATTGAAGGTAACAGACCGTATGACGGACCTGAACAAGGATCCCGATGGACCCTGTACTTTGATGGTGCTTCAAATGCACTTGGCAATGGTATCGGTGTGGTACTCATTTCTCTGGAAGGTTGCCATACACCCTTCACTGCCCGACTTTGCTTCAGCTGTACCAACAATATGGCTAAATATGAAGCTTGTATCTTTGGTCTCAAGGCTGCTATAGACTTGGGAATCAAATCTTTGGTCGTATTTGGGGACTCAGCATTGGTTATCAGTCAAATCAAAGGAGAGTGGGACACTAAACATCCTAATCTTATCCCATACAAAGAACATGTCTTGACATTGTTGCCTCATTTCGAGCAGATTACCTTTGAGCACTTACCGTGAGAAGAAAATCATCTAGCAGATGCTCTGGCTACAATGTCCTCCATGTTTAAACTCAACTGGGATAATGAGGCTCCCCAAATCACCATTGAGCGGATGGACGAACCTGTGCACTGTCATGAGATTAATACCGAAGAAGTAGTGGAACAACCCTGGTTTCATGAAATCAAAAGGTATCTCCAGACTCGAGAATACCCTGAAGGAGCTTCAGTCAATGACAAAAAGTTCTTAAGGAGATTTGCTGCCAAGTTCTTCCTGAGCAATGGTATCCTTTATAAGTGTGGCCATGATTGTGTTCTACTTTGTTGTGTGGACAAGGTGGAAGCAGATTTGATCATGACCGAAATACACAGTGGCACATTTGGCACCCACTTGAGCGGACATACGATGGCTAAGAAGATTCTAAGGGCAAGCTATTACTGGTCTACCATGGAAGCTGATTGTCATCAACATTCTCGTACTTGTCACAAATGCCAAGTCTATGCTGACAAGGTACATATTCCTCCTGTTCCTCTCAACGTTCTAACAGCTCCTTGGCCATTCGCAATGTGGGGCATCGACATGATTGGAGAGATCAAACCTACGGCATCCAATGGACATCGTTTCATCCTGGTAGCTATTGATTACTTCACTAAATGGGTCGAAGCAGCTTCCTACGCCTCCGTTACAAAGAATGTGGTTGCCCGCTTCATTAAGCAGAATCTCATATGCTGGTACGGTATCCCTGACAGGATTATCACAGACAACGGTAAAAACCTGAATAACACTATGATCACCGCTCTATGCGAGCAGTTCAAGATTTATCATCACAATTCATCTCCCTATCGGCCAAAGATGAACGGTGTTGTTGAAGCCGCGAACAAAAATATCAAGAAGATCATTCAAAAGATGACAGTCACCTACAAGGACTGGCATGAGATGTTACCGTTTTCTCTGCACGGGTATCGTACCACATCACGTACTTCAACAGGGGCAACCCCCTTTTCTCTGGTATATGGCATGGAAGCTGTTTTACCTATGGAAGTTCAGATTCCTTCCTTGAGGATCATGAAGGACACTGGTTTGAGTGAAGACGATTGGATTCAGACCCGGCTTGACCAACTTAATTTGATCAACGAGAAGAGACTTACCGCTGTTTGTCATGGTCAGACGTATCAAAAACAGATGATCAAGGCTTTCAACAAGAAAGTCAGGCGTCAGGTATATCAAGTCGGAGATCTTGTAATCAAGCGAATTATCTTGCCGCAAAGTGATCCCAGGGGCAAGTGGACTCCTACTTACGAAGGACCATTTATGATCAAGAACATCTTTTCTGGTGAGGTAATGATTCTGACCACCATGGACGGTGACGACTTGCTGCACCCTGCGAATGCAGACATAGTCAAAAGATATTACGTATAAAATAACCCGACAAGTTGAAAACCCGAAAGGGAGACTTGGGAAAAAATGGGCATCCCGGTGAATCGAAAACCCGAAAGGGCGGTTCAGGAAAAAAATAGGGATAGATAAAAAAATTTGTACACCCGGCAAGTTGAAAACCCGAAAGGGCGGCTTGGGCAAAAAAGGGTTTCCCGGTGGATCGAAAACCCGAAAGGGCGATTCAGGAAAAAGTTAGGGAATTAAAGCGTATGACTATGTCTCGTTGGATCACTTTAAGGACAATTTCTTCACCAATAAGCTCCAAGCTTCTGATCAATCCAATCATCGGCGGACGAAGCAACGAATGGACAAGACACTCAGAGTTGTGAAGGCTATAGCAGAATGGGAACCCCATTGGAATTATTACACATAGCCATCTTTCTTTTGTATAAATTTTTTCTCAATTTTACGACAACATTCTCTTACTAGGATGTATGTCTCCTTTGTACAAAGATACTTACAAAAGTTAATACAAAAAATACTTCAAAGTACATAAATTTGCTTGCGTTTCTTTTCTTTTTTACACTTATGTCTTATTTGAGAACGTCCAATGATTTGTTAAATGAGCATATGCATTTGAATATAATCATTGCCTACAAATAAAACAAAATGAGAAAAGATAATTACTGGTAGGTCGAAAGTGTAGGAAGATATCCTTGTGCTATTCCAGAAGAAATCCCCTGCAGTACATCATCCAGCTCCTCAACAAATCTAAAACCTTGGAGTATACATACCTAGCAGAGTTAAATTTCCAGATCCCCACCGGAGCTAGAATATTCTAAACCTTCTTCCCTAGCGGAGTCAAATTTCCAACTATCAACCCCCAGCGGGAACTAATCAGCTTTCCCCAGCTTCCCCAACACGTTATCTAAAAAAAAGTCTAAGAATCAACCAGATAACAGTTAACTTCTTGTCTTATCCCCGACTAGGATGATCCCCCGGTAGTTTGGCATGCAACCCAAAGCTCCTGATTTCCCCGGCAGAGTAAACACTCTCCCCACAAAGTTATTTCCCAACAGAACAAGGATTCTAGTTCATGTTTCTCCATTGGAAGCCCCCCAGGTTTTAATTCCCCAGTAGAAATTTTCAGATATTTCCTTATTTCCCAGGAAAGTCATGAAGGATTCTCATTCCCCGCAGAAGTTGTCAAAGATCTTGTTAAATCCCCACAAGTCACCAAGGATTTTCAATCCCCGACAGTGGTCCCAAGATTTCTCATTCTCAACAACCAATGATCTTTAATCCCCAAGCAGTCAGCAAGGATTTCTCATCTTCAGCAATCAAAGATTTTTTTGGAATCACCAGCATCGGTCAAGGATTCACTTTCTCCGACAGTAATCAAAGATTTCATTATCTCTAGCTATCAAGGTTTTATTTTCCTCAGCAAGAGAGCTAATCAACTTACATGCGCATACATTACATTCATATATCATAAACATCGATGGAACACGTTTCTATTGCATCATACATATCATGCAACATGACTTTGTGTTTTAGCTAACATTTTACTCTTTTTCAGGATAAGATTAAAAAGCTATCATTAACAGTTATTCAGAGATTTCAGATACAGTATGGATACACCCCATACATGGCAGTTATTCTACTACTCATTCAGACTTCAACAATCCGATACAGACTAGATACGCTCCAGACACGGAAACCATTCTATCTCTTATTCAGATTCAACTATCAACTTCAAGTTCAGATACACTCCAGACACGGAAGTCATTTTATCACTTGTCCGGATCCCAGTTACAGTACGGATATACTCCAAACACGGAAGTCATTCTGCTACTCATACATATCTCAACTTCAGATACAGTCCAGATACGTCCCAGACACGGTTGCCATTCTGTCACTCATTCAGAATTTATCTCCAGCCCCGAGAGGCCCCATACACAGATGTTTCTCTGTTACCCATTCAGAATACAGATACACTCTAGAAACGGTAGTCATTCTGATATTCATTCAAGAATCAAATACAGCTACAACTCGGATACGCTCTAAACACGGACGCCATTCCCTTGCTCATACAAACCCAATTTCCAGATACAACTCAGATACGTTCCAAATACGGATACCATTATGATGTTCATTCTACTGATTTTAAACAAACAAATCTTGGATGGCATCTTTAAGTCCATCTCCAGCAAGGTTCTACCATCTCCAAATGGCATCTTTAATCCCGTTCCCTCAACAATATTTTGACGAGTGCAAATTTACGGGCACTCTAGTGTCCAATCCTCTTTTACCTTCGAGTCACGAAAGGCAAACTCGCCAATCTAACTCTTCAGGTTCAAGAAGATTGAACAGGGGCAACTGTTGTACCCCAAAATTTTCCCTCTCATTTTATCAACATTTCTCATCACAAGACTCTTAGAATTCAAGATCAAGCTAGGGTTTGCTCTGCTCAAGACATCTCCTTGCACTGTTGACCTAAATTAGGGTTTGAGTTTGCACAAGGATTTTTGGACCTTCAATGCCCAAATTGACTTTCATACTTCATGTTGGACTCATAAGTTTGTCCATACCAAGTTTCAAGCCTTAAATCAAATTTTTGCCCAGTCAATTGGACATTTGACCTAAAAATCAGCTGTATTGGGGAAAAAGTCAATTGTGGCCAATTTACAGTCAAACCTCATGACTTTTGATCCACATCAACATTATGAACTCATATGAACCATTTGATCAAGTTTGGACCATAATTCCACAAGAAATTTGATCAGACCACCAAGAGGGCAAAATGGTCATTTTTAGGGTTTTGAATGTACAAAGGCAAATTTTGACTGTTTGACCTAGCCAATGGCAAATTAAGTTCAACCATGGACTCAAGGAATCAATGAAATTATCTTGACCTATTCAACAAGTTCAAAAGATCTCAAATGCATGGGATTGACAAATGAATTTTCCAATCAAATGATCAAAATTTGACTGTACACTGAAAAGTCAAACTTTGACTTTTTGGTCAAAATCAAGTGCCAAGGTCATTTTTCATCAAGATGTGTCAAATTATGAAACTTGTTCATCAAGAAACCCAAAATTGCAAATTAGGGTTTGAAATTGAAAATTTTCATAACTTAGAAATTTTCTAAGTTATGAAATTTTCTTAACTTTTCCTAACTTTGCCCCACATTTTCACCATAATGCAAATGGATTCAAACAAAACGTACAACATGAAAGTTGTAGTACTCCACAAAGTGTACAACTTTTATTCACAAAGTTTTCTCAAAAGAAGCTTGGATCTCAAGTTATGATTTTTGGAACAAGGGTCCCTAAAACTTTTAACCTAGAGAAATTTTGCCCTAGTTTAGGCAGGATTTTGACCCATCTTCTTGGCCATTTTTCACATAGTTCCACTTGGAGTCTCAAGTTTCATTTCAAATATGGATTATAGTTCATGTTGCAAGCTTTCCAAATTGTCCAATAACTCCTCAAACACATTTGTGGTTAGGGATAATCGAATGATTGAAGTTGGCAAAAACTCATTTTTGATCCATGGCATTTTCATGTTGACACAAGTTGCAAATCTGTCCAAACTAGCTTTATACTTGATTACAGGTCTCTAAACCCTTCAAAAATAAAAAATTAAATGCAAATACAATGGACATTGGTCTTGTTCTGATCAATGGACCTTGGCACAATGAATAAATCCATTTATGGCATAAAGGTAGCACTTCCATTTTCATAAAGGCAACTTTATGTCAACATTGCTTCTCTTGAGCCTTGGACCTCTTTCTTTGCAGCAAACAAGTTCCACAAACTCAGGCAAAGGTACAAGAAACTTGTGCATGGTTGGAGATAGCCTGTACAGGCCTACCTCATATCACTTCACACTTTTCTTTCAAAACAAGTTAACTTTCCAAAATCACATAACTTGAGCATCTGATATATTCAACTCTGGCCAACATTCCAAACAAGTTTTTTGCATTACCTTGAGCCAGAAACATGAATTGTTGAACCCTCAAGCCTTCCAAAACACCAAATCACATTCTTCTTGCAAAACAGGGCACTCCCTGCAGATTCACATCCATCACACAAACCACTCGTGCGTTTTGCCTCAAACCTGTTCCAATACCTTCCACTCAACTCACTCAAGCTATCCCAAACCTTCATTGCCAACTGTAACTCCATTTACAGTGTTCACCATTTTCATTTCAAGCTTGTGCAGGTTGACTTCTAGAGGTTGATTCAGGGACATTCAAGGCAAGCTAGCTATTGGAAAAGATCAAGTGAAGTTCAGGCAAGCTACCAGACACCTCAAAACTTGTTGAGAAGCTCTACATTGTCCTACTCGAATCCAACTGAAACAAGTTTTTTCTCACTTCCTATCTCTCTATTTAGGAACATTTAGATTTAGGTTTATGAATAAAAGATGTAGTACTCATTGCCATGAAGCCATACATATGCTCAGTTTTCATTTATATTAAGTGTGCTAAGAGAATTTCATCCATGAACATGCTGAAAAAACTAGGTCAGATTTTAGGGCCAGAGAAATTCTCTCTGGTCTTTGAGAGTTAGATTAAGTTTTTTATATGGTTAGAATCGTGGTTTAATGCTCTACAAGTTTCATGTTTTGAGTTTTGGAAAAAGATCACAAATACAAGAGTTAGCAGTTTGAATACAGGGCGCGCGTGTTTCAGTCACAAGGAAGAAGATGAAGTGGAAATGGGCTGGGCTGGTTTGTTTCTGCTTCTAACACCCCCCATTTTCAGTTTTACACCACCTGGCCCAATTTCTTTATATTTTGTTATTTTTGTATTTTAATTTCATTTCTGATTTTATTTATTTATCCCCAAATATAAAAAATGCTTAAAAATATTTTCACATTTTTTTTACATTTATTTGGCATTTATTCTATTCTTTCTAACATTAAAACATTTTTAATACTTTTTATTATTTGTTTAAATTTAAAAATAATGTAAATGATACTTTTACTTTTTTTTATTTCATTCATACTGAAAATATTATTATAAAATATAATTTATTTTATTTTTGTAAATATTTTATTTTTATTTTATACATACTTAATATATATATATATATATATATATATATATATATATATATATATATATATATATATATATATATATATATATATATATATATATATATATATATATATATATATATATATATATATATATATATATATATATATATATATATATATATATATATATATATATATATATATATATATATATATATATATATATATATATATATATATATATATATATATATATAATATATATATATATATATATATATATATATATATATATATATATATATATATATATATATTATATATATATATATATATATATATATATATATATATATATATATATATATATATATATATATATATATATATATATATATATATATATATATATATATATATATATTATTTTATAAATACTTAATTTTATTTTATTAAATACTTAGAATAAAAATACAAAAATATTACATTTTTATTTTTATTATCATTTATACTAAAAAACACTTTTTTTTCAATATATTTTATTTTTGTATATATTAATATATTTCTTGCATATAAATAATACATATTTATTTTCTTAAAGAAAATTAGGATTTATCCCTTAAACAATAAAATTAATCTTTTTATTTTATTTCT